>VDFB02000008.1:27663728-28318959 GCA_007258455.2 Sequoia sempervirens | reverse complement strand
ACACACTAGCAACCAAAGAAACGAGCCCCACCATGACACATGTTGCCTACCCACTAGCCCTTTGAGATTTGCACATTTCAGATCTACGACCGTGAGCTAGCAGGCAACGACCTAGATCAACCCGACGACCATAGATATGCGTCTTCTTTAATCACTAGACTAGCGATCATAATAGACATCATCCTTTAGCAATAGATGACTAAGATTAAAACATCAAGATGAACCATTTTGCACGTGCATATACATCCTCTTAGTAGCACATTCTTTAACCCTCCATAGTCACCAAGAAATATTTCATTAAATATTTCTATGCCTCCAATAGTGTAACAGATGGTTGTGATGGTGCCACATGGCTCCTTACTCGCTTTCCCTCCATAAACCCAAATCTAACAGTGGGTCCCCCATGGGCTAGTGGGGAATGGTTGAGATTTATTTTTTAGAACACATCTTATCCGTTGATTTGATGACCACTAGCCATCGGTGCCTTCGAATATGGTAGGGCCTACCACGAAGGTGGACAGGTGTCACATGCCCACCATCCCTCTACCTTTTTAACTTTATTATTTTAATCTCGCAGGCTAGCAGGGAACCAATAGGGTGTGTCCTATGGGACCCACCTAGTATTATAAAGGCTTAAGCAATATTAAATGATTTATGACCCACATAATATGAAGCAAGATTCATAATGACTCAACGGGTGACGAACGAGAATACTAGGATGAAGGGGTCGATCAAAACATGACTTTGACAGACATAAGTTATAACTAAATGATCGAGAACCAAATACAAAGAGTCAACAGAGGAATATAACAAAAGTGTCTGCCAAGACCAGGGGGTTTAGGGTTTAAGCATATGAGGGTTTTGGAAGCCCTAACTTGTAGATCCAGAACCCTAATCTGACACAATTGAGGAATTTCAAAACCTCAAAGACCCAAATTCATCAAAAATAATCATGGATTTCAACAGGATGCACACATAGGATCTCTCTGATTAGATATAAATGATGTGCATATAAGGGTGGCATAAAATATGTCAACATAAACCATTGGTGTACCTACTTGAGTAAACACACACACTCACTGCCTAGGTTAGACAAGCCTTGTCAAGTCAGTTTGAGCTATGTGTCGGTAAGTGTTAAAAATTGGTGATACCTTTTCGAGTTGGTGGGAATGTTTGGATGATTGCCTTTGATTCTCTCTAATTTTTAAGTTGATTTGAGTAATAGTGTTAAAATCCTTTTATTGAGCATGAGATATATTTTATGTAGTTAAATATATATAAATGGGTACGCATATTTATTATATATATGTGTGTGTGTATGTATATATATATGACCTAATTCATATATATGAGTGTATATGCATATGAACCTGCGTAGGTAGATATACCTATGTATACCCATATGTAGATACGTCATACATATGCGTATTCATATGAATATATATACACTTTATATATACATATCGATATATATATATATATAATGAAATATATGTATTTAATAACATATGTGTGTGTATGTATTAAGTTGAACATATTTGCATACAATTATGAATATATATTGATACATATATATTATAATATCATAAATAGTATATATATATATATATATATATATATATATATATATATATATATATATATATATATATATATATATATATATATATATATATATATATATATATATATATATATATAAAATGTTATATTTTAACACCACTCACATATTATAATACGATGGAATATGCAATGTTATAACTGAAATGTTACACACATGATATAATGTGATGGAAGAGAGAATGTTAACATGCAATTCAAACAAGTTAATGTTGTTATATGAGTAAGTAAACAACCATGCAAATGGCTGAAAGACCATGTGATGGAATAAGTCAACAACCACACATATGGCAAAGGTGGCATGTAAGTTCATTACTGTTTTGAATACATTTAAAGGTTAATTGTTATTCATCTTATAGCCGCCAACATAGGCACCAAATATCATGCAATATAGAAGGTAAAAAGCCATGATAGGAATTGGAAAGCAAACGGGAGTGTCTAAGCCCATGTGCAACTCCATATAGAGAGCTTTGATTGAGTAAAAATAACATGTGTGATGCTAGGAATACCACAACTTGGCAGAGTAATAAACTGAAAGAGTTTAGACTCCATGTGCGCTATGAAAATAGAGCTTTTTGCTGAGTTTTAGTACAACAAATCATAAGAAGGAATAATTTAGTTGGGCGTAGCAATTGTGAGAGGCATGCCAAAGTTTTTATGAGATAAATTTGCAAACTTTGCAGCCAACGAAACCCATGGCTAGCATAGGGAAGAAAGGTGGTGTAAACTTAGCTATCTTTCAGCTTGAAACTACTCTCCAAATCTGTATAAATAGAGGTATGTAGTTTGATGTTTGGGGGTGGATTGCTTTGTTTATTTTCAATGTTTCTTGAGTGCATTCGAGAGATTTTGAGAGCAATTTTATTGCGAGTATTAAGAGCAGATTGTTTGTAAGTTTGAGAGAATAGAATACTTGATTAGAGTGGAGGTAGGCTGAGTTTGAAGGAGGCAACAAGTTGATTCTTTAGCATCAAGCATAGAGTTGCAAGTTCTTTGTTGGAAGCTATATTTTCTAGGCATGCTTAGATATTCTTAACTCTTACTCTCTTTTTTTTTAATTTTGATTTATGTTTGCTATTGATTGCAAGTGTTTTTCCAATCAATGTTTGCTTATTATAGCTTTTGAATAGTGTTGATGCATATAGCTAGAATATATACAAGTTGGCTTAAGGAATCTTATTAGCATGATATATATAGCTACCTTGATTGGCATAGTAAAGTGAAGCTAACTAGAGGGTATTATGATAATATCTATGATATCATATGATGTATGTAATGCTTGGATAAGTTATGTTGTTAGAAATGAAAAGGGATTGATATCATGATAGAAGTAATATGTCATCATTGTCTAGGGTATATGATGTTATGGAAACCTATGTTGGTAGTTTAACCATGGATGGAGAACTTATGTTCTCGATTATTTATAACCTTTGAAATTAGGAGGTTATTCCCTAGGGTTAGGGTATATAGTTGAGTGTGTTTATATTGATATTTAACAATAGGGTTAAAAAGCATATTAGAGATATATGTTCTAGTTACCCTTTTAAATGATATTATCGACACTTGATGAAGATTCTATACCTATTTACAATATTCTAATCTTAAAGGAGAGTATTTTATGTCATGGCGAACCAAAGCCATAGTGTGAGGAGATTCTAAGGTGCAAAGGCATAGACTCTTCTCAAGCTGAAAATATCCTTTAGGTTAGATATGAACTTAACATACATTTTAAACACATGAATATATGTGTCATATTGAGGGAAAGGATATATGATTATTTAATAACATAAAAACATTGGTACCTTATATAAATGATGTAAGGGATAACTTGGAAAGAACCATGAGGAAATTGGAATTAGTCGAAAGGTTCTTAGTTGAATTATTAGAAGTTAAATAACTTAATATGTTGACTTATTATGGGATATTTTATGAACATAAGATTTTAAAAGATATTTAATGTCAAGGATAACTAGATTAGTTATGACATCCTAAAAGAATGGAGCCATATTAGATATGAAAAAAGAGAGTTTGAAACTCAATATGAGGAAGTAATCTTCAAATCAAGTTTAAATTTGAATTATTATACATACTGACATATTAACAGTGTTTTAGATTGAGATGAGATGTGTCCATTCAGTGATATGGTGTCATCAGTATTAACTAATTATGCATGAGCTAGGAGAGTCATTACTCCCATGATTAAAAGAAAGAACTTGAATAAGAGGCAGTTGTTAGTCCCAAGAATGTTACAAATGTGTAACAGGGTATTCAAGAGGTTGGGTTGAACCTAATTTCTCAATTAGATCAATATAAACTGTGTTTCACTTTTGTATGGAATCTTGTTTATGTTATTTAAATCTTGAGGTCAAACCAAGACACGAGTTTTCATAGGTCAATAGAGTTCCCAAGTCAAGTAAGGGTGGGTGAACATATGACACCACTTCATAGAAAGTGGATTTATTATATATATGAAATCTCTAGCCAGAGTAGGTGTAAACGTTGTTGCTTACACTTATTCAGTTCACAAAGATCTAAGGTTGCATACTAGTTAGTAGAGTCATATGTGGTTGGAGGGTATCCATTCTATGGTCATACTATATATGTAGGACACAACACTAGATACTCAAATGTGCATTATTTGTGATTTTCATACCAAACTCTTTATTGAAGGGTAGGGCCATCTTATTAGTTAGGAAGATTTGTGGGGGACTGCTTAAGTCCGTGGTTGGAGGAAAAGCACTTGGGTGATGCTCTCCCTCTTGTAGTCGACTTCCGAGTCTTGTGGAATAGAAGAAGTGTGATCCATAGGTGGAAACCTTGACCTTGAACCCTTGTAAGTTATGAAATCATATATGAACATGATCATGGATCAATTGTAATATATATTTGAAAATATGAGATTCATCTATTTAGAATTATGTAAAGTTATTTCATTTATACAATGAGATGTGGAAAATTATTTATGCAGTGTGCAATTGTGATAATGAAAAGGAATTTTTTTTATGTCCATGCATTGAGAACTTGTGTTATTTTCTTTCTATGTTAAAACTTAGGTGAAAACTGTTGGGTAAACTTTGGGTGTGTTATATGTGGTATTAGAGCTACCTGGTTCAACACTTGGATCTATGAGATCATTACATATGTTTTCCACAAACGTTGTCAATGGTTAATGTTGAAAAGTTCTTATTCCAGGATGACAGGGAAAAGAAGAATAAGAAATACTGTAAAGAAGCCAATTTTTTCAAAACTTGTTTAACTTTGGGACTAGGAAAGAATCATCCTTAGAGGTTGAAACTCCTAAATCAAAAACTCGTAGAGAGATTCCCTTGGATTGCAGAAGGAATGCACCTGGGCTAAGTAAGAAGGTTATGTCTATTGAAACAAATGATTAATTAAAGAAACTAATTGTTAGCATAAACTGGAAAACTTTAGGGGAAGTAGAAAATTCAACATATTACAAATCAAAGCCAACTAGGGAGGTATTTAGGAGGTAGGATAACCTTCTGACAATTCTGATTCAAACTAGATTAAAATCTAGCAATGGTAATTTAATTCAACAATGAAAGTTGGTACCTTAGAATAAAGGTTAGAGACCAAAATGGGTCAAAAAAGGAAACAAATCACAAAAGTAAAGATGAAAACTGACATGATCCCACCAACCAGAATGGGCATGGTCAGTTTAGAGTCAAGACTTGGAAATGGTAAAAGAAACCAACCAACCCTTGAAGTGTCTAAGGTTATGAGAAAGATGAAATCACTAAAAATTATGGACAAAATTCCTTAGGAAAGTTGGTTGCAAGGAAAAAACTTGGACAATAAAGCAAGCTAACCAGACAAGAGCTCAGGTAGAGCAGTGTTGGTTGAAGTTCATATTGAACTACAAGGTTGTGAAATGAAAGTAAATCTATGTTAGTTCCTTTATAATCATTTGAAGATGTTCCAAAGATAAGTTGGATATGGAAGAAACTATATTGTCAAATCGGAAGAATATTTAAATAACCTTGGGAAGAAAAAGTGTTTGCAAGATATACCAAGTGAGGGTAAGAAAGGCAAGTAATAGTTGTTCAACTATATAAATCCAACAAGAAGAATGTTAATTCAATACGATCAAATTGGAGAAAATAGATGAATACCAAGAATCCAACTTTTAAGGTGATTAATGTTTTCCGAGTCTTAGAAACACCAAGAGGGGAAGAAGAGAAGTATAAGGATCAAGAAATGATCAGATACAAATAAGTACCATGTTCAATAGAGTTTGATGATGTATTTCCAGTCTGAGAAAACTTTTGAATTCTCCATAGACATGGTTCTCGAATCAAAAACCTTATGTCCAAAGTTTATATTCAATGACCACAACAAAGTTGTTGGAGTTGAAGTCTTAGCTATAGGGCTATTAGTGAAAGATTGAATGATCGGGACAAAGTCAGATGCCTTTGACCAAAGGAAAGAGAAGTAACTACAATACAATTCAAAAAAATAGTTTTTGGAAGATCAATTTGTGACTATCAATGATGCTTTGGAAAAGTTAGGTAGTATGCTTATTCAAGAAGGGAAAGTTATTTACCTATAATATTAGGAGATTGAGGATATATAAACGAAACCATGCTCCTCATAATTTTGAGCTATCGAGAATCGTTCATGCTTTGTAACTATGTATGCAATAATTGTTTGGACAAAATTTGGAGATAATAACAAACTGTCATGATCTAAAAAGAATTGTTACTCAACCAATTTAAATGCTTGTCAAAGGAGATGGATTGAGTTGAAATTAGACTACAACTTTGAAATTAATTATTTAAAGGGAAAGAAAAACCAAGTTGTGGATGCCCCAATATCGAAGGAGACACTTATTCATTATATTTTCAAGAATCAAGTGTGACAAAATTCCAAGGAATTTTTTTCATTTAATTCAAAAGAACTACTAAGAATTAGAGGAAGAACCTAAGTACCTAACTCAGAGGAGTTAGGGAATAAGGTTTGATATGAAGTTTAATCAATGCCATATTCAAGACAATTTGGAGTGACAAAATTATTGACTGATGTGAAATCACTATAATTCTAATAGGAAACAGAGAGAGATACTACAAGGTATGTAGCAGGTTGTCTAGAATGCCAGAGGATGAAGACAGGATGTCATCACTCGACATGACTTTTATATTCTCACGAAATTCTAGAGAGGAAGTTGCAGATCATTAGTATAGTTTTGATCTTCATATGTCAAGGATTTGGCATAATGTTATTTGGTGGTGGAAGACAGGCTCACTAAGGTAGCCATTTTCATATTGGGAAATTGTCAGGTGGGGTACCAATCGTAATTGCAAATTTATGTAAAATAGTGTTTGATTGCATAGGTGTTCTTGAGAAGGTTATCTTAGATAGGAACATGCAAGTAACGCTAAGGTTTTAAGTAAACTATAATCACCTTATTAGAAATTTAATTTAATATTAGTTTAGCTTATCACCTCGAGTCAGATCATCAAATGAAAAAGGGTCAACTAAGTTTTGGAGGATTTGTAGAATATTGCTATTACAATAATTCTTATCACTCTGCAATTAAAAATTGATCCATTTGAAACATTAGACGGAAGGAAAGGTTGAATTACTATAAGCTAGGATAAGATAGGAAATAGGAATCTAGTCTTAGTCTATAAATGTTGTTAGAAATGGAAGAATAGATCAGGTTGATCAATAAGAGAAATAAGCAGAGAAGAATGATAGGCATGAAAGCTTTGTTGATACACAGTATGAGCCAAGGAGCAATACTATTTTGCTCAAGATTGATAGGTGTCTAAGAGCAGTACTATTGTGCTCAAGATGGACATTAGTGCCAGTGATGGTCGTTCTTGGCTTCTAAGTTATTTAACGGTGTAAAAGACTAGAGAAAAGGATGGGACCCGTGATGTAGCATGCAATGCACCAACATTCTTTTCTATTTTGGTTGCACAAAGGGAAATTATGTGTTGGCCAATGTGAATGTGCATTTTCCAGTCACTGTGGTATATGTGTCATGTATGAGCCAATCACTATTGTACTTATGATGTACATACGAGTCATTATTAATGTACTTGTGATGTATAGTTCTCAGGAGAGAAAGTTGCTTGAAACATGAAAGTTCTTCCAATGCATTAGTAGGGTCACTCAATGCAAGGTCCAGGAAGAACGAGATTGTAGAGGGCAATGTTATGAGGGAAGATTACTTTGAGATTAACAAAAAATTACCTATTTCTTACATGATTTAGAAAATTGAAAGTAAAACCTTTATTTAAATTTATCTATATGCTATGATACTTTACATCATTAAGGACAATTATTCTTAAGGAGGAGGGTATGTTACACCTTATTTCTAAGTTACCAAATTACTTTTACTTTTATGAGTAAATATGATTTTAAATGCAATATTATGACTTTAACATGTTTAATGGATGAATGAAATGTATGAATATGCATTATGATGAATTATCCTTTAAATTCTTTAATGATGAAATGGTATGTGATGAATATGCTTTTCATGTTATTGGCTAACTTCATTCATGTTGTGCACTAAGTTGGATGCAAGAAATATTTGAACCCTCCAATGAGGAAAGGGAGAGTATCACATAAGAGAGGAAGTTGGTATGGAAACCACTGGTGTACCTACTTGAGTAAACACACACACTCATTGCCTAGGTTAGACAAGCCTTGTCAAGTCAAATTGAGCTATATGTTGGTAAGTGTTAAACCTTGGTGATAACTTTTCGGGTTGGTAGGAATGTTTGGATGATTGTCTTTGATTGTCTTTGATTGTTAGTTGATTTGGGTCATAGTGTTAAAATCCTTTTATTGAGCATGAGATATATTTTGTGTATTTAAATATATATAAATGGGTATGTATATATATTAAATGTATATATGTATATATACGATACATCATGTATATGAGTGTATGTGTGTATGAGCATGCATAGGTAGAAATACCTACATATGCCCATACGTAGATACACCATACATATGTGTATTTGCATGGATATATATACACTTTATATATACATATCAATATAATATATATATATATATATAAGATATTAAAATAATGAAATATATGTATATATATGTATTTAATAATATGTGTGTGTGTGAATATGAAATGTTATATTGAAACGTCACTTGCATATTATAATATGATGGATTATGCAATGTTATAATTGAAATGTTACACACATGATATAATACGATGGAAGAGAGAATGTTAACACATAAGTCAAGCAAGTTAATATTATTATATGAGTAAGTAAACAACCACACAAATGGCTAAAAGACCATGCAATGGAATAAGTCAACAACCACACATATGGCAAAGGTGGCATGTAAGTTTATTACTCTTTTGAATGCATTTGAAAGGTAACTATTATGCAGCTTGTAGCCACCAACATAGGCACCAAATATCAAGCAATATAGAAGGTAAAAATCCACGATAGGAATTGGAAAGCAAATGGGAGTGTCTAAGCCCATGGGCAGCTCCATATAGAGAGATTTGACTAAGTAAAAGTAACATGTGTGATATTGGGAATACCATGAATTGGCAGAGTAATAAGCTGAAAGAGTTTTAGACTCCATGTGCACTATGAAAAGGAAGCTTTTTGCTAATTTTTAGTACAACAAATCACATGAAGGAAGAAATTAGCTGGGTGTGTCAATTGTGAGAGGCATGTGAGAGTTTTTATGAGATAAATTTGTAAAATTTGCATCCAAAAAAACCCACGGCTAGCATAGGAAAGAAAGGTGGTGTAAAACTTAGCTATCTTTTAGCTTGAAACTACTCTCCAAATCTATATAAATAGAGGTTTGTAGTTTGATGTTTGGGGGACCTGGATTTCTTTGTTCATTTTCTATGTTTCTTGAGTGCATCCATGAGAGTTAGGGATAAATTTTATTGTGAGTATTGAGAGTAGATTGTTTGTGAGTCAAGGGAGTAGATTGTTTGTGAGTTTGAGAGCATTAAATATGTTGATTAGAGTGAAGATAGGATAAGTTTGAAGGAGGAAAAAAGCTGAGTCTTTAGCATCAAGCATAGAATTGCAAGTTCTTCGTTGGAAGCTATATTTTCTAGGCATGCTTCGATATTCTTAACTCTTACTCTTTTCGATTTTGATACTATGTTTGCTATTGATTGCAAGTGTTTGTTCAATCGTTGTTTGCTTATTATAGCTTTTGAATAGTGTTGATGCATATAGCTAGAATATATACACGTTGGCTTAAGGAATCTTATTAGCATGATATATAGCTACCATGATTGGCAAGTAAAGTGAAGCTAACTAGATGGTATTATGATAATATCTAAGATATTGTATTATGCATATAATGCTTGCATAAGTTATGTTGTTAGAAATGAAAAAGGATTGATATCATGATAGAAGTAATATGTCATCATTGTATAGGGTATGATGTTATGGAAACCTATGTTGGTAGTTTAATCATGGATGGAGAACTTATGTTCTCAATTATTTATAACCCTTGAAAGTAGGAGGTTAATTTATTCCATAGGGTTAGGGTATACACTTGAATGTGTTTATATTGACATTTAACAATAGGTTTGAAAAACGTATTAGAGATATATATGTTCTAATTTCCTTTTTAAATGTTATTATGTACACTTGATCAAGATTCTATACCTATTTATGATATTTTAATCTTAAAGGAGAGGATTTTATGTCATGGAAAACCAAAGCCATAATGCGAGGAGATTCTAAGGTGCAAAAGCACAAACTCCTCTCAAGCTGAAAATATCATCTAGGTTAGATATGAACTTAACATACATTTTAAACACGTGAATATATGTGTCATATTGGGGGAAAGGATATATGATTATTTATGAACATACAAATGTTGGTACCTTATATATATGATGTAAAGGATAACCTGGAAAGAACCATGAGGAAATTGGAATTAGTCATAAGGTTCTTAGTTGAATTATTAGAAGTTAAATAACTTATTATGCTGACTTATTATGGGATATTTTATGAACTTAAGATTTTATATGATATTTTATATCAAGGATAACCATATTAGTTATGGCATTCTAGAAGGATGGAACCATATTAGATGTGACATCAAGGAGTCTAAAACTCAATATGAGGAAGTAATCTTTAAATCAAGTTTAAATCTGAATTATTATTTGATGTATTAATAGTGCTTTAGATTGAGATCATATGTGTCCATTTGGTGACATGGTGTCATCAATATTAATTAATTATACATGAACTAAGAGAGTTGTTACTCCCATGATTAAAAGAAAGAACTTGAATAAGAGGTAGTTTCCAGTCCCATGAATGTTACAAATATGTAATAGGGTATTCAAGAGGTTGGGTTAAACCTAATTGGTCAGTTAGATCAATATAAATGTGTTATCACTTTTGTATGGAATCTTGTTTATGCTATTTAAATCTTGAAGTCAAACCAAGATAGGAGTTTTCACAGGTCAATAGAGTTCCCAAGTCGAGTAAGGGTGGGTGAACATATGACATTTCTTTATAGAATGTGGATATATATATATATATGAAATCTCTGACCAAAGTAGCTGTAAAAGCCACTACTTACACTTAGTCGATTCACTATGATCTAGGGTTGCATACTAGTCAATAGAGTCATGCATAGTTGGAGGGTATCCATTGTATGGTCGTACTAGATATGTAGGACACACCACTAAATACTTATTTATGGTTCTCATACCAAGCTGTTTGTTGAAGGGTAGGGCCATCTTATTGGTTATGAAGATGTGCGAGGGACCGCTTAAGTCTGTGGTTGGAGGAAAAGCACTTGGGTGATGCTCTCCCTCTTGGAGTCGGTTCTAGAGTCTTGCGAAACAAAAGAAATGTGATCCATAGGTGGACACCTTGACGTTGAACTCTTGTAAGTTATGAAATTGTATATGAACATGATCATGGATCAATTGTAATATGTATTTGAAAAGATGAGATTCATCTATTTGGAATTATTATGCAATGAGATGTGGAAAATTATTTATCCAATGTGCAATTGTGATAATGAAAAGGAATTTTTTTTATGTCCATGTATTGAGAACTTGTGTTATTTACTTTCGAAGTTAAAACTTAGGTGAAAACTATTGGGTAAACTTTGGGTATGTTATTGTGGGTCCCAACTAAAATGTCGTAGGGTAAGTAAGTAAGCATGAATGATGAAATTAGAGCCTCAAAATACTAATAACTCACTCAATTGAGATCATACAAAGCCATAGACAATGGCATTCATTTGCAAAGCATTCAAAATGATTAATCTAATAATTTGAACATAATCAAAGTGGTTAAATCACTAAGAAGTGTAAACCTTCAATCTCATTGTGGATTGATGAATAATTGTGATGTTGATTGCTCAATTGAATGCATAATCCATGTTGCCAAATCTTGATATGAGAGGATGTGATTCATAAAATAGGCTCTAAAATGCTCAAAAAATAACTCAAGAATTCTAAAGAGTGCCTATACTTATGAGGATTGTGAATGAATTTCATGTTAATGAAGGCTTCTTTTATAGATTTTGGAAATTTTGATCAATGGTCAAGATTCAAAATGAGGATCAATGGATGAGAGGAAATCAAGGAGGTGAGTATGGATCAAGGAGGATCAATGGTTGAGGATTCATGAGAGCTCAAAATATCCCTAATTTCATGGAAATAGGTTGGGGATATTTTGAATTGGAGGGAAGAATTTGAATTTGAAAAGGGAAAATTCTTTGTGCAAGTTGGAGAGTTGGAGGAAAATTAGCCAATTAAATAATATTGGAAATCATTTAATTCTGAGGATGAGAGGAACTAATATTTTTAATTAAATAATTGAGAATTATTTAATTGAGAGGGATTATTAGCATGAAAATGATGAATTAATCAAATAACCTTAATTATTCAATTAATAGGGGAATAAAGTGAATTTAACTAAATAATTGGAAATTATTTAATTAAATAGAGGAATTAAGGTGATAAATGAGGAAAATGATGTTAGTACATGAAATCGAGATGTGTGATATGCTTAAGACATTTCTAGGTGTCTACAATTTGTTATTCCTATATATTTTATAAAAGCTATTTTTATTTCCTCTACATTTTAGTGAACTCAATACATCCATGCCTATCCCTTAGGGTTAGGTTTTTTCTTTTTTGATTTTCAAATTTGTGTGCTTGAATTTTCAACTTTGATTTTAGAGTTTAAATTACTATGTAGCCTCATAGTTTATACTTTATTTTGCTTGTCCTTATCGATTCACATTTTTTAAAACTCATGCGATCCCATACCACCTAGGGGTTTTCCATATACTTTGTCCTTCCATTGCCAAATTTTCATAGAATATTTTTTATTGTTCTCATTTTTATTTTCAATCTAAAACTAGTGTATAGCCTCATTGACTTATCTCTTTTACTTGATTAGGGTTTCTCTCTAGCTTTTCCTTCTCATTTATGCATAGTTTGTTTATTGTTATATAATTTCCTATGGATCCTTATAAGTCTTTACCTTAGGATTATGTTCATGCTAATATCAAGGATCATAATTATTTTCTTGATTTATCACATATTATCCTTGATCCTCAATGATATAACATCCTCTTATCATAAAGATGATTCTACATGTTATATGAGTGAATTAAACACTTATATTATTTCTCATCTTTCATTGACCTTGACTATACTTTTTACTACACTATGTTAGAGGATTGAACCTTATTTTTCTCTATGATTCATGATGATGACCTAGCCCTAAGTTTAATTGATACATCTAAAAATAATGTGATGTTATTGTCACACATAGTGACAATACCCTTATTAAATATCATAATAGTCCCTCCACTTTCATTCATTGGTTCTACTATCTGCACAACAAATGATTCATTATATATTGAGGAGTCTATTGATGCTTCTCAATTGATATATTACATACTTTACCTTCACACTCACATTGTGTTACTTTGCTCAATGATGCTTATATCCCTCATGTTTCTCATGATATTCCTTCCTTTATACCTATTAGTTCATGGTCTATTCATGATGTATTTAGTGAAGAGCTTCATAATAGTCACTTAAGTGATGGGAATCCTTTATCCTCTTTTTTACATGATGCCACTAATGACACATTATTTTATGATGATTTGGTTGATGGTGTTTCTAATACACATGATTTTAGACAAACACTTATATAGATATTTAGTGGAAATAAAGACTAAATGTTACATGTTAGATCTTTATTATCTTCACCTTATGAGAATAAACATGATTATGGTGGTACAATACTAATTGAATATGGAGATATATTGATCAGTAGAGAAAAATATAATGGTTTAATTAATGTTAGGGTTATTATATATTATTTTATGCTTTTTCATTTTCTTTCATAAAATACTTTACCCTTGACCTTATAGCATGCTTTTGTAGTGATGCTAATGTTTCAACCTTCAGTGATAATTCCTAAAGAGATACTATAGAATCATCTTTATTACATTTCAATATATCAGTTTTAGATTGTTATGCCTTCTCATAATGTATCATTTGAACACTATGATGTATAACTTATCATGATATCTCACTACATACTCTATTGATTCACATGAACAAAATCATAACTTACACGTATCTAAAACATAAGAACCTCACCATCTCTTACCATTTTTACCAAGATTATGTGAAGACAATATTCAAGTGATTTTTTAAAGTGATGTTCAAGAAATTGATGATCAATTTATTATATTTTCTCCACTCTCAAACATGACATAGATACACAAAAGGCTGTAGGGAAAATTGATGATGACACCATTATTTTTTTATATACACACAAACTTTACCTCATGATTCCATTTTCTTTTGGATATTCAACATATGTTTTAGTTATAGATTTCCAATACAACATTGATCTAGCACTAACAATTAATAAACTAATTTAAACATGGAGAACCCATAATAATAAACTAAAAAGGGTTTCTAACTACTAGGTAGTTGGCTACAAAGTTTATTTATCAACAATCTATTTTTGATACTCCATTAAAAACTACTTGGCAATACTTATCATTAATTTTTTAAGTTATGTGCTAGTTAATACAAATGTGAGCTTAACTTGTTAGAAAATAATATTTTACATTATAGTATCTCTAGCACTCCTCATTCCTATGAGTTATAATCAACAAAAAAATTAGAATATGGGGGAAATAAAGGTGAAATAAAAAATCAACAATGTAAATCATCATAATGCACACACATCAAAGAAAAAGTGTTTAGAGAGTTTAGGAGATTGGAGGATTCTCCACATGTAGTGTTAAAGCAATTGTTATGGTACACCAAAAACTCATCACTTTACATCTCATAAATCTAGTTTATAAATCTAGAGGCATATCATTGTATATCAAGGCTTGATATTTTTGTGATTATCATTTGAAATACGAACATACCATGAGTAGGTGCATCATACTTAAGCATAAAAGTCAAGATCTTATTGATGAGTCTACTCAAATGGAAACAAATAATAAGGATTATTGTAATGATAGTGATCATGATTATATTCTTTTTTTTTTGGCATTTTAAATGATATACCTTGCACATCTTACATCAATGTAAATGGAGTTGTTTTTTATAATGTAAGCAAAATGTATAGGGTGTTGTACCCTACATAGAGAGCCACAAGGGCTAGAAATTCCAGATGAAAAAAGCATAAAACAATACACTACACCAAAAAACACATGATCAAAACCAAACGAAGACTAATAGCACACACAGACCAACAAAAAACCAACAACAGACTAGTTGGCCTTCTCCCAGTTCTTAGACAACTGAACCATGTCATCCCCGACCCACTCTTGGCGGTCCTCGGTCTTCTTCATCCCCAACTTGTCCTTCATGGCAACCGACAGGGTGCTAGTGACACAATGAGTCATCTTGACTGTGAAGCGGGTCAACCCATATAATTTTTTGTCCAGGATGTCCAATCTTTCTTTTAGCACACCAAGCTCCTCCCCACCACCTGTAGTGTAGTCAGGATCATTTTGCTCAATATCCCACGACTTCGATGAGTGGGAGGCTGAAACCTCCTCCTAAGCTTTTCCCTTGTTAGGAACAAAAGAGGGACCTCTGGCTTTTTCATCTTCCTCGTCCTCTGACACCTCTTCCACTATGTTGTCTTTGCTGTCAGACAACTCCTCTTCAGTGTCCAAGTCTCTAATCTACACTTTTTTCTTGTTCTTTACTAGCCTGCCAAAGTGCCTAACAATGGCATCACAACCAATAACCACAGTCTCCACAACCACTGTATCACCCAAGGAGTCCTTGCTCACAACATTCTTCCCTTTACTCGGAGGCACCTTCTCCTCCTTACCTTTCGTCTTCATGCTAGGCTTAGCAAGAGTCTTAGCAAGGGTAGACTTTAGGTCACACAAACTAACCGCTGCACTAGTTTAGGCAGCACCATCAATACCCTTGAGTTTTTTAGTAGCAGGTTTGGGTTTCTGAGGATCAACAAGGGCCAAGTGACTCTTTCTGACAGGGCCTTTAGATTCGGCCGGGGACAAGTTGGGCACAATGGGGGGCTCAATTTCCTCAATACGAATGACCGAAATAGGTTTCAGAGGGCATAGAGCCAGATGAAAATGGTAGAGTCTTAGGATAAGACCCTGATGGAGAGGCAGAGGAGTAGGTTCATTGGGATTAGTAGTAGCCGAATCAACACATTTTTCAACCGAATTTTCAAGGTCCATAAGCAGGAAAAAGGGAAAGCTCAGAAGAACCTTATGCCTAAGATGATTTAACAAGGGAAAATGGTAGTAGTAAAAAGTCTTGTACCTTCCTTCTAGCGTAACATACTTTATCAGAGCAAGACACACCTGGTTCCACAGCTGCGAAAGAGCCTCCCGTTCAAACCCAAACTAGTTGCACACCGACGCCTCCTCCCCCACAAAAAAATTATTCATACTCTCATTGTCCTGGGTCTTATAATGTTTAGGATGCTTCATTCTAGTGCTCCGGAGGCTCATCACCTGCGCAATAACTTCCTCATCCACCGTGAAGGAGATGCGACCAATGGTAACATGACGATTCTTCCACAAATTGATGAACTGGGTCAACAGATTAGGGTCGTGACCCACAAGTCTCTCCATCGAGGAGCAATGCCACCTTCAACGCAAATGTGCCAAACTAGAGGATCCTTGCGGAATTCATTGCAATTATCTGGCTTCGTTCGCACCCTATCAACCCCCCTGATGTCGCTTTGCACACTGTAATACTAGGAACTCTGAAAAAAAGAAGGTTAGAGACAATAGCAAGGTGAAAAAATCCCCACACAATAAGGCATTTAAGCCGTGAACGACAATTTTTGGTAATCAATCCAACGAACATATCACACGCATGAGTAGAATAATTCCCTGAAATAATCTTAGCGGAACCATTAATTAGAATTACATCACACAACCGGCTAATTAAAAAGGACATGACGAGCAGGGAAGGATTTCCTTCCATGTCACAAAAGCACAAAATTCTAGGCAGAATAGCCATGGGGCCATAATTAGAAATCTCTAAATCCATAGCATTTAAGGGTTGGCCAACATTAGTTAACCTGCAAAAAGAAGCTATAAGGCGCGAAACCAAAATAGTGGAAAAATATAGGCCAAAGAGGAGCTTAGTCTCATAATTACAAGTCACATCAAAATAAAAAAACACGAATTTGAAAATTCGAGAGTTTAAGTATATCCCCATAAGGAGGTTACGACAAGTACGGTCTAGCTTAGAATTAATCAACTGGTACTTTCCGCAACAACTCATGATTTCTTTGTTCAACATGGGCTTCATCTTATAATTTGAAAAAATCCACTTGATGTCCATCCCTTCGATACAACTCATCATCCATCTCATCACCACAATAAGACCACTAAGCCCAATGAATAAGCAAGTGGGTCCCCCAAAAATCTAGCTAAGCATATGCGGTGTTGTCATCATGGGTCAAGTAAGGGATTTGTTCCTTCACTATAATACTCTAAATATTAGGCGGAAGTATACTTAAGTCACACCAACATTTGGACAGTTTCCAGTGTGTACTAAAATTGGCTAGGGCGTTAGCAACTTGGTTCCCTTCTCTGTAGATATGACTAGCCACATTTAATTTTAGTTTAGACACAAGGAACCTAATATCAAGAAGAATATCCTTAGTGTTCCATCCCAACATCCTGTCACAATTAATAGCATCAATAATGGAATTGGAGTCCCCTTCAATGTGTAAGTTTTCAATCCCTAGGGAAACAACTATCTATAAACCCTTTAACAATGCACTAGCTTCCGCTATCATAGAAGAGTGAAGACCAATCCCCCCAGCATAACCAGACACTAACTTTCCTTTGTGGTCACGAATCACACCTCCTATACTTGCTCTGCCTGGGTTGCCCTTAGCCACCCCATCAAAATTTAGTTTGAACCAACCCCTATTAGGAGGTTTCCAAACAGTGGCTCTTCGGGCAAGAATTTTGGAGTTGTCATAAGAATTGGCATCCAAGTCTTGATGCCAAGCTTTAGCTATGTTTATTTCCATCTCAGTCGGGCCTATATCTGGGGTTTTCCCTTTGAAAAGAGAGATATTTTCCTCAATGAGCTAGACACAAATACCAAACACCTCTTCGGGGTTCATCTCAGTGTTCCTGAATATCCTATTGTTCCTCTCTTTCCATAAGCACCAACATAAAATGGGAGGAATTTGGTTCCAAATCTCAACAGTTAAAGGATGGGAAAAGGGTCCAGACCAACTCAAAATAAAGGATGTGATATTCTTACTCATAATCCACTAAATCCCTAATCTTTTAAATGCCAGCTCCCACACCTCCACAGCAAAGGGGCAGTGTAACAGTAGATGATTAACCAATTCTTCATTACCTTTACACAAAAAACATATGTTGGGGATCTGGAACCCCCTTATCCTTAGATTGTCCTGTGTAAGAATTATGTTATGACAAATAGTCCACTAGAAGAAATTAACTTTCGGCATCATGTATCTATTCCAAACCTTCTTCCATAGAATATTGACCACCCCCTGATTAGTCAGCTGTCTGTAAGTAGATTTCACAGTAAGATCACCCTGGTGATCATGGATCTAGAAGAACTCATCCCCACATAGGTAAATACCAACTAAATAATCTTAAGAACAAGGAGATGAAATCCAAATTGAACATTTAATCCAATTATTATAAAAAATACTCTAGACATCTTACACATTTAAAGATAACCACTTAATGATCATACACCACTATCATCTATAGATTGTGATAATATAGAGGACAAACCCATGGGGGTAATTACTTTAAAACACATATTTTGATCCCATTGAGATAGACCCACTTTCATATGATTTCATTAAATTTACGAGGTTAATATCTTCCCATGCCTCTTTCAATACATGTTAGATATTGTATTTAAACTATGCTCAAGTTATTCTATGTTTTTCCCTTAATATTCCCACTTAGGTGGAAATATAGTGTTTCTTGATGTAGGTTTTATGTCTCAATGATTTCTCATTGGGGACAAAATTGTGGGGGCATCTTTTCATCCACATCCTTAATTTACATTGATCACACTCATAGGTAAGTATACAAAAGGTACACATTTTTCACTCAATTTTACACTTACATGTATCATGCTTTGTTTGCATACTCATTTTAGTTTATTCACTTTTTTGAGCTCTTTAAGTTGTGTGTAGTCCTATATATTACATAACTCAAGGGAAATTTTTATTATAGATTATGTTTCTAGTTCATGTACACTTTTCATAGGATGAGATTGTATAGTTGCTAAAAGTGATTCAATTTCCAAAAAAATCATATCCTTTATGTTAATGTTATTTTACTTTGGCATGCATAAGCTTTTGGATTTGCATGCAAACTAAAGTGAGTGCAAAATGTAGAGGAATAAAGTGCATACCCTTATATTATTCTCCTCTTGTTTTACATCACATCGCGTAGATGGATTTAATGGATGGTTCTAGCACACTTTTGGACTCTTTGATGCACTCACTAATGTAAGACCCAACAATCATGTTTTATGCCACATCACACTGCTTGTAACACCCTTATCCACTTTTTAGAATATAGCATTTGTTGGACTAGTTCACATTTATGATTTTGACCTTTGAACTAGATTGCAAGCATAATTTCAAAATTTCAAATTGCCTACATTCGAAGGCGAACAATCTTAGACATGATGATTATTCATTAGTGTGCACATAAAAAAGTTTGAATTGTGTGTCTAGGGATTGTGTTTAATTGGAACCACCCTAGGCCATTGAAGGAAACTAAATCATTGTTCAATAACAAGGACACCATATTTGCACATATGTTATTGACACTTGCATGCTCTAGTTAGCGACTAATCTATTGACATCAACATCCAATTCTACTATCACTCTTTGCTTTATTATTATTAACTTCTTTTGAGGGCTTGATGAAGACACATAAAAGTCATAAATTTTTAACTCTTGCATAATAGGTTCTAACGATGCTCTTTAGCACCACTAAGTCTTCTTTACTTGAAATACATATTAGACAAATAGGTGTTGTAGGTTCTAAAAATCTTTACTTAGGATGGAAAAGACACCATCTAAACAAAATTATATCTTCTAAATAGGATTACCTCCACAATTGTGTCCTAAACACTTCTTAAATCTTAATTGTTTAAGCTTTTTTACTTAAAATTCAATTATAATTCTCAATTTGTAAATTTCTATCTTAAAATGACATTACTCATAATTGAAAAATAAAATTACCCAAAATTAGCTATTTTATTTAGATTTTTAACATATCTCTAAAATTTTATCTACATTTCTATCAATTTAATAAGCTTAGCTCAATAATAATTAGGTAATGTACGGTTTGAATTGTATTTAATTTGCTATCCCTAAATATTTGATGAGTACGTGTTTAGGTCCTCTACAGGTATAAATTTCTAATTTGTTCCACTAATCCTTTACGCTCAAGGTTTGGTCCTTTGGGAAGACGGAGAACTTGACTGGTGGGTGTGATTTGGTGCGAAAAGCACGGTAAGGGTTTGAGGAGCAGCAGCAGGAGCAATGGCGGTGATTACAGAAGTGAAAGGGAAGGGGAAGGGAAAGGGGAAAGGTAAGGGCAAGACCCGCTCAAAGAAGGACGAGGCCTTGGATTTCGTTAAGGAGTGGACTACTTTTGCAATGAAGAAAGCCAAGGTCGGCGCCCACTATGGTTTCATCCCCTTGATTATCATTATTGGCATGAATTCCGATCCTAAACCTTCTCTTTCTCAGCTTCTCAGTCCTCTTTAGAGCTTATCTTTGTTTTAGTTGGCCATGGAATTATAAACTGTTTTTATCCGAAGTTTAAATATATATATTTTTTTAACTGAGAAATCGGATTCTAAGAGAGTATTATGTTTTGTGATTATGCCGTCTACTGAAATGTGGTTGTCAAAATTTTGCTGTGGATTTATTTGTTTTTTCCATTCATTATTTACATCTGAATAATGTCAAGTTTCTTTCTGATACGGATCTGACTGATCTCTCAATAGGTTTAAGGCCAGTTTAGTTCTGTTTATTTGGTTCTTATGCTAAATTAGGATCATTTTGTCGTTTTAATATCATAGAATCCGTTGACAACCCAACATCAAGTCTAATATTTGAGGGTTGTTGTTTACAAAACGTTTTCATTGCAGTCGCTTTTCTATCATGTGGATTTTGGATGCCCCCTTGATTTCAAAACCCTAAATTAATGAGCTCGGAGGGCCAATGTTGAGGTAAGCCTATGGGTGAGATATGCTAGTATTATACATTGACATGTCTATTGAGGGTTTCTGCCTCATTGATTTGCACCTTGGAAGTCCCAAATTTTACAGAAGCATCCAGCTAGTCCTACTTTTGGCAACTTTAGACGAGAATTTATTGTTGAGTTATGCTAGGGGCTTGGTCTTTGCAATGAAAGCCTAATCGATTTTCCCTCTCCAAGTTCCAAATTTTAGAGAAGTATCCCAGTTGACATCTGTGCCTACTTTTGGCAACTTTAGAGAAGCATTTATTGATAATGCAGCGGGGTCAGAAAAATGGTAAAACCGTGAATTTTTTACACAGTTAAACCCCATACATGCGTAGGTTGTAGTTAGAGAGATCTTGCATACTCACATACCCCAAATTCAATCGCTACGTTTCTTCCCATCTAAGTTACAAATAACGATTAAAAATATAAGTATATGAAATGAACCATAATACAAATGTTATGTTTATTTGGCTCTTATAGCAAGGCGGGATCTTTTAATCTTTTTGATGTCAAACAATTCTTTGACAACCCAACATCAAATCTAATCTCTGAGGGTGATTGTTTCCGGAACCTTTTTATCTCAGCAGTTCGCTTTTGGTCATGTGGGTATTGGGTGCCCCTGTGATTTTAAAACCCTAAATTAATGAGCTTGGAGGGCCAACCTTGAGGCAAGCCTATGGGTGAGTTATGCTTGCATTGTACCAATGTACATTGTCATATCTATTAGGGGTTTCGGCCTTATTGATTTTCCCCTTGGAAGTTCCAAATTCATCCAGCTATGCCTACTTTTGGCAACTTTAGAGAAGCATTCATTGGCGAGTTATGCTAGGGGCTTGGTCTTTGCTATTAAAGATTCATTGATTTCCCTTTTCAAGTCCAAGGCTTTAGAGGAGCATCCCAGTTGACATCTATGCCTACTTTTAGTAACTTTAGAGAAGCATTTAGTAGAAATGCAGTGGGGTCAGAAAAAGGGTCTAACTGTGAACTTTGTACACAGTTAAGCCCCATTCGTGCGTACTTTGTAGTTAGAGTGATCTTGGATACTCACATACCCTAAATTCAATCTTTATGTTTCTTCCCATCTTAGTTACACATAATAATTAAAAAAATATTAGAATATGAAATGAACCATAATAGAAATGTTATGTTTAATTGGTTCATATGGCAAATTAGGATCTTTTAATATTTATGATGTCATCGAATTCTTTGATAACCCAATGTCAAATCTAATCTTTGAGGGTGATTGTGACTGGAACCTTTTATTTTTGCTGCCCCTTCTTGGCCATGTGGGGTATTGGATGCCCCTGTGATTTCAGAACCCTAAATTAATGAGCTTGGAGGGCTAACCTTGAGGCAAGCCAATGGGTGAGTTATGCTAATAAGTCACTAATAAGTCAGTTGCAGTTCTGTGTATTTTTTTCTTATGGCAATTTAGGATCTTTTAATCTTTTTGATGTCATAGATTTCTTTGATAATCCAACATCAAATATAATTTTTGAGGGTGATTGTATCCGGAACCTTTTATCCTTGCAGTCCCTTTTTGATCATGTGGGCATTGGAAGCCTCTGTGATTTCAAAAACCTAAATTAATGAGCTTGGAGGGCCAACCTTGAGGCTATAGTTGAGTTATGCTAGTACTAAACATTGACATATATATTGGGGGTTTCAGTCTCATTGATTTCCCTCATGGAAGTCCCAAGTTTTAGAGAAGCATCCAGCTATGCCTCCTTTTGGCAGCTTTAATTTTAAAGAAGCTTTTGGTGAGTTATGCTAGGGACTTGGCCTTTGCCATGAAAGCCTCATTAAATTTTCCTTTCCAAGTCCCAACTTTTAGAGAAGCATCCCAGTTGACATCTATGCTGACTTTTGGCAATTTTAGAGAAGCATTTATTGGTAATGCAGCGGGGTCAGAGAAAGGGTATAATTATTAATTTTTGTACACAGTTAAATCCCATAAGTGCGTAGTCTGTAGTTAGATTGATCTTGCATGCTTTCATACCTCAAATTCAATCTCTATGTTTCTTCCCGTCTAAATTACAAATAATAATTAAAAAATACAAGAATGTGAAATGAACCATTATACAAATGTTATATGTAGAAAATATAGATGCAACAAAACATTTGTGATAATTAATAATTTAAACTATGAAATGAATTATGGCATATGAATAACTCATTTGATATGTATGGTATAGGTTTATTTTATCTGTTAAAAATAGGAAAATACTGAATGTTCAATGTTTGAGGTCAAACTTAAGAACTACATATGCAACTCATCATGTTGCTCTTCATGAAAGCATCTGAATCAGCAATTAGTCGATTTTAACCAAATGCACCAGGACTAGTTAAGACTGCTGCCAATATCACTTCCAATAGCTCCTCAATGAAGCTAGTTAGTTGTGTGTGCGACTATTTTTAATGTAAGTTTAAATCTTTGTATCCTAAATTGTTTTTATTACTACTCTTGTATGACTGTAGGATATGCCTTAGATGCCTTGGCACCAGCCCAGATACAGCCCTGGATGGTAAGAAACCACTAAAGCACCTGAACCAGTGTCAATATGGGCATCAGCCCTCCAGAGTAGTACCCAATAATTTAGGTTCTCATGTAAAAATCTTGGAATCTCTTAATCCCTTCATTGGGAGGGGAATAGATTCAATTTCTTGTCATCTTTATTATAGTCATAACCTGTATAAAAGATTTTGAAAGCCATCTGGATCCTCTGCTGCCTTCCCATGAAATTGGCAAAGTTAAGACAAAAGAATGTTTTCAGTAGCTGTAGGCATTAGACAGCCATGTTGCTGTCATATTGGCGAGGGAATATTGTTGGAAAAAGTCCAACCTGAGCGAAGCATCTGAAATTGATTTGCATGTTCCCTGCACTGCATAATGGGAGATGACAAAATATGAGCTTACTTAATTTTGATAAAATTTACAACTCCAAATTTAAAAGAATGCTGAATTTGGTTGGTTGTGCATAGAATATAGCCATTTATTCTTGAGTCTTGCGACTTTCATGGATGTGAACTGTTGTAGAATGAGGTCAGTCTTGTAAAAACAGCCTCCAGGAGATTTTGCGTGTAGGTGTCATTTTTATACCAAGGTTTGAGAATAAAGATGGTTCAAAAAAGTTGTTCATTCGACATTATGTTGAAGTTAACAGACTTCAAGGGATCTAATCTCGTTGCAACTGTCATTATTTGTTTCCTGATTCTGCAATTAAATAAATCTCTCCTTTCATCAAAATCTTGTTAACATGTTCTCAATGCTCTCCATATTTGCGGCTTATTTCTTTCTTTGAGCTTTTACGGTCAGGGTAATTTGCTTTGTTTTACTTTTCTATTCCTTTTTGTTGCAAAAGATGTCTGTTAAAATCTCAGGAGACACCAAAGGACATCCCATATGTGACACAAATGTTGCCTGCATTCTGGTGACATTTGTCTTGCATATGTTTCTGTTTTCAGGGTGCTTACTAGTCTCCAAAATGTGGTACAGTGGTGTTAACAAAAAAGCAAATGCCAGGGAAAAAGACAATGGTGATTCCTCGATCACAGCATTTGAATGAGAATAATGGGCTGGCTATGTGATAGAGCTTGTCTATTATGAAAAAAATCATTTTGGAAGTCATGTTTTTGTGGGGCCCTCATTTGTTTATGATTGGAGCTAACATGACATTTAGAAGTATGCTTGAACCGTTTTTAGATAGCTTATGTCTGTTCAATCATTTTTCTGTGGACCCTATTTGGTGTTGGAATATCTTTGACAAAATTACAGAATTTTAACTACAATATGATAATATCATAAGAGATTAAATTGGAGTTGGCAATGGAAAATTTTAGATGGCATTTATCAAACCTTATTCCTGATAATGAAGTCCAAAGGGTTATCGTGTCATGTTCATTAGTATTTGCCTTGTTTTACTTTTCTATTCCTTTTTGTTGCAAAAGATGTCTGTTAAAATCTCAGGAGACACCAAAGGACATCCTATATGTGACACAAATGTTGCCTGCATTCTGGTGACATTTGTCTTGCATATTTTCCTGTTTTCAGGGTGCTTACTAGTCTCCAAAATGTGGTACAGTGGTGTTAACAAAAAAGCAAATGCAAGGGAAAAAGACAATGGTGATTTCTCGATCACAGCATTTGAATGAGAATAATGGGCTGGCTATGTGATGGAGCTTGTCTATTATGAAAAAACTCATTTTGGAAGTCATGTTTTTGTGGGGCCCTCATGTGTTTATGATTGGAGCTAACATGACATTTAGAAGTATGTTTGAACCGTTTTTTAGATAGCTTATGTCTGTTCAATCATTTTTTTGTGGATCCTATTTGGTGTTGGAATATCTTTGACATAATGCAAGAGATTGGATATAATATTGAAATTTGTATTTGGCAAGATTAAGAATTGGGACATTCAATAGAACAGAATAGGGTTATGTCCTGATCAGTAGTTTCTGATGCATAATTGAAGAATTGCATTGTTAAATGCTTAATGTAATAGCTGGAACTGTATAAGAAAAACTTGAGTCTGCATCATATCTTTATTTTCTCTTTAATAAGCTGTACAAAATTACAGAATTTTAACTACAATATGATAGATAATACCATAAGAGATTGAATTGGTGTTGGTAATGGAAAATTTTAGATGGCATTTATCAAACCTTATTCCTGATAATGAAGTCCAAAGGTTATCGTATCATGTTCATTAGTATTTTCAATTTTGCAATGACGGTCAACAGGACACAGTTTATTATTGCAGTACAATCAAGAAGACATTTATGAAAATCAAGGGGCTTCTTTGGTATGTTTTCTATTGTTTTTGTCTCGCTTACGTTGCAAATTGGAGGATTGAATGATCGGTGTTGGAATTTGGTTCACGTGGTTGTGGCGGCTGAAGGGAAGGGAGTGCTTGAGAGTATATGCATCCGTGATTTTGTGAACAAAGTGATGCTATAAGGGGCTTTGGTAGTTTTTTTAAACCATTAACGGGGCCTCTTTTCGTTATATTCAATGCAGATGTTATCAGATGATGATACTTTGATTTGTAGTTAGGGTGATTGTTTCTCATATTAACAAGATTACCGAATATGGTCATCGATGAGCTCAAATAAAACACAATTCCACATTGATAATTGTGAGACAAGAATGGGGTACATGGAACTATATGCACCAAAAACTTTGCCAATTAAGAAAGAGACTAAGATGTGAGAACTACAAGTGGTTTAATTTTTCCGCTATTTTACAGAAGTGGAAAAATTGTGTTTTGTAGGTTGTTTTGCTACGTGATTGCTAGTAACGTATAGAAGAGGATAGTCATCGTGCTTGTCGCATCAATTTTTTCGTTTAAGCAATTTAGCCTCAATTAGGGGAGAGGGCCCAATAGTGGTGCACCCTAACTTTATGGGTCGACATAGCAATGAACATACAACATTGACATTAAAAAATTATATCTCCGAGTGGTCAGGGATGTGGACAATTCAAATATTTCGTTTCACCCGCATAGACTGAGAAAAAAGGTGTCATCAACATGCTTTTTGTTGAGGGGTCATAATAGACCCCCCAAAAAAGTTAGACCAATAGTGGTGCACTAAGTCATGTTTTTTAGTGTGTCAATGTGGCGTCATATGATTTGTTGCTTTTTGAAAGTAATGGGCATATTTTGTTCAACTATTGGGTTCTCTTTTACAATTACTAGTTCCATAGTATTAAAATATTGGACTTTGGATGTACATGTACTATGACAACTGTTGGTACCCGCACCACTATTGGGCCCTCTCCCCTACTGACAAATAAGAATATGTTGGGTTAGTAAGATGCCCCACATAAATTAATGGTTTGACAAGGTTGATAAGACATCATATGCACCAAAAGTTTTCAAAATTATGAAAGAGGTTCGAGGGTGCTTCTTGTTGATTGGCTCTTTTGGTGATGACACAAGTATAAAAACTATGCTGCGTAAGGTGGAAAATTGCCTACTTTATATGATCTCATGTTTTTCCACTATAGTTGTATTTTAATTTAAGTTGTATTCAGCCAATTTCTATACTTAAGCTTGTCATTGATATGTAATTTCTACATGAATAGACAACAATTCTTGTCATCATCTTGTGCCTAGGTTTGAAAGCTTGGTGTTTTAAGGATAGTGCCCTTGTGGGTGTTCATGTCCAAGTTCAAATTTAAACTTTTGTTGTCAATTATTGGAATCTTAATTCTTTACTATATGTCCAATAGACATTTGGTTGGGATTTGTCCAATCCACTATTGCTTCTAATAACACCTTTTCATTAATCTATTTTTACAAAAAACGTCGGGTTCTCCATTGATTCCCTTCAACAGAGATTTTTTGCCTCTACACACCCCATTAGTTGGCATCCTCCATCCATGATTGTATTAAGCTCTACACCTCTCCCATTGCTCTCCCTATCTCCATTTTTTTCTTCTCCTTAGCTAAATCCATTGATCTTTTGCCTTGATAAAAACCCTAGTTGTAAATATCTCATTCACCACCTTTTTCTAATTGCAAATCCATCATTGGATCTTTCTTGGTATCCTCACTTTTGCATATCAAGTGACAATTTCATAATCTCTTTTCTCCTCAAATCATATTCACGCACCACCATAGACTTTTCTCATAGGGATATATTTCCATAGGATCAAACATATGCATACACCACCAAATACACAATCATTTAGGGACACATTTTTTTATTTTACAATTCTTAAATATAAGGCACAATCATAAGGCACAACACTTGTTGAAGGTTTTGCAAATGGGGTTGCAAGCTAAGTGGGCTTAACCTTGGAGAAAACTTTGTGGTTAAGCGTGCTTGAGCTGGAGTAGTATTGGGATGGGTGACCTCTCAGGAAGGTTCAATGCTTCACCTTTGTGAGCATCACTTAGATGCAATGAGTGCTAAGTGGACCATTCATTATCATGAGAGATTGGTTCTTGTGAACCACTACTCATGAAACATGGGTCAATGAGTTTGACTCGCAAAACTACACGGTTGAATCTTGATAGAAATATCAGTCTTAAATATGTTAATGGAGCCTTAAATATGTTACAAGGGGATTGAATGAGGTAGTCTCATAATAGCTCTTAGCTTTTTTTTTCCTATTTAGATTTCATTTGCATTTTCACAAGCACCTAAGAATGGTGTCAAAATTGTAGACACACCAAAAGGGTCATAGAAAATAGCCAACCAACTCTTGGAAGCTATAGAGCAATTGTAGTAGAAGACACAAGTGTTGGAGCTCCAAACATGAGCACTTGAACCCTAGATACAAGTGCTTGCTCTCTAGACCCAAGTAGTACACCCCTAAACATGAACATCCGCCTTTAGTGCTAGTGTCTTAGACACGTTAGAGTCTTATGAATCTTTGTAGGTACATTTTTCTAGCTTTATAGTGTTTTCTAGCAATTAAACTTCACCATTCTTTAGTAACATGAATGTGTTCACACCCCTTTGTATTTCTAGTTTCTTATTTAATTTTCCAAATCTAGTTTGATGCCAAAATACAAATGTGATTAATTTACCTTATTATTTTAGAATCTAACTAGATTGATTGAATATATTAATACATTGAAAGAAAGTTAGCTTAGGTATGGTTTCTACATACATCTATATAACATACAATTTGGTATCTTCCACTTGGCGGGTTTGATATTCTTTCACAACAAACTTCTAAAAATCAACTTCAAAACTTAGTATTTAAAATACATGATAATTTCATTTAAATGAGCAAACCTAACATTCTTGCCACATTTCCATCTCCTCCCTTCTTTTCTCTTTATCCATATCCATTTTTATTTTCTTCCTTTCCAACCTTTTTTTCCTCTTCAACCTTGACCCTACCTTTGTGCTCTAGACCTATACCCTACTTAGCATCCCCTTTTATTTTTCCCCCGCTACCCCGTTTCCACCCCCCACCCCCTTGATCTCCACTACATCCATATCTCTCCCTTACCCCTTCTTTTTACAATACCCCTAGAACCTTTGTCAAGAGTACTTCTCCTTATACCAAAGCCCTTTTCACCCCCTTTCTACCAACCTTAGCTCCCTACTCTCTCCCTCCCTCCCTCTTCTCAACATCCCTTCTCACTTTCCTAAAACCTTATTTTCTCTATTCCTTTATTACCACACTAATGCTACACCTTTCCACACTTATCTCCTTCCATATTATCTAGTTTCTTAGTTTTATTCTTCTACCTCGGTTTCTTGTGTTCTCTTCTTACCTTTAGCCTTCCTATTTATTCCTACCCTCTTCTTGCCCTCCTTGTCCGCTTTGACATATCCCTTGCCTCAACTCCACCATGTCTTCTCTTCCGTCCTTGTGTATTATTGGAGAAGTCAATATTGTCCCTCTAGATGATCACTTTGACCATGATGCTCACTACAAGTACATGGAATCTCACATGCATTAGAATATTAAGTCTCATCTAGGTATCTTTTGTGATGAGATTGGTTATGGTGAAGATGGTATTGACCTCCCTTAGTTGATGCCCATCACCTAGACATCCTTTAGTGTATTGACCTCCCTTCCTTGGTTGATGCCCATCACCTAGACATCCTTTGGTGTGTTGACCACATTATTTATGTTATTGCCTCATCTCTCTTGTTTTGTCCCTTCCCACTACTTGACACTTTATTTTCTCTCCCTTTATTTGTTCTTCTTCTTTCAAACCCCTTGTTGCCCCTAAACCCCCTTTGTTGTCTTAACCTCATTCACCACCCATTTTATCACTATATCGCATATCTTCCCCTCTATCTCCATAATCACTCTGCTCACTCCTCCCTTCCCAATCCTAGTAGTGCCTCTCGTACCCCCTTCACAATATTCAGTTCACTCACCACATCCTTTTCAACCCATTTCATGTTATAGCCACATTTCACCCTTAGCTGACCCTTTTTTTTGGTCACCTCTTCATGTTATCTCACTTCTACTACATTGTCTTTTTCCACCTTCCTTGTGCATTACATGTCATTATCTCCATTTTTTAAGGATCTCATTGCAAAATATTATTAATTATAATGTGTGAAAAAGAACACAATGCTTGGAAAATAATTGTAAATACACTTATAATGATAAATTTGGAACACATATTGCAAACCTCCTCAAGGGGGCAAACTTAAGAACAAAAAAGTTTTGCTACAAAATTTGATTCCAAGATTGTCTTCTTTATTACATCAACAATAGAAAGGCCTCACACTTTTGAGTTATAACAAATGTAGGATTAATCTATCTATTTAATATGAACTCATCACATTAATACATCATGTAATACATGTGGGATAAAGCCACTTAATGTAATGTTAACTAAATGACTAAACTACGTCTACTACAATGTTTAGAATAATAAAAGGTTACTAGACATAAGGGTCCTAACATACCCCTCTCCCTTTAGAAAGTCTTGTCCTCAAGGTTTGAATTGTGGAAATAGTTGTTGAAGCTAGCAAAGGGTCTCTCAAGTGGCATCTTCTAGTTGCAATCCTTGTCACTAGACCAAAACCATTGTGATGGTATAGTTACAAAGTTTATGCAATCATTGGCTCAAAATAGCTTTTGGCTCAAAGATGATGGTACCTTCATCATCCAATTTGGGAAGCACCTACTAGATGTGAATGTGTTGGCCAATGACTATCTATAAACATGAGATATGAAAAACGTGACATATTTTGGAATATAGAGTGAGATCCAACTTGTAGGTCACTTTCCCCACTTGTAGTATTTGGAAGGGTACATAGAATTTTGGTGTTAACTTTTACTTGCTTGTAAGCTTGAGGAATGCTTGTTTTATAGTTGAAGACACAAAAAGACCAAGTCCCCTTTGGTGAGTGTGTGCTCAAAATGATGTTGATTTGCTTCTTGTATCATATGATTTTAAGCTAGGACCAAATTGTCCTTGAGAGTTCAAAGGAGAAATTCTTGGTGGCAAAGAGTTGAATCGACAACCCATACCTTGGAATTGTATCACAAGTAGAATGTGAAGGATGATAGAAGTTGGACATACCCAACTTCATATGGCATCATCTTGGTGAAGAATTATAGTGGGTGTTGTATCAACAATCTATAAGGGGTAGCCATTTAACCCATTGAGTTTGTTGTTTCAAAGAAAAGAAACAAAAATAAGTAAACATTTTTTTGCTCTCTTTGTTTGACCATTAATTTGTAGAAAAAATGGCAAGCTCAATTTAGTTGTGTTCTTTTTAGCTTTAATAGTCCTTGCCAAAATTTACTAATGAAGTTAATGTTACAATCACATATAATGGAAGTGGGCATACCATTGAGGTGAAATATTTGGTCGATGAAGACTTGTGCGTCGATAGATGCTTTACAAGGATGGTCCAATAAGTAGGAGTGGGCATATTTGGAGAGATGATCAACCATTGCTAGAATGATTGATTTGCTACCCAATTGAGACAATCTTTCAATAAAATCTATAGAATTATTTTTCCATGATGCACTAAGAATTTACAATGACTATAGGGTGCTCAAAGTCTAAACAATTTTGCCTTTGTGGCATTGGCATGCATTGCATTGCTCAACAATATTTTGATCATTTTTTTATTCACCTCAGAAAAAAATATATTCTCTTTTCTCATACACCTTTCAAAAGCCTAAATACCTTATAAAAGGGGATGCAAGTAACTCTTGAAATAATTGGGTCCTAAGAGCAAAATGTGTAGAAAAAACAATTTGCCATTTGTAATATAAATATTGATAATCCCAAGTGCATCTAGTCTTAATTGTGGGATCAATATTACCTAATGAATAATCTACTAAATCCATGCATCTCGTTACCATTCTTTTTGGACCTCTTGCAACCAGTTTGACACATAATGTCTCATAGCTATCAAATTTCCAAGATGGGACATTTGTTGCAACATTCTTCTCATTTTTTATATAGATAATTTCATAATCATAGCCCAATAATGTTTTGACCCATTTTTATTTCCCTTGAGAAAAAACATGTTCTAAAAGTGCTTGAGGCTATGATCATATGTTAATAAAGTTCCTTCCCACAAAATTTGGCCACCATTCAATGACAACATTAAGAATGGGGAGCATCTTCCTCTTATAAGCTGATTTGGAACGATTTTGGTTGACAACTGCCTTTCTAGAAATGTTAGTAGTCAATCTTTCTACATTAATACAAATCTAATGCCACTTCTTGAAGCATCACTTTTTATGGTAAATTATTTGGAAAATCCCATTAGAGCAAGTAGTGGCTTTGTGCACATGACATGCTTAAGGAAACTAAAGACCACCTATTGCTTCCAACCAAAAGAATTCATTTTTCCTTAACATGGTTGTCAATGGGATAACAATTTTATTAGTCAGACATTTTTTTTTGTAATAGTCATTGATACTTACACATTTGTAAATACTTTTGAGTGTTTTAGGTTTGGGCCAATTTTTTAGCTTCATTTTTTTTAAGGTTTATCTTAACTCCTATTGACACAATATGCCTAAGATATTATATTTATGTTGGCCAAAAGAACATTTGGAGCACTTCACACATAACTAGTTTTTTGAAAGAAGTGGAAAGTATGATCTAGGTGAATGAGGTGTTCTTCCCATGTCTTGTTATAGATGAGGATGCCATCACAAAATATCAAAATTAATTTTCATGAGAAATGAATGAAAAACCTAGCTCATTAATCTTTACAATATAGACGGGAGATTAATGAGGTCAAACAACATGCCCAACACTTTATAGTGGCCCTCATGTGTCTGGAAGGTAATCTTGGGAGTATTCTCTTCATGCAGAAAAATTTGATTATATCCAAATTGTAAATCTAGTTTGGAGAATAATTGGGCATTCATTAATCACATGATTATGATTTGGTTTACTTTTTGAAAACCTACACATAAATACCACAAACCATCATTTTTTCAAACAAGGAGTACCAAATAAAAGTGTGTGCTAATACTAGGTTGAATGATTCCTACTTGCAACAATTCTTGCACTATTTGTTCAATCTTGGTCTACATAATAAGGTATTGATATATGAATATTTTATGTATTTCCTAAAATCAATTAGAATGTATGATCATGTGAAGATTGAGGGGGTAGTTCACATGGTGCTTGAAATTCTAAGGTAGGTTTTCTTATAATGTCATGTAACTTTGATGGTTGATTTGAGTTTCCAATTTTATGAGTTACACAATATAAAGCTATCACACAATCTTTTAAGAACCCTATTTTAGTGACTTCTCCATATGATGGAAGTTAATTAAGTTTATGGGAGTTGCTTCTAGCCCTTTGAGAGTGTATTTATATTCAATATATAAATTGCCTTCACATTTCTAAGAAATCTCATTGGATGGGTTGTAGTGTGTGTAACCACTATGCTCTTAGAACCACATGCAACCTCCTAACAAAAGGACAAACATATTACATTTCAAATTATAGCCATCCATTGAAATTTAGACATTTTTGTATTTCCCCTTGCAACCTAGTGTTCCCCTATTAGTTATCATGATTGAAAAATGGAGCATTGATGCATGCAACAATATACTTGTTTAGCTACTCAAGGGTCCATGAAATTATGGGTGTTGTTTAAATCAATGAGGATGGGTAAAAGTTGGTGAAGTACCCCTTAACCTTCATCATTTGAGGTGTGGTTATTTTTGTTGGGAAAGGGTTTGAACACCTTGCATATAAAATATTTTATTTTTTGTAAAGCTTTGGTTCAACCTTAATGTGGAGCATTATATTTTAGGTATTGAAATATTCTCCTATCTAATTGTTGTGTAAAATTAGAAATGCATTTAATATGAGTGACACATTAGAGAAATACATTTAATTAATGGAAGTAATGTAAAATGCAATTATTGCACAATCGCACGAAGACATGTCATCTTGGGTGCTTGAATCAAGGAGAGTATTTGGGTATCTTGGAGCTTGTAATGAATCTTGGTTGTAGAGTCAAACTTGGACACTCACATTGGGAAATATCACCTAGGTGCATTGATTAAGAGCAACTAGAAAACTTAGTAAGTTTTTCATTGCAACTTTTCTTGTTTTCTCTTGCCTATATGAGAGTGATTGAGATGGAAGTTAGATGTCATCTTGTGCATGGTCATTATGATTGAAACTTGGTGTACACGCCTTGAGCCATGAATAGTGAGTAGTTTCTTGTTGAAATATCATACATGAAACCTAAAGAAATTTTATGGATTATTAAGTAGAGGATATAATTACGAGGCTAAAGGAAATTTGAGGATTTGAGCTCTACAAGAAAAATCCAATTGTATCAAACTCATTTGAAAGTTAAGGTTTACAATGCTATTAGGGTTTAATTTAGATTAGATTCTATATTTCACGATTAGGCACCAATCTAAAGGTAGAAAGATGACCATTCACTCATTTAAAATCAAGAAAAAACATTTTAATACCTTTTATTGATTTATTTTTAAATTGTTTATTTAGCCACTATACACAACCATTGTTGTAAATTTGTGTTAAAATTAGTGTGATCTTGTGACTGTTAAAAACCCTAGATGACTATGATAATGTATTATAATTAGGTTAATGGTGTTGTAAGAAACTAATAGGGAATATAACTTTGGGGATTTACAACCAAGTATTAACTATAGTTGCATAATAAGTTAGAGATCTATGATTTGAATGTAAGTAATCCTCAATAAATTTAGCAATCAAAACATATTAAAGAGTCATATTTGTGCAAGGATTCATTCTTTAAAATATCTTTGGGAATACCCTCCCAAATTTGGTAGGGCTCAAAGTGTAGAAGAGGTGTATTATCCTTTTTTGTTGGTCATGTCCAACCCTTGAACCTAAAAATAGGTGTTTTCCTTGTGTTAGAAACTTTGGTCACCTTGATTACACATAGGTGAAATCCTTAGGGTGAGGGTGTTGAGTAGGAAAAGTGATCCTAGATCCAACTAGGATAACTAGGATTATCTCTTTTTCATTTTGATTCAACATTCAAACATAAACGAACTAGGGTTTGATGATTATCTTGTTGCCACAAGGGAGAGCCAACATCATAGGGTTTATGTTGTATTGAGTTGTGAGGATGATATATCTGATGTGTGATTTAACAAGCCAATTGACATATAACCCTAGATATAAAAATGTAATTTATCGCACAAATGAAAATGAAAAGTAGCAGAATTGACTTGGATATGAGAAAAGACAACAATGAGGAACTTTTACTAAAAATTTGAAGCTAAAATGGTTGGTTTAGGACATGGTGCTCCCTAGACAAGGCTCTTTTGTTTTGGATTTGAAAGTTCTGAGATATATGTTACAGTCTGCACTCTGTCTTCTATAGTTGTCTCCCACTAAAACTCTCGAATCTAACTTGTACACAAGAAAAGAGGGGGAAAGGTTTTTTTGTATAGGGGATTGCCTAAGTCAAAACCTGTTTTGGTATTTCTACCTCCACATACAACGATTGATGATGATCAAGAGGGCATGCCCTAGGTTGGATAGAGGCCAAAACAACAATAATTGACTAAAATTGATAAATGACAAATAATATTACCTTGATGTGAAAACCATTGAAGAATATATGTCACACTACAAGTTGATTGATGGATGCATTGATTGCTTGATAGACTTGGAAAAGGTTAGTCACATACACAATATATTGTTGAAGCTAACATGTAGAGGATAACTCAATACTTCTCCATAATTACATCATAATAAATTTCCATTCATAATTGTCTCAATTGATCTCCTTCTCTAATGTTCAAAATGAGAGGAAAACATGCTTATATATGCATTTTAATGAATCTTTTTGGGTAGGGGCCGAAGGGTCATTTTTAAATCATAAAAGGCCACCAATCAAAATTTCAAACATTCAAAATTTGATTTTTGGTCTAGGGCGCCCAACACCCGTGACCAGTGCTTTTTGACCCAAAATTGTCAAGATGACGAGAATTTAAATATATTTTATTAATCTAGTCCCGAAATGAGTAAATTATTATTATAATTAATGTTATAAACAAAATAGGGCGCGACTACCTGGTGCAAGGATGCTCTCTTAGACCATCTCACGGTGAACTCTCCCTCTTCAGATGGTCCCTCTGAGGAGGAGGAGGTCCCTTCCTCTTCCTTGGTGGTTGTGTCTCCACAAGTTCCTCCTCCGGCTATCCCTTCTATGGAACTATTGCCTTGATCTGTTGTCGTTGTGTTGACTGAGCCTTTCCGTCCCTCAATGAACACTTCTGCCAATCCTTCAAATGCTCCTGACTCCTCTTCTGTGTTGTCGGCTTCACTGCGTGGTGGCTCTTTGTTTGTGGTGGTTGTTTAGGAACCGCTCATCTCACCTTGCTCAGTTGACGTTTCTGAGCCTTCCTGGTCTATTGTGCAAAAAAAAAAAAGGGACTCCCCAAACCGTGACCTCGGGTTTTGGGAGTCAGATCTACCACCTCAGATTTTGGGCTTGTCTAGTCCTAGTACTTTTTTATGAACTGTTGTCTATTGGATGTTTGTGTTCTGGTATTGTTCTGTGTGTGGCTTGTTTGGCCTGTTTTGTTTGCTTCTCTTTCTAGTTCATGTCCTATTTTGAACTATCTCTTTTTTGGCCCCGAGGGCTCTCCATGTAAAGGGTACAACGCCTTGTAAATGCTACTTACTTTATCAAAAAAAAAATAGGGTGTCAAGGTAGTGTGAAATTGTCAAGGGTAACAATTTTCAATGCTACTGAGGGTTAGTACAAAAAGTAACACCAATAGGTCCATTTGAATATGTGGGAAGGTAAAGTCATTTGTATCAGGAATATAAGGTATGAATTGACTACAAGAAGGAACACTTGGTTTTTCCTTCATCATTTGGATTTTCCAATCTTGGAACTTCATGTTCATGAGCTAGTAGCACCTCTTTATTTTTTGCAACCCGCTACTACACCATCTTCTTTCTCTTGACCAATTTTTTAGCACTATTGTTCCCCATCTTATCCTATGCACCTTGTAAGTTCTTTTTATTGCACATATAATTTCCATCTGATATAACAATAGTATCATCACTTTTTGCAGGATATTTTTTTGTATTCATTTTGAACCTACCCAACTATTGCATCTATATGGACTACTTTGTCTTCACATGGTGCCTTGGACTTAAAGGTTGGCTAAATGAATTCCCTTGGATGTTCAATACTATTAGTGGGAAACTCATATAAATGTGGATCAACACTATGTTCACATTGAAAGCTCATACTAGTTCATCATTATCACTTTACTCATCTCCCCCATCCATGGAGTCATCTCTTGATGCATCATACCAATCATCCTCATATTCATAGTGGTTAGTATAATCTTCCTCATAAGAAATTTCTTCCTCCTTGCTCACTAAGAGGGCATTCAGATTCTTAAGGGTGACAATTTGAGCTTTCTAAAATTCAAACTCTACAAAAAGTTGGTATTCTTGTTGAAGATGATACAACACCTCTTCCTCCCATTCAACTTATTCTTGGTATAACATCTTGGGATAAATGGGATATTGGCTAGCAACATGTTTTTCCACATCCTAATTTTTCATTCCAAAATTTTGTACATTGTAGGATCTATCCTCATTCATCTTACCAAAATTTATAGCATTTATTTTAATTGATCCTCTTGAATTTCAACTAAATTACCATTTATTTTGGTGTCTCCTTTCAAAGGTGATTTAGCAACTCATCTAGTTTATCTTCATAACTATATGACATGTTAGGAGAAGTGGGATATTGGAGAGAAGGATTTACATCATAGTATTTATCCCAATCTCTTCTACCAGTAGTCATATAATATCTTCTTATTTTATAATCAAACCTATGGATTTGTCTATTTTTTATTATGATACCATTTTGGATCTTTAGAAGAACACATGAATTGATCTTTTCAATCAATGACTAAATAATTTCTACTTTAAGTGCCTACTAAATCTTGACAGTTATGTCTAAATGACTCACCATGACTTTGAGCTTTCCATGTGTTATTTTTTATATTTCTAAATGAGTGGTGTCTTCATTTTATTCTTGTCAATTCCTGGGCTACCTTCTTCCATCCATGTTCAAGTCTTCTAATTCTCAAACTAATAATGGGTTTGAGTATAATAGAATCACTACTCTTCATTTGGAAGAGACAAATTTTATTCTAGTGACTAAAAATTCAAAGTATAAGACAATAAATTACTTCCCTATTGCCTTACCATGCCTTTAATTTGGCATAAGCTAGCATGCTATCAACTTACCCAAATTGATGGATGTTCAACTTCTGAAATACCAAGGTCTTGAAAATATGAACCAAATCAACATTTCACTAGTAATGATTGATTCATCGTTGATAATGACACCATTATGGTGGTGTAATTTGATGGGATATCAGCTTACCCAAACTAAAAATGTTGTTATTTTTGAGTTTCTAATCTCTTCAAGATGTCACCCATTTCCTCTTACCTAGAAATAACTATTTCCTCCCCAAAAATGGTGCCAAGATGTTGGTGCATAGAATTACAGGTCCCAAATACCTAAAGCTAGGTCATTCTTTGAGCATCATGGGTGTTAAACTCAAATAAATAAACCTATAAGTTATGATCAGGTAGGGAAACACTAGACCAATTTACTAAGGTAGGTAAGATCTTCTTTGAATTTTATCTCACTAGACCTAAGGGCCTTCCCTAGAGGTATCTTGAATAGGATTAAACACAACTGAAGATAGATAAATGTATAAACTATGAAGTAGTACTCAATGTATGCTTGAATCCAAAAGCTATAACTAGGCCAAGGACTAACCTACTACTATTGATGATTAAATCAATGCCCAATTAAACATGGTGTAACCAAGGCTCACACACAACTCAATTGATAAACTATCCACTAATCAAGCAACCTTTTGGTTCATGTTGCTACTTCATTTACATGTCAATACAAGGATGTATATTTTGGCATGGTGTTAGTACTATATTTACGGAATTAGATTCTTGTGGGATTGAGAATCAAATGTTGTGTACATGAGAAAAGAATAAATCTTATAAAATAGGAAAGTAAGTGTTGCTACATAAAAAGGATATATACTCTATAGACCGAAATCTCTTTAAAACAAGCTAGAAATAAACATTATAAGTTGTAGGTTGATGCAAATTCTATAGGTTGATGTAAATGCTACAATTTGTTATAATTCACTAAGATATTACAATAAAATATGTTTAAACTAAATTACAAGAATCACTAACCATGACAAAGACCTAGCTACATTCCACCTCAAGTGGGCTCTTGCTTGGTTTAAACCAAACGTTTATATCCTTCTTTGAATAACATTTTGAATAGGTATGAATGCTGAGAATACTCATGACATAATAAAAATGCAAGATATTATGGAAAAAAAATTCAATCTTCTATTAGATCAATAGAATATATTACATTCATATATACTTCTTCATCTATTGATCATTGTATATTCTAGATTATATTACTATCTTTATTATATATCTATTGTATTTACACTATTATATAACTATGAATACATCCATCCTACCACTCATGATCATATAGGAGGAGGATCATTTATTTAAAAATAAATAATAATATTAGGAAACTAACACTTAGGTGGGTAGAAAGAAAATTCCCATAATAATAATACATGTTCATAAGAAGTTTGTTGAGAAAAGAAGGATGAGTGGATTAAGTTATTCAACTTTATGTAAAATCTATCTATCCATTTGAAGAGTCAATACTTTTCATCTACACAGGAAACATGTGCCCCCTATTTTGTTGTAGGTGCACTACAATCCTTAGTTGCATAGAAGCTATTGCCACAACTACATGGAAAGCTTGGAGGGTGTCAAAGACCTCATCTTATTGAATACATCGACACATGACAAATTATCAATTCCAATATAAAAGAGATTTAAATATCCATGAGTAAGGGGTACTTTTTTCCACTAAACTACATTTTTCTCTTTGTGAGAAATATGGACGAGCTTTTCTTGCAACCAAATAATTATAAAATATCTACATATCATAGAGTATTAATTGTTAAAGCAAAAAAAAAGTTCATCAAGAAATGAATTATCAACAATAGGGCTATGTTCATCAAGAGTAATTCTAGAATAAAAATCTGCCACAACATTAGCTTTACCAGGCTTATCTGCAATGGTGATATCAAATTCATGTAGAAACAACAATCAACACACTAGTCTACCACTAACCACTATTTTTTTCATAAATTATTGTTAAAAGATCAATATAAACAAAATAGGATAAGTAATCATATAGTGGAAAAATTTATCAATTGCATGCTACTACAAGAAATTATTTTCCATTATTGTGTAGTTATATTTAGCTCCTTGTATTTTTTTCCTGATAAAGTAGATTGCATATTCCAATGTGCCATTTTTTCTAAGGACAACACCTATATCTAAATTAAATGCATTAATATACATGTGAAAGGGAATTGTCCAATCTAGTCCATGCAACATTGAAATTATGGTCAATGAATCTTTGAGAGCTTGCAATTCCTCTTGACATGTATTTATCTAGAAAAAGTCAAGAAAATGGTAACACAAACAAAAGTGTTATTTTAGTAAAGTTTTTTATAAATAAATGGTTATAGCTAATATATCCAAGGAAACTCCTAAAAACAAAAATTATGTTGAAAATTTTGTAATAACTTTAATTTTTGTAGGGTCTACTTAAATCTATTTTTGAGATGTAATGTCCTAACACTTTAATTTCTCCATCATCATGTAGCATTTAGTTATGATCTTGGAAACATTGTAAATATTTCTCTAAATTGGCAAGAGATTCATCACAAGAATTCTCATGGTTTGTGAAGTCACTCATGTATATTTCCAAATAGTCATGGATGAGATCAAATAAAATGCTTAAAATATCCTACTAGAAAGTAGTAGAGGCACTACATAATCCAAATGGAAGGACTGCATAAGAATATGTACTCCAAGGACATATGAATATAGTTTTATCTTGGTCTTCTAGTGTACTTTTAATCTCGTTATATTCATTGAAACCATCTAAAAAGGAAAGGTATCATTTTATTGCTAATGTATCCATGACATTGTCAATAAAGGGAAGGGGAAAATGATCATTCATTGTGGCAACATTAAGTTCCCTATAATTAACACATGTACACTACTTTCCTCCTTTCTTGGTCACAATCACTAGAGGTGAAATCCATTGGCTATCTAATAGGGGGTAGATAAATCCTACACCCAAGAGTTTTTATTTTCCTCTTTGAAAATTTCTTGAACTCTAGGGTTTTCCTTCATTTTGGTTGTCTATAGGCTTATAATACTCTTTAGTGTAATGTGATGGGTGTAGAGTTTTGGTTTTATCCCTTTCATATCATGATAATCCCATGCAAAGGTTATTTTATGGTGTTGAAGCATGGTGATTAGTTGATTTTATTGTTGCATGTCCAACCTACTATCTATGTTAAGTGGCATATTCAAAGATATTTCTACTTGTTTAGATAATGTTTCCATTGAAGCAATTTCTTACACCTAATGTGTCAAGAATGAAGCTATGAGGCAATAACTAGTTAAAATTATGTATTTTAATATAAGATTTGAAGCCTAGATACTATAGGAAAGAGATTGTGAAATAGATAGGACACATGTATCAAGCAATTATCAACCTGTGGTTTGATGCTATTTGTATTTTATTTGATGTTGGAAAGAATTATTTTCTCATCTTGGGCTTCTATTAAGGGGTTGCATCCTATGGTCATCAAAGTTTATATTGAATATCACCATTATCATATGATTCCATTCATAAAGGTTTTTCTTGATTTAAGGAGGGTTGAGCTAGTGGGTACAAGACCAATTTATTAGTCACCTTCCTATTGCAAACGATCATGTTCCCTGACCTACAACCAACAAATATGTTCATTGTAGCTAGGCATGGTCTTCCTAAGATAAAGGGATACCCTCCTAGGTTGGACTTGTTGGTGTAAACAGGTGTTTAATCTATCTAGGTTCTATTTACATGTTAAGTCCACTTAGGTCCTAGGAGAGAATCTTTCTAGTTAGTGTTAGTTGTCACTAGATCTTATCTTATCTTTTGGCATTTAATGCTTGTGTCTTAAATCATTTAATATTTATTGAGGTACTTGTCTCATTGTATAGGATTAAGACACATGCCAAGATCTTGTCTAATCCTATCTCACAACTTGCCATTATAATCAAGGAATCATAAGTACATTGTCATATTCAATCTAGAAATCTTGCATCCATAATCATAAAATGATATTTCTGCCATTTCTCTCCTATGGAAGCTATTGTTTTCTTACAGGTGATCTTGGAGTGTTGAGGAGTTCACCATAAATCTTATAGGACCATGAAATTAGCTAGATACTTCCATGAATCAAGGATTATGACCAAGCATTTGATCATTATATTAGGTTTAACAATTGATTGGTCCATTAGTTACAAGATTGTGGTAGTAGGGTGAAGATTAATGAGTTGTAAGAATTGCATGGCTCCTTTGGTCATTATGTTTATGGATACTCCTAAGTCAATCAAATTTTTTTGTATAATACTACCATTGATATGGATATCTATGGCTAGACTTCCCGAGTTAGCATACTTGGGAGGCACAACATTCCCAAGCATGACATCAACAAGTTGTTTAATAACTTGGATAATTTGTGGGTCCTTCAACTTCTGCCTTGGTTTCTTAAGGAAAACCTCTCTAGCAATCTTAGTATAGATGGGGACATCCTTGATTACCTAGAGAAAAGGAATTTTGACACAATTTCTTTAATTTCCCAACAAAATCAAACTCATGTTTAGATTCTAGCCTTTCTAGAAGTAGAGGGTTTTGGTTTGTAATTTCAATTCTAGATGGACCTAGCTCAAGATTAGGTGGCTTATTAAATTATTACAAGTTAGTTTTAGTGGTTATAGTTTCCATTGGAAGCTCCCTAATTATTGAGGTGGTAGGGGTGGAAAGTAACTTTCTTGAGTGGAGTTGCATATCACCCACCTCAAGTACATAGGTAAGGTATTGAATTATTTCATTATTGTATGCTAACTAATTGGAATTTCTATTTGGGTTAGGTTTAGGTTGGGAAGGTATTTGTGTGGGTCTAGGTGGGCTAGGAGTAGCAGTGTTTGGCATAAGATTTGTTAGTTTTTGTTAAAGTTGTGGTTGTTGTTGGAAGCCAATGTTGGGGTTGGTTAAACCATTTTCCCCTCCCTTGTTATTGTCATCTATTAGTGATTCTTGTTGTTGTTGGTTGTGGACTTATGATTAGAATGGTTTTTGTTGCCATGCTCCTTATTGGGGGATCCAATTATGGAGTGACATTTTATTTTTCTAGTATTGTGGTGGCATATAATTTAATGGTGTCTTCTACCAATTGCTAGAATTTAAACAAATGAATTGAAAATGGAGCATTAAAAGATAAGAGTTCCCAAGGCATACCTTGAATTTTTATCCATTGTCTCCTTTATGTCATAAAAAACATGCCCATATTCATCCTCCACTACTTCAAATTATTTCTTCTCTTTCCTTTCTTTTGTAATTAAAGTGAAATACCCCCCTTAGTTTTTTTTTGAAATTAACACCAAAGAATAGTGCACCCGTTAAGGTTAGCCTAAAATATAAACCAGCTGAAAGGAACCCTCCACCTTTTGATCACCAAGATCCTGATAAGAGCGAGGTGAGAGCATCTGACACAAGGGGATCGTTAACAGTAAAATGAACTAAAATTACAATGCTAAAATGAAAGTGTAGGCGGTGAACCGACCATGAATTCCGCTCTACCACTTATTAAGTGGGGGGAAATTATTACAATTATTTAAACTAAAAACTCAACCACTTATTCAGTGGGAGTAAGCAAAATTGAAATGTAAAATACTCAACCACTTATTCAGCAGGAGTAGGAATTACAAAATAAAATATGCTAGAAATGAAAGGTTGATTCAGTACTATTGAAACCAACAATCACAATGTGCTTCTTTTCAATGATTTATTAGTGAAATCTGCTCCAATCTTCAATACAATAATTACACAATATTCCTTAGTACATACATGAATAAGAACATCAAAGAAATATTGCATAAGCTGGAATAACCAAGTCTGATATAAAAAACCAATAAACTGAAACTCAGACCAGCAAGCAATTACTCTACCAAAATGCTCAAAACTTCTACCACACTTCACCCAATCAAATGAAATTGAAAGCACCCCTTCTCAAATGTTAGGCGACCAAGAAACATCAATAAGCAAGGCACAAACAACACCAAAATTTCCCAACATGGAAACCAAGGCAGCCAAGGCAAGGTATGGCCTATGAAGGAGGTCGACCTTGTCTCAAAAAACAACCACTCACTTATAAAATTTGCAAATTTGCACAATGAGGCGCCTAGGCTATAGGAATATTTGGGGAAAAAACCCAAAATGATATTCAATTCACACAATGACTTATGAATGAAATTCACCTACAACCATATCCAAACTAGCAACCTGTAAACTGACAAAATCATCAAAACTTCAACAATGATGCTCAATCTACAATCTTTGAATGAGAAGCAGTCTCAAATCTAGCTAGGTGTTATCTATCAAACACGAAACTGAATCATTGCTAGGAGGTATGCATTCCTCGAAGCTATAAGCCTAAAACCAATTCGACAGTAATTTGATATGATAAGCAATGGATACCAAATGAATGAGCAATGGCCTTCTTAAATAGAGTTTGAGGTGACTCTTTAGCTTCCATCATTTCCCTCCAAAAAGGGACGCCCAACTCCTTTTTTGCAATAATTTAATTTTTAAAACACTTAATCCCTCATCCCTAGGTGTCCAAGTCTCAAGGGGACCACAATTACATTTAAAATATTAAAATTCTTCTCAATGAGGCATACACCCTCAAGAACCACATTTTAAAACAACTTTAAGTCATAACACTAGGCCAAGGGGGGAAATATGAAAATATAACATTAATGACTTAAAATAATTCATTTCTCCAAAAATGCACCTCAGAAATCCAAATCCAAATATACTCACTGCCTTGCCAGAAATAGAAGAGCACACTGAACTGCTGCCAACTCGAGCATTGCTAGAAATAGAACTTACTAAAAATAGTAAATTCAGAAAAGTTGCCCATTTCATTTACATGTCATATCACTATGAAGCTCTCTAAAAACCTAGAAAGAATCTGCAAACCAAATTCCAAAACTCCAACATGCATACCCTTGAAAATGACATAAACCTCCAAACAACTAGAAACCCTAATTTTACCTCCGATGAGCCTACGGGCCTCCAGAATAAGTTGATGGGCCATTGCATTGCTTACTGCTAAGAAGGGGACATTATAGTCTGCCCTCCTCGAGATTGCTTATCCTCAAGCAACCGCAAGTTTGGATGCTACAAAATTTGTTCACCTTCCCATGTTGCATCCTCAACTAGCAAGTTCCTCCATTTCACCAAGTACTCTTTGATTGTTCTTCTCCTCAAAGAGAACTCCCTAGTATCAATGATCTCCTCTAGAATCAACACCAACTATCATTCTTCGTCCAATGGAGTTAAATCTAAAGTAGCAATCACATTGTGCCCAAGTTCCTTCTTGAGGCGTGACACATGAAAAACATTGTGCACCTTGCTACTAGTTGGAAGCTCCAACTCATACACCACTTCACCAATCCTCTTGATGACTTTGAATGGGCCATAGAACTGTGGCTTGAACTTTTCTGCACCACTCTTCTTGAGAGTAGACTATCTTAGGGTTGAAGCCTCAAATAAACCATATCTCCCACCTCAAATGAATGCTCAACACGTTGTTGGTCAACGTATAACTTCTGTTGATTCTAAGCTTGGTGAAGATTATCCTTCAATGATCTCAAGATGTCTTGAATTTTTTGCAACACATCCTTTTCTTGAGGATCTCTACTATCACCAAACACAAAATATACGAAGCTAGGAGCTTCATAACCATAGAGATCCATGAATGGAGACATCTTAATTGACATGTGATAGGAAGAGTTGTAACAATACTCTCCCAAATGAAGCCATTTCACCCATGCTCTTTGTTGACCTAAAACATAATTCCTGAGGTAGCCTTCCAACCATTTGTTCACAATCTTTGATTGACCATCCATTTGCGGGTGATAACTAGTGTTTGGAGTGAGCATTGTACCACTTAATCTGAAAATATCTTGCCAAAAAATACTAAGGAACTTGTTGTCCCTATCATTGACAATATTTTGAGGCAATCCATGCAAACATAACACTTCTCTAAAGAACAACTCAACTACTTGAGTTGTTGTAAATGAACTTGTAATAGCAAAGAAGTGAGAAAACTTGGTCAACCTATCCACCACAACATAGATGCAATCTTTCCCTTGCACCTTTGGAAACCTCGTGATGAAATCCATTGCAATACTTTTCCATTTCTGATTGGGAATGGGTAGAGGATACAACAAACTAGCTGGAAAAGAGTGTTCATTTTTATTCATTTGACATGTTGGACACTCCCTTATGTATCGCAAGACTTCTTCTTTCATACCTTTCCACAAAAATCTTTCACGGATCTGCTTGTAAGTCTTGAAATATCCCTAATGAACATCAAGAGGAATGTCATGAAAAGACTGCAAAATCTTCTTCTTAAGCTTAGATTTTGGCACCAAAAATATTCTACCCTTATACTGAATCAAACCATCAACCAATTGGTATCTTTCATCTTGAAAATAACCTTCTACAATGTTGGTTGCAAACTGATTTTTTGCATAATCAGTAGCAATTAGCTCCCTCCAATCTATAGTAAGCTCAACCAAAGAGTTCAAATGAGGTCTTCTTGAAAGAGCATCAGCCAAAATACTAAGCACTTCCTCCAAGTGCTTGAGGTGCTCTTCTCATGACTTGTTGTAGATGAGGATATCGTCGAAGAAGATGAGCACAAACTTTCTCAACTGCTGCCTAAATATTTTGTTCATGCATGATTGAAAAGTCGTAGGAGCATTTGTCAAACCGAATGGCATGACAAGGAATTCAAAATTCCCAAAATGACATCTAAAGGCAGTATTTTCAATATCTGCATCCCCCATCCTTATCTAATGATACACTGATCTGAGATCAATCTTTGGGAAGTACATGGCTCCATGGAGCTCATCAATAAGTTCGTCTATCCTAGGGATAGGATACTGGTTCTTAATGGTCTTCTGATTCAACGCACGGTAGTCCACACACATGTGCATTGTACCATCTATATTTTTTACTAGCATCACTGTTGAAGCAAAGGGGCTCTTGCTTGGGAAAATGTGGCCCATATCCAAGAGTTCTTTGATAGCCTTCTCAATCTCGTCCTTCTGCTTCTTTGGATAGCGGTATGGAGTTGTGATAATCAGTTTTTCTCCTTCTTCAAGCTCTATTACATGCTCACAACCTCTTTCAGGAGGTATCCTAGGTGCAATACTCCCAAAGGATTTTCTCTTCTTAGTAATCAAAGCTTGAATGTCTGGATGATAGTGCCCTTTTATCCTCCATTAGATCAGGTAGTAAAATCAAGCATTTTGTTGCCCACTCAACTTGATCATGGCGGATTCCATTCTCTTGAAAGACACTATTCGAGGGCCTCCATTTGACATCCATCTCAACACCACCTTTTTACCATCAGATTGAAACTTCAACTCCATCGTTTGCAAGTTCAATGAGATCTCACCAAGAGATCACAACCACTATATACCCAACACAACATCAGTATCACCAATGCCCACAACATAAAAATCATCTTTTACTTCATAGTTCCCCAACTACATGGAGAGGTTGGGAATCTTCCTAGTGAAAGACATTGTGAAGTCATTGGCCACCATCACCTTGAAGCCTTTGAACTCTTCTGTCTTCAAACCTCTCTTTTCCACCAAACCTTCATCTATGAAGTTGTGAGTTGCTCCAATATCAATGAGAGCAACAATTCACTGTGAACCAATCACTCCACGAACCTGAAAAGACTCATTCTTTTGAAATCTTGAGATTTGCGCCAAAGTACTCCCTCCTCCAATGAATTTTGGGACATCTTCTAGGGCTTCTTCTCCTTCACTTCTTTTTGATTCATACTATTGATCAAACATATTAGATTCTTATCCGAAATCAAAATATGCTTCCATGTGATGTGCCTTTCCCTTTCCATAGCATTTGTGACCCTTTGACCAAGGCTCACGACATGTATAAAAAACTCCATATTTTCTTAACTACTCACAGAGCTCTTTAGAAATCTTCTGTGGAAACTTCTTAGGCTGATTTGATGAATGCTTCTTGTCCTTCTTGTGGCTAAAGGATTTGGATTGAAATTTTGGCTTTGGGGCAGCCAACTTCATGCTCCTGGATTTCTTGATTGCTTAGTCAAGAGTTGGTGGATCAAAGGCTTTGACCCAACCCTTCAAAGGCTCCATCAATCCGTCAGTGTACAACACTACAAGCCTCCCAGTAATGTTGGGCATTATTACTGATAATCTTTGAAATTCAACAACATATGCATCAAGTGAACCATGTTGCTTCAGCTGCACCAATTCACGAAATCTTACTTTTGGATCCTTGGTATCAAATATTTCTATCAACTTGTTGGCGAATTCTTCATAGGTTTGAATGAGGTTGTGGCCAAGAGTGACCAAACTGTGGTACCACCATTCATGAACAACTCCATCCAAATGTAGGGTGGCAAATTTGATGGCATCCTCTTTAGGCATCGGTCTAAGAGAAAGATAGTTGTCAAGCTTTTGCACCCACGACCTTTCTGTACACTTATCACTCCCATCAAAATGGTCCAAGGTCACCTTTCCAAGAGCTTGATGATAATTTGTTCTAGGTCCCACAGGAGCACAGTACTTAGCTCTTTCGCCACTCCTTCTATTTCTTTGGTTCATGAACTGATCGAAGGTCCATTGGTCTCTGATCTCAGTGGGTAATGAAGTGTACTCTATGTAAGCTTGTCTTGCATCATCCAACAAAGGTACTCTGGTCTCCACTGGTGGTTCCTCCCTTTGAGTGAAGGTAGGAAAAAGAGGTCTAGAGGCTGATCCTCTAGTGGATGCAACATGTCCAATAGTTCTATCTCTTCCATTGGTTTCTGAACCGCTATTCTCTCCAACATGATTTTGTTGAGGTTGGGGCTGATTTTGAGTCGCTTGCTGATCTAGTTTTGCTAATAAGCACGACATCATATCCAACATGTTATCAAACTTCCTTTTGGCTCTAGCTTCTCTTTCCTCCATTGAAAGTCTAGGACCTTCTGACATGGTCTCAAATGCTTTACTAGTGTCTCTCAAAGCCTCTAAAAATGTCTCTGCCTATGGAATTGGTGGATTCTGATACTGAGTTCTTGCCTAACCTCTGGTGTAGTATCTAACTTCTCTGTCACTCATTTGACAACTAAACTCTGTTTGTCACAGGATGGTAGGATCTTGGGCTCTGATACCACTGAAATATCTCCCTTAGTTTTTTTTAAATTAACACCAAACAATAGTGCACCCATTAAGGTTAGCCCAAAATATAAACTAGTTGAAAGGAACCCTCCACCTTTTGATCACCAAGATCCTGATAAGGGCAAGGTGAGAGAATATGGCTCAATGGGATCGTTAGCAATAAACTAAATTGAAATTACAATGTTGAAATGAAAGTGTAGGCAGTGAACTAACCATGAATTTTTCTCTATGACTTATTCAATGGGGGGAAATTATTACAATTATTTAAACTGAAAACTCAACCACTTATTTAGCGGGAGTAAGAAAAACTGAAATGTAAAATACTCAACCACTTATTCAGCAGGAGTAGGAATTACAAAATAAAATATGTTGGAAATGAAAGGCTGATTCAGTACTACCGAAACCAACAATTACAATGTGCTTCTTTTCAATGATTTATTAGTGAAATTTGCTCCAATCTTCAATACAATAATTATACAATATTCCTTAGTACATATATGAATAAGAACATCAAAGAAATATTGCATAAGTTGGAATAACCAGGACTGATATAAAAAACTAGAAAATTGAAACTCAGACTAGCAAGCAATTACTCAACCAAAATGCTCAAAACTTCTACCACACTTCACCCAATCAAATGAAACTGAAAGCACCCCTTCTCAAATGCTAGGCGACCAAGAAACATCAATAAATAAGGCACAAACAACACCAAAATTTCCCAACATGGAAACCAAGGCAGCCAAGGCAAGGTACGACCTATGAAGAAGGTCAACCTTGTCTCAAAAATCAACCACTCACTTATAAAATCTGCAATTTTGCACAATGAGGCGCCTAGGCCATAGGAACATTTGGAGCAAACACCTAGAATGATATTCAATTCACATGATGACATGAATGAAATTCACCTATAGCCATATCTAAACTAGTAGTCTGTAAACTAATAAAATCATCAAAACTTCAACAATGATGCTCAATTTGCAATCTTTGTATGAGAAGTAGTCTCAAATCCAGCTAGGTGTTATCTTTCAAGCATGAAACTGAATCCTTGCTAGGAGGTATGCATTCCTCAAAGCCATAAGCCCGAAACCAATTTAGAAGCAATTCGATATGATAAGCAATGGATACAAGATAAATGAGAAATGACCTTAAATAGAGTTTGAGGTGACTCTTCAGCTTCCATCATTTCCCTCCAAAAAGGGATGCCCAACTCCTTTTTTGCAATAATTTAATTTTTAAAACACTTAATTCCTCATCCCTAGGTATCCAAGTCTCAAGGGGACCACAATTACATTTAAAATATTAAAATTCTTCTCAATGAGGCATCCACCCTCAAGAACCACATTTTAAAACAACTTTAAGTCATAACACTAGGCCAAGGGGGCCAATATGAAAATATAACATTAATGACTTAAAATAATTCATTTCTCTCCAAATGCACCTCAGAAAGCCAAATCCAAATATACTCACTGCCTTGCTAGAAATAGAAGAGCACACTGAACTGTTGGCAACCTGAGCACTGTTAGAAATAGAACTTACTAAAAATAGTAAATTCAGAAAATTTGCCCATTGCATTTGCATGTCATATCACTACGAAGCTCTTTGGAAACCCAGAAAGAATCTACAAACCAAATTCCAAAACTCCAACATGCAAACCCCTAAAAATACCAAAAACCTCCAAATAGCTAGAAACCCTAATTTTACCTTTGACGAGCCTACGAGCCTCCGGAATAGGCTGACGAGCCACTGCACTACTTACTGTTGAGAAGGGGACATTACATATAGCTACTTGATTGAACTTACAATCAATTTTCTTTGTTTGAAAATATAAGAAATAGTAAGTTAATGCCACCTCTACTTGTTTCTTTCTTGCATGTAATGTATATAGTTGGGTTTCCATGTGATTGATGATATCTTGTTTCATATCCTTGAATAGGTTGCTAAGTTCACTCTCAAAAATATCAATGTAGTCTTTGTAGAAGATAAAGCTCTATGGTTACAAGTATTCTTTATGGTAGACCTTAGTAGTTCCTAAAAATAGTATAGATGTCCTTGAATGGAACTTGACATATGTCTCCCCTGTTATTAAAGTCCTAATCATCTATGCATTCTTCATTAACCCCTTTCAAGAATATAAGTTTAAGTGAGTCGTGAGATAGTCAATTGTACTTGAATTTCTATAAATAAAACACAAATATCTCCATATGATACTCCAAAGCTTCATCATCCTTTTGTGTCATGCAAAATATGTCACCCCCCTCATCTCTACCTTTGCAATAATCTTGGTATTTGAGCAATAATTTGTCTTTCATGGTATTCTAATCAACTATGACATATCTACCTATTCACATGGACCATCTTAAGATGACATCCTTAAGAATTGTTTGGATCAGCTTTAGATGATGACAATTTGTGATATAGTTATAGCTTATATAGATGACATCAAACTTGAACAAGAATGTGGTTAGATCTTGTACTATTAGAACTGGAAATTTGGTAAGGCAGAGGGTGGAATTATTTTCATTGTAGCTTTCCCTTCTTCATAAAAGATGGGGAACTCAAAGGTGAAGGTCTCAATAGGAATATTTTGAGCTACTTTGTTAACCATTGTATGCTAAAAATAAAATTAGACCCTAGGGATTTTCTTATGACAAGTCTAATTATTAGAGAGGGATTTGATGAAGTTTCTCCAAACAAAGATCAAAAAATTGAATAGTGTAGTAAGGGAAAGGGCCTTATGGTGGTGAGGGCTATGTTGTGCAAGGGATCCACATCAGCAGAAGACACATTGGCCAAAAAAAATGCATAGTGTAGAGGATCCAGGTAGCAACACAAAAAATAAAACTGAGAGAAAATTTTGCATGTTTTCCAACTCATAACGAGTGGTTTCCAAAAATGAATTTTTACAAGGAAAAAGGTGGCATCGACCATTAACAAACACGTGGTACTTTCTTTCTTGTTTCTCACCATGCTAGTCCTTGCGAACTTAATGCACATTTACTCTACATTAACTTCCCCCATCCCCTCCATCATCGATCTTTAGGCAACCACATTCGTGTGATTTCACAAACTAGGCTATCATCTTCATTCTCTGCAACACCATTCAAAGTTGGTGTCTACACATAATACCGTCCATTGAGGGACCAATGGTGGCACACTTCACGACTAATTGCGAAGACATTGGGAGTGGGTGATGGTGATATTTTTTTCATTTCTCATGTGCTTATGAACACTTCCAAATCGTAAGGAAAATAGTAAACTTCCACCATGATAGGTGAGGTTGTCTTCCAACCTCACAATGAAAATGAACCTCTTGTATGTGTTTTAAAATTGGTTTCCAAATGTTTTTTACAATATTGAAAATATTGTTTCATTTCAAAGATACTTCATGCAACTATCTTGTGACTGACTGTGTGTATATATACACACACAATCGACCAAAAGATATATTGATATATCTACAATATCTTTAAACACTGTATATATATTTGACATTCTACTTGTCTATCTCTACAGTCCCCATATATATTGAGAGTATTTGAGGGTATAATATACTTGACTATTAAGGGTTTCTTGCAACTATCTTTTGACCAACTATGTGTATATATATACACATAATCGACCAAAAGATATATTGATATATTTTCAATACCTATAAACATTTTATACATCTCAAACATACATATGTCTATCTCTGCAATCACCATTTATATATATATGATTTGAGGGAATCATATACTTGATTGTTAAGGGTTTCATGCACCTATCATTTGGTTGAGTATGTGTATATATATACATACCATTTATGGGTTTCATATAGTGGATTGTTAAGGGTTTCATGCACCTATGGTTTGGCTGACTATGTGTCCTTTGTTGTCGTGAACCCCTTGCACAACATTACCCACGACACCACCATCCTCTCTATCCTTTTGATACTGCATTCTTCCCACCATATAAAACTTTGCATGCACCTTTGTTGTTGGTATGAAGGACATTTTGATAGCATTTGAAATACATTTACATGTATATATAATTATTAAACCCTAAATTGATAATATTTTTTTTACATATTTATAATATATATATATATTATAAATATGTAAGCATGTATGTGTATGTACATATGTATGACATATACATACATGTATGTATCTATTCAATATATACATACATATGTATGTCATGCATGATAGATACATATGTCTGTGCATATATACATGCATATGTATGGATGCATACATATATATGTTTGTATGTATATGCATATGTATGTATGTATGTATATGCATATCTATGTATGCATGCATACATACTTATATATAAGTATGTAAGTATGCATGCATGCATATATATATATATATATATATATATATATCAATTTAGGGGCAATATATAACTTTGAATAACATTATGTTATAAATTTTTATAACCCTTTTTGAAACTAATATACTTGTAAAAGCTTATATATAATTGAAACATCATCTTCATACATGTAAGAGTCACTGTAATTGAATAACAAACAAACCATACATCTAATTCACTTCATTGAAAATGAACAAGGCTATATGTCAAATGAAACAAGCAATGCATATTATAGTATCAGATCCTCAATTCAAACACCTATTGCAACTTCCAAAGTATGCATATTTTAAAGTTATTCTAAGATTACAATTGTATACATTGTTCAATGTATGTTTATTATTCATATGTATCATGAAATTTTCTTTAGAAGTATTTATATACATACATATCATTCCACCTACCATCCTTAGTTTACAACTATTTTAAGAATGTTAAATTAACTATGTCATTTGCATACACACATATACATTGTCGGCCAAAAGATAGGTGAATGAAACCCTTAATAATCGAGTATATGATACCCTCAAATGTTATATATATATATATAACACAAAGATATGAATTGTTATTTCATATAGCATTTCTCATTTACATTTAAATGAATTAGATGTATGGTTAAGTTGTTATTCAATTACAATGACTTTCACATGTATGATAATGTTGTTTTAATTTATATCATAATGTTATTTCAAGTTATATATAACCCATCAACTAATTATATATATACACATTTTCCATTATCATCTAAGGGTTGTAAGAGTTAGAATTGGGGATATGATGCTATAACATGCATTGATTGTTTCATTTGACATATACCCTTTTTCATTTACACTGAAGTGAATTAGATGTATGGTTTGTTTGTTCTTCAATTACAATTACTCTTAATGTATGGAAACGTTGTTTCAATTTATATATAATATTTTACAACTATATTAGTTTTAGAAAAGGGTTATAAATATTTATATCATAATGTTGTTTCAAGTTATATAACCCCTAAACATATATATATATATATATATACCATGATAAGTTAAGTGTTCAATGCCATGCACAATGGGATATATCCTTAATGTGAACGTATAGGATTAACTATGGTAAGAGTTAGTATTGGGTAAAAGATAGTATAACATGCATCGCTTGTTTCTTTTTATATGTTTATAAGAAGCATTCACTATAAATAACATACAATAAGCTATGTTAAGGTGGTTTTCCATTGTAGGGAAACAAAAAAGATGAACATATTAGTATTGTGAAAATAACATCAATTAGACACATTACATATCAGTTGTTCAGGTTCTTTCTATGTAAATGGAACATCTTCAAAACATTGACAAAATAATTGTTCGCAATCTAACATGAACCAATTATGAAAAGAAAATTGGAAAAGAGAATTCAGATGATGGGAAACTATCTGTTGATGTGTTGTTGGTCTCTACATCTTGTGTAGCCAACTACAACTTGATTGTGTTTGGCTAATACTTGTGTAAGGCGACAGTGCACAATATTAGGTCCAATGAATAGAAACAAATTATGTGAATATTGCATGTCATTCAGACAAGGGATTTAAAGGATTTCTCAGACGCCTTTCCCTTGTCTCTTTTCTAGCCTTTTCCAATTCTCTTTCTTTTTTAGCAGCTTCTCATTCAATCCTTTGTTGCTCCTTTTTCTATTCCTTCTATTTCCTTTGATGTTCTCTTTGTACATTAGTTGCTTGTAGTTGAAGGTATTTTTCAGTTCTAATTTGGTCCTTTAGGTCCCTTTTCACAATTATTTCAAGCTTTCGTTGTTTGATCTGTTCTCTCTTCCTATCTTTCAAATATTAGATTTCCTTCTTCCTCTCCTCTTGCTCCATTAGCATCTTCATGTAGTCATCTATAGTGAGGAGTTGGGATTGACTTCTTAGTCAAATCTCACATTCAACTAGATGATTGGACTTATTCTTGACTAGATGAACAAGTAATTTCAAGAATTTGGAGATGTCTAAACTTATTTGGCCTCCCAATGGATCCATGAAATCTTGTTCATTTTGAACCTACACCTCACTAACTATTTCATTCACTTCCTCGCCTCCTCCCAATTAAGTAGGTTTGCATTCTTCACAATCAACATTAAAATGTTGTAAGGTAGATGGGCCCATGTTTTTTGGCGGAGATGGCATTGATAGACTTTGGTCTTCATCCACATGCAAATCAATACCAAGATTTGCAACCCCCTTGCAACAACCATGATAGGTCATCTGGAGCACTAGGTAGAGAAAGAGAAAATTTTGCATCATTATGTTGGTCTGTCAAATCAGGTGTTCCTATTGGAGTATGCTAGTTTTTCAAATTAGGCACATTCCAATTGGAGATTGTTGGTTTGAAAAACTAGTTGTTTCTATTAGAGTATGTTGGTCTTCCAAATTAGGTGTTTTGTTTGTCCCTTCAACCTTTGTTTGTGGCACAACATTAGTGGATAGACTTAGAATTTAGTAGTTGATGCTTCCTTGGGGAAAACAAATTGAAATGTCTCAGTTGGCCGCATGTCCTCCATTAATGCATCTAGATTTAGGGGCCAAATACATGTTCTTTTAAAACCCAATTTTATGTTATCAACAGTCAATGCTTTCTAAAATGCAACACTGCCATTTTAATCTCTAGATTTGGATACTTACTCGTCCATGTTGCTCTTTCCTTCTTAAAAATGATTTGGAAGACACAAAGACACTAACATCTAGTGGTTGCAATCTATGAGATGTGTGGGTTGGCAAGGTTAGTAGGTCAATGCCTAATGACCTTGCTTCGTTAATAGTAGAGAATGCAACATGGTTGCCATGGCCATAACAAATCAACAAGTGTCTATTAGTGGGTGACACACCCCCAAGTATAAAACCAACAAATTGGTGCAACCAATTGAGGAATAGGTCTTTTTTCATCTAAGCATGGAGCTAAGCAACCATACATGCACTTGGTTCACAATGAGCTACATAGTTCTTCAGATATTTTTTTCTCTTAAACAAAAAAGTAGGTATTTTATGTCTAGCAACATTCATAGAACATAAAATTGTGATGCATTGTTGGCTCTTGGGTATAATGTATGAAACACTTTTTCTACCCTTTTTTGCAAGCACTCACATTGCACCATTTCTTCTAGCTTGAATGTTAGTCTCATCACATTTCCAAATCTTCGTTGTCCCATACTGATTAGTTGTGTATGCCTTTTCCAATGTATCATAGAATGCAACAACCAATGCAGGCCTCAAATTGAGTGCACAATATTTGTCTTGTCCTTGTGTTGTCCTCAAAGTCGGATTAGGATGTCTTTTTTTGAAGTTTGTCTACCAATACTTACCAAGAACTCCATCCTTGAATGTATTTGGCCTCATTTAGCATATATGTGCTACTTCAAACTTCAAATTGATAATTTCCAATCCATGGCCAACACCAACCATCTCCTTGCACCATTCAACAACCTTTTCCTCTTCATCTATGTTCAAGATTTTTGGGGGCCCTTTCCTCTTTGTATAGGTAACACCGATCAACCAATTCATCAATATGGTTGTTGGAAGACCCCACTCCATGGTTGCCCCCCTTTTTGACATTCCATTATCTTCAACATCTCTCATGGAAGATTTCATCAGTCGTAGATCATTCTTGTTGCATTGAAAACTTTTTTGTTGTAACAGTTGTATTCACTTGGACTATAGGGTTGATTGGTTGTGGAATGGGAATAACTTCATTCTCTTCACTTTATGGAAACCTCACACCTCTCTTGTGTGAAGGAAATGTTGTTTGTGCTCTTTATACAACTTTCCTAGTTCTAGCTTATGCTTTATTCTTCATCTGCATTGAGCCAAGTGTAAGAAGAAATTCAATGAACACAAACACACAAACACATATTCAAAGTAAAGGAGAGGGTTTGATGGTGGTTAGTGCTATGTTGTGCGAGGGGTCCATGTCAGCAAAGGACACATTGGCCAAAAAATTGAATTGCACAGGGCAGAGGGTCCACTTGGCAACTAAAAAAAAATCACATACATACAACCCACTCTGCATGGCATACGACCTAAACTGATCATATCCTCAATTCTAGCTCTTACAACCCTTAGTTGATCATGGAATATATATAAATATATATATATATATATAATAAGTTAAGATGTTATATATAACTTGAAACAATATTATGATATTTATATATAACTTGAAACAATGGTATGATATACATATTTATAACCCTTTCTGAAACATTATGATATAAATTAGAACAACATGATCATACATGTAAAAGTCATTGTAATTGAAAAACAAGAAAACCATACATCTAATTCATTTAATGTAAATGAATAAGGCTAATATATATATATATATAATGCAAAGATATATATATATATATATATATATATATATATATATGTATGTATATTAGATCAACTGAAGATTTTAGGTTTCCAACAAGCTACTGATGAAACTATTTCATTAGGAATTGATTGAGATATGGCATGCTACCATTGAATATTTGAGACGAGAAATGAATCCAAATTTTAGGATGACTGATCCTCTTAATCCAGTACATATGATGTATTTTTTAGGAGCTAGAGGAAGTACATCTCAGGTTCACCAATTAGTAGGTATGAGAGGATTAATGTTAGATCCTCAAGGAAAAATTGTGGATCTACCCATTCAAGGGAATTTCCGTGAAGGACTTTCTTTAACGGGATATATTATTTCATGTTACGGTGCTCGTAAAGGAGTTATGGATACTTCTATACAAACAAAAAATGTTGGATACCTCACACGTAGACTTGTTGAAGTAGTACAACACCTCGTTGTACGTAAAGTAGATTGTAGTACTATCGAAGGCTTTTTGTAATTCTCTCTCAAGATCGAGAAGCAATCAAAAATAAATTTGTTCTACAAACACTAATTGGTTGTCTATTAGCAGACAATGTATATATAAACGGGAGATGTATTGCCATGCGCAATCAAGATATTGGGATTAAACTTTCCAATCAATTGTATTATTTCTGAATACAACCAATATATATACGAACCCCTTTTACTTGCAAAAGTATATCTTGGATTTGTCAATTATGTTATGGTTGGAATACTACTCATAGTAACTTAATCGAATTAGGAGAAGCAATCGACATTATTGTAGGCCAATCAATTGGAGAACAAGGAACTCAATTAACATTAAGGACTTTTCATACTAGTGGGGTATTTATAGGTGATATTGCAGAACATGTACGAGCCTCGTTCACTGGAAAAATTGAATTCAATCAAAATTTGTTTAGCCTACCCGTACCCATCACAGGCATCCTGCTTATATATGTCATAATAGTTTAGACATGACTATCAATAATCAATATGAAGTACAAAACTTAACCATTCCACCAGAAAGTTTGCTTTTCATTCAAAATAATCAACTCATGGAATCTAAACAAGTTACTATTGAGGTTCACGCTAAAAGATTCCCATTCAAAGAAAAAATGGAGAAACATATGTATTATGGCCTAACAGGAGAAATGCACAGGAGTATCCCTATGTCTAATTTGATATTAAAGACAACCCATTTATGGGTATTATTGGGAGGTATATAGGAATCCGTTGTAGTACCTTTTTCTTCTTCTCATAAAGATCAAGATCAAGTGGATATTACAGAACTTCTTGACAAACATAAATCACTTTCGAATTATTCAGTGGATCAAGTTAAATACGAATCAGTTGACTCAAACTATTGTGAAAAAGGAAAAAAAATATATGGAATTATTTTGAAATTGATCGAGCCATACTTGACGAACATCAAGACTCTATCTATTTCACCATTCTCAAAATACCAATACGAGGGTAAAAAAGAAAAAAAAGGAATTCATCGTACCATTATGGTGTGCTAAACAACGGGGAAAGCGAAGAATCCCTTGTCCTGATTTAATTCTTAGAATGCCCAAAGAAGGTATTCTATATAAAAATAACATTTTTGCTTTTTTGAATAACCCTCGTTCAAAAATGATAAAATATAGCAATATTATTGGAGGTTATTCAATTGGAAAAAAATGGAATTCTCTTGAAAATCAATTAGATGGAGGGCCTAGATCAAAAATAAAAGGAGGGCCCAAATAAAAAATAAAAGAGGTCTATGCTTCTCTTATTTCAGTAAGAACAAAAAAGATCATTATCAATATGATTCAAATTAGCTTGTTGAAATACCCTTTTTAAAATATGGCAAAAAGGGAAAATAGAGCAAGTTCTCAATTTTTGTTTAATAACAAATTAGATCACACTAATTTTATTTTATTTTCAAATGATCAAAGTCAATTACTTAGTAAGGGAACTATTTGTTCATTACCTAATGAGAATTAAAAAAATGAATCTTTTATGATTCTTTCTCCTTCTGATTTTATGCAAATTGTTCTATTTAATGATTTAAAATGTTTGAATACAGTAAAAAAGTCGGATGCAAATAGAAAAATAATTGAATTGTCAAGTCGCCTAGGTCATTTACTTGGGGGTATCATATTCTTGACTGTTAAGGGTTTCAAGCACCTATCTTTTGGCCAACTGTGTGTATGTATAAACTAAGGATGATAGGTGGAATGATATGTATGTATGCAAATATTTCTAAAGAAAATCATGATACATATGAACAATAAGCTTACAATAAACAAACCATAGATCTAATTCATTTAAATGTAAATGAACAATGCTATATGAAACAACAATTTATATATCTCTACCATATATATATATATATATATATATAGCGTTTGAGGGTATCATATACTCGACTGTTAAGGGTTTCATGCACCTATCTTTTGGCCGATTTTGTGTATGTGTAAACTAAGGATGATAGGTAGAATAATACATATGCATGCAAATGTTTCTGAAGAAAATCATGATACATATGAATAATAAACATACATTGAACAATTTATACAATAGTAATCTTAAAACAACTTTGAAATATGCATACCTTGGAAGTTGCAATAGGTATGTGAAAGTAGTTTGCAAGAGCTGTCTAAAATTAGTCTTGAATAGGTTTCTGAAACTGAAACTATGAAATTTGAATTGTAAATTAGGGTAATATGCAACACATATCTTTGGTAACTTGTATAAATAGGCATTTGTGAGCAAGTGGAGAAATTTGAATTATTGGAGGGAATTTGAGGTTACATACTTGGAAGTAAGTAATGGTAGAAGTGATATGAATTGGCCTATGAATGGTATTTATAAATTTGATTTGAGAGGTTAGAAATTTGGGTGGGCAATATTAATTATAGTGTGATTTGAAAGCTGATTTGAGAAATTCGAAATTGTTTTGTGTTTTAATATTTGACATGGATTAATTAAATATCACGTATAATTGTGAAATATGGTTGAAATAATGAGTCCTTATTTTGTAAAATTGTATTTCATGGTGACCTTAAGAGTTAGTTTTCAATTTTTGCAAGGTAAATTTGCAGAAAGAGGGGTATAGTTGGACATGGTGGAACAATAAGTTTGTCAACCACGGATAATGGAACATTTTTGTTTGTAATATGTTCAAATGTATCTTCAAGTTGGTCAGTTGTTAAATCTATGGTTGATGAAATGTAAATGGGTTATGTACATGTCATATCAGTTTTAATGTATTAGTGCATATATAATGCAAATATAAACATCTATTTGCATTCACCTAAATTTGGGAAGGTGGAAAGTATTTACTATATCATTGATTAGACACTATTTTGATTTAACATGTACTTATCATATTATATTGTAATAACAGTTTGAAAAAAAGGGTTCTTTTATTGTTCCTTTGTAGAGCCCAGGCTATCAGCTTCTTGTTGGTAGTTGTTGTCATTGATGTCAACATTGATTGTTGGTTGTCATTGATGTTTGCACTTAAGTAGTAAGTAGTTAGTCCTTAGTATTAGTTATCATTGTTATATTCAGTTTGGACTAACATTGGTGATGAAACTCTTGTTTGGATGCCATGCCTTATTCGAAGAAGAATTGTTGAAGTTCATGGTTGGATGTCATGCCTTATCCAAAGAAGAATTGCACAAGTTCATCTGAGAAGAGTTGTTGAAGTACATGTCAAAGAAAGTTGCATTATGTATTACTATTGTCAGCATAGTTGATTTCATAATGATATATTAATATGGGAATTAGAAGCTTGACTAATAGTGGAGAGATGATGATGAAGGTTTGTAGTATGTCTTATGCTCTCTTCTAATGTTCTTGATGAAGTATGTGTTGTTGAAAGGGGGTTCTAGCCTCCGCAAGTTGCTTAAGTGTTTCTAGTTCAGGAAGCTACATTAAAGTCTATCTGGGAGAATGATTTGCATTCCTTCGTTGTTGATGCTTTGATCTTGCAATTTGGCATTCAATGTCAGTGTTATGTGGATGTTGCACTCTTATCTTTTTAGGTCACCTGTGTTGCCAAGGAGACCTATGTGAATTGCAGAAGGTTGGCAGTGTCATTCGTTGTCCAGATTGGTCTGAGAAATGCTCTACATTTCTCCATATTGATGTCTTTGCTCCTATGGCTTGGTGAGTGTGCTTTCAATGTCTGCACAGTGTCTCAGTTCCAATCTCATATGCCGAAGTGGTCCACAAGCTCATATGTTAATGTTATATCTTAAGATTAAGCATTTTATGTTTCTGGAATATAGTATTTTGTACTTATTTGATCTGCGGTGGCTATTGATGACATGACAGTATGGAAGAAGTGTATGAAAGTGTTGTTGGGTTCAAGAAACATCTCCATGTGTGATCCACACATTGCTAATTGACCGCCTTGGTACCCCATTGTGTCTTGAGTTGGCTTTTTGGGTTATTTGTGGATATCTAGCTGACAGAGCTTGTTCCTTTGCTTGTGTTGTGTGCTTGGGGGGTTGTGCCAACAATGGAAGATGTGATGATAGATTTGGGTCTTGATCTATCCTGCTTGGGACCACATCAAGTTAATTCAATTGTAAGAGTATTTTTGGGCTGATTGTTATGTGCTTCACGTTTCATCCACACGTTTCCTTGATGCCAACTTAGGTTGATGTGCACCTGCGTGTTAATGGTTTTGGATCACATTGAAAGAAGTGCTAAGATTTTTTTCGTCCTCTGTATCTTTTGGATATGACCGCATTATGTTTGGTGGAAGACTAGTTGAATTCATTGTTTTATCCTCTTCCTAGTTGACCTAATTGAAGTTTTGAAGTGTTGCGGTGGATATAAATGTAAGATTATTTTAGATGCAACAAGATGGAGAAGTGTACAAGTGCGAAGAAGTGTGTGAATTGTATTGAATATCCAACAGTGATAGTGCTAAAGTGTGTGAAAGGAAATATTAATTGTGCTATAATGCCTCAGTCGATAGAGTGTTGTGTTGATAATCATTGTAATTCTCTCTAAATCATATTGTATCTTTCTTTGAGATAGTGAATCTCATCAGGTCCTTGTATCTTGCTCCTGAAGTTGTGTTGTCTTTAGTTCAACAAGTCCTTTGTATCTTGCTCTAAGGCAGGAGCCTTCTTACAAGTCTTTTTGGTAGTGAGCCTTATATTGTGAGTTAACTCTCACCGTGGTTTTTCCCTCATTAGTTTTCCACGTAAATCAGGTGTTCTCCTTGTGCATGTGTTTGTGCTTCATTTCTTTCTCACTATTGTTGATCTGGTTAGACGTAATATTGCTATATCTTACATTACTTAAGAAGTGTTGAAGATGCTAAGGATTCAAACTGCTATATCATTCTTTGTTACTATTCTGCTTAAATTTTTTTGATTTGATAAAGAAAGTTGTCTTGTGCTGAAAAAAGTTAAATTCCACAATAAGGGTTCACACCACCATCGGACCCTCTCCCTTAACTCACTTTAGAAAATAGATAATGATAATATGCACTTGAACACTTGGCTAATGACAACTTTTGGGGACTTCTCCCTACTGTGATAGATTCACTCCCTTGTCCTATTGTTTCAATTATGACTTATTTGACTACAACTTCTTATCTTGCTATAGATGCTTCACCTTGAGCAATTGTTGTTGGACTTGGACTATGTAAAAACCCGTGCCAATTTCTTTAGCAATTTTTGTACTTTTTCTCAAATGTAAATTATATCAAACAGTTTGTATGCAATATCTTGGTGGGATATCAGTTCATTCTGCTGTGATGGTTTGCGAGATTTGTAATGTATCTTCATTTCCCAAACTTATTCATTTAATCACAGAAATATTTCAACAAACATTTGATAAACATTCCATTGGGAATAAGAAGAAAAGTATAAAGATATAGTAGTTGTCCAAAGACTGAATACAGAAGTAAATTTAATATATTTTTTTGTTCACTTACAAGATACAAGAATCCATGTGTTTGCCGGTGGTAATCCAGCTGCTCATGCCCATCTATCAAACCCTCACGTCAACTATCGAAAGTCACCCAACAACAATTCCGGGTGGCGCTAGCATTGACAGTGACGTTTGGACCTGCTCACACTCCCACGCAGCTGCTAATAACCTTGTATCTGTTCCATGTCAACGACGACCAGCAATACAACCTCAGTAGCTACTTCTCAAACTTTAGCAATTTTGTGGATGGTAGAATGAAGGCATCCTCCTATGGTGGTTCTCACGCCAATATATAAATGGCGTCCAGCTTTTAATCACCCACCAACTGTTAAATCCCACACTCAGCCAATGTAAAAGTCACGCCTAGCAACAACAAAACTCACGCCCAGCCCCTTGAATGTAAATTGCCCAAAATCCTCAATACGTTATTTCCCCACTGAAAGAAATGCCAGCGCCCAGCAATGGAGACATTTTTCATTCACTTTATATTCATTTTCCAGTCACGGCGTCCATAATCTTTCTGTAAACCCTTCTAAACCTTCGATTGATTGTTTCATGCGTGAAATCAATGTGATTCCATCTAGGGAGGATATTTCACATTAAAACTGATTTCTTGTCTTAGAGTTTGTTTCAACGAGAACTTCAAATGCACAATAAAAAGAAATAAAACAACATGAACAAGTGAACTTCTAAGTTCTCTTTTATATTTGTCCCCACCAACTATTTTAAATTCTGGCTTAAAATATTTCATTAAATTTAATAATGAAGTTATTTTCAGTTTTTATTTAAGTCATTTTATTAAATTAATTAAAATAAAACTATTCTTAAAATTAGTTATTGAGCAACTTTAAATAATTAATTCAATTTAATTTATTCTCTTAAATTTCAATATTAATTTAGGCTCATAAAATAAGTTGAAATTTTTTTTAGACGGAATATTCTCAATTGATCTCTTATTTGCTACATGCAATGTATCAAAATTGAAATTCTACTTTTGGCAAAATATTAGTAGATACTTTTGGTGTTGGTTTTTTTTATAATTACTAATTCTAAGTTACAAAACATTAATTGTAATCTAGAGAAAATAGTAAAATCTATCTCAAAACCTAGAAATTCTAAATCTTTACAGTGTCTCTCATAATGATGTCAAAAATGATGAGCACAATCAATTCTTAGTTAAATTTAGTGTAGCTAAGATTCACACACAACTCAACAAACAAACTATCCACTAATCAAGTAGCCTTTTGGTTCATGTTGCTTCTTCATTTACATGTCAACCCAAGGATATATTTTTGACATGATGTCAATACAATATGTATGACATTAGATTTCTAGGGGATTGAGACTAATGTTGTGCACATCGAAAAGGAATAAATCTTATAAAATAGGAAAGTAAATGTTGCTCTACAAAAAAAAAATCTACTTTATAGATGGAAAGCTCTCTAAAATAAATTAGAATTTAAATATTAGAAGCTATAGGTTGATGCATAAATTGTAGGTTGGTAGAATTCACTAAAATTTTATAATAAAATATGTTTAAACTAAAAATGGAAGAATCTATGCTAATCAAGATAGAGACCTAGCTATAGTCCACCTCAAGTGGGCCCTTGCTTGGATCAAGTTACACCTTTCTCTCTAATTAAATGCTAACTAAATCAGAATGTGAATACTCATGACATACTAGAGATAAAACATATCATAGAATAGAAATTCAGTCTTATATTAACTAGGTAGAATCTGTTACATTCAAATATGCTTCTTCATCTATTAAAGTGTTGTGTGTTCTACATTGCACTATTATATCTATATGTTGTCTTTGCTCTATTATATAAATACTATTACATCCATCCTACCACTCTTGATCATGTGATATGAGGATGTCTTTATTTTTAAATAGTAATAAGATTAGAAAATTAACTCTCAAATGGGTAGAAAGAACATTCCCATCAAGACAATACAATGTTCTCATAAGAAGTTTGTTGAAAAAAACAAGGATGAGTGACATAAGTTATTCAACTTTATGTAAACTCCATCTACCCATTTGAAGAGTCAATGCTTGCTATATGTACATTCTTCATCCCCTATTTTATTGTAGGTGCACTACAATCCTTGGTTGTCGGAAGTTATTTTCACTACTATAAGTATGCTACAGTCATGGCTGCAAACATGTTATAGTTGCGACTACATACAAGCTACAAACATGGCTATAAGTTGCATGTTATTTCTATTTCCATTTCCCACAATTAATATGGGTACAAATTATCATAATATCAGTACTTATTTCTCATAATTAATTGATCTTTATGTATATTTATTGGATCAATCTATACTAAGCATAAGAGAAGTGTTTTTCTTTTATAATTATTTGTATCCATAATAAATCATTAATCAAATACCAGATCATAATGCAAATATTAAAAAAAAAAGAATGATTGTTCAAATATTATCAATTGTTACCATTCACAATTATTAAACACCTTGGGAATTTAGATACGAACCATCATTACAATAAGGAATCCATCTCTCTAAAAGTGACCTATTGAAAAAACCATGAATGCAAACAATTTGATTAATCTCATAATAAAGCTAATACTTCTATAAATTAAGTTATATCTATAGATATATTGTTCAAATTAATAGACTCAAATATTAAATTGAATCCAATTATTATATTTATTCCATAACCTGAATATATGAATTGAAGGTGCAAGTCATGTCATGTATAATATATTGTAATATAGAATAAGTTATTTGTTATATATAAAAATATTATTACGCCGAGAGGCGTATTTCAATGGCATCAACGAGTATGTTTACATGTTTATTCTCCCCATTTAAATTGATGTCTACTAACCAGTCGCAAAGTAAAGTATTTATCAATAGATTTATGCTTCATCAAATAAAAGAGATTTGATGAAACAAAAAGAACAAATAAATAAATACATAATAAAAATAATTGAAATATTTGCATAAACTAAAAGAACAAATAAATAAATACATAACATTTTTTTATCGTAAAGAAAAATCAAAGATTTGATCACAAAGATAAATCAATCAAAAAAAAAAATAGAAAATAAATACTCTCGACGTATTTTATATATATTAATATTTAATATTTATATGCTAGTTATAAATAAATTATCATATATTTAAATTGTAGTGTAACCCATTAAGCCTTTCATAAGATTTTTTATTGTTAATAATTTAAAATGCACAATCCTTTCCACCCCCTATAATCGCTAACAATGTAGTGTAATATGAATGTTTTTTTAATTTTATTATATCTAGATAACAGATTAGAAACAGTAGATTTTCTTATTTCTTTTTGTGACAATTTTACCAGTTTTGTTTTATAATTTAATTTTCCACCATTGTTTGTGATATAAATATACAAATTCCAATGATATTAAATTAGATGTTTTTTAAACTTAGGCCCCAACAACAAAATTATTTGTAGTTCACGGCAATTTATAGTTAGCTGTTCACTAGGCTATTGGTGGCCTGCATAGTTCTTGGAATAGTCTTTGATACATAAAAACTACACGTGGACATTCGACATCATTTTCACGGCACAATGGAAATCCAGGTGCATGTGTAGGTGATATATACTTTTCTATGGGAAAGAATAATATTTGAAATTTTGCTGAGTATCAATTACCCAACAAAAGTTAGAGTAAGCATAATCTGTCATGAACATGCGTGTGGTTGGTTGCTATCTAGTTTAAGAGAAGGGGATGAAACAGGTTTGACATTTTGATGGATATAGTTTACCCATTAAGAACTTAAGCAGTTATGGATATTTGGCATGTGTGCATGTACGTGTGTATGTATATATATGTATATATATACACGCACATGCATAGGTGCGTGTATACATATATACACGTGTGTATATATATACATATATATATATGCGTATGTGTGTATATATATACATATAAACTAAGAAGGCATACTTATTTGCACTCAAAATTACATGCTCACAAAATAAGATGGTGTTTAGTGAAAAATGCCTATGTATTTTAGCATTTTTGCATTTTGCACTCACTTACCACAGAACCCTAATACTTAAACTATTTATTAGGCATTTTGGGAATAGGAAAACATTAAGGAAAACAGAGGAATAGTATTTGCTATTTTGACATTCAAGAATCTCAGCACTTTTAACATTGCTTCTCACTCTAACAATTTGCCATTGTTTGCCCTTCACTTCTTTGGCTATGATAGTTCTGCACTTTATATCATTGCTTCTCACTATAACGATTTGCCATTGTTTGCTCCACTTCTTTGGCTATGATAGTTTTGCACTTTATATCAGTTCTCTAAGCGACGCACATTTAGTCTCAAATATTGAACATGCACATCAACAGTTGAATGCAAATATTGGGCAACAGAAATGAGCAAAGATAATAAACTATATCTGCACAATTTCAAGAAATGATATCTCATGACATTAAAACAACATAATTCATGGGTAAAAAGTTTCTGGTTAAATTAACATAATTCATGGCACAATACTAGTAAATTTAGTAGGTCATTGAAGAGTGCGAGTTCAGCTCCTTGGGATAATAAGTATATATCCATATTTGGTTCACCGTGCATAATACAAACAAGAAATATTCTCCTTCCATGACGAACACAAAGTTCTATGGCAAATTTTTTAAATAACTCAAATAAGTAGTCTGCAACATACGATCCAATGGGAAAGGAAATTCCCATTCTCTGAAGTCATTGACAAAAGCGTAAGAAGGCTTTTATACATCAAGAAGCCGTAATCAAGAAATAAATACACAAAGACTAAAATCTTCAAATCTAATAAAATATAAAAATAATTAATGAAGATTTACCCAAACCTTGAAAACTGATACAAGTTATTTTAAGCACAGCATGAATAGATGTCTGTACACAAGCTCTGGAAACAACAAATTGTGTTTCTTTCTCGAAAAACATGAATAGAATGCCTACAAAGATGAGATATGAGCCAAATTCCAGACTCTCGAGTTACTCTTAACAGTTCATTATGCACAATGAAATACAATTTGCTTGAGCTAAGATATGATCAGTTATACGAGGAGGATTATGACCACAACCACCACCACCACACCTAAAATTAGAAGCGGCACCCAGCAACTCTGCATGTGCCACAATTTACAAATTGTGAACATAAAATTCCAAATTAGAAAGCAAAAAAATTAAAAGTTAATATTTATTTACTCGATACAGAAGAATTATAAAAAAAATAGAAGGGAAATGCCTACAAATTTGATACAAACCAGGCATTTTCTGTTGGACTTCTGATTTTTAGATGCTTTAACAAGGTGACTTTTAGCTTGTACAGTTGCAGAATGTGAGCTTTCAATGTTAGCACCAATGTCATCTACAGAAAATTCATAGTCAACATGATAGCAAAAATAGAAACCAAAAATGACCAAAAAATGAACCACAGCAACTAAGTCTCTTACCAATCATCACCCCTTGTTCATTAACCAGAACAGCAAGATCCTTGAAAATTTCATTGACTTCAAAAATTTGATCTTGAATCTCCTTGATTCCTTGATCTCTTTCTTCAATGATAGCCTCATTAAAGACCACTTCATTTTCTAATTGGAAAAATTCTTGCCTGCAAAGCAAATTGTTAGAGAAATGACTGAAGCATAGAATCAGCAAACAACGGAGGAGGTCAATGCTTCAATACAAGCAATGCATATAAACATTAGAAAATTCAAATTGTAGTTAATTGTGTAAGATGTTCTTTTTGGTTTATCTTTTTGTGTAAGCACACTTATTAATGTATTATATTACATCATGAAACAATAAATTTACAAAAATTAAGTAAATAGATAACAGTATAGCACCAATAATGAAGACCCCTTCCATAATGGGCAAGGATAGTTAAGATAGCTTTACCTCCAACATCAAGGGTTTCTATGTTTTCTATTTGTCTCTGTTACAGCTAAAATATGAACAGCTAAGTTGTCTTCACTCTATTGCAAAAAGTAATTAAATACTTACAAACTTGGAAGCTCTCAGTAGCTCTCCCCTTGTTGATTGAGAAAAAGATCCTTCATGACGATAAGGGGTTCCTATTATAATCCTTGGGTAGTTGTAACCAGCTTATAACTACCTAAATAACCAAACTTCATGAATACCCAAGAAACTCTAAAGCAACTTAAGTCACTTTGAAATTATAAAAATATATACCTATGGTGGGGTCCATGCTATCAATGTGAAACCATAATGCAATCTGTATTTTATTTCTCATCAATGTTGACAATGATTTAACTCATTCCCAAAGGTAATGGCCAATTTGCAGAAGACTTCCATTTATCGATGCTTCTGCCCATGGTGGCAAGATAACTGGCCTAAACTCTCTCAAATGAAGATCTTGGTGAAAAATGACAGTCAGTTTGCACCTTCTTTATTCCTAGTTCTTCCATGTGAGTCCGCAAATTAGCAATGCTCCCTTTCTTTGTGAATGCTGTGTCAATGATTGCATCAAGGAGAGGTGAGGAGAATCTCTTCGTATTGCTGCACAGTCGAAGGAAGATAAAATCTCTATTTTTATCTGATGGAAAAATATTCCTCGAATCATCTTTAGGAAAGGTTAGATCATAGAGTTAACATTAAAAGTTAAAATAGCTTCAGTCAAACCTCAATGAATTTCCCCAATGAGAGGGCAGAGTTGATAGGATCTTTCAAAACTAAAAGCAATGCAATGATGCTCAAGAGTGAAGAACCATTCCAATGTTGCCTGAAGATTAAATTGCATTTTGATCTCATTGAAAATGTTAGAGGGAATACACTACCTCCATAAGAGAATCCCTCAGCTAGCTTAAGAATCCCAAGGTCTGAAGGAAGTCTTGATGCTGCACAGTGATCATCTTTTGCAAGCTTTCCTCTAAAGTTTGAGCTGCATCTTACAAAGACAAGTAATCCTTGATCAAGTTGAAGGTTGTCGCAGATACACCCTTTGAACATTGCTCTATAGGCTGTCCATCGAATTTGAGACAAGCTACTTCGTCAAGTGCACATTGCCAAATTTCACAACCTACTGAATCATGCACGGGATGTCTTGTTATTCAATTTGTAGAAAAGAATGGGATGTACTTCAAAATCTTCAATTTGCACCTTATCCAAGCTTACTAAACCCCTAGGCACAATTGCATCATATCACCATTTGATCCATGGGAGCACCAAATCTGATTTGCATGTTGCATCGGAGAAGTTTGGATTGAACTTAGGGAATTGCCTTCTTTGCAACAGGTCTGGGAGGCAATCATAATCAGTTGAAGGGGCGATTGGCTGATCCACAATTTCTCAAATTAAACTTGTAGAAATTATTAAATCATGAAAATCAGCTACTGTCCTTCATTAAATAAATTGACAATCTAAGAGGAATGAATGTTGCTCAAAATCAGAAAGTGCAGAAATGAAAGGATTTCATCACACAAAACTCAGATTTCCGATGGAAAACCCCCAAAAATGAAAAGCCAATGTGGTAGCGGCAATCACAAATCTACCTAGATGTTATTGATCACCGAAAAACAAGTACAGAGAGTATATACAACTGATAGCTACTCCAATGGCTTACTATCAAGCTCCAGATGATTTCTATAGCTGAGTTTCCCCATGTCTAGAGTGGGAAGAAATTTTGAATCTTCTAAAATGGAATTTCTCAATGTGTTGGATATCTGAGGCTTCTCTAAAGGCTGTACATTTAGGGATAACATGGGTAGTTGGGCAATGCCACTGGCAATGATTGTTTCGTTTGGTAGATGTAAGTGTGGTGTATGAGTGACCCTTACTGAAATTAAAAGCATACCCCAATGTGAGGTGAGATGTCCTAGTAAAGATGTGCAAAAAATTTGTTAGCATGGGGAAATAATTAATGTCACTATCCATTTGGGAAAGTGAAAAGATTGGAACATCACAGGCCACTTCGCCAAGTGACTAGGACAAAACATCACCTACCTTTTAGGTAGGCAACTTAAAAGGAGCATTACTGGCCCTCTAGGCAGCATATAGAAAAGAAGTTTGTATTTCATCAAGGATTCCATAAAGGGATCGTTGTGGCTTGGGCTGGGTGTATGCTGAAATCTGATGGAGGATCCATTTGAGGTCTTCTATTGGTAGATTCGTTGATGAGTTAAATGGGAGCTTATCTTGGTCATCATCTCTATTGTCGAAGGTAGTTGTGTCATTAATGTATGAGATTTGGACCATGTTAGTCAATATTGTCAATGAAGAACATCTAGGTGATGAACTTGTTCATGGGGAAAAAGAAGGTTTGAATAGCACAAGATTTTTTTTTTGTATGAGTTCATTTTGGGCCAATTTGACTATGGATTTGTATATAATGCCCAGTTTGCTAAAAGAATGTGGGTTCTTAAAAAAGTTTAGCTACCCCTTCTTCATTGCACTCAAATGCATTATCATCATATAGGCTTCATTAATGTTGCATGGTGCATCATTTTCACAAACAATTTCAAGTGTAAGAGCATGTCATATGGTAAGAGTGAAGATGGTTGCCTTTAGGTATAGCTTGAGGTATGATGGAGGTTTTGCATTCAATTTGTAGTTCATTGGGTTCCTCATCATTAGAGTCCCCTATAGAAATGTAGGCATCACAAGAGAGGCTTTTGTATGCTAGTAAAGAGATGTTATGAATTGAGTGAGAGGTAGAGATGCAAAATTCAGTTGTATAGGTATTAATGTAATGTCCTGAGGGTTTGGGTCAGCTTCATATTTGTGTCTAACGTTGGATGGATGAATCGAATGTATTGCCTTTCAAACGAAGCTATGGCATGCATGTGGTGACTCCACTAGCATGCATACAATGAGTCCATGGTCATCCTAAAAGTAGATTGTAAGATGGTGGTAAATTGAGGACCATGATTTTGGTACAAATGGTCCCAGTACCAATGTTGGTGGTTACCCAAGGGAACTTTAATGGAGTTTGGTTGTTCTTCTTAAATAATCAGCAACTAAGTCTCCTTAGCTTAAGGTCATTCTTGGAGGATCCTAGTTGTTCCACAAGCCAAAGGGAGGTAACATTGATTCTGGATCCTTCATCTCCAAGGACCCTCTATACTTATTTGATCGAAGATGGGAATGGTTTGAGTGCAAATGGTTTCTATGTGAGAGACATTGTTGGTGTTGGTAGGAGGAAGGGGTTGGTTTTTGGTTCAAGGTTGGCGTTTGTGTTGGTGATTGAGGAGTTTGGCATCTATGGTTCATATCATGTCATCACAATCAAATTCATTGCCAAAGACATGACTTAAGACCATGCTTTTAAGGTCATGACAAATCTCATAAGAATAACCTCAAATGGAATGCCACAAACAACATTTGCTAGTGTCATATAGAGGCAAGGGTTTAGTGGTGTTAATGGGCTTAAGTTAGGCAATTGCAAGGGATCGTAAAAAGATGACTTTACAAAGCAGTTTGGGAAGATTTGTTGGGAGGTAAGAATTGACACTTTGATGTAGATGGCATGCTTAGTGCCAGGAGGATCATGAGTGTTTGGCTCTGAAATTGGTACATGATTTAGGATGAAATTGAGTTTGGGATTAAAGGGAAAGTCTAGCATGGTATTGTATTTTGGCTTGCTCAAAGGTTGTTTCTAGTGTTGTAGGGGGGAAGGAAAGTACCTTGCATTGAAGTTTAGGTTCTAAGGACATGAGAGACAATTTGAATAAGCTATGATACTTCATGTTATGCTTAGCTGCATGTGCTAGGGATTTCCAACATTTGATTTAGTCATGTTCGTACCTTGTATTGAAGTTTGTGTTAGTTTTTATGATCAGATATAAAACTCAGATTTTAATTCAAAATCAGACACATAAACACAGCATATACCCTGGGAAAACCCTCCACTTGAGGGAGAAAAACCCAGCAAAAATATATCACTTATATATTGAATATCAACAATGATCTCTTTTACGATGAGGCCAAATATAAGGCCAAGCAATGGCACCACGACTTGATGCTCACACATGTTGATGTAAGTGCAGCTTCGGGCTTCATACTTCCTTATTTATATGTGATTATTCAATGTAAAGAGGCGCTTCACATGGCAACTTTGTAATTATCTTCTTGGCCGACCTTCCTTATAAATTGTATTTATTAAATTGAAATTATATTTTTATGATGGGCGACCTTGAATGAAAAGGTGCGACCTCTCTCCTTTAAGTTGTATAAATAAAAGATCATTCCACTCCATTTGGGCATCAATCAAGTTCGATCTCCTTCTTCATTCAAGTGCGAACTCTTCAAGAGAGAAGTGCGATTTATTCTAAGTGCAGATTGTGAAGGTTCTAAGTGCAGATTGAAGGTCAAGTAAGAGCAGATTACTTATGTGTTATTACAGCCATTGCTGGTGCTAAATATTGGCCTTGTGTGTGGCCTCATTGTAAAGAGACTTGTTGCCATTACATAAATATATAAGAGATATATTTGTTGCTGGGTTTTTCTCCCTCGAGAGGAGGGTTTTCCCAAGGTATCTGCTGTGTTATTGTGTCTGATTTTGATTTAATTTTCTGTGCATTACATCTGATCATAAAACTAACATGGTATCAGAGCGGGTTTGAAGAAGACCTTGATCAGATTTTTACTACAGCGATACTCTTTATCCTCTTTCTCATTGTTGTCTATCTCTAACTCTTCGTCAAGATAGTGAATGGTCTTAAGATTGAGGATAGACTCAAGGGAGCATCAAATTTCACTTCATGGAGATTCAGAATTATGCTCACCTTGGAGGAAAATGAATTGGCTGAGTTTGTGGAGAGCAAAGTTCCCGAACCCATGGATGAGGAAGAGAAAGTTCAATGGAGGAAGAAAGATATCAAGGCAAAGATGTTAGTTGATTCAATGAAGGATCATATTGTTCCTATTGTCTCCAAGTTGAAGACGACAAGAAAGATGTTTAAAACTTTGGAGGAGATATACGAAATCAACAACACAAGCCGTGCACTTGCATTAAAGCAACAACTTCACCATGTTAAGATGGTGGAAGGAGAATCTGTCATCGCTTACTTCATGAAGATTTTTGAATTGAGAGATCAACTCTCTACTATTGGTCATTTTGTTGATGACAAGGATTTGACCATGCTTGCCCTTAATGGTCTTCCTTCATCTTGGGAGTCTTACATTCAAGGAATCAGTGCAAGATCGAAACTTCCCAAGTTTGATCATTTGAGGGCAGATTGTATCAAGAAGAGTCTAGGTTGGTTGTGAGAGGTATTGGTCGAAGCTCTACAAATGAAGACATTCATGTTCTTTCCGCTCAATCCTCGAAGAAGAAACAGAAAGGTGGAAAGAAAGGATATTTCAAGAGGAATAGAGATGAAGAAGTTGATGGTGCTCCTGCATTCAAGAAGAAGTGGGACCTCTCCAAAGTCCAATGTTTTCGATGTGACAAGTTTGGTCACTATGCAAAGGATTGCCCAACCAGGCCTAATTAGCATGCTTCATTTGCGGATGTGGATGAGATCTCTCCTCAGAAGGATTCTAGGGAATTTATATTCTAAGTCATGGGCCTGAGTTCAAGTCGTGAAGGTTGTGTGCTGATCTGTGCGCAAGAGTAGCATATCTTACTGTGTCCAGTATTTGCATTCATCTGAATATTTAAAGAGATAAGTATTCTTTGTTTTCTGAGTTATATTATTTATTTGGATCTTGTAATTAGTAAAGAGAGATAGTGGTTCTCTTGAATTGTGTTCTCTAGCATAAGATCCTTTGAAGATTTCATTTATTGCAAGTTATTTCATGTTGGGTGTGAAGATTTTTGAGTGACTCTGAAATAAAAAGAGAATTGCAATTTCAATGGTGATTAGTTGGTCACATCGATATCATTCTCTAATGCATGAACTGTGATAGAGCCTTGAACTCTTGGAGAGAGTTGGTTCTACATGCTAACTACATAATGCATTCAAGAAATCTGTAGTTGTGCAAATTATCTTTTGTTGTGCTGAGTTTAGCACTCTCGAGAGGAGTAAAAGATGGGAGAAAGAGTTTTATCAAAATTAAATAAAGATAAGTTTCTTTATCCCTTCATTCTGATCTTTTTGATATATTTCTCTTTAGGTTGATTTATTTATTCATGTTTTAATGTTGTTCATAAATTCTTATGTATTCATGCTATAACTTGAGATAGTAAAACTTGTATGATTCTAGCCTTGATATTTTCCTTGGATAGTTATAAACTACTAGTAATCTCTCTCTAAAATGCTTTCAAGATAGTTCTAGGAGCAAGAAGGTGATGAGAGATTGCTTAGTGATGAAAAGCTTGAGGCATCTTGTGAGGAAGTCATGCCAACCAAAGAAATGATCAAGTGTGAAGTCACAACTTGCAGCCATGGGACTAAATTGGTGGCTAGAGGGAGCTCACTTTCAGAAGTTTTCTTTGCAATCCCTGAAGCAGGGATCAAGAGGGAGTTTTGTAACTCACTGAGAAGAAGTGAAGATTACTGTATTACAAGGCTAAGTGTTAAATTCTTGAAAGACCTCTTTAGTTGCTGAGATCAAAATTGCACAAGATAGTCATCTGGATTTGACATTGGTAGCTCCACAAAACTATTCAGAATAGTGTGATCTAAGATGAGGTCTATCCCGAACTCTCTATAGTACCAGACGTGTGCACTAGAAAACATTTATCTAAGGCAAGTGTTGCAGACAATCTTGGACGAAGAGGTCAGAAGGTTGATGCAAGTGCTTGAAGATTCAGAGGGAGCCTACTGAACCTGAAGAAGATGGTAATCTAGTTGATCTTGAAACCAATTTTCAGAAGCTTAAGGAGGCTGCAGCTAGTTCAGATTTGATGGATCCTACTATGTATAGTCAGTTGATTGGATCGTTGATGTATCTATACTAAACCAGATTGTAGTAAGTGCATTTTGTCAAGTTCATGTGTGAACCAAGGAAAATACTTCTAGTTGCAGTGAAGCATATCCTGAGATACTTGCGTAGCATAGTTGGATATGGGTTGAGATATTCTTCAGATGTGGATTTGAAGTTGCATGGTTATACTGATTCTGATTGGGCAGGGTGTGTCACTGATCAGAAGAGCACCTCTAGATGTAGCTTCAATTTGGGGTCTGCTATCCTGGTGTAGCAAGAAGCAATCATCTGTAGCATTGAGTACAGCAGAGGCAGAGTACATTGCAGCTTGTGTGGCAGCTCGAGAAGCAGTGTGGCTTCGTAAGCTCCTTGCAGGATTGTTTGGACAATCAATGGAGCCTACTATCATTTATTGTGATAACCAAAGCTGTGTGAAGCTTTCTGTCAATCTTGTGTTTCATGACAGAACCAAGCATGTTGAGATCAAAAACCATTATATCTGAGATATGGTATTGAAGAAAGCTATACAGTTGAGGTATTTCAGCATTGATAAGCAGACGACAAACATTCTCACCAAGCCTCTCTCCAGGATGAAGTTTGTGTACTTTCGAGACAAGCTTGGTATGGTGGAGAATCAAGCCCTAGCTGAGAAAGAGTCTGAGTATCAATGATCCTCTTTAATGCATTTCTCTTTGAGAGAGATTTGAGGTGCAAGCCCTTGTTAATGCATTTCTCCTTTGAGATTTGAGGTGAAATCCCTTGTTTCCACCCTCTGGGAGAGCCATGGTGGATGTCATGTGTGTGACTCCATGACAACATCACGAGAGAGAGTCCGTGATGATTTTCTTGTACTCATGTTTCACCCTCTGGGAGAGCCATGGTGAACGTCATGTTGAGGTGACAACATCACGTAAGTGATGAACACTTGTACATACCATACATGGGTGTAGCCATTATGGTTGATATCACGATGAGGTGATATTTGATATCACGATGAGGTGATATCGTTTCTTTTCCACATATGGTTGTAGCCATTGTGGTAGATATCACGATGAGGTGATATCGTTTCTTTTCCACATATGGTTGTAGCCATTATGGTCGATATCACGATGAGGTGATATTTGATATCACGTTGAGGTGATATCTTTCTTTTCCACATATGGTTGTAGCCATTGTGGTAGACATCACGATGAGGTGATGTGTCTTATGCAGCAGGAAGTATTCCTCCCTAGTTGAGAGGGAGTGTTGATGTAAGTGCAGCTTTGGGCTTCATACTTCCTTATTTATATGTGATTATTCAATGTAAAGAGGCGCTTCACATGGCAACTTTGTAATTATCTTCTTGGCCGACCTTCCTTGTAAATTGTATTTATTAAATTGAAATTATATTTTTATGATGGCCGACCTTGCATGAAAAGGTGTGACCTCTCTCCTTTAAGTTGTATAAATAAAAGATCATTCCACTCCATTTGGGCATCAATCAAGTTCGATCTCCTTCTTCATTCAAGTGCGAACTCTTCAAGAGAGAAGTGTGATTTATTCTAAGTGCAGATTGTGAAGGTTCTAAGCGCAGATTGAAGGTCAAGTAAGAGCAGATTACTTATGTGTTATTACAGCCATTGCTGGTGCTGAATATTGGCCTTGTGTGTGGCCTCGTTGTAAAGAGACTTGTTGCCATTACATAAATATATAAGAGATATATTTGTTACTGGGTTTTTCTCCCTCAAGAGGAGGGTTTTCCCAGGGTATCTGCAGTGTTATTGTGTCTGATTTTGATTTAATTTTCTGTGCATTACATCTGATCATAAAACTAACAACACAGAACAAAATATATCTTCTTGCTGATAATAAACTCCGCCTCCTTCAATACTTCGATTTGCACTTAAAGTATTTGCTCTTGAAGACTCACGAATTATACAATAAAATGGATATCGAATGAATGAATATGATACAATGAAAGAGCGTTGAATAAATATACAAATGAGAGGGAAAGGATGCATCTCCTCAAATCTTCATGTCGGCCTTCTTCAATAATTGCGTCTCCTAGAATCATGATGTCGGCCTCCAAAGATCGTATCTCTTCAAGGGTGGCAGAAGCAAACAAGTCAGCCTCATTCACAATAATTAAATATTATATGATATGTAATGGTGAAGCGCCTCTTCACCAAAAGTCACCTTAACAAATTAAATAGCCGTTAGGCTACCCATTTAATTTGTTCTTCAATGAATAATCTGGGCTGGAAGTAGAAGCCTGACGCTGCTAACATCAACAGTTTGGGCTCTAAGGACATGAGAGATGATTGGAATAAGCTATGATAGTTCATGTTATGCTTAGCTTCATGTGGTAGGTATTTCCAATATTTGATGTACTCATGTAGATTCATGTTTGGATTATTTAGCATTCACAAAGTTTACTAGGTTTTCTTTAGGTGAGGTGCTAGATTGGAATTCTTGGACAAAGGCATTAAATAATTGTCCGAATTCTAGGATGGAATGAAGAGCAAGTTGATTATAGAACTATAAGGCATCTTTAATTAGGGTTTTGGCAGAGTTTGGTTGTAGCATATTGGTTTGTATTAAACTTCTATGTATACCTTTGTATGTGACCAAAGTAGCTTATAATTGATTAGCTTTTTAATGTTTTTAAAGTTGATTAGAGAAGAGTTCATAGAAAAACATGTAGTTCCTTAAAAAATCTCTATATATCATGTTTTTTGTCAAATTGCCCAAAGTGTGTGTGCTGAGTCTAATTCTGAGTCCAAAATCAGCCTGTTGAGTCTGTGCCAAGTCTGAGTCTGGTGACTGGTTGTAATTCAAATCTTATTCAACATATATGTTGGAATTCTAGTAGCATAGCTAGGAGACCAGCAACATCCCCATCTAGTAAGTTGTGAGAAAAACCTCACAGTTTATCATGGTATGAAACTCAAAACATCTGACATAATTATTTCATTATAGTTACAAAATTATCAGACTTGGCCACCAAAACCACCTCAAATAGATCAAAATCGCAATAAAAATTAGGGGTAAAAAAAATCTGAATGCTTAATTATAAAAAATCAATGCACATGCAAAGACAGAACAATAAATGTAGCAATAATAAGCCTAATGATTTGACAAAAACTGCAACTGTGACAGCAATTGGATTCCTCTTTTGAATAATACTAATCTATGAAGGGCAAAAATACAGAAAAGTACTCAGTAATTTTAAGGACAGAAGATGGCTCAGATAGGACAAACATCCATCTAAATTGTGTATGACCTTCATACAAAAATTTCTCCGATAAGTCGCAGTAGATATGAGAGATGAATGGTAAATTTTGCAACCTATCAAAATGAGTGATGATGGATGATGAATCAGCATGGATTGGACTCTGTTCTTGTCAAATGAAAATTTCCATGGAGGTAAAGAATAGATAGTAATCAGACCTTCATAAGAAAATTTCTCCAACAAAGGTAAAGTTTATATGCCACAAGTTCATGCATATACCAATAAATATCAGGAAAACCTATCAAAATATTTAAATAACTGACAGTGGATAATAAATCAGCATGGATTGGACTATGTTCTTATGTTCTTATCAAATGAGAAGTAATCAGATAATCGCATCCTTCCTCTTTTGAATAATACTATTCAATAAAGGGCAAAAATACAAAAAAGCACTTAGTAATTTTAAGGAGAGAAGATAGCTCAGATAGGACAAACATCCATCTAAATTGTGTATGACCTTCATACAAAAATTTCTCCAACAAAGGTAAAGTTGATGTGCCACAAGTTCGTGCATATACCAATAAATATTAGGCAAACCTATCAAAATAACTGACAGTGGATAATGAATCAACATGGATTGGACTATGTTCTTCTGTTCTTATCAAATGAAAAGTAATCAGATAATCACATCCACATCCTCTCTCTCTCTCTCTACATGGATTGGATTATGTTCTTATCAAATGAAAAGTAATCAGATAATCACATCCTCTCTCTCTCTGCTCCCCTCCCTCCCACGCCCTCTCTCTCTCTCTCTCTCTCACACACACACACACACAAAACATGGATTGGACTATGTTTTTATGTTCTTATCAAATGAAAAGTAACCAGATAATCACATTCTCTCTCTCTCTCTCATATATATGAAATTCCAAATTCGTAATTATTTTTGAAATAGGAAGAAAAAGATGCGCTTTCATTACAAAATAAGTTACCTGCTCTGTGATTGAAGGAGATTCTGCCGCTCCTGATCAGCTTCTGCACTAAAATCAGTCTCACTTAAAGTGTAACTGTAAATCAATTATCAGAAATGCATTCTTAATAAGAAGAAATAAACAAACGGAAGAAACAATCCAGAAGCATGCTTAACATACCAATATAAGGCATCATAAAAGCAGGTATTGTCACACTGAATGCTGCCTTTAAAACCAATCCTCATGCCAAAATAGTACTTTCCGAGATGCAGAAGTGAAGGTTTAAAACAAATCAAACATTTGAAGAAGCAAATGCTAAATCAATACCTAGATTCAGCTGGTTGGGGAACAAATGCTGGATAAGTTGTCTCACACTCAGCAGCAAGTTGTTGAGCTTTCTGAAAGTCTTTCAGTACAGCCTGGAAATCTTTAGCAAGTTTTGCATCTGCTATCTTTTTACTTGCCTGAAATAGTTATTATGAGCAACAAGTTTAGATCTCTAGAACATGTTTGTAAAGCTACATTTAGAAAGAACCCATCTAATAAGGTCCTTGTGACAAATTCTTTCACAAGACTAAGAACAATTTCCAAAATGAGGAATGCAAAGCTATTCCAAAAGAAAAGGATAATCAATCAGTTAAGATTAAGCTATGATGGTTAGCAAAAGAAATAACAGACTGTGAAAAGTCTCAGCAGAAAAAATGAGTTTATGTTTCTGCCAATAATTGCACCCATTTTTGAAATTTGGTCGTTTAAATGGAAAAACAGAGCTGCCATGGGAATTTTGTGACAGGATAAAAGACACACAATGTCAAATGGCTAGTGGGACAAGGCCAGAATGGTGACTGCTACAAAGCTTGTTACAGATGTGGTTGGAAAGGCACCATAAGAGAATATCCAATCATCTTCATTGCCATTGCCATCATGTGAAGTCATCTGAAGGGTATTCCAAGAGGCACTTATGCTGGAACTTTTGAAGAAGTATCTAGAATTCCAGGTTCAATTCAGACAACAATCAGCAATTCTAGGTGCAGATGCAGGTAAATATTGCTGCCACATTTAGATAAAAAGGATAATGAAGATGGGGCTACTATGTCACGTCCCTTTTCCAAACATAAGTCATAAGAAGACCCTTAGCCTATTATTTAATTTCCCGTAGGCTAATGGGATGGTGCAAGAAAAATAATTTAATAATTTAAGTTAAGTTGTCCAAAAAGTAACTTTATGATTTATTCATAAAAAGGCAACTTAAGTTTTATTAATAAAAAAACTGTTTTAAAAGAAGGGGCAAAATGTGTTTGCTAGGAATGGGGTTTAAAAGTAATATTGATTAAAAATACTTTCTAGACACTTATCAAAAATAAGTTTGGAGGGAAAACGATAAAAAATAAATAATAATTTTTCTTCAAAAATCCTATATAAGAAGTTGAGCATTGGAGAGGGTTACCAACTCATATTATCAAAATTCATTTCTTTTGAGATTGAACAGTGTTCATCTTTTCTGCCCTATGATGAAAACCCTTTGGCAAAGAATGGATTCGAGGATGAAAATTCTCTTATTCATTTGAGTAATTACATTTAGGGATTATCAGTGAGCTAATGGTTTTAAGTTATTCTCTAGTTTTAGTTTAGAGTTTACAATTGTCAATGCGTTTATGAATTTTCATTCTTGTTATCAATTTTGTGTTGGTTCTAGGACAATTCCTATTGATATTCAATGTCAAATATCCTTAATATATCTTTGGCTGACTGAACCAACCTTATTTCTGGCTATATTGAGTTGCATCTGTTATACGTTATTAGTTCTGTAATTAGTAACAAATTGCAGCTTTGTAAGGCACTTTTGTACCCCATTTTTGTACTTGTTTGTAGCCTTTATTTTCCTCAAAAAGGACCACTGTTGTATTTAGACCAGGCCGTACATAATTATGTCGTTACAGGCAGTTGTATCCTATAAAGGAGACTGTGATTCAAACTTGAGAGGGATTAATAATATATTTTGGGTATATTAAAAGTGTTGTTGTACTGTGTAAGGGAAACTGTAGCCTTAATAAGCTGTTAGTTTATTTATGCGCAGCCAGCCACACATTTACTTAGGCAGCCACACCAATATGGGAAAGCTGCAAATATTTGGCATGATTTTAATTTCAAACTTTATCATAGTATTTTTAATAATATTTTCCATTGTAATTTTCTATGCAGTTAACCACCAGAAATATTAAAAGAATTTTTTATGATTTCAGTATTGTAAGTCTAGATGGCTATGCCACCAAGACATCAGTGAATTGATGTTTTTCCAATATTCCAATATTAATCTATGTGGTTCACCACCAAATTTAATATTAAGTTTGCAAGTTGTTCTAGAGGGCTTGCTGCCAAAACTAACTTCAATTATTTTTTAGTTTTCAGCTTATAATTAATCTGGAAGGCTTGCTGCCAGAATAATCATATCATTATTTCTATATTTTTGTAAAAATTTCAATATTAAGTTGTGTGGCTTGCCGCCAACTAGCATTTTATTTTAATATCATTTTGACCCTTTCACCATATGCTCTCATCTTGCCTACATCAAGATCTTGGTGATCAAAAGGTGTCAAGGTTTCATGCTTGTTTCATTGTGAAAGTGAAAAATAAAAAAATTAATAATTTGGGACATTACAACTATGTACACTAGCAAGCTTTTGGCTAGACCAACAAAAGCTAGGGTTTGATGGTCCTTAAGTTGGTAGGCAAGCTGCAAATGAATTTCAAGTTGATTTTGGAGACTCAAGGATACGTTCTTTATCATCCTATGACGACTAAGGAGAAGGACATTCCTACTCTTCAATAGATGTTAATGTATGCTAAGGTGTTTTATTTGCACTTTTATTTTGACATTAAACGAATCGGTATTGTTTCAGTTTTATGGCATGGTGTAGAGCCCAACAATAGAGCCTTTTCTACATCCATAGGTTTTTTTGAGGGTGCAGCCCTCTTCTTTTTGTATATTCATAACAAGAAAACACATATTAACGCATTCCCCTCAGAGTGTCCTCTCCTATGTTGACTGTAATGTCCCCTTCTCATCAGTGATTAGCCTTGCAGTTCATCAGTCTATTCCGGAACCCGTAGACTGGAATGAGGTGAAATTAGGGTTTCTTGGCTTGGAGTTTGTGGCATTTCATGTTATTTACTATTTTTAGTAAATGCTAGTTGTGGCAGTTGTTGTTGTCTATTCTTAGTCCTTCGCAGTTGGAGCAGTTGTTGTTATTATGGCTTGGTCTTCAGAAAGCTTTATTTGGTGAAAAATATTTAATTTAAGGCATTATGTTTTAATTCACTGTTGACCCCCCCCTTGGCCTAAGGAGTTAACTTAAGTTGTTTTTAAAGTGGGGCCATGAAGGGTACGCCTTCATTATAAGATTATTTAATCTTTATTGAAATATTTCTTCAGCTTGAAGTTGGACGCCACTTTTTGAAGAATTAATATTTTGAAAGTTGGAAAAGAATTCAAAAAGGTGACTTTTGGCGTACCTTCTTGGAAGGTGATGAGTTTCTCAGTTTTTTATAAAATGAAGGCATTGCTCCAGCGTTTGGTATCCATTGTTTACCTTACTGTTATGCTGTCAAAATGACTATGGACATTTTGCTGTTGCTTCGAGGATGCTACCTCCTAGCCCTTTCCCAATTTCGTGTTTAAAATACAACACCTAGTTGGTATATTTCTACTTCTCACATCAGACTAGCAGATTGAGCATCAAAGATTGAAGAATTTTGGAGTATTCTCACAGTTTTGATTTTCTGGCTTTTCAACAGCTGAAGCTGATTTTTGTTCATATCTATTTGAGTGATTTTATTTTCATTTTGGGTATTTTAGCAATCCAATTGTTGATACAAGGCGCCACTTTCCACAAAGAATTGGAATTTAATTCCAAGTATTTATTTTTTACTTGCAAAATCGATTTTCTAAGGAGGCCGTACCATTTAGAAGAGCATTGGGATTCGTGTTAAATAATCTGGAATCTTTGGGGTTCGTTTCTGGATTGCATCTTGGGCGCCTCACTTCTAGAAAGCATCTGCAACTGACATATCATCATTCGGAGGTAAATTGATCAACTTATGAGCATTTTTATGATTTCACAGTTTGCTGGTTGAATTTCCAGAATTCTGATTTTTATATCAGATTGTTGCAATTTCCAGTTTTTGATCATATACTTCAGTATTTGAGAGTTATATCATTGTAAAAGTTCATACTTGATATCTAAGGTTCATTCCTTATCATTGTAATTTGTAATCTGCAGAGTTTAATTTGTAAGGTTGAGATTAAGCATTACTAATCCAACCAATCTTTCAGTTCTGCAATTACTTTCTGTTTTATCATTAAATTACCCCTGGATGGTTTACCGCCAGTGTGGAAAATCTGTTTTGTAACTCTCTTATACCCACTTTCATAGTGGTGAATCCCCACAGCTCTGTGGATGCCCGCCGCAGCGGATGAATTGTTTTTATTGTAATCTTTTCCCCCCACTGTTTGGTGGTAGTGTGGAAATGTTTTTAATGGCTGGTTATCTGCCTATCAATTCTTAATTTCAAATTTTCAACACTCCGTCATATGTTAGCACCTCGCCCTCAGTGGGATGTTGAGTGCACATTCTTGACGTTGAGTAGTTTTCCTTCCAAGTTCAGTTTTCAGTTTGATGCTAACGCTAATCCAGTTAACTATTGCTGGTTATGTTGTGTTAATTCATCGAAAAAATTGGTTAGCATATTTCATTGACTCACTTAGTGTGACATCAAGAGAAAATGGTTGGTGGTGATAAGACTCTAGGGTCCTTTAAGTCACCTCCATGAGCCTTTCCCCTTCAGACGTATATCCTGTTGTCTCCTAGCATAATTCATTTACCCTTCCCCCCATCTTCTAGCTAAGGCCGACAAGATCAACCACGGCCAACTTTGTCCACATTGGACTAGGGAATACTATAAATGGAAAACCATTTAGTGTTTCCAAACCCAACAATTACAAACACAGGTCTCCCATAATTTGCTCTTCTCAGCTCTGCTCTTTGCATCTCTATGGTCCTAACTTCCAAAGGACAAGTCTTTTGACAATGGTCTCAAGAACCACATCCCTTCTTGCTAGGAAATTATAATGAAATAACTTGCATAAGAGAAGAATTAATAGGAAATATGCTGCAAATACTTGATAATGCTTAAGGATAATAAGCCACTTTGAGGGGGGAAACCTCCAAAAGTCTCTACAAATAACACAATTTGCAATACGACAAACATACACTAACCACTAGCTCTTATATATACCCTACTAATGCTTTGGATGCCACCCAAGATGACTTAACTACCTATATTAGATTATATTAATTATCATATAATTTAATTAAGAGTTAAGGTAGCCACAAGCTGACCACTCATAACCCTATGCGCACTATAAGATTAAGGGCATAGCATGCCCCCACCCCTCGCTTCACACAAGTATTGTAATCAATTGTGGATGCTTCTACACAAAATCTTCATCATCCCATGTGTCATCTTTGACTAGAAAATTCTTACATTTTGTGATTGTCCTAGTTCTCAACCCCTTTGTATGTGTTTGGAAAATGCCAAGCTCCAAGATGGATCTTCTTCCCTCTACATCTAGCTCAAATAGCCCTATTTGTGTTAAAATTCTACACCAATCAGCTCACTTCTTCATTTTCTTTTTGTGCCTTTGCCTTGTTCTCCTTGTGACTAGAGAGTACCTCTTGTTGGTGCTGAATGTGTTCCTCCACTACCCTAACCATTTGGTGTACCTTTGAAAAGAAGGTGAAGGATGGTGGATGGTACTTTGGCACTAATTGAGTAGTCTACTTAGGATCTCTTTTGGAAGGCAATCCTTTTGGCCTATCCCTCAAAAATAGCTTGCAGATTTAGCAATGTAGGAATCTTTGATCATTGTACTTCCACTAATAATAATTGAGCCACTCCTATCTACCCCCTTGTTAAGCATATTTTGCATATACTGTGAGCTTACCATCTCTTGATACTTTGCATGCAACCCCTTGTTGATGTGATTTTCGTGACCGCACCAATCAGCAGAACGAAATTGTCTAAAGGCTACTCCATTCTCTCTTGATCAAAGTATTTTGTGCGCTAAGATTGCGAGAAAGTTCGCATGTTCAACTCCAAGGTTCCGAAATACTTGGAATACCCTCAATTGGTTTGATGTGAATTGTTGTTTTCACGAGGGGACTTACACAATTGTTCAGGCTACTTGCAGTTAACAGTAAATGGATGATTGGAAGGGATTTGTGCAATGCGGATGATTTAGCAATAAGTACGTTTTCCTAAAACTAACCAAAGATGAACGGAAAGTAAATGAGTGTAAGGGTAAGAAGATTCTAGATTCTATTCTAAGGTGAGATGTGGGATCAATCTTAATAGCTTCAACCAAACTCTGCTCCGCCTCACGTTGGACAGCTTACACAAAGTAGGTGCAATCTTCAAAGGGATAGCGAGTGATTTTCAAGTCACGACCCAACATCAAGATACCGTCAAAACGACGCATACCAAGACATGAGCTACAACTGAAGTTAAGTTTATGAAATACTCCAGTAGACCACGCAAGGCAAACTTGCCGTCAGCAAACCGCTAGTGGTATGGAATGAAACGAAGTGCCTTGATCAATGCCACACATCCACAGCTACTATCTACTTGCATGAAATGAAAATGCTACTTCTAAACTATTTTACGCTACTTGGATTCAAAGGGATGAAGAAACCTTGCTAGCTATCCACAATGAAGACAAATTTCACCATCAATGAAAAGATCTTCTATTATGAAAGTGTTACACAACAATTTCTTACACAAGTTTTCAAAGGAAAACTTTCCTTCTCCTCCAAACTATGCTAAACTATCAAGCAAAATGTCTACTCTGCTCTACTCTCTAGTCTCCAATCTCTAGTTCTGATTCTAATTCTAATGCATTACAAATGAGGGGGACTCCCCCTTTATAGGTAGCCCAGTCCAAAGGACGGCTAGGGTTACAATCAAAAGAATGGCTAAGAGTAAGCCACCTCAGCCCTAACCCTAAAAACTGCCAGAATGGGGAGTGGTACATTAAATGAATCAAAGATTCCCACTCACTCCCAAAATAGTAAAGGCAATTAATGCCCATAATCAGTCTTCTAGAAGATCATCGTCCAGTAGTGCATTCCCATTCTCCTTCTCTCTGGCTGCAAACTCAATGAACCTGCCAAACAGCTTCAACCTCCTGAACTGAAATAGGTGGAATGCAATCAAGCTGGAACTCTAACACCGTAACAGACTGTTCATGCCTTGCACAAGATTTTCTCCAAGCAACTAAGGAATCCTGCGTGCTCTGAATCAAGCTGGAGAAAGTATAAGTGTTCTCAAAGTCATCTTGTACGAAGGTCTTCACCTCTGAAAAGAAAGGCACTAGCCTACCCCTCAAATTATCAACATTCACCTCCTCTGGATTCAACCGCCTAGCAAATATGGCCTCGAAAGTATTTTGGACTCCATCAATGATATTGGCCATAGCCTTCCGTACTCTAGTTGAATCCGCCTGTGCTGCGTCGAAGAAACCACGTCCCGTGATTGTTGAAGAATACCATCTAGAAAAGTCATACCTATCATTCTCCTGAATAACCCCTCCATCAATCAGCAACCACAAAGGAACATGTCTCAATGCCTCAAGACGCTGAATTACTTTGCTCTGATAAACAAAAGCATCACCCCAGGCCTGATCAACTGCCTCCATCCGTGCCAAAATACTAGAAGCCCGTTGAAAAGCAAGAGCAAGGTCTTCCATAAATTTTTCTGTCTCAACACGAACTCCCGTGACCCACTTATCTGCCTCCTGTGCCATCTTCCCTAACTCCAACAAGCCACTGATTGACTCTCTAGGTATGTCAGTTGGAAGCTCTATTGTCGGAATCTCCTATCCACGAGGACGAGACAACTGCTGCACATATCCTATCAAAGCCTTATGCTCTCTTTTCAACTTCTTGTACTTTCCTTCCTTTTTAAATAATTTGTCTTTGAGGGCGTGGTAGGAGTTATCACACTCCTCTACAATCTGTGCACCTGTGGGGCGTCCTAACTCCAGAGTTGTGACCACATAGTTTTCGGGTACTGCCTCATCTTGGTCACAATCAACCTGTGGCACGGCCATGTGAAGGGTGCGGGAACCATGCTCATCAGTTGATATCTTTGAAAACTTTCGTGCTCTCTTCTTCTGTGGAGGTACGCTGATCCTGTTCAGAAACTCTTCCATTTCAACTGCTGGATCAATCTCTTCGCTGGGGCTTCTTCTCATTCTATCTCTGAGCCAATCAGGGATTGTATACTGTATATCAAATGGCTGCTATTCTTGTGCCTCTACTTCAACGACTTGTTCAACCTCTATATCATTCTGGTGAGGCTCATCGTCCTCAAGTGGCTGAGTATCTCCTGAAACTATATCATCATCATCTTCCAAGCCGTCTCTAATTCTTGCTGAAACTGAGGGTCAGTAGTAGTCCCCTCATCATCTTGCTGATCATCTCTAGCAGGTGCGTTGACGCTCTGGCCAACTGACTCTCTCCGTGGTGGTTGATTTTCTTCTTGTACCACCTGCACCTAATTCAATGCATTTCTTTGATCAACAAATAAAGAAACCTCCTGTATGCTTGGAGAACGTGTCTCCAATGGCGTGGGTGATTCGACTACAACTCTTGGAGGTTCCGGCTGAACAGGCTCCTACTGAACTAGCTCTTTCCTTCTAGATTCCGAACCTCGTGTGATTTGTTTCTTCCTGCTGCTGGTGGGTGTCTTGTGATCTCCCATCAAATTGTAAGTCAATGCAATCGACCTACTCTTCAACCTACTCACACGCCTGTCAACCCATGCCCTGGTAAATGTCAAGACTGGAATGGAAAGTGTGTCCAAGTCAGCAACCTCTGGTTCTGACCAATCCGGGAGCGGAAGTGGAGTATCTTTCACTGCTTCATAATCTGGATGGACAACGTCCATGTCCTCATTTACCTGGTTTGGTATCGGAATGACTTCACACTCCCTGATCATGTTTATTGGCAACCGAGAGAACATTCTTTTCCTGACTTCAGCCTCGTCCGACGCATCAGCCCAATAATCCTCAATATTTGCCTTATGTTTAAATTCCTCTGACAGTACCCATTTGATGTTGTTATGCGGATCATAGTGTTGTCGGCTGGTGTGATATGAAAAGTGATAAAACTGAAGCTCGCTCTCGGCTTCTCTAGCTACCTGTAATGAAGGACACACTTCATCGGAATTGCCCATGACAATTGGGAAGTCAACACCTCCCTTCTTTTCTTCTGAATCTTATCGTAGGCAACCAATTGCCTAGATATCTCTAACATCAATATTCTGTTGGTTGGGTACTTAGGCAGCCTATATGGATATGACGAAAATCCTTGCAGCCTTATGTAAGAAAACTTTGGAAATTGTATAAACCAGCACCCATACCTCTCAATCAATTATTGGGCTTCTCTCGAGATCCTGTGATGCATCCGCTCCTGAAGCAATCTCGCGATGTGCATGGTGAAGGCGTCATTGACACGCTTGTAATGAGTAGTACTTGTCAAATGAAACTGTGGACAAGCCTCATGAATTTTGAATTGGTGAGAGCCACAACCAACAGGCTCCTTATATGAAATTCCTCTATATTTCGTCATACGGGCCAGCATGTAAATGATGTAAGAGCCCATATAGAATGTTTTCGTTCTTCTCAGGCTCAGGAGCTGCTCGTGCAAATTGTCACTGATCATTTCAGCCCAGTTGACGTACTCCTTTCCTTCCAGCACGAGGTTGATGTAATAGAACATCCATGACTCGAAAATAAAAGCTTGAGGGCAACCTCCAACTCTGCTCAGCATCATAATGAGATCACAGTACTCCTGCTTAAAGTCATCTAATATAATTTGCCTCAGCAGCTTCGTACGAGAAGGTTTGGGGTTGCTCATCCAGTGAGTATTGATTGTCTCTGTACATCTCTCGAATGCAGAAGCATACATTCGCTCGGCTCGCTCCCTCGATTTGTAAATCATGTTTCTATGCACTGGGATTCCAAAGGCTTCACCAATGGCAGCAGGAGTGAGGTTGGCGAGCACTTGACCATCTGGTGACATGATTGACCTGTGATCCTTCTCATAGCAGTTGGCGCACTCCATCATCAGCTCTGAACACTGAATGGCTGGTGGGAAACCAGCAGCTGCATATAACCCACTTCAAACAATGTTGTGTGAAGTGGTCAAAGGTCGATGATTACCAATCCCCAACATTCGATTCTTGAAAGTCTCTAGGTTGACAGAGCCCAAGTTCGTGTCCGCCAGCTTGCCTAACTTCGAAGTAAACTTTGATTCCGGCAAGAAAGACTTGCTCAGCTTCTTTATAACAGCTTGCCTAGATGCACCATTGTTGTCCTTGCCAGTCGTCCTTGCTTCAGCCATCTGCAAAACAATAAACATCCATCAGCAAATTAATTAAGAAAAATAAATAAAATACTTTGCAGGGCTGCCAGTCGACTTCAAGAAGTTGCACTATTATTTCTCGTTTACAAACCTCAACTCCTCCTTCAACAGATTTCGAACTTCAATCACTTAGAAAGTCTCAGCAACTTTCAACACTTCAAGAAAATCGCCAACTTCAATCAGCAATTGGACTTTTGTAAATTCTCACTTTTTCAATCAGCAAATCAGCAAGTGCACACTTCCTTAGTAACACTTAGCTTCAGCAATCCTCTTTACATCGTACTTCTTTAGCAACCTTCAGTCTTCAGCAAAATTTCGAATTCTTTCAATACTTCAATCCTCAGCAACTTCAGATTTTTAAACTCAGCTTCAGCAACAACTCAAGTTTCAGCCTCCAACAAGTCACTGCAATATCAAACTCAGAGCAAATCGAACTTTCTCCAGCTGTGAAAAAGAAGTGAATAACTCTCAGCTCTTATAGGAAAATCAACTTCTAGAAGAGGCTAAGTTTAGCCAGTATATTAAATCTCCACTACTTCATTCGAATTTTCCTCTCTGGTATTTTTGACACTTGTCTTTCGATGTCAGGAATCTCATTCTTCTAGAAGTTCAACTTTGATTGGCATCTTTTGAATTCACTTTCAAAAAAAATTTAATTTAAATTCATCTTTTGGCAATTTTCATTCACCAGCCGAAGTTCTGTCTCGCAAATTTCAAATTTGAATCACCTCTGACGCTCTGGGAAATTCACCAGTGAAGAATTCAATCAAAAATATCTAGGCAATTCACTTTAAATTCGTTGTCTGGAGAAATTCATCTTGAAAACACATTTTATTCACTTTGCCTTAGAAAATTTTAAAATTTTCCCTTAGGAAAATTCATAATTCGAGCACCGATTAAATTCCTCATGCTGAAGGCCCTGGCGAAGTGCGGAAGACATAGAAATCCATTTCTCATCACAAACGTCCAGTACCCAGAAGAAAATTTTCTCTGAAACGCGATGAATCCATGGGTACACAATGAACGGGTTCATTTAAATTTTAAAAATTTGAACCTTAGAAAAATATTATTCAATCAATTTTAATCCCGTTCTTCACATCTGTGAACATCTTGAGTTGTTCTGACTTGAAAAATTTTATCAATCCTGTAGTGCCAGCATCTTCGACTTCATCACTAGAAAATTTGCTCGTGCTTCAAGAAAAAAAATTCATCACCTCCAAGGTCTAGGCGTATTTTCTAAAGGAAGAAAATATTTTTCCTTAGAAAAATTTTAAATCACCTTGAAAAATTTTTGCCTGTGAGAAAAAATTTATTCAACTTTGTTCACCTTCCCTGTGAGAAAGAAAAAATAAAAAATAAAAAATTATTTCATCCATGCTCATTTGCCAGTGGTGGAAATTTATCAACTTGACTTGGAAAATTTTCCATGAAGGCGCCTAGCACATTTTATTTTTCATTCACCACTTTGCATTTTATTTCACACTTGAAAGACATTTTCATTTAAAACTCCAACGCCTTAGCAATATTTTATTTTTCACTCACCACCTTAGGCGCATATCATGTGTGAAGAGGGACAAGCTTTCAACGCCTAGCACTAATCATCTCACCCCTTACCCTGTTTACCACCTTACACTTCACCTTAGGCGCATATAGCATATGCAAGAGGATACGCCTAGCAATTTTATCCTTTAATTTTACTTTCACACTCTTCATTCACCTTTTATTGACTTCAGCTTGGGCGCATATCACATCTCATGAAGGATAAACACTTTGAACGCCTCCTTGTGACCTTTTGACTTCCTTCTTTTGTCTTCACATGGCCTCTTTTGGGCGCATTTGAGCCTAGGAGGAGGATGGGCGCATATAAGAGGGTGAGAGGGATTTAAAATTTCCAACGCCTTGCATGTGACTCTTCATCTCCCTTATTTTTGTCCTCACATGGCCCCATTTGGGCGCATTTTGATGGGTGAGGAGGATGAAACTCTTTGACTCTTTGACTTTTTTCTAGACATGGTGCATTTTAGCATGTAAGGTGGATGAAACTTGTCTTCTCTTAGCTAGGTTGGGTGCATATTGGCATGCATGAAGGATGACTCTTGAGCTTCTTGCTTTTTGTCTTCACATGCCCTCTTTTGGGCACATTTGCACATGCATGAAGGATGGGCGCAAATGGAGGGTGGTGGAGGATATCTTGCCTTAGAAAAAATTTTATGCTTCACACTCTCAAGGTGGGCGCATTTGGATATGTGTGCAGGATGAAAAACTTTGACTTCCTTGACTTTCTTGTTGCATGGGCGCATTTGAGCCTAGGAGGTGGACGAGTTTCTCATACTTAGAAATTTTTTTATGTTTGGCTTGTGAGGAAGGCGCATTTCACCCAGTGAGCAGGACGAAACCCATGCCTTAGAAATTTTTCATGCTTCTTCATCAACTTGGGCGCATTTGGCCATGGGTGAAGGATGAACTCCTGACTTAGAAATTTTTAAACACCTCAAGGCCAAGATGGGCGCATTTTCAAGTAGCTACAAGATGAAGTCCAATACTTAGCCATTTTTTCTTCGTCTTCGCCAGTTTATCCATGCCTGCTATTTATAGTAAGCCTTTTAATTCTTGCACTTCAAAAGCTCAGATTGCCTTGAGATTTTAGACACTGCATCTTCACAACCTCGTTGGCCTGTTGACACTGCTATTTCGGGTTGGCCTGCTACTTTTAGCCCATTTCTGAAGGTGGTTTGCTATTTATAGCAACTACCTGCTTCTAATACCTCCACAACTCCGTTTGCTTTGAAATTCGAATGACGTGCTCCTCACCACGTGACCTGCCTGTCGACATCGGCGCATGCTACTGACTTTCTATTTTTAGCCTGTTTCCAAAATGACTTACTATAAATAGTAAGTGCTCCGTTTGTCTTCAGATTTTACTAGCAGATAGCTTGAAGGACGCTGATCGCGGTGGTATACCTCGGTTTTTGAAAATTCTGACTTTTTACCCCTTTTCAGGCTCTGAAGCTGGAAACCCTAATTTGTTCTGCATGCATATCAAATGACCTCTGTTTGTCCTCGTTTTTGTTGCATTGCGATCAGCTCGTGATTCTGAAGTGCTGGGAGGCGGCTGTCGAGATGCACCTGCTAAAAATAGTAAGTTCCCAAATGAGTGACCATCTCCGTTTGCATGTCACATCACTACGAAGCTCTCGAAAAACCCATAAGGAATATGCAGACATGCAAAGAAAACCCTGACATGCAAACCCTAAAAATAGCCTCTGAAGGCTGAACTCTGAAAGTTGTCATCTCACTTTGCATGTCACACCATCGCGAAGGTCTCGAAAAACCCAGAAGGGATCTCCAGACATGCGTTGAAAAACTCTGCATCTAGGCCCTGAAATCTGATCCGGAAGCTGGACTGCTAAAAATAGTAAGTTGTCTGTTTCAGCTCAAATTTTGCACGCGAGCAGCTTGATGTGTCCTGAATGCAATGTGACTGTCGAGATTTCAAAAATACTGACGAAATGCCCTGAATTGCACACTTACTAAAAATAGTAAGTTACCGGAATTTGATGAAATTTCAGTGAGGGCCTGCTGGAAGCACACTGACCTCGATGTTAATCTTTGTTTTCAATTTATTCACTTCATTCGACCTCGGACTGACCAGGAAAGTACAAACCCTAATTTTCAGACTTGGCCAAATTCACGTTTAAGCTCAATGGCGGATACATCCCCGGAAAGGTAGATAGAAAAGAGACGGAAAGAGAGAGAGAGAGACAAAAACCCAAGCCAAAAGACCAGAATGGAGCAAAAATTAGGGGTCCCCATGTTGAATGGGGCAATGTGTGAAAAGGTCACAACACCCCCTTAGTTCAAATTTTTTACCCTCTAAATCAAACCACATTAACAACTCCTACAAGTTCATCTCAATTGTTCCTAAGGTAGTAATCCATTCGATTCCCAAACCAATGTTTGCTCCAGCCATGGAGATAGCAAACATAGGACAATCAAGCATGTAGTCTCCCATGGTGAGTTTATTACTATGGAATTTCTGTAAACAACTAATTGTACCTCTATCTACAATCATAACTTGAAATTCTAGGGATGGGCAAATGAAACAAATCAATTGTGTTGCCAACTTATTGTTGATGAAGCTATGAATACTCCCTGATTCAATCAATATTCTTACCTTTTGTTGTCTAAGGAAACCCTTTACCTTGAACGTTTGTAGGGTGCTAATACCTAACAATGCATGACGAGATGGTTGGACATCTTCTAAGTCTTCCACAATTACTACTACATCTTCATCCTTTTCTTCATTATTGGTACCTTCAATGTAGAACTTCTTCACTGCACACTTGTGTCCTCTACTATATTTACCATCATAGTTGAAACATAACCATTTGGCCCTTTTGTCCTCAATTTTTTGAGAAGACAATCTTGTAGGTTGAAGAGATGATAGTGTAGGATTCTTCCCATCTTTGTTGCTAGTGAATTTGTCCTTGTAGGAGTTAAAAAAATTTCCTCTACCTTGTGTGCCATGATAAAAGACTCAGATATATGACTTGGTTTAAACATATGCACCTCATGTTGGATGTGATCCTTGTGCCTGCCAAGAAACAAATCATTCATAATTCCATTTATGATTGTTTCCACTCACAATGATAGATTTTGGAACTACTAAATATAATCCTTGATAGATCATGTTTGACACAAACTTGCTAATTGGCTAAAGTAATTCTCTACCATGCTACCACAATAGTGCAATTGTAAATCATCAATAAAAACTAACACACACTGAGACCCTTCTTTTGAGCGTAAAGCCACTAAAGAGCACACAGTTATACCGAGAGGGGGGTGACTCAGTATAAGACAATCTTTTACTTTTTCAAAACTTAACAACCATATCAATATCAATTATACAAGATCTAACAATTATGCAACACAAGAACACATGAATTATGTGGAAACCCTTACAAGAGAAAACCATGGCAAAATATTGCTTATACAAAACTTCTCTTACAATCTTCATAGGCACAAACCCACTAGAGACACCAAACCCCACTTACAAGATTTGTAGGCACCAACCTACTGGAGACACCAATCACCACAATTGAGCAACGTCTCAATAAGAGACACCAATCTCTTCTAAATTTGAAGGCACCAACCTCTCCAATGTTTGCTCCAAAACTCCACTTATTTCTGCTCCAATTCTGCCTTAATCTTTGCTCCTAATCTCCTTTATATCTCTGCTCAAGTTCACCTTATATCTTTGCTCCAAATCTGCCTTATATCTCTGCTCATGTTCACCTTATATCTCTGCCCCAAAATGATGCAATTTCTGATCCAAATTCTACTCCAAATTAGGCACAATTGTCTGCTATAAATCTGCCTCAAAGGTCTGCTCCAAATCAAGCACAATGTCTGCTATAAATCTGCTCTTCTTCTCCTAATCTCTGCTCTTAAAAGGAATGATTTTGCATTTAAGAACTTGTTTTCTAACCTCCAAAAACTTGTATTTATATCCAAATCATGCACTTTACCAAAAATAGGTTGGCCAAGATTTGACATAAAATTTATTTTAAATATCTAAATTCACCTTTCAAAGTAGGTTGGCCATCTTTGATAAATATTAATTTAATGTGAGGTCGGCCATCCATGGGAGATAAGACTTCCTTAAGGGGCCAGCCCCTTTAATTAATATTATATTTTAATTTCCACCTTTTAAATCTAGCGCTGCCATAAGTAGATGGAGGTCGGCCATAAATAAATTAAATCAACTCTTATTATTCCTTGTCTTCAATCAACGAACTTTTCATCACAGAAGTCTTCCTTTGACATCAATGATAACAATTCTAACAATTTTGTCCATACGCCTTTGACATCAATGACAATATTTCCAAAAGCCACCACAACCAAATGAACTACTCTAGTTCTAGATCTAAGGAAGCCATTGTCACTTTTTGCCCACTTAGAATTTGATGTACATAAAAAGAAAATACAGTTGATCTATCCAAGTTAGTGGTCCTTGCCATCAAATTTGTGCATATCCACCTTTGGTAGCAGGATCCAAGATCTCATATGAGCACTAGCATTTGAATCTAGATTGGTTGTCCTGGATGATCCACCTTGAATGCTTGAAACATCTAGTTGTGACCCTGTCTGATTCCTGATGTAATCATTAATAACCAACAATGTGTTACTGATGCTAGATATATCCCCTTGCATGATAGCAAATTTTCCTTGCAAGTCTTACATCTCCTCCATCTTTCCTACTTTGTCATCCACTAGGGAGGGAGTTATAAGCGAGGCTCCACCCAATCCAAACTCCAAGTCTAAATCCTCTTTTCAAGACTCTTTCTTGGTGTGTAAGAATTCTTTCCCTATGTCCAATTTGTGTGCTTGCCATGCTAAGGCTTGACGAAGCAAAAAAAAAATTGTTGACTAAACCTTGATTAGATGATTTCAAAATTTTGTCGGCCACAGAATTAAAATTTCAAAGAGCAAACCCCTAATAATTTTTTGCAAGCTTTCCAATGATTTAAACAAACTTGAAAGCTTCCAAAAATTGCAGCCTATAGAGCACATTTATAAAAAATGCTAAAATTGCAATAACTTACTCAAATCAACTCCAAATGACTTCAAATTAGTTTGATGTATGTCAAAAAGAAAAAAAACAATTGATTTATCCAAGTTAGCGGTACTTGCCATCAAATTTGTGCATATCCACCTTTGGTAGCAAGTTCCAAGATCCCATATAAGATCCCATATGAGCACTAGCATTTGAATCTAGATTGGTTGTCCTAGATGATCCACATTGAATGCTTGAAACGTCTAGTTGTGGCCTTGTCTAATTCTTAATGTAATCATTAATAACTAACAATGTGTTACTAATGCTAGATATATCTCCTTACATGATAGCCAATTTTCCCTACATCCAGTTTGTGTGCCTGCCATGCTAAGGCTTGAGAATGCAAAATCTTTTTTTGTTCTTGACTAAACCTTGATCAAATGATTTCAAAATTTTGTCGACCACAAAATTAAAATTTCAAAGAGCAAACTCCTAACAATTTTAGGAAAACTTTGGAAGCTTTCCAAAAATTTAAACAAATTTGAAGTTTTCCAAAAATTGCAGCCTATAGAGCACATTTATGAAAAACGCTAACATTGCAATAACTTACTCAAGTCGGCTCCAAATGACTTCAAATTAGGACTATAGGTAGATCAATGTGCCTTGTTCAATGCTCTAGAATTCAAAAAAGAATTTGTTGTTTTGCTGCCCTGGGAGGGAATTTGGTGGGTTTTTCACAATAACTCCCTCAAATCTGCTCCAAATGACCTAAAATCTAGATTATAGCAGCTTCAATACATCCTTGATCAATCCTCCAAAAATACAAATAAAAAATTGCCAAATTGAGAGAGAAATGCACTTAATAATTTGACCTACTAAATCGAAAAAAATTACCTTTTGAGTGTCAAGATCACACTCTGATACCACTTGTAATGAAATAACTTGCACAAGAGAAAAAATTAATAGGAAACATGCTGCAAATATTTGATAATACTTGAGAATAATAAGCCACCTTGTTGGGATTCAATTTAACAATGCTAAAATTTGTTGGAGCCCTAGTTCCCTTTGTGCTTTAGGTGTACCCATCCCTTATAATTGATCTAAGAAATCTTCTAATGGGCCCCTCTTGATTAAAATTGCCTAAGTGTTATTTTCATCTCCATTGTCATTATCAAATGTTGGAAGTTGCAAACATCCAAGAAAGTTCTAAGTCTGGGAGTATTTTTATCATTTTTTACCATTCTTACAGAGTTGATTTTCCATGGACTACCAAACATTTCCTATCTGTCTAGTGTCTTGTCCTGACCTCTTGTTTTGCATAAAATCCTTGTAAGGTCTCACACCCTTCCATTTTCTTGTGTTTCCACCTTTTACAACAGCATGATAGTGATCCAAACCTCCCCCATTCCTTTGTCTCAACCTCCCTTCTTTTCCCACACCACCGCAAATCTCCCATCTCTTTTCCTTTTGTGCATTTTCAAGGTGGATCTATATTTCTTCCTTCTCCCTATGTTCACTTCCCTCCTCCAATTTCACAAGTTTTTCCAACATTATTCCTAGTCCCCCTTGAAGAATTATCGTCTTGAGTCCCACCTCCACATCCAAACCTCTGCTTCCACTTGTTTTCCCACATCTTACCCCCAAGAGTTTCTTGCAAACTTCCACTCAAATGTCTTGTTCCTAAGTTCACTTTCGCACCGAATTCCCACTAAGGTTTTCTTCACCTTTTTCCATTCATTTCTCCCTATGTGGAGGTCAAGTTGACTTTTGGATAACTAGTTTCTAGCTAAGACATCTTGTTCCCATGTCCAATTCCACATTGAAACCACACATCCCCTTTTCTAATCTCCTGACCTTCGTTGAACTTTCACATTTCTTCCTATTTTGTTCCAACTACTCCCTTGAACCCCCAAGGATGCCATTAATGACCTGATTTGACCTTGCAACTACTACAAAAATATTTTTCACCTAAGAAATCATGTCCATCCCCAAAGGCATGGAACTTCATGCAAAATCAACAATGGATGACAAGAAGGACCATGCTACCACAAGTACGATGATTGAGATTTTTGATGCAAGTGACCATCACACCATTTTTAGGCCACCATTTCAATAGATTTTGTGGGATTTCAACTTGTTTCACATACCACATTAATGATATCCAATTCTCAATTGAATTCTTGCAAGTGATTCAACCACCAAACAAATGCTATATATTACCAATTCATTTTCCAAAACAACAATACATCATTTTTGCATTTCTACATTATTGCAAGCATTGAGCAAAGTCTAGGGTTTCAACTCTTGCAATTCTAATTGCCTACCAAGCAACATATTTCGTAAATCACAAAGAGGTAGTTTGTTTGTAGCAGATATCTATAATTGAATGTCTCCTTGGCCATTTGTAGATTCTCAAGGAAACTTGTAAGTGATGAATTGTGACAGCATTTTAGCTTAGGGTTTTCTCTTGCCACATTTGTTGGTGTGACTGTAATAAGAATTTGATAAATGTCACAGCATTTTAAGTTATTGCTGACATTGTTTGTAAGGGTCTTTTCCTTATTAGAAATCAATTTCTAGAGTTCAGAGAAGGATTGATAAGTATGTTTAGTTGTTTGGTATCATATCTCTACAATTATTTCTATGTTCTTCCTGGAAAATTGTGACTCTATAACATAGTTCCATGGGGACGCGTCCCCCCCAAAAAAAGTAGACTAACCTGAGACGGGGACATTTCCGAGACGCGGGGACGCCTAGGAAACATCCCCCTACCATCCCCCCATTTCGCCGTCGTCCCCTAAACGTTTCCTTCAGAGGAGACTTCCAAGCGTCTCCGAGTCTCCAACGTCCCCCATAAAAAAATGTATTAAAAAAATGAATTTTAAATTTAAAAAACAAAGAAAGTTAAATTTAAAATTTAAAATTTTAATATTTTTATGTTACCCTAATGAGTCGACTTAAGTCAAAGTCTACTATAGTCTATCATTGAAAATTTTCATTTTTTTTTACTTTTTATTTTCTTCCCGTGCGTGCGTATAGTCTAAGACTTGAATGACTCAAAGATAGTGGATTTGTGAGAGCCAGTGGATATTTGTTGGGCTTTCACATTTTATGATTTTCTGATTTCATAACTGGGGTAGAATGCTGAACATGTCTGCAAAATGTGGAAGCACAGGCAAGGCATGTGAACTGTTTGACTGAATGCATGATTGCATTCAGTCAAACAGTTCAGATTTGTTGGAAAGATGAATGACTCAGAGATAGTGGATTTGTGAGAGCCAGTGGATATTTGTTGGGCTTTCACATTTTATGATTTTCTGATTTCATAACTGGGGTAGAATGCTGAACATGTCTGCAAAATGTGGAAGCACAGGTAAGGCATTGTGAACTGTTTGACTGAATGCATGATTGCATTCAGTCAAACAGTTCACATGCCTTGCTCGTGCTTCCACATTTTGTAGACATGTTCTACCAAAGGCTAAGCATTTTTAATTTTTAATTTTTCAATCTTGTGCATATCTTGCAATATTGCAATATTCAATATTGTACATATCCTGCAAGCAACAATATTCAATATTCACTAGTTCAATGAAATCATTGCAATGTGTTTAAACTCTAAACTTTACTTATTCCTTAGGCTTCTACAGTTATACATCTTTTTATAACTAATTTTTCAAGTACTATATGTATTTCAGTGCACTGCTCCCCCACTGCGCCCAAACTTCCCCCTGTCCACACGTCCCCGAGACGCATCCCCTCGTCCTCGTCCCTAAAACTCCATGGAACACTGCTCTATAACCAACAAATAAGGAACTAGTCTTGGAAATTTATGACCCGTCGTACACTCAAAACAAGGTATATCTTTCACCAATAATTTAGGAGTAGGTAGTAATTTGTATGCATTTTGTGATTTTGTGATTTCTCCAAGGAAGCATTCATAATGAGCCATAAGAACTTTTATCCTGGAGAATCATGTCCTGCATAACGTCATCCTACATTTATGCAATGATGTCTTTATTAGCTTAATAGAGGTTATGTGTGCATTAGTTTAGTCTTTCGTCTAGTGATAGCATTTGGGACCAAGCATACATTAAATTCTATTGCAATTATTTTCATTTGTCTATCATCAGTCACGATTAGTCCTATTAAGGATAGCTCTAGGAACACCCTCTTGGGTCTAACCATGCCCAGAGTGAAGGAGAGAATATCCACTCTCAACAATTGGCCTTTAATTACTCACATTTTGTTGATGAGTTCATCAATCCCCCTTCAGGACAACATTTCCCTAGCATTGAAGTGGAATGATTTCTCTAGGAGTGTGAGCAGCGAGTTGTGGGTCCCAACAAACTCCAAGGGGCCAAACCTTCAAAACTATTGAAGAACACAATTTGCAATATGCTGATCATAAACTAACCACTAGCTCCCATTATACTCTACTAATGTCTAGGATGTCACTAAAGCCGACATAACTTGTTAGGTCCCAAAATAGCTCCACTAAAATCCTAGAACACAATTTTAGCCTCAAGGCCAAGGGGTGTTATTCGTTAGAGTAAAACAAGGGTTCATCGACATGTTATAGGGGGTTCAAGGCTAATGAATGATAGTGGATAAGCTCTCCTATACTTTGGGTTCAGCTACGCCCATGAGAGTGTTCCTAGAGGTATCCTAAGTGAGATTGAAATGCAAAAAAAAATTCTTAGTTGTAAAGTTTGCAGTTGTATCCAAGCTTGGCTTAACCCGAAAGATTGCCACTAGGCTAAAGGCAAACCAACTACATCAATGACCTCTTATATAGCTAATGTAGTCATCATTGCAAAAAACTACAAGATTTGGGTGCAAGAGAATGATTCACAAATGATTTGTATGTTAAAAATTACAATGATGTTTCACTATTTAAACTATTGAATCATAAACTACATAAATCCTAAAACTAATTCCTACTTTATTGGTGAATGATTTGTTCTTTTAAGGGTGTATGATTGAATCACTAGTTTTTAGGACCAATGCCAATCCATTTGGGGAATTGAGTCACGTTTTATCAAAAGAAAAACAATTGAAACCAAATAATATGATCTATGCATTCACACACATCAAATAGATGATATCAATAATGGAGCATGCTTAAGAATTCATCACAAAACTACATATGTCCATGTGTAATACGGAAAGACCATTACAATGCTTGCAATGAATTAGAATACTATCGCATTCATCAAATCTAACATTACACTCATGCTAGCAAATGTGGTAAGGAAGAAAACCTAGCTATGACAAGAAGATTCTTCTAGAGAAATACAAACTATCATGGATCATTGGACACACTCCACTACAAATAACACTTACAATTTTAATCTCTTTCTGGTTTCATAGATATGTTACTCACAAGATAAGTTGGAATAGCATGATTTGAAAACAAAGTTCACTCCAGCACTATGGTGACTGAAAATAACAAATGACCAACCCTTTGAACAAGGAATGAACTTGTATAAATAATTCCTCACATGAGTCACAACTAGAGGGTGGGAAGTGCTAAGGTGCAAGGAACCCCTGAATATCCACAACCAACACCAGAGGGCCAGCAAATCAACAATAAATTTTAACAATCTCTCAAGCATGATATGTCCTTGAATCTTGCTTGTAATCATAGCCTAAGGCAGTCGACTATGCTCGCAAGGCATGGAGGGAGACACATCTTTGATCATAATTCATAAATCATCCCCTTCATTAATGGCGAATTGGTTGTGACATGTTAGGGTATGGGTCACGCTCACAAAATAATGGAAAACATCCTTTGAGGACCACACGAATTCATTATGGTTGTTGAAACCAGTGCTCCCCAAGGACGCGTTTCCTGCCCTAGAACCCCTTTTTCCTACAGGGGACGTTTCGGGGACACGAGGATGCCTAGGAAACGTCCCCTCCCTATCCCCTTTCCATGCAAAAAATAGGAAACGTTTCCGTACGATCCTTGAATGTGCAAGGGATGTCATGGAAGACTAGCTATCCCTAAGATGACCAAGGGACGTCTAGGCATCCCCTAACCATCCGAGGGACGGCTATCCATCCCCAATGGCCCAACACATTTTAAGTTGAGTTTTTTTGTTAAACATCACCTCCTCCACCCCACCCCCTTTAAACAACATCTAAACCTAATTTACCTATCAAAACAACAACAAAAAAAAGTTCTCGTTTTAACATTTGCAAACCTGTGTTGAAGAGTAACAAAAGAAGAGCAATAATTGAAAGAGGAGACTAGGGCATCAAATCCATTACATTAGAGGTAAGTTTCAATGGTTCCTCTACTACAGAGAGGAATTCGTCCACATATAGCTTCATCCAATCAGTCAAGAGGAACAACCTTACCTCTAGACAATTGGAGAAGTTGGTGGTCGTACATAGTGCCTTTGCGGCTACAAGATCGACAAACCCCTCAATATCGTCAAACTCTAGCCTTATGTTGTGATGTTGATCCCTAAAATGCTATATAGATTGATGAGGAGACACAGGAGGGATTGGTTGGGGTTTCATTGCTTGAGGCAGCCCCTTATATTGGCAATGGCTTAGGCTCGAGCTTCGATTTTGATACAGAACTACCAGTTGCATTTGCTGATTAGGGACAACCATATATTTTCTATGTTTTTGTCATTTTATAGTTGAAACTTGCAACCTTTGGGCATTTTTTTATAATTCTTATATATTATGCATGCACATTGACAATGAAAGCATTTAAATTTTGTTAATTTGTTTGTCAATTCTCATGTGAAATCTCAATTCAAGTCTAATGTTATGTTGTATTAAGCATAGTTACAAGACTCGCCTGGACTCGACAAGTCTAGGAGACCCAACCTCGAGTACCTGCCAGACTCGCCGGGTCTAGGCAATTCCCGAACTTGGGACTCGACCATTTTAATTAATTTAAAACAAAAAAATTACAATATTTCAATGCTTGTTTGGTTTATGACATGCCCATCTAGGATTTACAAAAAATATGAAAATGGTGTGCGCCATGAAGGTTTGTGTGGTTTTGAATGTCTTCATTTGGGCTTGGTGGCGGGGGCTCCACCCCTCAACCTCACCCAGTATTGCAACAAGGGACATGCACTGCCCCTGGATCCCGCGAGGGGCGCTACCCCTCAACCCCACTAGTGACACTGCCCCTTGACCCTGTTGAGGGAACTACCCCCAAACCCTGTGAGGGGTGTTGCTCCTCGACCTCGTTGGGGTGTTGCCCCAAAAGTTCAAATCCCCATCAAACTATAAGTCTAAGCAAATAATAGGACAATGATGAATCATGATCATAAAACCTATAAAATACATATCCCTTGTTGCAAATCTCTACATCTTCACAGTCAAAGCCACAATCAAGGATTATCTTGTTTCATACATTGGACAACTTGTTTAGCGTACAAGGACGCCCATAGGAAAAGTTGGCATGCTACAGTCATTGTACTGCTGAATACAAGTTAAATCATAGTTGGCAAGAAATGCCAATTTCATAATGCAAAAATGTATCAATCATGCCCTACACAGACAACTCATAAAACAATCCCATCTATTAATATCCTAGCTAAGGTCAAACTAGAACATAACCATTTATCTTTTTACTTAACCGTTCCTCTTTCTTAATGAGCTTGACAACAAAACATGCAGTCTTGAAGGCTTCAAGAAAACTTTAATAATAAATTCCTCGCTTGAACATACACACTAGTCACTAAGACACAAGCAAATATCATGGCTACATCATCATACAAGACCTATCTTAGACACCAGCGCATGACTTGTCGTGATGTTGGGATGAGTAATGCAAGCTCCTTTGAGCCATAGACTTATATTTTTAGTTTTGATATTTGTTTTGATGTCATGGATTTCAAATTTCATGAGTTTTGTATACATTTGACAATATTTATATATCTAAATGTGTTATTTCCTTCAGCTAAAATTTGTGTTTATACTTAGTTGATCGATGTATACTTGTATATGTGATCAAAGTAGCTTCTATTTGATGAGGTTATTGTGTCTTTAAGGTTTATTTTATAAAGGGTGCATGTAACAAGTTTTAAATCCTTAAAAATCTCTAAATTTCTTGGGTTTTTCAATTTGCTGAGTTTGGGCACCAAGTCCGAGCCCAAGCCAAAAAATCAGCTTGTCGAGTCCAAGGTGAATCTGAGTCTTGTAATATTGGTATTAAGCTTCTATAATGTCTATGATGAATGGTTTATCAATGTTATGATATGAATATTTGAAATTTCTCTATATTTTTAAAATTTTCCCTATTTTTAATAGCTATCCCCTGTCGTCCCCTAAAAAATGGCCAAAAAGTACCCCATGCCTGAAACACGTCCCACCATCCCCCACCATCCCCAAAACCTGGGGGAGCATAGGTTGAAAGGTCTCACCACGGCGAGGAGGTAGGTGAAACAATGCATGTGATAGGGTTCTTGGGCCAAAACTAGCTTTTGCCATAGAAATTGACTTACTAGTGCTTGGCAGGAATCCAAGTTCAAGAGAGACGTAAGAACATGTGCTTGAGAGGTCAAGAAAAAAATATCGAATCGAGAACCAAGAGGTGGGAGGAAATTGGGACTAGGGATTGAGAAAGGGATGCGGGTCAGAACCAAGACAAGTGCAAGGATCAAGTGCAAGAAAGGAACTAGAATCAAGAACTTCGAAAAAGTTCCTAAGTCCCTACCCAAGGGAGGAATAGCAAGTGAAGAGATAGGGAAGGACAAGGTCCAGGCCCTAAGGGGGACAACGAACAAGGGCAAATAAATGGGATGAGATGAGAAGTTCTACGAGGATCAAGGAGCGAAGAGGACTTGGCATCGAGGAATAAGTGCCAAGGTCTAGGGTTCCTTCACAAGCCCAAGGTCCAACAAGGAAAGAAGGGGGAAGATAGGCAACGAAGAAGGTCAGATCTCAAGAAGCAAGAAGAAATGAGGATCAAGAAAATAAGGTCAACACAAACCAAGCTAGAACCTCATGAAAATTTTGAACCTTTCGAACATTTTTCCTTCATGTGAACTATGTTTCACTTTCTACAAACTTTAGAACCTTTGTCGCATTTTCATAAGGTTCGTGAAATTGTGAACTTTGCAACATTAAGAACCTTATCACTTTTTTCCCTTTGTTCTTTTCTCTTTCTTTGTTTATTATGGCACTTTTTGTGACTTGAGGAACTATATCTCAACTTTGCGAAGTTCGCAAACTTTGCAACATGGAGAAGCTTATGAATTTCTTTTGTCTTTCCTTTCTTCTTCACATTCTTGTCGCATTGTTGCAAAGTTTGTGAACTCGCAAACCTTGTGACATGAAGAACCTTCCACACTTTCGCAAAGTTCGCAAGATCACGAAATTTGTGACATAACTTGTTTTCCTTGTCGAGGATTTGGGGAATTCGCAAACTTGTAAACTTCCCGAATCATTTGGACTTGAACATTCAAGAAAACACTTATTCTCAGACAAATTTAGATTTTGGCATTTAGGTGAAAATTCTATAAGTATAAAGGGGGAAAACAACATAACGCAAGAAGGAAAACTAACACAAGGACCCATAAGAGATCTCTCAAATCAAGTATAAATGATGGGCCAAATGGTGTCAAGATACACAAATGAGAGAAGACACATTTGTGTCCTCGCACTACCTACATAAGACTATATCAATCAATATATCACTTAATTAAAAGTTAAGGTAGCCACAAGCCAACTACTCATAACCATATACACACTATAGAATTAAGGGAGTAGCAAAAATCCTAGTACACCTAAAGAAGTCACTAGACTTGGAAACACTCTATCTCTCCATATATCACTTCAAGCAGTCCCCCAAATCATAATCAATTTGATCATCTAGGTGGTGATCAACACATTGAGGTCAATTTATCTCACTTTTGTTGTGCCAGTTTTCAAGTAGCACAAGGAGAAGTTCTCTATCAAACTATAGCCAACAAGGTACACAACTGCTATCATTCTTTGTCAATATTACTTTCTATTATATATAGTTAAACTTATATTAGAGGGTTTGTAGATCTAGCTATATACTTGGTGAACCCAAGGCAAACCCTCCTTTATAGATTCTCATCCTCATCCCACTCCACCTTCTCTCCTTATGGTTGACCACCAATCAAACATATCCAATTACCAAGTCAATTCCATCCATGATTATTTTAATGACTACTCTAACGCCCCTACCCAACACATCAATGTGATCACTAGATATGGTAAAGGCCATTGATCAAATTTTCAAATAACATATCCATTCAAGATTGGGTTAATGAAGATGGCTCAGATACCCAACCATCTTCCTCCCCTAGATTTGTTCATAATATACCAAAACTTCTAGCCCTTCATCCTAGACATGCTTCATTACAGCAACCTATTCTAGATCAAATCCTTTAACAATTACAAAAGAATTTCAAAGATCACCAAAATAGCATGGCATTAACCATCCCAAACCACCCAATGTAATTCTACCTTCATGCTCTCACCCAAAAAATCTCTTGTGATGCCTTTGACCGTTGTCAAAACTATTTAGACAAAAGCTAACCACATGAAAAAAATCTAACAATGGTTGATTCTAACCTCCCACCTACTTCCCCTCGTAGTAACCCTAGGTTATTGGACTGTCATTATTTCCTTTGCCAACTTGATCACTGTGAGTTGTCTCTTCTATTATCTTTCAATGGTTTCTATGTTAATTGTATTATCATGGAAGTTTCTAAAGGAGAGATACATAAGTTATAGAAGGAATTCATCATAGAAGCACAGTATGACAAAGCCACAAGGGTAGTCCATAAGGCTAACCACATATCTCTTCTTGCTTCCATCCTTGTGATAGATTTGATGAAAATAATGAATGGTATCATGACCATTCAAACCCAATCCCTATCCCAAACCACCTACCAACTCAAGATCAATGCCAACAACCCTTATGCAATCATCCTACCCTACATCCACAAATATGCAACACCTTTCCCAAAATAACCTCTTTGCCACCCTTCTCTCCCCAATTGCCCAAATTGACATTGAATCTATAGGTCTTCACATAACCTACAATAGTTGTGGAGACCTGTTGTGACCTTTTCACACATCGCCCCATTGCAAATGGGGACCCCCTAATTTTTGCTTTGTTCGTGTCTTTTGGCTTAGTTTTTAGTTCGTTTTGCTATCGTCTCTCTTTTGTTCCGTCTGCCTTTCCAAGGATGTGCCCGTCGTTGAGCTTAAACGTGAAATTTTGGCTAAGTCTAAGAATTAGGGTTTTGAATCTTCTAGTCAGTTTGAAGTCAAATGGAGTGAATAAATTGAAATCTGAGCTTGGCGTTGCAGTCAGTAAGCTTCTAGCAGGTCCCCAGCAAAATTTCATTTAATTCTGACAACTTACTATTTTTAGTAAGTGCCTAATTCGGGACATTTTCTCAGCACTTTTGAAGTTTTATCCGTCACACTGCATCCAGAGCACGTCAAGCTATTTGTCTGCAAGTTTTGAGCTGAAACGGACAACTTTCTATTTTTAGCAAGTTCACCTTCAGGAGCTGATTTTAAAGTTTACATGCGAAGTTTTTCAATGCATGTTTGGAGAATATTTCTGGGTTTTCTGAGACCTACGCAATGATATAACATGCAAGATGAGATGATGACTTTTAGCACTCAGCCTTCGGAGGCTATTTTTAGGGTTTGCATGTTGGAATTTTCTACGCATGTTTGAACATTCTTTGTGGGTTTTTCGAAAGCTTCGCAGTGGTATAACATGCAAACCAGGATCAGGACCTTTTTCAAGAGCTGTCTTTAGAGGCTATTTTTAGGGTTTGCATGCAAGGCTTTTCAGCGCATGTTAGGTTATTCTTTATGGGTTTTTCAAGAGCTACACAGTGATGTGACATGCAAGCAGAGTTGGTCACTTTTTCAGAGACTTACTATTTTTAGCAGGATCACTCTGGCAACTGCCCAGCACTTTAGTATCACAAACAGGGCGACACGCAACAGAAACGGAGTCAAACGGAGATCATTTAAGCAACATCCAAGTTAGATTAGGGTTTCCAGCTTCAGGACCCAAAATGAGGGGTCAAACACCAAAATCTCTGAAAACCAGTGTATCCCACTGCGATCAGTATCTTTCAAGCTTTCCACTGGTGAAATTTGAAGGCAATCTGAGCACTTACTATTTATAGTAAGGCACTCCAGAAATAGGCTATAAATAGTAAGTCAGCAGCAGGCGCTAGTGTGAACAGGCAAGTCACCCCATGAGGATCACGTCAGTCAGATTTCAAGTTAATGGAGTTGCAGAAGTCCTGAAACCGAGCAATTACTATAAATAGTAAAACACCTCCAGAAACAGGCTATAAGTAGCAAGTCAGCACAAGATGGCAATGTGAACAGATCAACTAGATCATGAGGATCCTGTGGTGAAAATTTCAAATCAATCCAAGCTACAGAAGTATGAAAACCAGAGACTTACTAAATATAGTAAAGCAGGGGCGAGCAAGCCAGAAAATGTCTAAGTCTGTTAAAATTCCTGCTCAAATGCGCCCAAGATGAGACTGGCAGAAGGATGGAAAAAGTTTCAACTGTGAAAATTCTTGCTCAGCCCCCCAAATGCGCCCTGTCATGAAGGGAGGTGAGGAAAATAAGTTAAGTCATGAGTTAAGTTCCTGCTTGACCCATGAAATGCGCCCTCATCTCAAGGCGGTGATGGAGAAAATTGTCTAAGGCATGAAACTTCCTGCTCCACACCTCAAATGCGCCCTCAAGGAGAAATAGAGGTGATAAAAAATTTCTAAGTCTGAGAATTCCTCCTCTTACCCCCAAATGCGCCCAAGTTGGCTAGCTTGGAAAGAAAAAAAAAAGTTAAGTGTTTGGAAACTTCCTCCTAGACTACCTATATGCGCCCATCTCTAGAGGTGTTAAGAAAAAGTTGCTAAGTGTTGCCGATTCCTGCTTGACATGCAAAATGCGCCCATCTCTAGAGGTGTTAAGAAAAAATTTCTAAGTGTTGTAAATTGAAAGCTTGACCCCCTATATGCGCCCAAGGAAAAGAGGAGGTAATTGAAAGTTGACTAAGTTTTGAAAATTGGAAGAAGAGATCCCTATATGCGCCTCAACTTGGGTGAGAGAGTTAGAAAAGTTTCTAAGGCATTTAAACTTGAAGCTTGACCCCCTATATGCGCCCAAGGAGAGGGGAGGGTGATTGAAATTTGACTAAGGCAATAAATTGGAAGTAACACCCCCTAAGTGCGCCCTTGCAAGTTAAGGAGGCAAGAAAATTTTCTAAGTTATGAAAATTGGAAGCTCAAGGTCCTAAATGCGCCCAACCTTGAGGAGAAGAATGTTGAAAATGTTCCAAAGCAAACAAACTGAAAGTTCACTACTCTATATGCGCCCAAGTTGGCTACGAGATGGGAAATACATTTGAGTGTATGCAAATGGCAAGCGAAAGTCCAAAATACGCCTAAGCCTGAGAGAGGATGATGAAATTTACTTAGGCATGGATAAATTGGCAATAGATACATCAAAAAGCACCAGCTTCATGAAGCATTGGAAAATTGTCAAGGCAAAGCAAAGAAAATACGCCCAAAGATGAAGAATAAAGATGAATTTTAGTGGCAAAATATTTTTCTAAGGTATAAATTGCAAAGAATTAAAAGTACCCCTTCGTCTATGGACACATGAATTTGATGTTTTATGAGGGAAATTTTCTTCTGGGTACTAGATATCTTCATCGAAGAGATGATTTTGAAATTCTTCATGCCCTGTCGGAGACTTTATGATGGAGGTTTTACTCGGGCGCCTAGTTGATGAAATTTTCTAGAGGAAATAAATTATTTCTAAGGCAGATGGGTTGGAAATTTGGCTACGGCAAAGAGGCAATAAAATTTCCCAAGGCTCAGGTTGGATAAAAGTTTCTAAGGCACAACTTCAAGGTTCACAAGAAGAAGAACTACGCCCAAGGAGTATAAGATGGGTGGAATTCTCTTAGGAATGAAAGTGGAAGCTCAAGTCTCCAGATGCGCCCTAAGGGGGGGGATGAATGATAAGGTGGAAATATTCTAAGGCATGAGGAATTTAAAGGCAAAAGTTGTGCTAAAGAAAAGTGTTGAACTCTATCGGATCCAAAGATTAATTGAACATTGGAGATCAAAACATGGAGATCAGGTAAGTGAGGTGAATTTATATTATGAAGTGTTTTGATGCTCTTCTTTTGCTTGTTTTGCAGGGTGAACACCAAGGCCAAGGCATGATGACTTGGGGAGATGGAGCGAGTACTTGGAAGAAATGGCTACGTGTTGACCCAGTATGCACTCAACTCAGGAGGGCGAGTGGCAAAGGAGAACGGATCAAGTCCAAGATTGGAGAATCCTTCAAGATGAGGATGAAGAAATGATGAAAACCTAGGCGTTAAAGAGTCATCCTCAAGCACTAAAACGCCCTCAAGGCTAAGGATGAGGAGTGAACAAAAGGCTTCAATATTAAAGAATGACAACAGAATGGGCTAAAGAGCGAAGCAGAGAAATTCTCCTTAAGTGTAAAGTCCTTTGATGACCCAAAAGATGTTCTCCAACGTCCTTCGTACAGCTCAAGATGTAGTGGCAGGAAGGAGGAAAATCACCATCAAACAGGTTAAAAGGTTACAACCTTGAAGTTTCAGATTAAGAACGTGCCTACCGTACCAGTCCAAGAAATTGAAGTAGTAGCGACCAGACTCATCCAATTTGCAGTCAGAAAAGGAATAGTGGGAATGCGTCTCTGGATGAGAATCTTCTAAAAGGATGTGACCATTAATTGCTCATTTATTAGCCCTCTTCTTGGTGGCAGTTTTTAGGGTTAGGGCTTATATGGCTCAATCTGAGCCCTTCATTGTAATTGAATCTGAGTCGTTCGTTGGATTGGGCCAACTATAAAAGGGGCATCCCCCCTCATTTGTAATTCATTAAAGTAGAGATTAGATTAGACATAGAGAGCATTAGAGAGATAGCCTAGAGTTAGCATAGCTGATAGATTGATAGTATAGTTTGAAGAAGAAGGAAAGTTTTTCCTTTGAAAACTTTGTAAGAAATTGTTGTGAACACTCTCTCAATAAAAAGAGTTTTCATTGATGATGATCTCGTCTTTTGTTGTGAGTAGCTAGCGAGGTTTCTTTGTCCTTCTACTTCAAGTAGGATTTTAAAGTAAATAGATTTTGTTTCATGCAAGTAGTAGATAGTAACTATGGAATGTGGTCTTCAATTTGAGCAAACTCTGTCTATCCATACCACTAGTGGGCTCACTGATGGTGAGTTCGCCTTGCGTGGTCAACTGGAAATTTGTGGACTCAACTTCGATTACGATCTTCATGTTCGTATGCGTCGTCGTAATGGTGTCTTCATTGTTGAATTGTAATCTGAATATCTTTAGTTACTCGCTTTGAAGATTGCACCGGTTCTGTGGAAGTTGTCCGAAGTGAGGCAAAGCAGAATCTGGTTGAGGCTTGTGAAAATTAATCTCCACGTCCCACACGTAGATTAGTCCATAGCATCTTCTATCCCTGCAACCATTTAAATTCGGTACTTTCTGGTTAGTTTAGGAAACAAGAGCTTTATAGACAAACCTTTCAAGCATTCGAATTCCTTTCTCCACTGTTGAACAATTTTGTAAGTCCCCTTGAAATACCAGCAAAATCACATCGAGCCAACTGAGACTATCCACTACATGAAGGAACCTTGGAGTTGAATGCATGATCTTTCTAGCAATCTTAGCATGTAGGAGATTTTGTTCAAGAGAGGATAGAGTCGCCGTTGGTAACTTTATTCTGTGTTGGTGCAGTCACAAAAAACACATCAACAAGACCCAACCACACATTTAAAGAATTTTCTACAAAAAATGGCTCCATATTAACCCCCAAGCCACATGTAAACTTTCCAACTAAACCTTTTGTAAATGACACACTAGAATGGTACACCCAATTAACCAAGTCTTCCATTTAAGAATTTAATAATCTACTTGGCACCTTATGACTTGAATTTCAAATTGATACCCACGTTGAAGAACAACATAGAGCATTTATAACCATGAAACAACTTGATTTTAAATCTAACCAGGTCTTTATCAAAAGTTGTAAAATTCAAAGCATCAAAGCCCAACATCATTTAAATTTCAAACAATGACACATTCTTGACATTTACAAAATGCTTTACTCCCAAGACTCCAAGACAAAGTACTCAATTTCAACCCACATACATTACATAAAGTCATGAACTAAGCCAAGGGCCAAGACATACTTGTGTCCTAATATAACATGCCTGGTTTCAACAAAACTATTGTTAAACCCCTAATCACCATGTCCTTAATGATGGTGATGTGACCCTCCCAAATTTTATTACATATATCACATACTCAACCAATCACCCAAACTAGTATTCCCCCTTTAACAAATGACCCAAGAGGGTAAACAACATCAATCACTATACCTGAGAGAAACAACCATTTGATGATATTAGAGCACTCCAAACATGTTAGTACACACTTACATCTCACAAACATTCAGGTAGTGATTCTTTCATTCTCATACTTCTTGTGGCATTCATCTCCAAGGCATTATGTCACATGCCTTGTTCGCACCTTGCATGGCCATCTTGATTATGGGGCATATCAATAAATACCTCACATAATCAAGTAATTGATCAAACCTCTTTGAGAACCATACATCACATCAATAAGGTTTCGCCTGGCAACTTGGCTTTGTCTACGCAACCAAGCTTATCACCTTCACTTCCTACAGTCATCAAGAAAATGTTTAATTGTCCTTCACCACCATCCCTACAAGATTATTACTATCCTAACCATGAGGCACCATGCACTCCTAGGATGGTTTGCCACACAACCCATGGTGAAGATATTGTATTGAAGAAAAACTCTTTTACCAATTGTGAATTATTACTATCCTAGGTACCAATTGTGAATTATTCTTTCAACCACCATCTCAATGCCCAACTACCTCCTTTAGTGATTGCATTCGTATGACATGGCAATCAGCACCACTTCAAGGCCACTCCTATTTCTCCGACTACAATGCACTCTTTTTCATTAGGCCAATTTGAAAATCATCAAACTAATGATGAAGTCATATTGTTCATTCCCTTTCTCAGTTGTCAGCAACTAATGCTCTAGAGCAAGATCTCACACAACTCCAAGATGGACCCTTCACAACATCAATGTTGACATCTTCTCCTCTTGCTTCATTGTCTCCCATACATTCTACTCTTAAACCAAAAGTATACCCATTAGAGTTGTTTTCAACAACTCCTATGCTCAAGTTCCATGCCTTGTATCCAATCCCTCACAACTTGGCTTCATCTACACAACCAAGCTTGTAGTTGTCATTGTCGTCAATTGTCGAGAAAATGGATGAGAATTCTTCACCAACATCTTTGCAAGAACCTTCACACTCCTCAAATGATTTGCCACACAAACTATGGTGAAGATATTGTTTTGGAGACTACAACTCTTTTGCAACAAGTATCAATTGTGAGGAAGACTTTTGACCACCACCTCAATGCCCTACTACCATAGTTGAAAAGGCTACCAATTACTTGCAAGAAAAACTAGCTTGTGAGTAACTTGCTTAAAAACTTGCAACCAAGTAATTTGTGAGTTATTTGGCGAGTTATGTCCAAAACTTGCCTCCAATTTCACAATGTGATTTTCCACGAAAAAAGAACATTTTGCATTGTTTTCAAGTTGGTTTTTTTCAGCAACAATGTTGGATCAAGGGAGTTTCAGCTTGCAATTTATATTGCATGCTGTCAAGCTGCATATTATATTATCTACAGCTCAAGGAAGAGGCAGTCTTAGGCATGGTGATTATTTCGAGTAAAGTGAAGGAGATAACTTGTTGCTGCATTAGGTATGGAGCCAACCTAGATAAGATTTTGGTGCATTACTAGGTTCTCTCCTTGAAGCCTTTCATGCCTACTAGCTCCACTAACTGGATACGTGATATTTCTTCTGCTCACACCACCATCCCTCCCCCACTTTTATAGTTGAGTAGGGCAAGGTAGGGAGGTAGGTCCCACCTACTCTCCTCCCTCCTCTTCTCTCCCTCGTCTACCATAGTAGATTGATTAGCCTTGAGTAATCAATTTAAATTGATTTACAAGGTAACTTAAATTAATTTGGAAGTAAATGTTAATTAAATGAGCTATGTTTATGAAATGATATTATTGTTTATTAATCGTTAAATTAAAATAATAATTAAAAAAGTATGTTTATAAAAGGTGATATTAATTATTTAAAATAAATAAGGTGATTAAATACTTTAATGATTAAAATAATAAATAAAGATAAATAATTATTATCATCAGATTTTAATTGATTAAATGGAAAGTAATTTAATTTTAAACTAAATAAAAAGAGATAGTTTTTGGAACTGAATTGTAAAAGCTAGAAAAGGTGGGAAAAAGATGAGTGCGTGTGCATGCATGACTTGAAACTGAGTTTGAATGGGAAACTTGTTATTTTTATTGATTTTTGTTTTCGAAAACATATCTTTTATTTGGATTTTCTTGTTGGAGGTTTCGAGAGGAATTTTTGATAGAAAAGTTATTTTTTGTTTGGGAACAAGTAATTTTGTTTGGCTCTGCAATCATCTTTTTCTTTATCAGATAAAAATACAGAATTGGAAATATTGAAAAATTGGTTTTTGGGTTGACGGAAGTTGTTATTGCATCAGAGGATAGTTCTCAACATCGAAGCTCCTGTTTAGCCAAGCAATTTGTTCCAGGTTTCACTATTCTTTCGAATTTTTATCTCTGTGGTTTTAAAAGAAAACAAATGACTGTTGCATATTTCACTGCATGTATCGTTGCATGTATACAAATCTTTGTTTTAAAATTTGATTTATTTGTTTAGCTCTAATTTACTTGCCAATCGATTCTAAGTAAGGCGTTCGATGTTGTCTTATGGCAATTAGTATAATCCTCCTATTATGATGTTGGATAAATTGCCTCCTTGAGCTGAATCGATGGCTTCATCTGATTATGTATGTTGGAAGTCCTTCTAATTGAATAAATATCTTTCTATCTAATAGCTCCTCAATGCTCGCATATAGATCTGCCCAATTTCATGGTTTTGAGTCCTGACTGACCATTATGCTTACTCAGCGAATAAATCATTTGATGCCATTATTTCTACTACTGTAACAATGGTATAAAGGGCAGAAATGAAAATGTTCGCTGTTTTGAGAAATGTTTGGGATCAAGGATGATCTCTCTCAACCTCATACATCCTCAAATTTTCCCTCTGTCATCTTCTGCCCATATTTAATTGAACGGTTGGAGATTGTGCTATATGTTGGGAAATAGATTCATACCATGCATTCTACTTTGGTAGTTGACTGGTGTCATGGCGTCAGCCTTGCTATTGTCCTTCATTCGTTTGTTGGGAGTTTGAATTTCCTTGGGGGTCGCCGCTTCAGCCAGTAGTTGGAAAGGATCTTGGTTTTTTTGCATTGCTCTAAATCTATTACTGTGTTTTTTAACAAAAAATGCTGCCAGTTGTATCTTCTTACTCGCTATTGAATTCTCCTGCCTAACTTGGTTATTAGAGGGCATTGATTCTAGTAATTTATGTGGAAATCAATAGCTATATTTTATTGTTTTATGCCGTATTTCATTATGCCTTTGATTCATTTATGCAATTCGATTTACTCACTGTAGGCTGCGAATTCATTCTCTAGCCCTCCTTATTGCTGTAGATTTTATAGTGCAAGCCTATTCTTCAGATTGATTCATGTTACCTCACCAATATTCTCCTCTCAAAACAATTTCTCTTGGAACAGCATGGGAGCAGAGGATGTCAGCGCACCCTCCTATCCTACCCATATGGTTGCCTTGCAGGCGTATCGAACTCCTTTGATATTTTTGCATTGAATTCCATTGCGCTCAGTAATACAATATCCCTGTCCATCATAATACACCAATTCGATTTCTCTTGAATTCCTCATCCTTAAATCATATCGTTTATGCCTAATTTTAGATAGGCTTGTCACGCCATTTTGGTACAGCATACTGTAAAGTTTATGATGCATATGTTGAACTTGAGGCATATCGTCAAACAATTCATATTCCTAAAATCTTGCTAGCACGTGCAGCAATCTTTCAGTCCGCACCGATTATCTTCTCAGGAAATCACCCCTTAAGCGGCCCCTACTCCAAGCTTCTAGGAAAAGATTCCATTATTTTGCAGTATTTTGATTTAGCACACAGCGTGAAACTGTATGAAGCAAGCGAATCATAGCCATTAACACCCTCCATGGTACCGATGTGTTAGTAAATCTTAATGTTTTCGTTGGAAATTAAGCTATAATGCTTATGGTTATTTACTTTTCAAGATGGAAATGATTGCCTAGTGTTCTACGATGCCTCTACTCTTCTAAAAATATTTTGCTCCTTAGGATTTTCCTTATCACAGAAGGATTTAACCTAAAATAAAATTGGCTTAACATGGATGAATTTAGCCTAAAATAAACGGATATGAGGTTAGCTATTTAACATATGAAATGTAAAACTGGGGCAGCCAAATAATGCAGAGAGAATCCATGAGAAAGTTTGACATGCAGAAGAACAAACGTCTCAACAATTAGATGATGGACATCCAGAGGAAAATTCGTCTTAACAATTAGATACACTTTGATAGATGCTACAGATGAATTTGGCTTTATTTTCTCTAGTTTTATCTTAACGCTTGAAAACAACTTTTAAGAAGCAAACATCCCTTCGAAAAACGTTGCTTTCTTTAATTCGTTGTTTTTGTTAAAGTGAGTGTTCAATGCATAGGGTCTTTGAACCTTAGGCATGCCCATTAGAATGTTAGGTATTCAATGCATAGGTTCTATAAGAATTTGATTTACTTTAATGTTTAAATATATACATTCGTGTAGATAAATGTATACAGTTACGTAAATATCACATTATAAGTTGAGAATAGATATTGAATTAAAATAATTTGAGAAGTATAGGCATAGTATTGATAAGGTTTTCTATGCAGGTCAAAAATAATAACAATAAGGTTATATAGGAAATTATTTAATTGTATTTATAAGGTATGAGATTTCAATTTAAAAGTAAGGTGCTATGATATGTTACTCATCAAAGATGAAATTTGATATATTAAATAAGAATGTTGACTCAAGATTAGAAGATTTTATTGACAACTAAATTAGAATTATTCTTCTAGTGATCAAACAGTGATTCCTCTTGCATTTGTTAAATTGACGTAAGGTTTATTCCACTTCGTGTTTTACGTTTGGCATTTGATATTCTATCTCTATATGAATAGATATATATATATATATATATATGTACTCCATTATATATTGGGATAAAATATTGAATCATGGTATTAAGAGAAGTATCTATATAGCGAAGATAAGGTTCTTGTAGTATCAAATTTTAAGTTCTTCGGATAATCAATTTGCGATTGTTCATTTAACTATATAAGTTATATTTTAGGATGTTTACACATATACTTTTTATATATATAATGCTTATTAGTAGGAAGAACATTTAATTGAAGATGGGTTTAAATCTGGATAGTAGAACTTTAGTTGCTATTCTTTAAATACGTGGATCTCGTCGTATCCTATAATTAAATTGAAAGCTAGTTAATTATTATCATAGACCTTTGAGTGTCAATTGTGTGAATGGCTTATTGAGTAAAGGTGTGAATTATTGTAATTAGTATATTTGTATTGATATTCGAGTGATAGCATTGTATATTGAATATTGTAGATTGATATTCGAGCGATAGCATTGTATTTGTTTGCTCGTATATTGTGTGTTTGCTTTAAATAATGTATTCTTGATTGCTTGTCTATTGTTAGTTGTTAGGGTATCGTGTGTGGAGAAAATTGAGGTCTCCCTTGGATGCCCTACTAGCTGATTTATTGTTGGCAATTGTAGATGATAATGTTAGCTATGATTGAGTTTGAAGATCTCGTTATGATATTGCCACTTTTATTCTTCACTTGTCATTTTGTGATTGTGGATTTTATATAGTCATTTGGTGGTTCCATGATGTAAGTCTTTCTCTTGTGTTAGTTTTGGGAATGAGGAGACTTTATGTGTTAACTTTCTTGTAGTCATGTTCTGAGACGGTTGGGAACCCGTAGTGATTAAGCTACCCTCATTTGGGAGATTATGGTTAGATGGCTTGTTAGGCTTCCAAAGGCAATGGGGAAACTTGCTTTATGTTGGATTTCCATGGTTGGACCTTTGTGAATCATTTGTTCTTTTTTTCTGATTTTGAGCTCTTGTGGGTGTTACCTTGTACCATGGCCTCGCCTTTGTTGTGGCTTGAGCGAGAAGGTTCATGCCTCGCATATGTACTTGGTTTTCGTCATTTTGGTGCTTTTTGGTGATTTGGTACACCTCTTGATGTTATGAGGTTTATTTTGATGCTACTAGGTGTTGATGTGATTTTTATGACCGCACCAATCAGTAGAACAAAGTATCCAAAGGCTACTCCATTCTCTCTTGATCAAAGAATTCCATACGCTAAGATTGCCAGAAAGTTCGTATGTTCAACTCCAAGGTTCCAAAAATGCTATGGAACACCCTTAGTCGGTTCGTTGTGATTTGTTGTTTACACGAGGGGACTTACACAATTGTTCAAAAGGTTTGCAGCTGATAGCAGGTTAATGATTGGAAGGGAATTTATGCAATACGGATGATTTAGCAATGAGGTACATTTTTCCTAAAACTAACTAGAAATGTACTGAAATTAAAAAGTACAAGGTTCTAGAGATTTTATGTTCTATCTAAAGACGAGACGCAGAATCAATTTCGGCAGACTTCAACCGGACTCTGCTTCACCTCGCGTTGGACAGCCTACACAAAGTCGGTGCAATCTTCAAAGGAGCAGCAAAAGGTATTCAAATTACAACTCAACATGCAAGTACCATCAGGACAACGCATACAAACACGCGAATCACAATCGAAGTTAAGTTTATAATGTTTTCCAGTTGACCACACAAGGCAAACTTGCCGTCAGCAAGCTGCTAGTGGTATGGATTAAAACGAAGTTACCTTGATCAACACCACAAATCCACAGCTAACATCTACTTGCATGAAAATAAGAAGTACTCTAATCTAAGCTACTACTTGAAGTCGAAGGGATGAAGAAATCTTGCTAGCTGCTCATAACAAAGACGAATTCACCATCAATGAAAGCTTCTTTTTATTATGATAGTTTTCACAACAATCTCTTACAAAGTTTTCAAAGGAAAACTTTCCTTCTCCTCCAAACTATGCTATGCTAAGCTATACAACTACACTATCAGTCTCTATGCTCTAGTCTCTAGTCTGATGTCTATCTAATGATCTAATTTCTACTTAAGTACAAATGAGGGGGGATGCCCCTTTTATAGATAGCCGAGTCCAATGGACAGCTCAGATTACAATCAAATGAATGGCTCAGATTAAGCCACATCAGCCCTAACCCTAAAAACTGTCAAAATGGGGAGTGATACAATAAATGAATCACAAGATTCCCACTCACTCCCAAAATAGCAAAGGCAATTAATGCCCACAATCAGTCTTCCAGAAGGTCATCATCCAGAAGTGCGTTTTCGTTCTCCTTCTCTTTGGCTGCAAAATCAATGAACTTGGCAAGCACAGCCTCAACCTCCTAAACTGAGATCGGCGGAATGTGATCAAGCTGAAACTCCAACAGCGTGACCGCCTGCCCATGCCATGTACAAGACTTTCTCCAGGCAACTAAAGCATCCTGTGTATTCTGAATAATATTGGAGAAAGTGGAGGTGTTCTCAAAGTCGTTCTGAACAAAATTCTTCACCTCCGAAAAGAAAGGTGGCAGCCTACTTCTCAAGCCATCAGTAGTCACCTCATCAAAATTCAGCCTCCTAGCAAAGATAGCCTCCAAGGTGTTCAAGACTCCATCAATAATGTTCATCATAGCCTTCCCGACTCTAACTGAATCCGTCTGTGCTGCATCAAAGAATCCACGGCCTGTGACTACTGAAGAGTACCAGCCGATAAAATCGTACCTATCACCCTCCTGAATTACTCCTCCATCAATCAACATCTGCAAGGGAGTATGCATCAAGGCCTCCAGATGCTGAATAACCTTGCTCTGATAAACATGAGCATCACCCCAGGCCTAATCAACTGCCTCCATTTGTGCCATAATGCCGGAAGCTTGCTGATAAGCATGAGCAAGATCTTCCATAAACTTTTCTGTGTCAGCACGAACACCTGCAACCCATTTGTCTGCCTCATGTGCCATCTTTCTCAAGTCCTCCAAGCCACTAACTGATTCTCTAGATAACTCGGCTGGAAGCTCAATCGCCGGAATCTCCTGCCCACAAGGACGAGACAAATGTTGCATGTAGCCAATCAAAGTCCTATGCTCCTTCTTCAATTTCTTGTACTTGCCTTCAGTCCTGAGCAATCTGTCCTTAAGCGCCTGATAGGAGTTATCACACTCAATGATTTGTGCTCCTGTGGGGTGACCTAACTCCATGGTAGTGATCATATAATTTTCTAGCACTGCCTCATCTCGATCACAATCAACCCTTGGCACAGCCACGTGAAGGGTGCGAGAGCCATCCTCATCTATTGAGATCTTCAAAAATTTCCTAGCTCTCTTCTTAGTTGGAGGCGCACTGATCCTACTCAAAAATTCCTCCATCTCTACCGCCGAATCAGCCTCTTCACTGGGGCTCCTTCTCATTCTATCTCTGAGCCAATCAGGTACTACCTGCTGTATAACAAATGGCTGCTCATCTCTTGCTTCTTCCTCACAGACTTCTTCTCTAATTTCATTCTGGCGAGGCCCATTTGCCTCTATGGGCTGAGTATCTCCTGAAACTGCATCATCCTCTAGAGCCACCTCAAGCTCACGCTAGAAGTGTGTATCAATAGCAGTTTCCTCATCTTCTTCCTGCTAATTATCTCTAGTGGGTGCATTGACACTCTGGCCAACTGATTCTCTTCGTGGTGGCTGATTTTCCTCATGTAATTCCTGCTCCTGATTTAATACATTTCTCTGATCAACAAATAGTGAAACCTCCTGTATGCTCGGAGAACGTGTCTCCAATGGCGTAGGTGACTCTACCACAATTCTCGAAGGCTTCGGCTGAACTGGCTCTCTCCTTCGAGATTCTGGACCTTGAGTAACCTGTTTCTTCTTGGAAGCAGTGGGCATCCTGTGATCTCCCATCAAACTGTAAGTCAAAGGAATTGACCTACTCTTCAACCTGCTCACGTGCCTTTCAACCCATGCTCTGGTGAATGTCAGGACTGGTATACAAAGTGTGTCCAAATCAGCAATTTCCGGCTCTGACCAATTTGGGAGTGGAAGTGGTGTGTCTCTCACTGCCTCATAATCTGGATGGAGAACATTCATGTCCTCATCCACCTAGTCTGGTACTGGAATAATTTCACACTCCCCGATCATGCTCAACGGTAGCCTCGAGAACATCCTTTTCCTGACTTCAGCTTCATCTGATGCACCGGCCCAGTAATCCTCAATATTTGCCTTGTGCCTGAACTCCTCTAACAGTATCCATCTGATATTGCTGTGAGGGTCATAATGCTGCCTACTGGTGTGATAAGAAAAGTGGAAGAATTGAAGCTCGTTTTTAGCTTCCCTGGCTGCCTGAAGTGAAGGACACACTTCATCTGAATTCCCCATGATAATTGGGAAGTCAAGTCCTCCCTTCTTCTTTCTCTTCTGAATCTTATCATAGGCAATGAGTTGCCTAGATATCTCTAACATCAAAATTCTATTTGTTGGGTACTTAGGCAATCTATACGGGTATGAAGAAAACCCTTACAGCCTGATATAAGTAAATTTCGGAAACTGAATAAACCAGCACCCATACCTTTCTATTAATTCCTGAGCTTCCCTCGAGATCCTATGATGGGTTCTTTGCTGAAGTGATCTCGTTATATGCATGGTGAAGGCATCATTGACCTGCTTGTATTGGGACGTGCTTGTCAGGTGCAGCTGTGGACAAGCCTCATGGATTTTGAACTGATGAGAGCCACATCCGATTGGCTCCTTGTAGGATATTCCCCTGTATTTCGTCATACGAGCCAACATGTAGACAATATAGGAGCCCATGTAAAACGTCTTCGTCCTCAAACTTCGAAGCTGTTCATGCAAATTCTCACTAATCATCACTGCCCAGTTGATATGCTCTTTCCCTTCCAGCACGAGATTGATATAATAGAACATCCAAGGCTCAAAGATAAACGCTTGGGGGCAGCCTCCAACTCTGCTGAGCATCATGATCAGGTCGCAGTACTCCTGCTTCAAATCATCCAATATTATCTGCTTCGGCAACTTCGTGCGAGAGGGCTTGGGCTTGTTCATCCAGCGAGCATTGATCATGTCAGCACATCTTTCGAATGTTGAAGGATACATTCCCTCAACACGCTCTCTCGTCTTATAAATCATCCTCTCGTGTGATGGAATTCCAAATGCTTTGCCGATAGCTGCAGGCGTGAGGTTGGCAAACAATCTACCATCAGGTGAGACAATGGAACTGTGATTAGGGTCGTAGCAGTTAGCACACTCCATAATTAGCTCTGGACACTAAATTGCTGGTGGAAAACCAGCAGCTGCATATAGTCCGCTTCGAACAATATTGTGTGAAGTGACTGAAGGACGATGGCTTCCAACTCCCATCATTCGACTTTTGAAAGCCTCCATGTTGAAAGAGCCCAAATTTGTATCAGCCAGCTTGCCCAACTTCGAAGAGAATTTCGACTCTAGCAGGAATAACTTGCTCAGCTTCTTGATAACAACCTACCTGGATGTAGCATTACTATCTCTGCCAGTTGCTCTTACTTCAGCCATCCTGCAAAAACAACAAGTAGTCATCAGCAATTTAACTTAGAAAAATAAAATAACATTGGGGCTGCCAGTCGACTTTTGCAAAATGAGGAGCTTCAGCACTAAATCTAACTTCAAACCTCGACACTTCTTTAGTAGCTTCGAACTTAGAAAGACTTAGAAAGTTTTCTAAGAGTTTTCTAAGCAAGTCTCAGCAACTTCACTACTTAAATAAAATCGGCCAACTTCACTTCAGCCACTTAGACTTCTTCAAATTTCGCACTCAGAGCCAACTTCGAACTTTCAGCTTCAAACTTTCCTCTTCTACTTCAAATTGAACTTCTTCAGTACTCAGCTATTCACTTGCATTGAAATTTTTACTTCAGAGCTAGAATTGAACTTCTTCAGCTGATGGAGAAAAATGAAACAAACTCACAGCTCAAATAGCTGAGTCGAATTCTAGAAGAAACTATCTTTAGCCAGTTTATTAAATTTCCACTACTCCTCTGCAAGAATTCGAATTTCCCTCCTCTGGCAGCTATAACACTTGTCATCCGGGGTCAAGAATATTTGACCTTCTAGAATTTCCAAAAGATTCACTTCACTGGTCAAGGCGTACTTAGCATTTTAAATCATTTTTTTGAAAATATCAACTTCAATTGCATCTTTAAGAATTTCACTTTACCAGCTGAAGTTCTGACACTTAATTTTATTCATCTCTCGCCTAGGAAGATTATTTCCACGAAGAATTTGATTAAATTCACCTAGGCAATCAACTTCAAATTCATCGTCTGAGGCATTTTATTTCAACAATACACTTTATTCCTTCTGCCTTAGAAAATTTTTAAATTTTTTCCTAAGAAAATTCATTATTCAAGTACCGATCAAAATTTTCATCTTGAAATCCTTGGCGAGTTGTGGAAGACTTTAAAATCCATTCCCTATCGAAGATGTTTGATACCCAGAAGAGAATTCCCTTCAGAAAGCGTCGAATCCATGGGTCTACAAATGAAGGGGTACATTTAATTTTTAAATTTTAAACCTTAGAAAAATATTTTTCCATCAAATTTATTCTCATTCTTCATCTCTGGGCGTATTTTCTTGCCTGTGGTGAGGAATTTTCATCAACACTTATATATTTTTCCATTTAGAAGGCCACCATCTCCAACATCTTTGGGGCGCATTTCACATGTCAAGAAGGAATTAACTTCTATGCCTTCCTTAGCCACCTTAGACTTGGGCGCATTTGACATGCTGAGGTGAACTTAACCACGCCTTGGTAACTTTTCCATCAGCTTTGCCTTTATCTTGGGCGCAATTAGCATGTGGAGGTGGACTTAACTTCACTTAACATCTTTTACTCCACTTTCATCTTGTTTGACATCAACGCCTTGGTAACTTCCCTCCATCTTTACCTTCACTTGGGCGCATTTCACACATGGAGGAGGATTTAACACTTTCAACGCCTAGCAAAGGTCATGACTTCATGGGCGCATTCAAAGGGTGGAGAAGGAAGTTTGACCCCCACGCCTTTGACTTTTTTGACTCTTCTTCGAGCATGGGCGCATTTTGATAGTGGAAGAGGATTTAACTTCATGCCTTGTCTTTCCTTTACCTTCATCTTGAAGTGGGCGCATTTGGGGGTAAGAGGTGGACTTATCTTCAAACTTAGAATTTTTTATCATCTTCACCTTGCATGGGCGCATTTAGGGGTAGGAGGTGGACTTATCTCTTTGCCTTAGAATTTTTTTATGACTTCCTCCTTTCTTGGGCGCATTTGGGGTATGGAGGTGGACTTAAGTCCAATACTTAAACTTTTTTCATCATCTCCTTGTGAAGTGGGCGCATTTTCAGGGGTCTGCAGGACGAACTTCATCACTTAGAATTTTTTTGTATCTCATGCTGGATGAGGGCGCATTTTAGGGGTCTAGCAGGACGAACTCCAGACTTAGAAGAATTTTAGCTTCGTGCCAGCTCAAGACAGGGCGCATTTGAAGGGTCAGGCAGGATTTTTGTCAGACTTAGAACTTTTCTCAACTACTTGCTCATGCCTTACTATATTTAGTAAGTTTCAGGTTTTCCCTCTTCTGAAGCTCAGATTGATTTGAAGTTTTAACCACAGGATCCTCATGACCTAGTTAGTCTGTTCACATTGGCACCTGAGCTGACCTGCTATTTATAACATGTTTCTGAAGGTGGTTTACTATATATAGCAATTGCTCAGTTTCATGACTTCCACAACTCCGTTTGACTTGAAATTTGAATGCCATGACCCTCATCGGTAGACTTGCCCGTTCACACTGGCGCCTGCTGCTTATTTACTATTTATAGCCTGTTTCTGGAACGCCTTACTATAAATAGTAAGTGCTCCGATTGCCTTCAAATTTTACCAGTGGATAGCTTGAAAGATATTGATCGCAGTGGGATACACCGGTTTTCAAAAATTCTAGCATTTTACCCCTCATTTTGGGTCCTGAAGCTGGAAACCCTAATTTGACTTGCATGCCTATCAAATGATCTCCGTTTAACTTCGTTTTTGTTGCACTTCGCCCTATTTGTGATACTGATGTGTTGGGCAACTGCCCGAATGGACCTGCTAAAAATAGTAAGTCTCTGAAAATTGGTCATCTCGCTTTGCATGTCACATCACTGCGTAGCTCTTGAAAAATCCATAAGGAAACACCTTACATGCGCTGAAAAGCCATGCATGCAAACCCTAAAAATAGCCTCCGAAGGCTGAATACTGAAAGTCATCATCTCATTTTGCATGTTATATCACTGTGTAGGTTTCAGAAAACCCAGAAAGAATCTCCAGACATGCATTGAAGAACCTCGCATATAAACCCTAAAATCTACTCCTGAAGGTGAACTTGCTAAAAATAGATAGTTGACCGTTTCAGCTCAAAATTTGTAGATGAGCAGCTTGACATGTTCTGGATGCAGTGTAATGATCGGAACTTCAAAAGTGTTGGGATAACGCCCTGAATTGAACACTTACTAAAAATAGTAAGTTGTTGGAATTCGATGAAACTTAGCTGAGAACCTGCTGGAAGCATGCTGACTGCAACGTGAGGCTCAGATTCCAATTCACTTACTTCATTCGACTTCAAATTGACCAGAGAAATACAAACCCTAATTCTCGGACTTAGCCAAAATTTCACGTTTAAGCTCTATGGCAGGCACATCCCCGGAAAGGCAGACAGCAGAAAAGAGACAGAAAGAGAGAGAGAGACAAAACCAAAGCCAAAAGACCAGAATGGAGCAAAAATTAGGGGGTCCCCATTTTGGAATGGGGCGATGTGTGAAAAGGTCACAACACTAGGTAGAGTGGCTCTTCATGGGGGCCGACGCACAAAGGGGCAGCCTGGGTAACCCAGGAAGAGTTTGTTTAATAAGTGAAAACCTAATAAAATAAAATAGTGGGTTTGGGTAGGATCACACTAAACAAGATAAATAAGATGCCTCGCTCACGCCGTTAGTGCTTTCACAAACTAAGGGTGGGCTGAGAAGGCCATGGTCGACAAGATCACTACCTCGTCTTCACGAGAGGCTAGTGGTCCCGCATGTGTCACCCTATGGAGCCGGTGCCTAGTGAGAGGCAGCCTGGGTAACCCATGTAGGGCCATGCAATGACACTCTTCCTACAGCATCCCTGGTTGTTCTATTGCTTTTGTGTGCCTCTAGAAGCAGTCATCTTGTAAGTAGTCCTTTGATGTGGTTGTTAATTATGTTTGTTGTTACTCTTGTTTGTTGAGTCTTGTTGCCTTTTTGCTTGACTGTTCTTTGTCGTGGGTCTTCCTTGTCAACTCCTAGCATGGGGGGTGGACCTTCGGGTCCACGTGGTTGAGTGGCACGTGCTTTGCACCCCATTGGTTTCCCAGATGGTGTTCATGAAGCGCGGAGCTGGTACTGATGCAATTGATCCAGAGCTTCACCACAGTTCATTTTTACCATGCTCAGTTCTATATTACTCTTGTATTTGATGTATCTTTCCCACTATGTGTCAGGAAGCACTGATGTGGACATGTAATCTTGAAAACGATGTAATTTCATATTGGTGTATTTGTACATTCTAAGTTGATCAATGTAATGTATGGATATTCTTGATTATCTCATGTGTTCATATATGGATGTATCTCATTTGTGTATTATGATGGATGTATGATTATTGTAATCTTATTCTTATTATGATTTCGCAATGTAACCTCGTGATGTGGTAATCACCGTTATGATATGGGTTTACGTATAGTAATGCAGTCACGTGTACCCCAGAGGACGCAACATTTATTGTATAAGTATTGTTGTCTTACATGTGTTGTTTGTTAATGTTCATCTTATGTTATGTTTTACTTTCAAAAAAAATATTGTGCTGTAATTTTGTTAGTTTAAATGTCCTTTGGGGTTTGCGCAGCGGGGCATTACATACTCTCCATGGTCTGGGCACCAATTGGTTGTGGTTAGTAAGGGATAGACTACTAGGTGTAGGTTCAATCATTATACTAATTGGCTCCCTCTTGATTAAAACTTTTTTCAATCGCTAATGGATATATCAATCTTAAACCTAGTCTTTAAGATCTAGAGAGAGGAGAGAGATGCATGAAAAAATGAGCTTCTTGAGCCAAACTAACTCAACATTTTCCAATAGTGTAGTTTCATTGGATTATAGTACAAACCAAAGTAGGCCCATTTCAAATAAGTTACCAATCCCAAGCTAGCTATTGAATAGTTGTAGGTGTTGAAGAACAACAAATCAACTCCTACCAGCACTTATTCAGCCCTTATTTGGTGGCATTTTCAATGGCATTTCAAAGGTATGTAACTATAACTGTATAACATATTTCCAATTTTTTTTTTGTTTTTGTCCCTTCATTTCTAAATGTTTTGTACTAGGCCAATAGGGTTTTTGTTTTCTTTTTAGTTTATTTTTTATTTATGGCTAGGGTTTAGTAACTAAATTAAAAGTTTTGTTTTTGTTTTTTTTTAAGTTTTTATGTTGATAGAGTTTTGTTTTATTTTTTTCTTCTATTTTCTTTTTGCTAGGGTTTATTTTCATTTTTCCAAAATGAAACTAGCATCCGCATATAGGAGAGGTAGTAGCAAGCCTAGGGACCCTACTTGAAAACATGGGACAGCAGGTACAAAGCTAGGAATAGTTGTTTGCAACTATTGTGGGGTCAATAGTGAAAGGAAACATAAATTGTGTCAAGTATCAGCTTTCATGGATCCCTTGCCAAGATGTGACATGTACACAAGTGTCTCAAGAGGTTGAGAATGATGCAAAAGCTCTCCTTTTAGCATATGATCAAAAGAAAGAAATGAAAAAGAAAGACGACAGAGGCATTGGCACCCCCAAGTATGAGTTTACAAGGTCAAAGAGAGATATAGAGGGCTCTTCTTCTTCCATTGGGCCACAGATACAAGGATTAAGTAATGTGGGAAGCCATAGTTCTAGTTTTTTGTTCCTCGTAAGATGCCTAGTGCAACCTTCATTGGAAGGTATTGTTTGAAATAAGGAATTGTAGCAAGAGGCAAGTTGGTATGTGCCATTTTTGGTACTACACCATTCCATTTAATGCTGCTGCGATCCTTATTGGGAATAGTTGATCACTCCGTTGACTATGGCAAATAAGGAGTTCAAGGCCCTAAACCATTACGAGTTAAGTGGCCCATTATTGCAAGATGTCAAAAACAAAAATTAGCTAGTAGAGAAAGAAAAACTAGTTTGGAAAAAGGGTTGTCTCATTTTATTTGATAGGTGGACAAATGGCAAAAACGTGACACTCATTGACTTTTTAGTGACTTCAAGAGGACGATTAGTCTTTTTGAAGTCAATTGATGTCTCTAGTGAAATAAAAGAAATTTGAGACCTTGTGCAACTTGTTGGATGAGTTGGTGATGGAGGTGGGTCCAAATAGTGATGGGCAATGCATCTACACATGTGGCAATCAATAGACTTCTAGAGGCATGGAACCCTAGGCTAGTTTGGAGCCCTTTTGCCACCCACTACCTTGACCTTCTCCTTGAGGACACTACAAAACTTAATTGGGTGAAGAATGTGGTTGAAGATGTGAGGAATATCACCAAGTACATCTACAACTATACATGGGTCCTGAATCTTATGAGGGCTCACATTGCTAGCAACAAGCTTATGCACTTAAGAGTCACAATTTTTGCCATTAATTTCATCACCTTGTAGAGTATTGCAACCACATTGCCCAACCTTAAAATACAGGTTTGTGAGTGAAAGGTGGTTGGAGAATCCTTATTGCAAGAAGACCAAAGCGAAGATGATTGTATAGACAATTTTTTATGATACATTTACCAAGGATATGAAAGAGATCATCGGGGTAAGTTTTCAAGAAAAATATCTTTTTAAAAAAATTTATAATGTTACAATTTCACTGATTTTGTAAAATTTTGATGTTTTAATTTGTTAATTTTTATACTCTTGTTTTAGGTGTCAAAATAGTTAGTTAGAGTTCTATGGTTGGTGAATGGGGATTAAAAAAAAGCCCATGGGGTATATATATGAGACAACAGATAGTGCCGAAGAGGCAATTCAACATTTCTATGGATAGAATAGAAATAAATACTGACCCATATGATACATTATTGATTGGAAGTGGAACCAACAATTCCACCAACATATTCATGCCATTGCCTACGATTTGAACACTACGATTTTTAGACCCACTTCACTCAAAGAAAATGAGGAGGTTATAGATTGCCTCAACAAGTGTATGAAGAGGATGGTCGTCAATGAAAAGCTTAAAGACATCATACATAATGAGCTACAAATTTATAAGGAAGCAAAGAGGAGGTTGTTTTCTTCACCTCTATGCATTTGAAGGAGAGCCATTGTGCAGCCAGTTTAAAAAACATATATGTTTAATTTTAATTTTTTGTTTACTCTAACTTTTATTTTTAAGTTTACTAAAACCCCTACAAAGTTATAAATGTTGTCCTTGTATATTTGTGGTGAGAAGATTTTAGTGCACCAACATCTAATCTTCAAAATCTTTCCGTCCTCATTTTGTCTCAGCCCTGTAGCACTTCTGGTTGTGAGAGAAATTGGAGTGTTTTTAAGGCCATTAGACAAAGAAGCACAACAAGTTCACTCGAAAGCACTTGAATGACCTTGTCTTGTGTAGTACAACCTTCAGGTGCATGCAAAGAAGGTGAGGCAAGATGGTGTGCTTGACCTCAATGACATTGATTCATATACAAATTGGGTTGTAGAGGATTGGATATGTCGTTCATTGATAATGATTTGGCTGCTTTGGAGAGGAGGCAGAAAAATGGGAAGTTGAACTGGCAGCATTTGACAGGGAAAAAGACAAGGCTAGCAAGCCACCAATGGAGAGTTCATCACATTCACAACATGATTCTATTGAAGCTTCTTTTGAGGCTTCTAGTGAGGATGATGCAGCTATACCATCTAATTCAAAGACACCCACACAATATCAACAGCATTTTTTGAACTTTTATTGTAGAAGAAATTTATAATTTGTTATTTTTGTTTATTTTGAAACTTGTAGTTGATATGTATTGAACTCGCTTTTTTGTTTGTGACATGTATTGAACTCTAATTTTGATCTATACACAAAGAAAATTGGTAATTTGTGTTGTTCCATGAGGAAGCATCCCCCAAAACATCGTCACATTTTCAAGATGGGGACGTTTTTGGGACATAGGGACTTTGGGGAGATGTCCCCCTACCATCCCGCCAACTCCACTACCAACTCAAGGACATTTCTAAGACTTTCCCCTAATTTGGGGATGACTTGGGGACTCTAAGATGTCCAAGGCACTTCTAGAAGTCTCTTGACTGTCCTAGGGACTTCTAGGTGTCCCCCACAACAAGAAGATTCTTAAAAAATAAATAAATGTTTTTGAATTGTGTGCCACAAGTCCTAACCCTAATGGTATATGGGCCCCACCCAAACCCTAAACACTCACAAAATTCTTATAAATTGACATCTAAGCCCCATTCCAAATCACTCCCAAGTTTTAACAAGGAGGTTGAAAGTTGCAACAACAAGCTGCAAGAGCGAGAAATATTGCAAGTGAGGGCATTAGGATTTAGGAATAGTGAGAGTAAGAGCAAGAGGAAGAGCAAGTGTGAAGACATCAGTCAACCATTGAAATAACACATTATTTCAGCCTCAAGGTAAGCTTTGGCACTTCATGACTACTTTTTTTTATTTGTTTTTCAATTTAGTAACTATTTACTAATTTTAGTTGTAAAATTTAGGAATTAACTTAGGCCCTAGGGATTTACAATTTATTTTGTTACAAATTCAAATTTAAATTTTAGTTTTACAAATGAATGATGATCAAATTTTAATTTTTTTAATTTTATAACAGCAATATTTAAGCATTCAAATTTATTTGTTAAGCTATTTATAAACATTTCTTTTGCAAATTTGCATAATGTTTGATTAAAAATGTACAAGTCAAATTAAGATTTCATCTTTTGTGTATCCCTGCTTTTATGCTTCAAGTGATTTTACGTAAGAAAAACAAAAGTGGAATCCTTGTTTGATGAAGGTTGAAAAGTGAGTTTGACTCATAAATCTACACAATTGAATCTTGATAGCAATATCATAACAAGGATTCATATTTTTATGTATCCTCTACATCTGCACTTCAAGTGACTAAAGTAAGAAAAACAAAAAGAAAATCCTTGTGTCTTGACCCTGTACATAATTTATTTATTATTTATCGGCATCATGACATGTATAGTAACCATACATTTTGTTTCTTAAAGTGTAACTATGAGTTCTTCTCACAACATGAGTGATGAAGAGGGTCATGAAGAGCCTATGGAGGTTCAATTAGAGACTCCAAGTACAAATGTTGGGGTTGGGAGATGGGGTGAGGTAACTAGTTCTATTGGCAATGCACATTTTAGATGCCCTTCTAAACTATTAAAGGATTTGCCAAGGGTCCCTTTGATACGAAGTCACCTTTAAAACAGTTTGCCACTAAATTGCAAGCAAAACTTAGGTCGATGAGGGGCATTAGGCTATGGAGATGTCATTTTTGTCAACTTAAATATCAAGGAAGCATCACAAGAGTTAATGCACACCTTCTTTGAAGAAACCCACACAAATACTGAAAGGGGGGGTGAATCAGTATAGATTATAACTTTACTCCTTAACTCAATATATCAATATTACTTCACACCCTAATTATCCTTAGCAATATCATTCATGCAAGATGTAGCAATTTGAGAACATGCACAAGAGAGAAACACAATTTTACGTGGAAACCCTTACAAGAAAAAACCACGGCAAAATCTTGCTTGTATTAAACTTCTTACAAAAATTTGTAGGCACCAACCCACAGGAGACTCTAATCTCTTCAATACAAGGCTCCAACCTCCACAAGAATGATATGAATAATTTGACTTGCCACTCCTCAGATCTGCCCTAATGCCTTCTCACAAATCTGCAATATAGTTTTCACAATGTCGGCAATAATGTCTTCTCAAAATCAGCAACAAATGTCTTCTCAAATTTGGCAATAATGTTCTCTTCAGATCTTCAATAAGGTCTTCATAAGATCTTCCCAATAAATCGCCATGATCTCGTTTGTCACTTGCACTCTTCTCACAAATTTGCTGCTATAAATCTGCTCAAATAAGTCTCATAGATCAGCTTGAATAACTTTTTTATTTCTGCTCTTCATACAAAAACATTCCTTGAAAATTGATTGAATTTACCTCACTCAACCTTTTATTTATACTTGCCAAGGTGTCCCTTCACCTAGGGGAGGGGACCCTCCAAGAAAGGTTGGCCCAATTTTTCAAAAACGATATTTATTTATTTTTTCTTTATTGCCCAAATTAGGGCACTCCTCTCTAGGGGGGGCGGAGGGTGTCGGCCCAAAATAAAATTAAAATTAATTTATTTTTAATTTCTAAAATTACTGAAATTTGGGCACCATATATGGGGAAAGTTGGCCCACAAAACTTAGCATTTTATTTGGTTTTTCTTTCCTCTATGGGTCGGCCACCTTTGACATCAATGACAACCATTTTTCCAACATTCTTTGTCACTAGCAAAGATGTAGGAGTTTGTTCAATATTGTCACTTGAAAACAGATTGAAATAAATAAATTGTGGTGTTATGTTGGTGACCAAAGACTTGTACCTACCACTTTCCCGTTGAGGACTCCTACTACTACTCCTACTCCTAGCAGTACTATGAATACTCCAAATTCACAAGTTTCAGCTCGTTCTACTCATGCTTTTCCATCCGTTCAATGGCAGCTACAACAAAGCCTAAGGAGAAACGTAGAATGACCATTAGTGATGTTGCAAACACAATGACAAAATTATTCAATATGCAAAACAAAGATGAGACAAATGATTCCATTGGAAAATTCTTCTTTGTCAATGGCATTTCATTCCATGTGGCTCACTCTCCTTATTATAAGGAGTTTGTGGCAAAAATAATTAGGGCAAGACCATCATATGGCCAAAAGAGAAGACGAAATTGAGGACAACAATTTTGGATAAGAACCATTCCAAAATTAATATTTTGGTGGAGAAAATGAAAGCTACCTAGGTCGCTAGTGGATGTAGCATAATCATGGATGAGTGGACAAATATTAGGCAACATCCACTCATCAACATTATGGTCACATGTACAAAGGGTCCTTAGTTCCTTAGAACTATTGATTGTTCAAAGCACCACAAGGAAGCTGATTTTCAATTCCAAATCCTTACAAATTCTATTGAGGTTGGGTCAAAGAATGTCGTGTAAGTAGTGATAGGTGCAACATATGTGTGCAACGTTGTAGAGAAATTGATTGAGACAGTCTACGGGTATATTTGGTGGACTCCTCATTGTGTGCATGCCATGAATAATGTACTCAAAGAAATGGACAAAATTAGATGGATCAAAGACGTGGTTAATGATGTTAGAGATGCACAAATGTTTATCTACAACCACCATACTTCACATGCACTCTCTCAAACCTTCTCTAAGAAAGAACTTTTGAAACCTATGGAGACTAGATTCACATCATGCCTCATTCTATTGGAGAGGATGCTTAGTTTGCAAGAGGCATTGCAGCTAATGGTCATGATAGCAGAGTGGAATTGATGGCCTGATTCTAAGTTAGAGTAGGAAAGGAAGGTGAAGGAGATGGTGAAGAGTGATACTTTCTGGGCTAATGAAAAAATACATTGTTGTCAACATTACTCCAACCTTCAGAGTTCTTAGATATGGGGACACAAATGCACCTAACCTTGGAGAGGTGTATCAGTCCATTGACAGTATGCTTCGCCAAATGAAGGCCATTGTACAAGAGGAAAACCCCACATTAGAGTTCTACAATAAGCATATTCAACCAATCACTCATTGCCAATGAGAGAAGCCCAACACTCCCTTGCACATGGCTGCCTATGCATTGAACCTAAAGTGGTATATGTAAAGGCCGAAAAAAGTTACTCCTATACAAGATGTTGAGGTGAAGGCAAGGTTCATTAAGGCCATCCAGAAGATGTATGATTCTACATAAGCTAGCATCATTCATACCAAGTGGACAAAGTTTGCCACTCTTAGGGGATATTCAGAAGAGGCCAAGATAGCTATGGAGACTATGGCACAAGAGGATCCAATTCTATGGTAGACTATGAATGGGCCTAATTCTTTGACTACCACACTAGCCATTTGTTTGCTGTCCTAAGTTTCTACTTCTTTTGCTACTGAAAAGAACTAATCTACTTATAGTTTCATCCACTCTATTAAGAGGAACCAACTTACCTCTTGGAAAGCAAAGAAGCTTGTAGTTGCACATAGCACCTTGCATCTTAGTGACCACAACAAGCTAATGTACAAGGAGAGATCAGCAACCTAATAGGATGTAGATCCAGAGGATCCAACATAAGTTGAGGAAGATGTAACAAAAACAAGGTTGATTGATATTGCTTTAGAGGATTTTGAGCTTGAGGAGTCTAGTAGTTCGAGTGATGAGGAGTTCGATGCAGACTTTGGGGATGAGTAATGATTTGAGGCATTGGGCCATTGGCCAATTGTTATTTTGAATGTAATCATCATTTTGAATATAATACAAATATATAGATATTTGGCATTTTCATTGTTCATTCAATGCAATATCAAATATATTTGAGTATTTCAAAGTTTCATATGTTATTCCTTGTATATTTTTTATAATTATTTTTTTAAGTATTTCATACATTTTTGTCGTCACCCCCTCACCATCCCTGAGACCCATCCCCACCATCCCAAGACTCAATGGAACATAGGTAATTTGTTCCCTAAATTCAGTAATATGCATGTTTTAAAGAATATTTTTACAATTTATGTGTCTTTAAATGTTTGGAAAATTTGTTTGAGTTTTTCCCCAAGTTTTGAAAAAAAGGATAAGCCAAGTTATTGCCAAGTCAGAGTTACTATTTTCTGATATTTTTAAAATTGGCAATCACCCCCCCATCAAGTTTGCTCCTATATCTCCAAGTACGATCCACTGTTTTTCATTGGGCCAAATTGAAAATTATCAAACCAATGATGATCTCCATATTGCTCATCCCATTTCTTATTTGTTAGTAACACATGATCTTAAGAAGGTTTTCTCACAGCTCCAAGATGAGCCCTCCAAAGCGCCAACGTTGACACCTTCTCCTCTTGCTTCATTGTCTCCCACAAATTCTACTCTTAAACCAGAAGGATACCCACCAGGTTGGTTTTTAACAGATCCTATGCTCAACTTCCATGTCTCATATCCAACCCTCTCCCCACTGCAGAGATATCTCTTCGATACCAAGACCTTCCATGTAGATTATCAAATTATGGAGAATCCTTTTAGATTAGAAAAAATCATTTAAATCTCCAAGATATTCCATTCTCAAATGTTCCAAGTTTCCAACTCTTCTCATTCAACATTTAGAATATATCCATTTGGGAACTCCCTCGTCCATATTTGTGACTTACATTGGAATCACACTCCACGGAATTCAATTGTGTCCCAGCTAATCTTTGTAACTAAAAGGTGGTTCTGACTGATCTAGCAAAATCAGAGACCATTTCCTCTAAGGTACAAAAGATCAGGACATATAGTTAGTAATTTAATTATTGTTATATCCATATGCAAGTGAGCAGATAGAAATAAATCAAAAGAAGGTGGACTGCTGGAAGAGATATGAGGATAACTAGAAATTAATCAAAAGTAGTTAAAACTAGGTAACTTGAAATTAATCAAAAGTAGTTAAAACTAAGTAACTTGAAATTAATCAAAAGTAGTTAAAAGTAGGATCAGCTACAAAGGACAGATAGAAATGATTTAAAAATAGGTGAATAGCTGAAACATCTGTAGACTGCAAGAAACATTAAATCCATTCTATGATTCTTAGCCTCTAGGCACTCAAAAACACACTTGGCAATATAGTCAAATCACTGCCTCTATAATCTTTCTTGCTGCTTATAACTGGTCTTCTAGTAGTTATTAACATCTATTTGTCTTGAACAAGACTTGAACAAGACTCATAATAGCATCATTTCAGGTACTTGTTACCAGTTCAAGCTCTGGAAATGGATGATCCTTCTGTCCATAGTATGTTTCCTCATGGGATCATGAAAGGAGCTGTCTTAGAATTATTAGGGGGATACTTGGATAAAGAATTGGAAGCACAATTGGATACTATAAGTCCTTTTTGTACGGAACATCTTGGGATGCCATACCTTTCAAATTTTTTTTTTTTTCCTTTTAACCAGTTTTTTTATAAAAGGCAGATCAGCTTGTTGTGACTAAATCATTGAGGGATAAGCAGACACACACCATAAAGAGTTGAGCAAGTTGCAATTATTTCGGGACATATAAATGGCAAAGGTAAATTGTGTGACATGGGCCATACTTGGCATACAAAAGTAAAAAGAAACACTGGTTACTACTTTCAGCACAGGGTAACTCTACGGGCTACTGAATATAACCTTGAGACTTGCATTGGCATTTCAAAAAATCAACCAGAGAGGAATATACTGCATTAGCAATCAAGAGAAATTCCTTTCTCTATAATCAACTGGACAAGAGAGACCAATTAATTCAAAATTAAATTATTTTAAAGCTTTTAAAAATCCTTAACTCATCACAAATGAGACTTACAGGAACTTCTTGATACTGATCTCTTTCACTCGCTGCTTTCAGCTTTGCAGATGTCTCCTTCACTAGCTGTCCAATATGTTGCCTAGTCTTATGCCTGAATAATAAAAGAATTATTCAAATAAAAGTTTGACCCATATTTTCAACCTCAGACTTGCAAAAACTCAGTACACACAAATTTGACTTGGACACAGCAACTCAGCAATTCTTAACTCATCTCCTAATAGAAAGAAATGAATCACTTAAAGGGAAGGTGGCTGTCATTAGCAAGTCAACAATCAAACATAACAATTAAGACATAAACATAACAAATTTCTTCAACCATATAGACTTGTACAAACCAGCCCACCATGAATGCATAACAAGGAATTCGACCAAGGCAACAAATATGAAGATACATACAAGGCAAGAAACAAATCAACAAACCAACAATATGCAGGTCAACAAAAGCACCATTCAAAACCATAACAAGGATATCTCAAGTTGCCAGTCACTTGATTGGTTAGGTTCATTGGATGAGTCACAATTGTTATAGGAAGTGACTTAGAGTCAAAGAACGATTTTGATATCGATAGCCTAAATGAGTTGTAATTGTAGGAGATCTACTTGTTGACAATTGTATATTTTTATATCCATAATCTTACTATTATGCTTATTGTTGAGCATTTTGTCATTTTGTAGCCTTGGGGCTTTTGTCATAATGAAAACAACAAAACCTTAATTTCATATGACTGCTATGTTTGAATTGATGAATATTGAACATTGGACATTAATCTCAAATTTGATGCGTTATGTTAACTTATAAACTTGAAACTTAATATCATGTATAGCTAAATTTCTAAAAATTTGAATTTCCATTTATGTAGGGCTTATTAGAGGCATGTATGATGCAAGAGCATAGCTGCGTGATTAACAATTAAGAACTGAAAACTTCAGGTTGTTGGAATTGTAAATTTTAGGTGAACAGATTAAATGCACAGAAAATAATTCAAAAAATCAGACAAAATAACACAGCAGATACCCTGGGAAAACCCTCCTCTTGAGGGAGAAAAACCCAGCAACAAAGATCTCTCTTATATTTAAAAAACAGTGGCAACAAATCTCGTTACAATTAGGTCTAACACAAGACCAAAAATTCAGCACCTGGTAATATGCAATAACAGATAACAAGCTGACACTTCTAATTCTGTTCTAGAATAGTTCACAACCTGCCCTGAGATCAATTTGCAATCTGATCTTGAAGAACTGGAAAGACTTCACACTTGACAGAGAACGAACCTACAGAAATTCGCACCTGGCAATAATCGAAATTGACTGAATGGAGACCTACAGAATTTGCACCTGGAAAATACTACGCACTGTATGATCTTCGCACTGTATGATATTCACACTGTAAGAGGTTCGCACTTGTATGATGTTCACACTGTATGATGTATCGCCCTTGTGTGATGATCGCACTGTATGTAGTTCGCACTGTATAATGTATCGCCCTTGTATGATGACCTTGTATATATACAACTTAGAGAGATCGCACCTCTTCATATCATAAGGTCGGCCAAGATAAATGTTAATTGCAAGTCACAAAGGATGTCGGCCAGAATACAATCATAAAGAATGTCGGCCTCAATACAATCATAAAGAATATCGGCCTCAATACAATCATAAAGAATGTCGGCCTCAATACAATCATAAAGAATATAAGAGAGGTCGGCCTTAAGACATTCGAGCCTCCACATAAATATAAGACAACAAATTAAATAGCCGACAGGCTATCATTTAATTTATGCTTCCTTCAATAGGACAGAGCTGGAAGGATCGACTGTAGCTGTACTTATCATTAACAGGAATAAACAAAGGAAATTTGAGTTGATGCAATCATGTAATTTAGGACCTATCAGAAAATATGTGGGAAATGTCAAGCCTTATGGAGCAAGTTTTGGGATCCATCACTGTGCACTACGATGAAGTTCTCTAAATAATGACCTCTAAATGGGTAAAAAGTAGAAGGCATCTCTTACTGGACATAACAATGGATCTATAAGGATATAAAAATGGACAATGCATAGGATAACAAGTAAAAAATAGTTGAGCCAGGGGCTAAATGCAAGGCAATATAACAAGCATGCAATGAAAAATCAGGCCTACATAAATGAGAGAGGTAGGGTTAGAGCTACTTCATAAGGATCAACCTGTAGGTGCACTAAGCTACCCCTTGGCATAAGCACTTATGTAGAGATTGACGCAAAATTGATCTAGTTTTATACTTCATGGCATTCGCCTACTTCTTTGATGCTTTAGAAGGTTAGGGGATGGTATGGCACATCTTGGAACATTCTTAGGCAGAGGAGATATCATTCCAAGTTTGGTTATGCTCACTATTGGCCTCATAAATTCAGTTGTGTTGCAACAGAAAAATCGATATTTATATGAAATCAAAAGTTGAATATGGTTGCATATTTGGAATCCTCTTGAAAAGTTGTGCAATTTCAAAAATAAACAGCACCTCATTACGAGTCCTTATGCAAAAGTTATGCCTTTCAGAATAATTGGATCAAAGAGGGCTGATGAAGTGGTGAACTTGTCATAGGAATGGCAAACACATGTTCACCATTTTGTTGGAAGCAGATATTTTTCCATTTGCCACTATCTAAAAAGCGGAAAACTCATTCTACACAGTTGTTAGTGACATTTCAAGTTCCAAAATTCAAATATTTCAATTTCTTCTTCACCTAGGTCATCGTTTGACTTCCTTCATGCTTGGGAATCTATAAATAATAGGTTTAAGGTCGAATTGAGCATAGATTAAGTTTGTGGAGTCTTATATCTCGTGTTGGGAGCTATTCGTGAGTCCAGTTCTCATATTTTGATTGTGTTGGAATGGGGAGTTTATTGGAGAGTTGCAAATTGGTCTTGAGGAGGGTTTTCAATTGTTTGTGGGAGCTCTTGGACAATCTGTGGACTCAGATCATTTGTATATTGCGTTTTGAAGTACCTAAGCTGGTGCGACTCACATTTTGGTGGAGTTTTTACCTACAAGGGGTTTCTCCACATTATTTCTTGTGCCTCCATTATTATGGTATTGTTCTCTAATTTCTCGTCCTTAATTGAAATATGATTTTGTGTAATTATTATTATTATGGTATCATTCTCTAATTTCTTGTTCTTGATTGAAATCTGATTTCTTGTTCTCCATTATTTGGGCTTGGTTCAGGTCCCAATTCAAGGCTAGGATGTCTGGGGATTTTCCTGGGAGGAGCCAAGCATATCTAGGTGGAAGTCAAAAAAATAAAGTGCCATAACGTTTTTTTTTCAATTTTATAAAAAATGAAAAAGCATTTGTCAACCCTAATTTGGCCCTAAAGTGATCTTCATTCACTTATTTGTTAAAAAATATGTAGCCCTCATCATTTAGAGAGGTTAGATTCTTCAGCTTCATTGTTAGTTTTCTAAAGAATGAAGATCTAGTTAGAAATAGCAAGGACTTGATGTTGCAGAAAACTTAGCAATAAAATTGTGAAAATGGCTGCCTCTCAACCCCACTAGGAACTCCTCTCTCAAACCCCCCCACCAGTCACAATCCTCAAATCTAGGCCATTAGTCCCATCAGCCCTACATCCCCTCGTCCAAAGACTCCATGGAACATAGCTTATTTTGCTTAAATGTTTACCCGTACCATGTCAAGAAAGCAATCTTCAAAGAAGAGAGAACAAATACCATGTCATCAAGAATCACAAGAAGGTTTTCGAGGTCTTGAATCCTCATGGGAAGATGGGTGGCAAAACCTTTGTCTTTCCAATGGAGAAAACTAATGTTGATAATGTACCTCCTAGTTCAAGCACTTCTATATTGTATCATTCAGACACATGGAGAAATAGTCATACTAACTTTTGGTTGGATTTCATATTGTGGTGTAAATGTAAAATAAAGTGGCATACTTGTCAATTGTTTAGGGGTTCTTCCACCCTCATCCATTCAATCCCTAGCTTTTGGAGACCAAAAACTCCCTAATTGGGGAGGTGTGATCCAAAAATGGATCTAGTTTTATGCTTCTTGTCATGTTTCTAGACAGTGGCCTCGTTCTTTGATGCTTGAGAGGGTTTGGGGATGGTATGGGGCATTTTGGTGTTGATGTTCGTAGCAGCGTCGGGCAAATTCTTCCAGCCACGACATCGAGGATAAATTTGATGAAGCCTAAACGGCTATCAAATTTATATGAGACCGATAATATTGAAGAGACACTTCATTTAATTAAATGATATTTATTTATTAAAGAGAATCAAATTTATGAGGAGGCACGAACTTCAAGAAGGCCAACTTTATGTTTATTTGAAACACGTCTTTTCAAGGAGGCCGACCTATGGATTCGAAGAGGCACATCTTTCCCTCTCATCTTATATATATGATTGATGGTTCTTCATTGGTGATCATCCATTATTCATACATTCATATCCATCACAAGTTCGAGTTTCTCAAGTGCAGATCGATATTGTTGAAGGCTAAGTCTTTATCATTAGTAAATTTGCATCATTGTGTTACTGTGAATTGCATCAGATTGTGGTGCATACTCTTGACCTCATTATCGGCCTCTATTGTAAAGGAGACACTCTTTGTGATTCAATATATAAGTGATATATTGTTGCTGGGTTTTTGTCCCTCAAGTGGAGGGTTTTCCCAGGGTATCTGCTGTGTTATTGTGTTGATTTTGAATTAAATTTATGTGTTGTAATCTGATCATAAAAAAACTAACGTGGTATCAGAGCGGGTTTGAAGAAGATCTTGATCAGATTTTTTATTACAGCGAAAAATTTGTTCTCTTTCTCATCGTTGTTTACTTCTATCCTTTCGTCAAGATGGTGAATGGTCTTAAGATTGAGGATAGACTTGAGGGAGCATCAAATTTTACATCATGGAGATTTAGAATTATGCTCACCTTGGAGGAAAATGAATTGGCAGAGTTCGTGGAGAGCAAAGTCCCCGAGCCTACGAATGAGGAAGAGAAGGTTCAATGGAAGAAGAAAGATATTAAGGCGAAGAAGATGTTAGTTGATTCTGTGAAGGATCATATTGTTCCTATCGTCTCCAAGTTGAAGACGGCAAGAGAGATGTTTAAAACTTTGGAGGAGATGTACGAAATCAACAACACAAGCCGTGCACTTGCACTGAAGCAACAACTACATCATGTTAAGATGGCGAAAGGAGAATTTGTTATTGCTTACTTCATGAAGATTTCCGAATTGAGAGATCAACTCTCTACTATTGGTCATGTTGTTGATAACAATGACTTGACCATGCTTGCCCTTAATGGTCTTCCTTCATCTTGGGAGTCTTACATTCAAGGAATCAGTGCAAGATTGAAACTTCCCAAGTTTGATCATTTGAGGGCAGATTGCATTCAAGAAGAGTCGTTTGAGGGAAGATTGCATTCAAGAAGAGTCTAGGTTGGCTGCGAGAGGTATTGGTCAAAGCTCTACTAATGAAGACATTCATGTTCTCGCCTCTCAATCTTCGAAGAAGAAAGGGAAAGATGGGAAGAAAGGATATTTCAAGAGGAATAGAGATAAAGAAGTTGATGGTGCTCCCGCATTCAAGAAGAAGAGGGACCTCTCCAAAGTCCAATGCTTTAGATGTCACAAGTATGGTCACTTTGCTAAGGATTGTCCAACCAAGCCTAAGCAGCAGGCCACCATTGCAGATGTTGATGAAGCCTTTCCACAAAAGGACTCATGTGAATACTTATTCTATTCAGCATTATCAAGTAATGTACCTACCGATACCAAAACTTGGTTGATTGATAGTGGTGCCTCTTGCCACATCACCGGATTTAGGGAGCATCTAATTAATTTGGTGGAGAGATATTCTAGTGAACAAGTCATTATTGGAGATGATGCTAGTTACTCTGTGAAAGGAATTGGGACCTCCACTCTTCACTTGGATTCCGGCATTTCCCTGCAGTTGAGTGATGTTCTATTTGTTCCAAGCATCAAGCAAAACCTTGTTTCCATTTCAGCCTTGGAAGACAAGGCGTACCAAGTTGCATTCTCAAAAGGCATAGTTCTTGTGTGGACAAAGAACTCAAACTTCAAAACTACTTGGGTGGTTGGAGTTCGACATGAGAGCCTCTACAGACTATGCACTCATCCACTACAGACTATGCACTTGTCCACTTCAGGCTCTAGTGCATGATTCTTCAAGTTTGTGTGAACTTTGGCATCAAAGATTGGCTCATCTTCATTTTTGAGCTCTACCTATCATGGAGAAAATGGTCATGGGTCTTCCGAAATTCAACTAGGAGCATGAAGGCACTTGCAGAGGCTGCGCTTTGGGTAAGAATACAAAAGGTCCATTTCATAGTAGAGAAAGTAGATCCAAATGTATTCTAGATCTTATTCATTCTGATTTATGTGGTCCAATGTTTGTTGCTTCTTTGAGTGGTTTCTTGTATTACATTATTTTTATTGAAGACTACTCTAGAAAGACTTGGATTTATTTCTTGAAATCTAAAGAATCTGAGGAGGTATTAGAAAGGTTCAAGGAATTCAAAGCTCAAGTAGAGAACCTATCCGGGAAGAAAATCAAAGTCCTGAGATCAGATAACGGCGGAGAGTACACTTCCGGTAGCTTTCGTAACTTTTGCATTGAAGCTGGGATTAAGAGGGAGTTTTGTGTCCCTTATAATCCTCAACAGAACGGTGTTGTTGAAAGGAAAAATAGATCTATTGTGGAAGCAGCCAAAGCCATGATTCATGACCAAGATCTGCAAACCTTCCTTTGGGCTGAAGCATCCAGGACAGCTATCTATGTTCAGAATAGAAGCCCTCACCGAATCCTGGAGAACATGACTCTTGAAGAAGCATTCACAGGGGTGAAGCCAGAAGTAAGTCATTTGAGGATCTTTGGATGTCCAGTGTATGTTCATGTACCAAAGGACAAGAGGACAAAGTTGGAACCTTCTAGCAAGAAGGGGATATTTGTAGGTTACAGTGAGACATCAAAAGCCTACAGAATATACATTCCAGGTCAGAAGTTGATCAAGATCAATAGAGATGTCACATTTGAGGAAGATGTTGCATTCAAAAGATCCAAGGGTACTCATATGGAGATTGATATTGAAGAGTCTCCTCAGGATATGGAAGTTGACCATACTCCTGAGATTCAGAGGGAGACTTCAGAACCGAAGGAAGATGATGATCTAGTTGAGCCCTTGGAACCTACTGATGGGCCTATCGATATTGTGATTGGGAGAAAAAGACCTCTCTAGGCTAGGCAAACGATGCAGGAGGCAGAAAGGTTTGCAGCACCTAAAGGAACCTTCAAAGAAAGTAAGAGACGTCATAAGTTCTCCAATTATGTTGCTTTGATGAGTTAGATTATTGAGTCCGAGCCTTCCAGTGTTGAGGAAGCTTCTAGTAAACAGGTTTAGAGAGATGCTATGTCAAAAGAGTATCGGTCCATTCTCAAGAATGATGTTTGGGACATCGTTCCTAGACCCGAAGGAAAATCTGTGGTATCTTCTAAATGGCTCTTCAAGATCAAGCATGTGGTTGATGGGAGCATTGAGAAGTATAAGGCTACATTTGTGGCTAGAGGGTTTTAACAAAAAGAGGGAGTTGACTATGAAGAAACAGTCGCTCCAGTTACTCGTTATACTTCTGTCAAAACAATCATTGCTATTGCCGCATCTAAAGGATGGAAGATTCACCAAACGGATGTGAAGACAACTTTTCTGAATGGTGTAATCGAGGAAGAGGTATATATTGAGCAACCTGATGGATTTGAGGTACATGGGAAGGAGTCTCATGTTTGCAAGCTAAAGAAGGCCTTGTATGGTCTTAAGCAGGCTCCTCGTGCTTGGTACAAAAGAATTGATCGTTACCTATCAAGCTTGGGATTCTCCAAGAACGATGCTAATTCTAACCTATATTTCAAGGTAACTGATGGCGAAGCATTGATTTTGGTTTTGTATGTTGATGATTTGATTCTTACTGGAGAAGATCACCTCATTATCAAATGCAAGAAGGAATTAGCTTCTGAATTTGAAATGAAGGATCTTGGTCTCATGCATTACTTCCTTGACTTAGAAGTTTGGCAGAAGCCAGATGAGATGATTCTAAGTCAAGGGAAGTACACTATTGATATTCTAAAGAGATTTGGTATGATGGATTGCAAATCCATGTCTATGCCTATGGAGACCAACTTGCATAAGTTGAAAGAGGCTACAGCTAGCTCAAATCTAGCGGATCCCACGATGTTAAGGCAGTTGATTGGATCATTGATGTATCTAATCAATACTAGACTGGATATTTGCTATGCAGTGAGTGCACTTAGTCAATTCATGTGTGAACCAAGGCAAATACATCTAGTTGCAGCAAAACATATCCTGAGATACTTGCATGGCACAGTTGGATATGGGTTGAGATATTATTCCGGTGTGGATTTGAAGTTGCATGGTTATTCTAATTTTGATTGGGCAGGATGTGTCTCTGATTGGAAGAGCACCTCTGGATGTTGCTTCAGTTTGGGGTCTGCGATGATATCCTAGTGTAGTAGGAAGCAATCATCTGTAGCATTGAGTACAGTAGAGGCCGAGTATATTGCAGCTTGTGTGGTAGCTCGAGAAGCAATGTGGCTTCAAAAGCTCCTTGCAGGATTGTTTGGGCAATCAATGGAGCCAACTATCCTTCATTGTGATAACCAAATTTGTGTGAAGCTTTCTATCAACCCTGTGTTTCATGACAGAACTAAGCATGTGGAAATCAAATACCACTATATCAGAGATATGGTATTGAGGAAAGCAATTCAGTTGAGGTATATTAGCACTGATGAGCAGACGGCAGACATTCTCACCAAGTCTCTCTCCAGGATAAAGTTTGTGTACTTTCGAGAAAAGCTAGGTATGGTGGAGAATCAAGCCCTACTTGAGAAGGAGTCTTAGTATCAATGATCCTCTTTAATGCATTTCTCTTTGAGAGAGATTTGAGGTGCAAGCCCTTGTTAATGCATTTCTCTTTGAGATTTGAGGTGAAAGCCCTTGTTTCCACCCTCTGGGAGAGCCATGGTGGATGTCATGTGTGTGACTCCTTGACAACATCACGTGAGAGAGTCCGTGATGATTTTCTTGTACTTGTGTTTTCACCCTCTGGGAGAGCCATGGTGGATGCCACGATGAGGTGACAACATCACGTTGTGTGATGAGCACTTGTCCATACCATACATGGGTGTAGCCATGATGGTTGATATCACGATGAGGTGATATCTTTCCTTTCCACATATGGGAGTAGCCATTGTGGTAGACATCACGATGAGGTGATATGTCTTATGCAGCTGGAAGTATCCTCCCTAGCTAAGAGGGAGTGTTGATGTTCATAGCAGCGTCGGGTGTATCCTTCAAGCCGATCTTCTTACATGATGACAAATTAAATAATAGCCAATGGCTATTTAATTTATAGAGATTCCAATTTGATGAAGAGGCACGATTTATGTTAACTATATTTAATTATTGAAGAGGCACGAATTAATGAAGAGATGTAATTTTTGATGAGGCCGACCTCATGCTCCTTGGACGCGATTTACAAAGAGACATACTTCTTCATTGGGACGCAATTTAATGAAGGGTTGCATTCTTCTATGTTGGCCAACTTGTTTTGAAGGGTCACGTCCTCCTCTCCACTTAGTATATATATTCGATGGCACTTCATTGTTTATTATTCAGTTTCATTCATATCATTCATTCATTAAAGTTCAAGTGTAAATTATATAGAGAAGAAGATTGTGAATTTTGTAGAAGAGCAGATTGTTATTCATTGAAGGCTGAGTTTCTAATCAGTGAATTACATCTGGTTGTATCTGTGATTGCATCAGTTTGTGGTACTTCTAATTGGCCTTCATATCGGCCTCTTGTAAAGGAGACAATTTGTGTTGATATTCAATATATAAGTGATATATTATTGCTGGGTTTTTCTCCCTCAAGAGGAAGGTTTTCCTAGGGTATCTATTGTGTTATTGTGTTGATTTTGAATTAAATTTATGTGCTCTAATCTGATCATTAAAAATTAATAGGGAGATGGACTCCACCCCCTACTGGCGTTTTAAATATCAATACGGATGGCTCCTCCAAGGGTAATCCTGGGCATGCTAGAATTGGAGGAGTTGGGAGAGACAACGTCGAGGTTGTGTCTTTCCTCTTCTCCATTTATAAGGGTCAGCACTCTAACAACCTCATGGAAGACTTTGCTATCCTCATTGCTCTTGAAAAAGCTTGTGATATTGGTTGGCGTAAAATTATCTATGAATCCAATTCCCACATTCTAGTTAATATGTTGAATGATAAGAGATTAGAAGGGCTAATTGCAGTTGGCGATGGTGGTGCGACAGATTATTCTCCTGAGTACTTCTTTGGAGTTTGTTTCCTTTGTCCATATCCCGTAGGTGCGGAACAAGGTTGCTGACTGTTTGACTAAATGGGCCTCTAAGCACATGGGGGATTAGAGAGTTGAAGACTGGGAGCATCTTTCCTAGGAGCAGTACCAAAGTTTAAATAGGATGGTTTTGGAGGATAGGGATGGTTAATGGTCTACAGCGATTCGGTCTATTGTGTTCTAGAATCCCCAGTGGGCATGATTTCTGATGTCTGGGTTGGTTTTGCTCTTGGCCTAGGTGGCCTTGATTGCTATGTATGATATCATTCTATTGATTTGATAAATTTTTGTCCTCTTTATTTTTAAAACAAAATAAAAACATTCACTCATCATGTTGTCATGGTCAAAATCAGATCCTCACACAAAGGAGAAAGCTAATTTGTGCAAGTCACTGCAATTCTCAAGAGAATGCCTCCAATCATAGGGCAACCAACAAAATGAGTTGGGATTGTACCATAGTCATAGAAAACATCAAAAAATCATGTATAACTGCATTTAAAACATAACCAACACCAAAACCGTGTTGTTAAATGCATTTTATATGCATGCAATTCAAAAACGCCATTTTTTTCAATCAACCCATGGGTTTTTGTCTATAAAGCCCTCTAACTTGTTTTTTTAACATTTTAGGAAGTTGATGATCCTATTTTTATGTTATTTTTCTTAATATAAAGTTAGGCATGCCTGTAATGTGAGATTCAGCCTATGAAGTAAGTCTTATAAGGTATCAATGCCTCTTTGGGGCCTCAAGTCTTAAAGGAATGTGAATGTGAGTCCATGTCTCATTAAGCATGCCTAGTGGTTGTCATAACCCTCATTGCACTAGGCAGCCAAATTGTAATGTCCCCTTTGGCGATATTCCTAGTTTTTGCCCTAAAACCACAATTCCAATTAAAATAAATAAAATGTAATACATTTAAGAGTATAAATTTATCAATTGAAATGCCCTTTATAAGATAAATCCTGGTTTAGGTCCTACACACAATATTAGTCACTGGAAATTGACGTTAATTCATAAGCCATGATAACATCTATTTTTACTAACATTAGTAGGCATAATGATATCATATAAATATTATTCATATTGAAATCCAATTAAAGCAATAGCCATTCCAAAGTATATTCCAATAATAGTCTCATTAGGAATTCATTTGAAACGTTTGCAAACCGCAATCTCAAGGTTGGTCGCCCTTGTATTGCAAGAGCATGGAAGGTGGGTCGCCCTTCCATCCCTCGGTTCACCTTGGAGGTTGGTCGTCTTCCTTGATCAAGCCCAGAAGCACGGAAGGATTTTTGGTCCATTCCACCCCCCAACCCATGAGCATGGAAGGTTGGTCATCCATTCCATCTCTAGGTCGCGTACTTGATAAGAGCATGAAGGCTGGTCATCCTTCATCTCTTGTGAACCCGGAAGGCTGGCCGTCCTTCCTATTTGCAATCCCTTTCTGCTAAATTCAAAATGGACTATCATATGAATCTATTATTATGCACATTTATATATATTATACATGGTTATTCCTAATTATATTTAAAACTTACTTCCCAATAATATTCTTGCTAAAAATAATATTTATTTTAATAGATCTCTTATTATTTCAAATCCTTATTTCCCTTTTATCCAATCTGCTTGATTAATGTCTTGGATGATTAATGTTTTAGTGATTGATATTTGAATGATTGTTGTCTTAATGATTGATATTTGAACAATTCAAGGCTAGAATGGTTGATGCTTGAATAGTTGATGTTTGAATGATGGATGTTTGTATGTTTGATTGATTGAATGAATTGATAATTTATGATGATGATTTGTTGATTGATTGTTTGCTTGATTTGATAATTGATGATTGATTTGATGGATTCATTAGTGATGATTGAATGAGTGTTGATTGATGCATTGGTGAGTGATGATTGAGAAGTGATCCTTGAATGCTTGGAATGATTTCTCCTTTATACTTTATTGGTGAAAGAGTCACCACTTTTAATAAGATTTGAGTCACCACCCTTCATTGCTGCCTTTTTTAAATGATAAATTATTTTTCCAAATTGATCTCTGTTGCTTGTCCTCCTCAAATGAAACCTTCTCCCCTTTATATCTTCCAATGTAAGGGAGGAATCACACCTCTTCATCATGTCTACCCTTTTCAAGAGTCACAACCTTTCACAATTACCACCCTTTGAAAGAATACAACCCTTCACAATTTCTGTAATGTCCCCATTTTCCAATCCACCATTCGAGCATTAATTTAATTATTTGATATTGCCTAGCAAAAAGTTTATGTACAAAGGTAGTATTAAATAATTAAATTATAGCATCATTATAAAGTGACGCTGAATAAATATTTAAATGATATTTTATAGTCACTTTATAATAAAGTGCTAATATGTTTTGGCAGGAAATTTAAAAAGGTATTTTTGGATGGTTATATAAAGTGGACATTAGAGCTCATTTGCATTATGCTTGGTTATTTTCTCTCATTAGTGATTTTGAGGAGTTTTCCGGAGCTCTTGGCTCTAGGATGGGAACCCTAGGATGACTGGGTTCGGTGGTGAGACTAATCCACCCTAGTTGGTATGTTGGAGGGATCATTCAGATCTTTCACAGTGCACCTCATTGCAAATTTGTGAGTCTCCTGTGGAGACAAATTTGAGGTATAACAATCAATATTTCTTGCTGAGGTTGGGAGTTGATGATACTATTCAGGTTGGACAATTTGTTTGAGAGAAAATCTATGGCAGATTGAAGATATTAGTTATCAGTTTGGATTGGGCGATCAATGGTTTCAGCTATTCATACCCCTGCACAGCTATTATTCTATCTCCAAGAAGGTGTATCATCAGTTATTGAACCGTGGGAAACAGACCAGGTCGTGGGAGCTATTGGTTATTCATTCTTGGTCGATTTATATTCTCAGCAATAGCATTTTGAAGAGCTGTGAGTAATTTCATGCTCCAATCTGCCATCGTGCAGGTTAAAGAAAGACAGCAAAAGGGAAATCATGGACTCAAGGAATTCGTGCACACTGGGTATAGGTGCATGGCTTTTGTGGAGGCCGAGTTGTTTCCTTAGCCGCGACCCAACGATAGGAGCTGCCCATCCTTTGTTATGTGCTCAGTCTGAAAGGTAACGCCACCATTGGAAGGCAAGCAAATTGTTCTTCATGACAGGTGTGGATTTCTAGGAAGTTCGGCCTAAGTATGGCCATGTGCAGGTCAGAAAATATATAATAAAATTTGAACGTATTACCTGCTACAGCATTTGTAATTCTCTGTTATGAATAATTTGTATGGTGTTAATGGATTTCAAATATCAATCTTAATTCAGATTTATGCATTTAAGTTCCATTCATTTGGTTAAATCTTTGTATCAAACTCTTATCAATGTGTGGCAAATGTTTTGACAAAATGTTCACATGTGTCAAACTGAGAAAATCGTAAATTTATCGTGCAATCCAAGATGGGGATTTTACAGTGGTATCAAAGTTGTGCATCCTGCCAGCCTAAGGGTTATCAGTAAAAGGTTAATTTCAGTTGCTTCATTGAGTCCAACACTCTTCTAAAATCAGTTTCAGCATATTGTTGGCTAGTTTCAATGTGAAAGATGAAGACAAATCAAAAACTTATGGTAGAATTTATGCAGGTCTTTCAAGAATATCAGAAGAATCTAACATCATTGTTAGAGCGTCCTGAGATGCTAAAGCCTTACTTATCAGTCGGGAAGAAAGAAGAAAGAAATGAGTATGTGAGTTGCCATGACTATGATGAATCAAAGGTTGATGAGCCCACAAACTTTTCCAGTAACGAGGATGAAGCTAATTTCATGTCTGCATCTGCAAGTGAAAAGGAGAACATGAGTCTTCCTGGCAATGTGAAGATTGATGGGTATGCTGATTTGGAGATTGCTAAATCAGCAACTATTGAAACATCATATGAAGGAAAAAAATTAATCAACTTACGAACAAGCACAAAAGATGTAGCGAGGAACCAAAAAATGTGTGATGATTGGCTAAGGATTGCCAAGGAAGCTAAGATGATAGCTTCTCAAGCAAAACAGCACCTACAAAAAATCAAGGAAAAGGTTGCTCACATAGACCGTGAAAAGCAAGTTTTTGGGCAACAAGGTTTAGGACTTCAAGAGGAAGCAATTGTGATGAGAGAGTATGAAGAAAAAACAGAATTGTGTGAAGTTGAAGAAGAGCCAAAAGTACAATGAAATGCCTTATTTCAAGAGGTATGCATGACCAAGCTCCAAAATGACTTTATTAAAGGACTTGTAGCTACAAATGATGAGAATTTCATAGCAGCAACCTTGGCTACAAATTCAGATCAATCCAGTGAAGTTTATGAAACTATTGGCTCCTATGATGACAACATTGGAAGGTATGAAGGAATTTCTAATTTTTGGTTGTCTTCTAATAGCAATTCATTATCTTTGCATGAGTATAGCATTCATGAGGAAGATTGAAAAAATCAATTAATGATGACAGCTGAGAATGAAGTGCAAATCTTATCAAGGTTGGAAAATCACAGGATATGGGATCCCAATGAAGTTTACCTGATGGATGTTATGATACATGAAGATTTTATCATCTTGAAGACAACTCCCTTGGTGGACTAATGGTATGAAATCAAGTTTTTCCCTTCCAAAAAGAAGAAATGCTTACCTCCACCCGATAAGCTAATCAAGTCCAATAAGGATGTGAGTTCTTCCAACACAAAATGTAGTTTGGAGGCTATCTAGTGAATTCACAAGATGATGTCATAGAGGTACTTGATTTTGAGTGGCATATGCTTGAGCTTCAAATGGAATATGCTCTATGGTACAAAGATGAGCATGAGGGAAAAAGTATTCCAATTCTAACCAATTTTGATTATGTTCATAAGATGATGGTAGGTTTGTGTTGGAAGACTCTAGGGAATCATGACGGTTTTGAAGGAGGTCCATCTCTTGCCGACTTGCACGAACTGAAAGAGGCCTTGGTGATAGTGAAATCAAACTACCTACACTTACTTGCGGATAGAGATCATCTCCTCACACTTGGTGAGATATACTTTGATGCCTTGAGAAGAAAAGAACATGAGGTGGATAAGCTTTATGAGGAGTTGAGCATGGTCACTCTTCATCATACACAACAGAACCTCAAACTTTTATGTCAGCCACATCTGATGAAAAACAATGCAACATGAAGATGGCAAAAGGTGGAGACATGGAGGAAGGACTTGAAGGATCCTATGATGAAGTCATGAAGGTAGAAGAGACTCATACACATGAAGATTCAGCTTGCAGCCATGGGACAGAGTTTGTGACACATGGTACACTTGATTTTCACTTGGAGATGTCTCACGGACCAGCACTTGTTGATATCCATCCTCTCATGGAAAGAGAGATGATTGAGATTGAGGAAGACATCACACTTGGGAATGAGGTAAGGACTGATTTTCTGATGTATGACAGCAGTCCCTTATCTTCATATCATCATGATATAACAGCCAAGAGGATCAGCCTTGAGGCTTGTGATTTCCCTTGGGAGACTCATGTTAGATCAGCACTTGATGCAACAAGGAGGAAGAAGATGTTTGAGGTGAATGAAGACTCTATGGAAAGGTATGACAGTTGTTCTGGTTTTCTGATTTGGAACAGCAGTCTTTGGTTTTTGCATAATCTTGAATTGGCAGCTCCTACTCATGAGGATGATAGTAAGAAGTCTTCTTCTATTGTTGGCATTCATTTGGGAGACAAACATGAGGTCTTATTTGTGTGTCCAAGACACAAGAAGACCAAGTTAGTACAGCATGACATGGCAGAGGCCAAGAAGATTCAAAGCATGTGGTATATGAGGAATGAGCCTTGTATGGTGGCTAAGCAAGTGGAGCAATCAGGTTTGAGGTATGTTTCAGAATTCCTTGAGTGTTTACATAGCTTGCTTCATAAGGCTTTGGTGTCACCTCTTTCGGAGGGCCATTTGAAGGCTCACATCATAGACTTGGATGGCATTATGGTGCATACACTTTGTGGATCAACCACTAATGTTATGACTACATATGTGGAGAGAGATATAAGCGATGCAGATGCAGTTTGGTCTTTGAATCATTCATGGAGAGTTTGCTTGTGATGAGTCTCATCATGTTGATGACTCTCTGGTACAGTTTGCAGCTTCCCTACTTCAGGGATTTTTCATGGAGACACTTGCCCTTGTGTGGCATACACTTGGAGGAATGAAGTTTCAACGGAGCTATGATCCTAGGTATGGAGGAGATGGCTGTTCTACTTCATGGAACATGGGATTCTTACATAACTCTTGGAGGACAGCGGATGTTCGAGACTTTGGAGGAGAGTTGCATCAACTCCCCATCATTGGAGAGTGGCATAGAGTTGATACTCTATCATCCTATGACCTTGGTGGTATTATTTGCATCCACATAGGTCTGATTTTCAGCCTTGAGGTTGCTATTATGTTCCATATCAGCAACCTCGGAGGAGCTGTTATACATTTTCTTGCACCTATGATGGGTATTCTTCACATCCATGGGAGATCAACAGGAGTTGGAGAGTGGTTTTGTGTTGCTAACACTTTGAGATACTTCCATCTCTTCATGTTTGATAGATGTAAGAATGTGGTGATTTGAGATCCAAGCGGTGACATGCTTGGCACATCATTTCGTTTGGATCTAGATGAGTTGCTTCACAATTCATGGAGCATTGATGATGATTTTGACATAGTGGAGCAGCGGAAGATTGTCTTGAGAGTTTTGATTAATAGTGTACCAAACACAATGACTACCACAAGGATGGAGGTTTGTTCTATGCACGATGAGGGAGATGGTTTTACATATTGCATGATGTTTTTCACTTCCAATCATGAGTCATCATCCTTATGAAGATTTCGGGAACATGATAATCAAAGTAGTGCAGCGGTCTTCTATGAAGACTAAGGTATGTGATGTTGAGTTTGCTGATTACATGTTGAGAATTATTGCACTACTATCCAAGAGAGATAAGGAGATGTTATTTGTAGATCTCTTGCAGCATAGTGTTTCAAATAGCAAAGTTTGCAGACTTTTGAGATTCATCTAGGATCTTGGTATTTAGCCTTTGGTATTCAGGTACAAATTGCTTGGGGACAAACAATCTCCGGGAAGGGAGGACTATAATATCCCCATTTTCCAATCCACCATCCAAGCATTAATTTAATTAATTAATCTAATTATTTGATATTGCCTGGCAAAAAGTTTATGTAAAAAGGTAATATTAAATAATTAAATTATAGCATCATTATAAAGTGATGCTAAATAAATATTTAAATGATATTGGAATAAAGTCACTTTACAATAAAGTGCTAATATGTTTTGGTGAGAAATTTAAAAAGGGATTTCCGAATGGTTATATAAAGTGGAAATTAGAGCTCATTTGCATTATGCTTGGTTATTTTCTCTCATTAGTGATTTGGAGGAGTTTTTCGAAGCTCTTGGCTCAGGGACAGAAACCCTTGGGCAACTGGGGTCAGTGGTGAGACTAATCCACCCTAGCTAGTCTATTGGAGGGATCATTCAGATCTTTCACAGTGCACCTCATTGCAAATTTATGAGTCTCCTATGGAGACAAATTTGAGGTATAATGATCAATATTTCTTGCTCAGTTTAGGAGTTGATGATACTATTTGAGTTGGACAATTTGTTTGAGAGAGAATCTATGGCAGATTGAAGATATTAGTTATCAGTTTGGATTGGGCGATCGATGGTTTCAGCTATTATTCCATCTCCAAGAAGGTGTATCATCAGTTATTGAGCCGTGGGAAACAGAGCAGGTCATGGGAGCCATAGAAGCATAAATCTGCAAAAAAACCCAATTAATCACGATTTTAAAAAAATCTGCAGGCTGGATGATTTTTTCCCCGATTTTTTGAAAAAATCGTTGACATTTTGATCAATGATTTCTTCCCATTTAAAACTGCAAAATCGCCAAAAAACATGTTTAAAACCTGCAAAAAAAAGCAAATAACATCACGCTGATTTTCGTGCAAAAAAAAAATCATGAGACCATAGCTTGTTGCTTACTATTATTCTTTGATAGAATTTTTCCAAGCACCCATAGCTTGTTCCAAAGCACCTGTTTTAGGCTTTCAGCCATAGCAGCAAGGCAGTGAAATGTTTGATAAAATGCTTTGGTAGACATGTATGAAAAATGTGGTAGCATAGACAAGGAGCTTCATCATCGGGAGGTTCTGCCCTCTAGCACGTCATTTGCTACAATTGATTTTTTTGGAACTTTGTACTTAGTTTATAGGTTGACTTTGTACAAAGTCACAAACTATATTGTAATAGACATTTTGACAACTGTCACCATCTGATATTTATGCAGTTGCAGTATGTTTTGTGCAATGTAATCAACGATATGAATATAACCAACGAAAATCTATTTTCTATAATTCATGGATTGAACTCTGTATTTTATTTGGCTCTCAATGTTTGTATGCTATGGAAATGCCATTAAATTTTTTTTTAAAGTAGTTTCTAACTGTTTTCTTCAATTTTTTGTGTTTTCTTGTAAATCCGATTTTTTCCCGATTTTTTCAAAAAATCCTGAACTTTTGGTTTGCCGATTTTTTCCCCAAACGATTAATGCTGCTATGATGGGAGCTATTGGTTATTCATTCCTAATCAATTTATATTCTCAGCAATAGCATTTTGGAGAGGCCGTGAGTAATTTCCTGCTCCAATCTGCCATCACACAGGTTAAAGAAAGACAGCAAAAGGGAAATCGTGGACTCAAGGAATTCGTGCAGACTGGGTATAGGTGTGTGGCTTTTGTGGAGGTTGAGTTGTTGCCTTACCCGCGACCCAAGGATAGTAGTCGCCCATCCTTTGTTATGTGCTCAGTCTGAAAGGTAACACCACCATTGGAAGGCAAGCGAATCATTCTTCATGACAGGCGTGGGTTTCTAGGAAGTTCGCCCTGAGTATGGTAATGTTCAAGTCAGAAAATATATAATAGATATTAAAATTTGAACGTATTACATGCTGCAGCATTTGTAATTCTCTGTTATGAATAATTTGTATGTTGTTAATGGATTTCAAATATCAATTTTAATTCAGATTTATGCATTTAAGTTCCAATCATTTGGTTAAATCTTTGTATCAAACTCTTATCAATGTGTAGCAAATGTTTGACAAAATGTTCACAAGTGTCAAACTGAGAAAATCATAAAATTATCATACAATCCAAGATGGGGATTTTACAATTTCTGCCCTTTGAAAGAGTCACTTCCTTATTTTCTTCCCATTAATCCCTTCTTGATTCATATACTCCCTTCCTCTTTTTTTTCCTTTTTCTTTTTAAAATGAACTCTTCTCCCTTTTATATCTCATGTTTGAGGGAGTCATAACTCTTCATTTTATGCCTTTTGACCATTCATTAAACTTAATTAAATTTTAATTATATTACATTTTATTTTTACTTTCTTTTTATATTTTAATTTTTTTATTATTATTTATTATTATTTATTATTAAATCCTATTTCAAAAAGGGGACATTACACAAATCTGTGAGTGTTGTTACTGGTAAGATTGTTTTAGTGGTAATATCTATATGATTGTACACAAAACAATGCCCTCCGGGTCAAATGATATTTAGAAATTGAATTGTCTTCTTAAAAGCATGACTTTATGACAATTATGTTAGCATGCTCATAACCCAATCTCTATACTGTGATGCCTCCATGGCTTGAGACGAACATTACCAATCACAAATTCAGCATGTGATCACAGTCAATTGAGCCGATTGAGCCAAATCCATTGCCAATGTACAACATAGTTCTATATTGTTCGTATACAAAGCATCATTGCATTGGTTTCTTGGGAGTCACAGTTTTGAATCTCAATCTAGTTTTGAGAAGCCAAATTGAAGGCAAACAGGCATTAATTGAAGTGTTTGAACTTTGGACATTGTTTCTCTTTCTACGCACTCTATTTGGGATGAAATAACTTTTGCAATTTTTTTCTGTTTTTCATAAGTATTTTAGCATCTTTTAATTTGTTGTGTTTTTCCCATTTTAAACCCATGTAATTGGATTCCATTTATAATCTGATACCTTAGGCTTGTGGTGTCATTGTTGTGTATGTATAATGAGACTATGGATTTTACATTGGGGGAGGAACCTTCAAGTGTCCATGGATGGCACTTAGAGGTGTGTGGGAAGAATTTGTTGGGGTGACGTTAGGATTAGGAGGGAAGGGAGAGCCTACAAAAGGTGTAGAAAGGACTTGTTGGATTTTAGGGTTAGCTGCATTAATGGTGCAAAGGTAAACAAAGGAGTTACGAGTATCAAAAACTTTGTCGGCAGCATATTTGTTTTTATTCTTAATGAGAAATGCATGGCTTTGGGTTGTGGGAATTGCTCAAATGTACATCTAAGATGGTATTGGTGCTTAACTTGGCCAAGTGCTTCTTTTACAGTTTTGAAGGAAAAGGAGCAGATTTAGGTTTTAGGTTCTAAGGCCATCAAGAAGATTTAAATAAGCCATGGCCATCCATATTATGTTGGATTTTGTTAGCTAGACTCTTCCATCTTTTGATGAAATTATGGGCAATCTCATGTTTGGACTGCTTAGCATTCACAAAAAAATTTAATATTATTAGGATTATCATTAGGGGGAATGGTAGTTTGAAATTCTTAAAATAAAAGCATTGATTAGTTGCTAAAATCCAGGAATGGAATGGGGAGGAAGTTGGTTTGATCTAAAGCGTTTACAATAAGGGTTTTGGAGAAACATTTAGATGCAGTGTATTGGTTAGCATTAATCCATTTTTGTAAAGATTATTGCAAAAATTAATAGAACACAATATTTTAATATTCTATTAATTAACAAGATAATTATTACAAAGAGGCTCATCTCCTTATATAGAGATTGGAGAAGAAACCACCCAAACAAATAAACATTACATGTGTAAATTTTAATGATCAGATTGTATGCACAGAAATTAATTCAAAATCAGACAAAATAACACAGCAGATACCCTGGGAAAACCCTCCACTTGAGGGAGAAAAACCCAGCAACAAAGATCTCTCTTATCTATATAAATAATGGCAACAATTCGCTTTACAATGAGGCCACACTCAAGGCCTAAATTCAGTATCAACTCTAGATACAATGACAGATGATAATCTGCACTTCCTTGATCAACAAATCTGCACTTAGAGAAATTCGCCAACTGCCCTTGAAGGAATTCGCACTTATAATGAAATAATGAATCGAACTTGCTTCAACATTACAATGAGATAGTGAACTCATATATATACAATATGAAGGGGTGCGACCTTATTAGATGTAAGTCTGCTAGAGATAAGGGACACAACCAATAATAGAAGAGTCGTCCTCAAGAAGAAAGTCGGCCACCAAGAACAATATAAGAGATCACGCCAAAAGAGAAAATCGTGGATAATGTGGAATGAGGTCGGCCTCATACAAATGCTTCTTCAAAAAAACTCGTGCCATATATAAATTAAATAGCCTCTTGGCTATCATTTAATTTATCAACCAAATGATATGCTGGAATATTATATCGACGCTGCATGTTATCATTAACAACATGACTGACTTAAAGCTAAAAAGTGAATCTAGAAAAGATGGAAAGAAAACATTTGCCGCTAAGGGGACTTTACTACAACTGTAAACCTTATCTTTTAACAATTTAATATTTTTCTAATACCCCCCTAAGGTTTACTTCGCCAAACAAAACATAACACACTAAAAACACCTTGAACCATGAATATGTCATTCTTTATAAGCTTTTCTTTAAAAACAGACCATGCACTAGGTAGAACTCCATCAAGCTGCCTCGAAGCTTTGTAAAGGTGTAGCTCCAGAGCTAAATTCCCAAGTTCTCAAATTACCACGTCCCCAAACTCCCAAATCACAAATCTCCCAAACCATTGGACAACAATCCATGTTGAGCTACTTCATTGAGCTCCATTAAGTTGTCTCATAACCCTCATAAGGGTATGACTCCCAAGATCATAGACCCCCAAGCTAAGTAGGCAACCATCCATTTTGAGTTGTATCTACACTATCTTCCTACTTATCTTCAAAGTGTGGACTTCTTAAAATACGAGCAATTCATCTTGGCATAATAATCCTTCCAAACTCTCTTGGAAGTGCATCTAAAGGATCTTCAACATGGCGACAAAGTGTGTCATCATTAACTTCAAGAAGTGCCTCAACACATTTTACTTCAAGATATCTATAGACAAAGCGCATGGTTGTCCAACCTTCTAAGTTTGCTCCATCTTCATTGTGATGGTCATTAAAAGTAACTCCAATGAAAAGAACATTGAGATGTAATTACTAGAGTCAATCTTGCTACTACCCTCATTGCAAAAGTAGAACTCTTTTTTTTGTTGTGTAGGCTGATTCTGCACTTTAAGCATATTCACCAAAGTGATCTTCCCCACATTGTCAAGAGTCAAAGGCCAAGAACAAAATCTTTGCCTCCTTTTGCCACAAGCCCATTGTGGCCCAATCAAACAGAAATATCTTCATTCCCTTAGACACATTTCGAGGATACACTACAAAATATAGATATCTACATAAAAATGTCACACAGAACATCCACTGCAATCCACAAGCTAGCCAAGCTAAAAAATTATAATAGAAGAAATACTCGGAACTTTAAACACCATGAATCCTTCACATGCAATGACGTGCAAGAACATGCAAGTTATTTTGCATGAAAAATCTTACATGATTCTTTGAACAAAAAATCTGCCCACACAAAAAAAGCCAACCAGTGATTTAACCTTGAAACCCCCATGAGTTTTTCCACAAGATTCAACTTCGTATCACGTGACTCCCTCTTCTACTACCCTATTGCAAAAATTAATAGGACACAATATTTTAATATTCTATTCATTAACAAGATAATTATTACAAAGAGGTTCATCTCCTTATATAGAGATTGGAGAAGAAACCACCCAAACAGATAAACATTACATGACTCACTTAAAGGTAAAAAGTGAATCTAGAAAAAATGGAAACAAAACACTTGCCACTAAGGTGGCTTTATTACAACTGTAAGCCTTATCTTTAATAATTTAATATTATTCTAATAAGGATTTCCAAAGGATTTGAGATGAAGGGTGGGATCATTAAAGCCATCATAGGTTATAAAAGGAGTGACAGAGCTCATTAACCTTCTGCCATATTATGCAAAAAGTTTGTTTTTACTATTGGGACTATGTTAAAATGTGCAAGTTTGTATGCTCTATGTTGTAAGCCTTGTAAAACCTTATTAAAAGGCCTTTGAATGCTTCTACTAAAAGCCTTGGATGTTGTTGCCTTGCACTTTATCTAATTCATCAATGACTTGTTCTCAATAAAAACCATTTCGCTTAAGTGCCTCATTTACCATCAACCAATTTTATGGTTATCAAACCCCAGCTAAAACCATTTGCATTCACCTCCCCACAACTCGCAAGCCATTTTAAGTTTGTTATACATTTTGGAAATGTGCTTTATGTTATAATTCACCATTGACTTGCCAGTGGTAGTGATTGAATCATTTAAGTTGTCCCACCAATTAGAAGTAACCAGCAACTAGTTTTGTGGATTGGCCTCTTCATTGTGGGTTATGGCCCTTCCATCTCTATCTTTAAGCCTCTAGCCCACAAAGACTATAGCATTAAGCATGTTACATTAATGCTTTACTAAAGGGGGTGCACTAGTATCCATGTGGCTACCTTTCATTTGTTTGAGAGATCCAATGTGGAGCCCCATGGTGTCCAAGCATGTTGTCCAAGTGTATCCATGGCTACCTTTCATTGGTTTAGTTGCACTTTGTGCACCAAAATTCTGCAAAAACCAGAGCTAACTCTAACCTTTCAAAGAAGCCCTAAACCGCAAAGATGGCTCCAAAGAGAGCCCCTACTCGAGACGTTATAGAGATTATCCCTTGGGCCCTGAAAAGGGCTAAAAGATCCACGAATAAAGGAATAATTGCTGAACCATTTGAGGATACAAAAGGTGGAATCAGAAATGCTAAAACCCTACAACCCAGCCAAACATTATTCATAACTCTGTATGAGAAAGGCTTCATGGAAAGGCCACTAAGCAATGCGTGGAACCTGGATTTGGCCAACTTGATCATTCCCAAGTCCCAACTACTTCTCAGCCCCAAAGATTGTTGAGTGGACAACAAAAAGATAAGATGAGAAGACCAAGACAATAAAGGATGTTGAGAGGAATGTCATTTTCACCTTGAATAAGGAGTTTTCCAAAAGAGTTTGGTTTGAACACATCAACCAAGACTCCCCTCAATTTGAGAACTCTAGCCCTGGAGTATAAAAAGGACAGGTATAATTATAGGGTAAAATGGCTTCCCATTACAAGATCAATAAGGTACCTCATAAATTAGAAACAACCCCAGAGGAAGAGGTAGAGCAACTTGATATGGATAAATTCAAAGCGTACTATGAAGAGATATACCAAGCACTATCCCAAGACGTGGGGATTGATGATCAACCAAAAATATCACAAGGAGACACAGTTTTTGCTAGTGATATTTAGAGTCCACATATGAATAGGCTATTTAATTATGAGGTGTACCTAGCCCGGAAGATGCATGATGATTTTTCAAATTTCAAGAAGTCAGGGACAAAAAAGACCTTAATGACATGTTCGATTATACATCCACAATGCTCCATCTATTTGTATGTGTTGGTCAGAGATTGGGATGATAAACTGTGAATCAAGCATACATCTCAAAATCTCATTGATGATCAAGTTAAACGAGCATAAATGTGGTCAATCCACATAGACAAACATCGTCAGCATTCTCAATATAATGTTTTTGGGGCCCACTTTGTATTAAACCAAAGGGGACTATTAAGAACAACTAGAGTGACTAGTTTTCTTCTTTAATATTATGCATTGATAAGGATGTGTGGAATTATAGTGGTCCCTTACATATTGCCTTGCATTGTACCAGACACGGTTGCCTTGTTAGAGGCCAGAAGGCAAATGTGTTCAAGCAGATAAATAACACTTCAAGGACACCCGCAAGAAGGATTTTCTCCTAGGACAAATCAAAATTGATGATTTCACTATTTGGGGAAGAGAAGAGTTTGACAAAGTTTCTGAATATGTCCATCTACTCAACATACTCATGGATGCGCTGAGAGATTATGACCCTGAAAGATTCATCCATCATCTAAGGAGAGAACAGAACAGGTATGGGTGCCAGCATAAATAAAAATGAGGCAGAAGTCCTGATCAGAATTATGTTGATAATATAGATAAAAAGATCAGGAGAAATGGTGGGTAATGATCAATTCAGCTGAAAGAATAAGAAGAATGCGAGACTCATCCTATTTTGGGGCCTTCCCCAATGTGACTAACAAGATTGAAAAGATGAAGATATTGCTAGGCAATATTTAAATGGTTGGGAAAATACCAAAAAGTGTGGTGCCTACAAAGAGGGAAGATCAATTCAAAGTTTTGGAAGAGAGACATATGCATAGGCCTGCTTTATCTATGGTCTCTATTAACCAACCCTCTATGCAAATGGAAGAAGGACAAGAAGGGCATCAGCCAAATTCCTCATTCAAATCCAACATCAAAAACACAATGAACAAACTTCAATGCTTCTCTTTGCAAACACATTGAAAGGCTATGCTAGCATTTGGTTTAGTGTATACGGCCTAGATTACACTTCATTGCATCCACTAGTAATGGCCTCTTTTAAGTTCTCCTCCCCAAGCACATCTGACGAAGCCAAGAAGTTCTAATCCAGACCAACTTTCAACCTAGATTAGAATACTCTGGCCATATAGACCATTACCCTAGAGCATGACAAACCAAAAGACGATTACAATCCACAGATTAATAGGCCAATTATTGGTGAATAGAGTACAGGATGTATCAACCTTGAAGCAGCTTTGTTAGCAGTTCACACTGCTTAGTTTAGTGAAGCCAGAACAAAAATGCAGGAAGATATGACCAAAAAATGATTGAGATTTGAAATATGGACCTAAAAGGAGCATTGAAAGAGGCAAACCCATTGGTGAGCAAACTCCAAGCCCAAGCCCAAACAATGGAACGGAAAGAAATAATGCTTCCTGTAAGTACATCACAGGAAACTGGAAAGCAATGTTTCAAAGCAAAAGAAAAACAAATTAGAAGACTTGTTAAGAAAGTCTTAGGATAGGGAGAAAGAAGCCATAAACAAGAGTAATGAACGCAAAGTGAACACAAAAGAGATGATCAAGGGTTTATTTCATGGTAGAATACAAAAAATTATAAGTTTGGCTGAGGATTTATGGAAGGGCCATTTGAATGTTATATCATCATCAAGCCAGAGGAATAGTATTGAGCCACAACTTGTAGGGATCAATAGTAAATAGATTCCTAGAGTACACCAAATGAAAAAGATTCATAAAAATGCTATGTTGTAGGGAATGCTAATAAAATATCAGCAACCGCATCTCAATCGTGATTTCCATTGAAAAATATGACAAGACTCTTTGAAACCAAAATAAAGGTTGCTAAGTATGTCAAGTTCACCATCAGTAACAAGAAGCAAAAGGTGCATAAGAATTTAAAGCATCATTGTCACAATTACTCGCCGATATAGATCCACCACATTTAGCACTTTATTGCAAATTTGCAAGTAATAAAACAGAGAAATCATGGTCCAGAAAGCTGTCTATAAGGTCATAATCACCAAATGGAGCACACTAGCCTTTTTAATTAGTATACTCAAAATCAGGGTCCAGCAAGCTGTCTATATTTCTAAAATCAATATCACTAATGAACCAAACTGCCCTTTTCACTAGTATGCTTAAATTTGTGTAGGTGTAATGCTAACAACATTGCTGTTACTACAGCACTGTGTAATGAGTCTTCTATTTTTAGCAAATTAGAGTAGCATAGCCACTTATGGCCTGGAGTTCAGTCTAGATGGTTCTAGCAACAACAGTTCCTCACTCTTGCCAACTAGGTTGTGTTGCGACACTCTGTCTAATATGCTGGGTTGCCCAGTCACAGCCCTGCAAGACTCTGGATAGGAATGGAGAGGGGGCTGCTGCTAATACGACCGTCAAGGGTGAACTCCAGAAAGTTTCCAAAAATAAAGAATTCATCACATTATATGATCGCACGATAACGGTGCATGCAGTGTTACAGTGGGTATCAATGAAAAAGTAAGTTGAGAAGGTTCGAGCCCATAATGCAGGGGTATCTTAAATGATCGGGGACTAAGAAACGACGCCTAGAGCCAACACAACACATCAACATCATGAAGAAGGCAAAACATCAAAGTTGGATATCTATTTCCCTATGTATCCACAAAAACACTGATCAAAAGTTCAATTTTCCGCATAAACTCAATCTATCCACCAAAATGTATGCGAAAAGTAGCTCAATGGAAGAGCGGAGCAGCAGTAATGGTTACAAGGCCCTGCTGCTCCGTGGAAATTTTTAAACAATGGAAACGCAACTTACAATTTTTCTCGAAGTTGAGGGTTATCTTTGGATGTGCCGAGATCGTTTACAAGGCGCTTGAAAGAAGATACTGCAGTGTTAATTTTGAAGATGCCTCCTGCAACTGCATCGGATGAGCTCGGCTGCTGCGTGGATGTACTCCCGCCCTGCCTTCTCGGCAGAGGTCGACCGGTCTGTAGATCTTGAAAGCTCATTTTCTTCCTCTACTTGCTCTCAATTGCCATGTTGATCACTCTACAGTGAAGCCCCATCAGTCTAAATAAGGAAAATAGCCTTTGCCCATTAATTAAGCACTTTTCTGTTCCGTTATTCAAATTAGTTACCGAGGCGTCCTTGGCTACAAGCCTGGACTTGTGAGTCCCACATAACAGTGCCCATTCCACCCACTTAGTTGACTAACGACTCGTCTTTTCGGCCAAAATACAGAATTATTTCCCAACAACTATCAGACTCCTCGTGCACTCCGTGTTGACTGCTAGGTGTTGCAATCCAGAATCATACATACAAATAAAATAGGTGGAATGGAATGGATTGGATGTTAACGGGTTTTTTTAGAAGGGTTTAAGCAATTTATTTTTAACACTGCTAAAGGAGAGTGCCAGATGGTGGAGCGGGTTTCTATCGTGGGAAACAACGTGGTCCCACTTAATAACAATATAAGGCTTAATTTGTTTTTGCAAATAGTTATATTAATATGATAGGATAGTTATATGTTAAATCAAAAAAGTTATATCAATGATAAAGTAAATACTTCTCACCATTTCAAATTTAGGTGAATGTAAATAGATATTTTTATTTGTATAATATTTATACTAATTAATTATAATTCGGTTGATATGTACAAAACCCATTTACATTTCAATCACCATAGATTTGACAACTTATCAACTTGAAAATATATTTGAACATATTAAAAATAAAAATGTTTCATTATTCCTCCTTGATTGACAAACCTATTGTTCCACCATGTCCAACTATACGAATCTTTCAGCAAATTTACCTACAAAAATTGAAAACCAACTTTTAGACTCACTATGCAATACAATTTTACAAAATAAGGACTCATTATTTCAACCATATTGCAAATATAGATATATGGTAGAGATATATATAACATCATCAATCATAGCATCATAGTAAAATCATAACATAGGTCATCATAGCATCAAAGGCAAAATCATAACATCATATCATCATCATGGAAATCCATCACATCAAAATCTATTATATTAATCATTATTACCATATTGTCAATAGAATCATCATTACATGCATACATCCATCACATATAGCATCATCAAATAAAATCATCATCACATATCATCATTAAGATCATCATTTGTATACATATATCATCATACACATCATACATTGATACAACAAAAATTTCATCTCATATATGTATCAAAATAGCATCATGATACATCATAAATAATATTTGTAGAATGGGCTACATGAGCCATGAATGTATATCTATAGAATCTCGTAGGCATAATCATAAATATCTACATCATATGATAAAATATACAAAAAAACCCTCTAGGCTGAGCTCCCACCCTCTGAATGCCTAGGTGAGGGTGGACAAGGAGGAATACATGTTATTGGTTGCATCGTTGGGCCCTAAATTGTTGGAACCTGAGTTGTTGGTGCTTATGTTGTAGGTGTTGGTGGTGGTCCTGACAATTCCCCCATGATTGATCTACTCTTAGATCTCGTTGATAGGGAGGCCCCTGACTAAATCCAAGTTGAAAAACTAGGATCTCAATTATTTATGGGTACCTATATCTCATTAAGAGTCGTGTAGTAGGAGGCCTCTTAGGTGATTTGCCATACCTCACCCATTACTTGAACCATCGGCATACCACTTGCTTCCTTCTCAATATCTCAACATCTTGCTCAAATGTTCTTTGAGCTAGCAACTCAATGTGGCTATCTCTCTCTACCTAAGCTAGCTATTGCTCCACCCATAAGGAACCTCTCTCCTATCAAGCATGATCATGCTCACATAGGGAAATCACAAGTTGCATCTGCATATCCCTATATCATCCATCACCTCCTCCCCCATCTCCCCCATTTCTACCTCCACCCTGCTCTACTTACACCCCCATCCACTTGTGATGGCCTCCTCTTGCCATTCATCATCGCCATTTCTCCCACTCTACCCCCCATCACCACCTCCTCTCCCATTATCACCTCCTCCCCCATCACCTCCCCTGTAATGTCCCCGTTTTAGCTAACATTGTTTGTTGAGGAGTGAGCCTATCATTTTGACCCTCGTAGGCTGACAGATTTGATTAGAGGGTTATCCGTGGCAGTTATCTAGAGTTTTGGGACATTACTCCACCAGTTGATTCAAGTTTGGGCCTTTGCAAGGACTCACAGAGTGATATTCAAGCACTTACTATTTATAGTAAGTTAGGCCAACAGGGGTTACTATTTCTGGCAGGGCACCTGGTTCAGTTGGCAAGTTCGGTATCGACCCAATTTGGTAGTTCGTTGAGCAAATGGAGAATAATGGCACATTTAATAATAATTAAATGATTATTACTATGACTTTATAATATAAAGTCAATTAAATGAAATATTAAAGTATTAATTAATGGAAAATTATAAAGTATTTAATACTTTATAATAGAGGAGTAATTTTAATATTAAATGAGTATTTATTACTCATTTAAAAAGGGATGTCATTTATTAATAATTTTCCTAAGTCTCAAAGGGGCGAAATTATTATTATTAAATGTCATTTAATTGCTTTTTTGAGAAGGGGTCGAACTTGTGTAAGAGAGTTATATATTTCTCAAAGGCAGAATAGAACTCATTATTAATTGATTATTCAAATTTTGTCTTTTCTCTCTAAGAACATTTGGAGTTAGAGAAACAAGGGTTTCTGCAATCAGGTTTTGGAGAACGTCAACTCTTCAGAATCAGATATACTGAGGCTGTGAAATATCAGTTGAAGCTTGTCCATCAGAGTGGCTTTATTCAGAAGTCACAATAGAGCATATTTGTGAGATTTCAAATTAGGGTTTCAGTCTTCAGTTTGATCGATTTCTTCCAGAAAGAGATTCTCCTTCAGTGGCGATTTATAGTGTTCATCTGGCACCCTTTTCAAGGTTGTACGGATTTGTACTTGTTGGTTATTGGGTCGTACCTTTTTGCTGCAAGGTCGTACTTCATCTACAGGGAAAAATGCCTTGCCTTTTTGCACTCTGACTTCACCATAGTGGATGCCTTGGTCTCTGGAGTAGTCTACACTCACTTCGAGGCTAGAGAAGTCAAAATCTAAGGGTTGGTCGTACCATTCTTCTTCATTTAGGTGGCTGCAAATAAGCCAGGTTTTTAAAATAAAAGTGTTGCCTTTTTACTTGCATGTATGTATTTCTTCATTGTACTCATCCAGAAAATTAATAGAAGCATTCACCATCAGCCTAGGAGTGTTTTTGCTTCGCCATCTGTAGTTTTGAATTTTATATTTATTTTAGAGTATTTTTATGCAAAATCGCATCATTTCAATATATTGCAAAAACCACAAAAATTACAAGAAAACGCCAAAACAAACAAAAACTTGCATTTACATCAATAGCTAGGGTTGAGAGACACCGGGTCTCTTACAATGGTATTAGAGCACAGTTTTCCTACCATCCTGTGCTTTTTCAGTTGCTTTTTCAGTCATATGTGTGCTTTTTCGATGCTTTTTCATGAGTAGAGACATTATCTTCTACAGTAAGGGTAGACGAACAGGTAGAGTAGAAGATTGGATAGGTCCACCTATTCCAGAAGGTGAAACAGTATTAGGGGTTCTGGGTATTCATAGATCTAGTTCCAATAGCAGTAAGAACAGTGTCACTATACTGATGGCAGATCATGAAATTCTTACAGAGGTACATAGGGATCCAGGGAAAGAGCATGTCGGAGGTGATATTTCTAATGATGAGTTCAAGCGCAGGAATGATAATATGATGGACATGATGTCTTAGTTGATGGGCACAATGAGGCAGTGTACTCCACCTCAGCAGCACTACATTCAGATAGGACAGACGAGCGGGACTGCAGGCATAGACCAGCCACTGGTGTTAGTACAACAACAGTCGTCACCTATCTTTCATGAGTGTAGGCCTAGACAACCTACATTTATATCTAGAGAGGCACCTTCGATGCCGAAGGCAGAGCAACAGGGTCACCAGCCTGAGTTTCATCCACATCACAGCATGTCGGTGGCAGACGTGACCAGATTCTTTGGAGAGTACTCGACATTGGCACCTGAGATCAGGTAGTCTTTATCTTTTCATGAGTTTATGGATGTGCATAAACCCAAAGGGGGAGGTAGATTTGACCGCAGAGCTCCTCAACACCAGTAGCTATAGCCACAGGTGAATAGGGATCTTCAGCATGCAGTCAGCAAGATTATCTTGCCTTACTTTGATGGCTCAAATAAGAGTTCAGTGAGGTCTTGGGTACAGAAGTTAGATAATTACCTATCATTGAGACCTATGCAGGAGGACGAGGCCATTAAGTTTGCTACACTGCATCTTGATGAATTGGTGCATGATTGGTGGCATAACGGCATGTACACCCTTGGTCATCACACGGTTACCACCTATCAGGAGTTCACGAGCAGGCTCATAGAGCGTTTTGAAAAAAAGGGTCCAGAACTTTATTTCAGGGAGCTAGCTAAGCTTAGGCAAACAGGCAGTTTGGATTCTTACATCAGTGAATTCCAGAGGGTTGCAGTCATGGTGACAGGTATTTAAGAGAGCAGACTTGTCATTCTCTTCATCGAGGGATTATATGAGCCTATGAGAGGTTGGGTCAAGGCATTTGATCCCCCTACTCTTCAGGAGGCCATGTGGAAGGCAAGGAGTATGGAGCTTTCTGCTATGAAGAAACAATTTTAGCCTAAAACAAACACCATGCCTGTTGAGGAGAATCATACACCAGTTGCAGAACCAAAGAAGAAAACAACAACAACAACAATTGATGATGCAACTCGTGATGAATTGAGGGGGAAACAACTTTGTTATTGGTGCAGAGAACCTTACAACAAGGAGCATGATTGTCCTTTGAGACCAAAGGGCAGAGCCAACCGCGCCATGTGGGTTTACTATGGAGATGTTGAGTTTGAGGATTCAAACCCGCAGGTTGTTTTAGAACATGAGGAGGTCGGGAATGCCTCTATGGAGTTTGGGCCCGATGCAAACTTGTCCCCATTGGTATTATCTGCTAGTGTATGGGATGATTCATTCAGGTTCAGGGGATTAGTGGATGGATAGCGATGTATTGCTATGCTTGACACCAGAGCCACACACAATTTTATTGATGAGAGATTTGTTAGCAGATGTAGACTCCAGACAGAGGACTTCGCTGGATTCAAATTTCGGGTGGTAGATGGATATACCCTCACTTGCACTCGACGAATTTGTAATCTCACCCTCATGCTGAATGATTATGAGTTGCAGGCAGACTTTTATGTGGTCACCCTGGGTGGGATGGATTTAGTGTTGGGTATGAGATGGCTTCAGGACATTAGTATGTTCACCCTCAACTTGCCTAAAATGGAGATGAGATTTGAGATACAGGGCAAGAAATATGTGTTGAGGGGGATTACATATGGGAGCCTACGCTCTATCTCTCTCGTTAGTGGGAAGAGTGAGAAGGTAGAGAAGGATTTTGCGCAGACTGGGCATGGTTTTGGATCTTACTCTCTTGACCCTAATCTAGAGATGAGGGATGATAGTGTTTGGGATCCTATTGGTGCACTGGGATTTCAGACTCAACTTTCGGAGGAGTTTCACAATGTGTACACGGTGCAGAGTGCATATGGTTTCATGTTTGACCCGCACATACACGATTTGTTTCAGGTGCACAGTTATGGTATGCACGTGCTTGATATGTTGGCTAATAGTATATCTCGTGTAGTTTTAGGGAGTAAGTGTTGCTTGCAGTTTGACTTGCTTCCTCCTGAGTTTCTTGATCCTATGACAGACAACACTGAGGTTGATAGGGGATGGTATTCTATTATAGTTGATCAGTTGTGGGAGTTATAGGAGATAGTTGTGGCTAGCAAGAACATTGTTCGGCACTATCCTTAGGATCCAGGTGGTGCGGTGCGTCCTTATTTGTAGAGATTGCTTGAGGACAAGCAATTTCAGGGAGGGGGACTGTAATGTCCTTGTTTTAGCTGGAATTATTTGTTGAGGAGTTAGCCTATCATTTTGACCCTCGTAGGTTGACATATTTGATTAGAGGGTTATCCATGGCAGTTATCCAAAGTTTCAAGACATTACTCCACTAGTTGATTTAGGTTTGGGCCTTTGCAGGGACTCACATAGTGATATTCAGGCACTTACTATTTATAATAAGTCAAGCCAATAGGGGTTACTATTTATGGCAGGGCACCTGGTTCAGTTGGCAAGTTCAGTATCAACCCAGTTTGATAGTTCGTTGAGCAAACAGAGAATAATGGTGCATTTAATAATAATTAAATGATTATTATTATGACTTTATAATATAAAGTCAATTAAATGAAATATTAAAGTATTAATTAATGGAAAATTATAAAGTATTTAATACTTTATAATAGAGGAGTAGTTTAATATTAAATTAGTATTTATTACTCATTTAAAAAGGGACGCCATTTATTAATAATTTGCTTAAGTCTCAAAAGCGCGAAATTATTATTATTAAATGTCATTTAATTGCTTTTTTGACAAGGGGTCGAACTTGTGTAAGAGAGTTATATATTTCTCAAAGGCAGAATAGAACTCATTATTGATTGATTATTCAAATTTTGTCTTTTCTCTTTGAGAACATTTGGAGTTGGAGAAACAAGGGTTTCTGTAATCAGGTTTTGGAGAACGTCAACTCTTCAGAATCAGACATACTGAGGCTATGAAATATCAGTTGAAGCTTGTCCATCAGAGTGGCTTTATTCAGAAGTCACAACATAGCATATTTGTGAGATTTCAAATTGGGGTTTCAATCTTCAGCTAGATCGATTTCTTCCAGAAAGAGATTCTCCTTCTGAAATACTTGTCACCATGACTGCAACCCTCTAGAATTCACTGATGTAAGAATCCAAACTGCCTGTCTACCTGAGGTGGTGTCATTGGGGGAGGTTCATTACAGTGATATTTTTTTGTATTAAAAAAAAATTGAAAAAAAAGAGAGAGCTTAAAGAGTTCATATCTTTGGTTCTTATTATAGAGATTGCATATATCTCAATGAGGTTGTGTTGGTACTGTTTCATTCAGTACACATTTTTAGTGGGCATTATTGAAAATATCATTTTGTATCCTGTTGTGATTTTGTGACTGCAAATAATTAATGCAATTATAAGGTCCTAACAGTTTGCATTATCATGAGATTTTGTTTCAAAAGAATTTGGCGCTTCTAACTTGAAGTGGGTGCTTTAGTTTGTTATTGGAGTTGGTGCTTCACATTGTTACTGAGTTGATGCTCAGAAAAAACATTGTAATCAGTTTGGAATTAAGCCTATAAGGCATTTTGGAGTGGTTTTTCTACCCCAAGAGGGTTTTCCACTCGTTAAAATTTTGTGTTTCTCTTTTGTGTGGTTTATGCTTATCTTGCTTAAGTTCTCATTCTATTATATGTTAGAATGGTTTATGCAATGCTCTGATACTTTATCACAGTTTCAAGTTGTCTTTAAGATCAATGTTCAATTGTTCATGTCATTGTATGAATGTTAAATTCTGCCATAAGTGAGTTGGTGTCTTGTGTAAAAGAAAGCATCAAAAGGTTATTCATCCTGCTTTATATGAACAATGTATATCATGATTTGATATGAGTTGTTAAGAATTCATGTTATGTTTGGTTAAGTCATTGGAAAACAATCATTCAAAACTCATTTTTCACATTGCATATACAAGTCACTCATTTGTTCAAGGTCAAAAAGTTCAAATCTGCATTTCAAGTCAAAAAAAAAAAGTTCTTATACATTACTCCGATTCACCCCCCTCTCAGAGTAATTCCACTTCCAACACTCTCTAGTGCACCCTCCCTAGATTCAGTATCATACATGACTCACTCTCCATTAATATGGATCCTAAGAATCCTCTAGACATCCTCTAGAGTGATGGTAACCTTGCTAGTAAGTAATGTTGAAACTTTTTACCACCCCTTGTTCAAAAAATGCCTCTAATAGTTACCTTCCTTCCTTTCCAAGATACATTGGAATACCCATTTGCAAAAAATATTCTAAGGATGACTTTTCCCTTCTTCGTTCAATTTTCTTCCTAGATTCTTCCAGACTTCTGGGCCCTGAATGAACACTTGGACTAAGGTTTAATTCTATTATGGTTCCCCATTTTCCTTTTCTTCGTTCTTTCTCCCTTCTTGTCCTTTCAAAATTTTGAGTTTTGAATGAACTTTTAGATCAAGTCCAAAAGTTTTCTTTCTTCCCAAATCCCCACTCCCTCATTTCTTTTAGGGTCCTATCAAATGTTTGAAACCTAATTGGTTTTTTGCACCTCTCATCTAAATGTACCCATCCCTTCTTCATCCCTCCTTTTCTTTTCTTTTCCTTTTGTTTTTTTCAAACTTTTGAAGCCTAATCATACATTTTCCCCTTGGTCTAAAGGACCAAATCCTTTTTTCTTCTCTACTCTCACCATCTATGTTCCTTTTGCAGAATGATGACATATGGAAGCTCTTGATTGCAATGCATCACCCTTTTACAATGTAATTTTAAATCTTCAACATATAAAGATAATGTGATAAACAATAGAGGAAGCAGATGGTGATGTGTGTTCCAATATCATTTGAGTGCATTTCTCCTTTTCATTGTGTTTTGACTTCCCCAATGCAAAGTATTTTGTGTTAAGCAGTCACAATCAAAAGATGGATGTGTGGTGGTCTCTAATTGGAGTGCATAATCTCTTCAAATCATAGGTTCACTTCCTCAGCGTGGAAGAAAAATACACTATATGAAAACCAACAACAACATAACAAGTGGTGGCTTCTCATTATAGTTCATTCTTGGAAGGTGAATATCATCCTCAAATCACACTAATACAAGGGTAGTTGAAAAGTAAAGGGCTAAGTGGACTTTCCTAATTGGAGCACATGTTTTCTTTGCACCGCATTTTCTTCAAAAGGTGATGTTTAATGTTGTGCACTAGTCTTAGGGAATGTGTTAATCGTACATCAAAGTGTGGCCTTTCAAATCGATGGATGGGATTTAAACTTCCAAAAGGAAGATGTGGATCATTGATCTTGGCCCTCCTTGATTTGATCAATGACACGAATTCAAATTAGACAACGATTAAACATGCCATTTCACAAGAGACTAGCAATAATTTTGCAGTGACATTTTTAACTACTAGATCAAATCTCTCAAGTTATAGATATGATTTTCTCATAGATTCCATGCCACATTTAATGCAAAAATGACACACATACTCCTTTATGTTTGGTAGAGAAATTCCTTCTATTGTAGACCATTCATGGCCAAATTTCATGAAAAATTTCACAAGGTTTTTCTACTCTGCACATACAGATTATTCAATGCGAAGACATGGCATGCACATCAAGACCATCCTGATCAACCTTAAGTGTGGTATACAATGGCCCTATCATCTATATTTGATCTCATCAGATTTCTTCTGATTGCTAACCATGATTAGGTTAGGGTTTGATTTGAAAACATCTAAGTTATGTATGAACTATAAAGGAAAGCATTATATTCATTTTAAGGGTTATTCCTTGGGCCCCTCTCATGACTTTCTATAGCAAACTATGCATTTCTTGTATTCTTCCATTGTAAGATTGGATTCTATTCCTTTATATTAATTAAATAGACTACTTTACCTCTTCTCTTTGGAATATATTGTGTAAACCCCTTCTTACCTTCATGTTCAAATTCTCTTTTGTTGTTTTCCATTCATATATGAGTGTTTTTACTATGTTTATAGTCAGTGTTCTATGAATATCCTTCCTCTAAAGCATCGACCAAACCCTAACCTTCATATTATCCTTGGGATTTCATAAAATAGAGATTTGTGTAAGCATTTTGGTCTCTTTTATTAGTGTATTGTGTTTCCCAAAGCATGAAGAAACAAACTCTATCTTGGTGTATCACCTCACCCTTCCTTTTTTATGCATTTATTTTATCCCTTTTCCCCATGTGAGTTGCTTAGAATGGGGCAATGGTAGGATTTCATGTGTTGGGTTGGACCAACACATCTGTAGCTTGATCAAAACAGGAAGCCAACCTTCTCTAGAGATTTGACCTCAACTTGCGAGGTCCCATACCTTGAGTTCATTTCCATTTTTTCAATGGAATGATGAACTCATATTCAACAAGGTGCAATTTCATGTGACAACAAGTAACATAAAGGAGCATCGCTTGATCTTCCATATATCAACTAGGTTTGACATCATGGCCCTATGTGCTCTAATCTCAGGCATATAGGTAATGTTTCATAGCCCATCCACTACTAGAAAGGCACAATGAAACTCATCCAACTCAGTTCTTATATGTAGCGTCACGAGATGATTCTCCCTAGACATAATCAACTCCAATAGAACATGCAAAAATAGCACACACAATGTCAATTATATTGCAAAACAAATAATCCTAAGAAACCTAGCCCTAAAATCAAATGCAGCAAACCCCTAAAACCAATTATGACCCATTTTATCAAATATGTCATTTTGTTGTCAAATACGACCTAATTTTTCAAATGTGCTAAGTTTCCTATCAAATTCACTAAATCAAATGTGACCTAAAACTAAAATTGCACCAATAAATTTATCAAATGTGAAAAAATATTTCAAATACATTAGTCCAGGCATCAAATGCACTAATCCATACATTGGCACATTTGATTGTCCTACTTTCCCTAGCATTTATTACTACTAGACCTAGAACTAAGGACATAAGGGTTAGATACATACCACCATGGGTGCTCTAGCTATCCATTGGTACTAGTGAATGGGCTTTGCACGGTGGCTACTCCTCATAATTCATGTCATCTCAAAAGTTCTTTCACTCTTTGATCACTCTAGATGCTCTAACAATCTATAACTAGGAGAGTGAAAATGACTTGAAAATGACTCTCCCATGCCTATATATAGCCAAAAAATCCCTAATTCATCATGCCTACCCTCCTCCAATCCATCTCTTCATAACCCATATCCCTCGAACCCCATTCATTAGCCACCCAATCTAGTTTTTTGTCTTCTATTTCACTAAACCTACCTTGTTTACCTATCATGAGCTTGACCCAAAAAATATTTTTTTCTCATCGACCTCTTAAGGGGGAAACCAACTTCCACCCCTCGATCCATTGGCACATGTTATCACCTAAAATTTTCATACTAGTAGCAATGTGATGGAATAAGAAACCAACCCTCATTCACATACTTACAATAATCTACAAATTCAACTTAGAAATGGTTTGAAACAACACAAAAAATCTACAAGAAGTGTTCTTTTTTTTTTTCATTCGAAATCTCTGAGAAATTCAAGAATTACATAGCATAACTATGGGATGATTAAAATCATTACAAATATGAAATATGATTGATACAAAACATCAAAGATCAATACAAAAATTATCTTCTTCAATTTGACTTCTATCACAATCCTCTAGCATCTTCACCCTACAATCTTCATTAGAAATCATTGTTGCAATCAAACCATGAAATCATCAATCTTCTTTCTATTGTAGCACACCTCAAAACCTACAACAAAAATATCTTCTTCTCTTTCAACCTTCTTTCAGCTGAAGCTCTTAAGCTCCCTTCACATGAACTTCACTAGCTCTTTGTCTCCCAAAATGTGAAGCTCACTAGCTCCCAAAAACATGGGCTTATATGCAAATATAAATCTGCACAATGGAGTCTTCAAATCCTCTCTTCAATCTGGTAGCATCTCCCCATTTGTAGAGTCTAAACTAGTGTCTTGTAAAATTGGTGGAAATTACACAATTTAGAGGAATGACCTAGTTGAACAGTCCACTCAACATTGCAAAGACTTCACTAAATTATCAACCAGAGCTTGTAAACTTGTGATGGCACTGTCACTATATGTGCTTTCAAAGACCTGAGATTACCTAGGTTATCCTATTAAAGGTATTCTACTTGTTGGAAAATTACAAAAACACATAACACTAAAGGAAGTAAACTAGTGCTAATGGCTATAGGTACCTACAATAAAAATCTATAGCTGAATTGTTGTTAATAGATAATTACTGAAACTAACTCAAAAATAATAACTAAACCTAATCTATCCTTTGGAGTACTACAAATCAATTGAATGCATTCATACACATGAACAACAATTATTGATAATCATGATATGAGAATCTATTTTAACTTACATGCAATTTATAAAGTAATGACTAACATAAATAATTGTCCAAAAGAAATAAAACAACTATGAATGTAGTGAAGAATAGTTACCTTGAGTGGCTTGCTCAAGTGGTTGTATTCACTTAAACTAAAACCAAACCTAAATCTTCAAATTCTATGCAACCATATTAACTTGAACTTCATTCATTATGCATTCCAAAATATCACATAAAATATTTCTCAAAGATTGTATTCAAGAAAACCATTTTTGAACAATCAACATTTCTATAGATTACAACTGAAAACTAAGAAATAATTGATAACAAATCCACCGGTATAAGATTAATCAAATAACTATACTAAAGACTCAGCCACCAGCTATACATAGGCATGGCGGAGTTTATTCTAAACACAACTCTAAACTGAAATCATTAACTACAACTCCCTAGATATCAGAGTTTGTAATTAAGATTGAGTTATTCAAATTACAACTGGAAAGAAACAAGAGTTCAAATAGGATTAAAACTTTGCAAAACAAATTTGCATGTGGAGCACATAATCAGTTATCTAGAATCCTATCAATAAAAGAATTCTTCTTCTCCAACACCTTATTAACTGCCATAATGATGCACGACTAACTCCATCAGGTGTCTTCGCATGGTAGTTATTACACAGTTTATTTTGTAACTTCCCCTGTTCCATTGTCTAAGACCTCCTTTGCCTGCGAGCTATAGTATCTTCTTGGGCTGCAAGAGGTTAATCCACAAAACACATACACAAAGCTAACTACCATGATTAAACACATAATTCTAATCACATTCCATACATATCCACATATAAATCATGTAATGCTACTATATCATAACTATATTTCCATTGCTCTAATTCAGGTCCAAGGTTGCATAATAAGCATATTTAAAGATATCACAGTATAGGAATATGTGTAAAAGGATTGTCTGATACTGTTTGTAAACATGCATAAAAACATTAGGAAATGGACTAATAAATGGACTCATCACCATCTCACCTGCAAAAACTCCCAAATCCATCTTCCCAAATGACAAGGCCTAAATATATAGATTTCTAAATGAGAAAAACCATTATGGCTTTCTAAAACCACAAGAAAAACAACTCCTTGGAAAACCCACGTCCCATTTGGAGAAATAATCATAAAATAATAAAATTAATCAATGCTCACATGGCCTTCACATGGGATGTAAACCATGTCCAATCAAATTTGGTCAATTCTAGCATCTTCATTGATCTTCGACGGCCCCAACGGCTCCAAATATGGACATGTGCCAACATGCAAAGCTTGTGGCACAAACATGCAAATACATGCAAGGTATGCAATTGAACATGCAAGAACATGCACCCCAAGTGGTCCCCACCTTGAAATGGGATGACTGAGAAGAATATTTTCCAATTTATGCCTTAGAAACATTTACCATTGCATAATTTCCACCAAATTTACAATTACAATTTGCTACAAGGGAAATTACAAAGTTGTAAATTAAAATGTTTATTCTCCTAACTCCCAAGCCCTTATTGAAAATAAACAAAATTTAAATAGCAATATTTTTGGTGATGCAAGATTGCTATTACCCCGAGATGCTCCTGCATCAGACACCTGGGTAGGAAATTTTTTGTGAATATGGATTCACAAAATAGGGTTGAGTGGTAATACCACCCTTTCATATTACAAGTAATCATCAACAAACTCCATCATTGAATTTGGCACCTACAACTGAGTCTTCTTTTTCCTCTTCCAACACTTAGTCGAAACAAGCAACCTCCTCCTCTGACAACTTTGCACTCCATTCTTCTCTCTTCTCGTGGACTTGTATCCACCATGTACCATCCTCCTCCTCCTAATACCATACATTCTCCTCTCTCCTCTTGTGGGATTCAACCCACCACAGACCAACCACCTCCACCAAGTTTCACCTACAACATCCTCTACAAATTCTACATCCAAATATGTATTATCCAAACAATAATAAAAATATATCGTATCCTTATACAAATTTGTAATTACTACTCCATGGAAATTAGAAATTTCCATCTGCATACTCTCTTCTTGCTTGACATCCTCTTATACTTTCAAAAAAGAAGGTATAGAATCATCACAACTAAATTCAAAATTAAAGTTTACCTCATTCTTGTTTGTTTTCTTAACACCTTTTTCCTTGTTATTCATTGCAACATCCATCTTCTCACCTCCAACGACAAGTTTTATAAACTCCTCTTCGTGTTTGTCCATCATTTGTACTTCCAACAACTTGTTGATTCTTTCCATGTCTTCTTTCAACAAGATATATTACTCTTCCTCTCCAACCTACTCATCAAACTTAGGACCATCCATGTTCACAATTTTTGATTGTAAACCTTTTTCATCCACTTCACATAATGCACTCCATTCACATGCTATCACTAAAACTTGTGCCTAATTATCTTCTCCATTTGTGTGGGCTGCCCCCACATATTCTTCCTTACATTCAACCCCTACCAAAGGGTTGCAACACTCTTTCTTTATGATCTTCTCTTCACTATCCTCTTTTAGGAGAACATTCTTCTTCCCATATCTCTCTTTGTGTATTCCCACTTCCTCTTTCACCATCTTTTCCAATACACCTACTTTAGTCTAGAGCTTTTCAAATTCTTCATGGTACTTCCTATCTTCCACTTCTTCCCAATATTGTTCCTAGAAAAAAAAAATTATGGGCCTCCTCATGACCCATCCCATCCTCTTTGATATTGTTTTTCTCATGTTTGGTGATCTGTCTACACACAAATCACACACACCACCACCACAAGTCCTGGTGCAAACTGCCTCACATCAATGCTTTTGCCTACACACTCAAGAACTCCCACTCTGATACCACTAATGAATTAAGAAACCAACCCCCATTCACATACTTACAACAATCTACAAATTCAACTTATAAATGGTTTGAAATAACACAAAAAATTGCAAGAAGTGTTCTTTGTTCATTCAAAATCTCCTAGAAATTCAAGAATTACATAGCATAACTGAAACTATTGGTTTTGCAGCCATATGGGCCGATTAAAATCATTACAAATCTGAAATATGACTGATATAAAATAGCAAAGATCAATACAAAAATTATCTCCTTCAATTTGACTTCTATCACAAGTCTCTAGCATCTTCCCCCTATAATCTTCATTAGAAATCACTATTGCAATCAAACCATAAAATCATCAATCTTCTTGTTGTTGTAGCACACCTCCAAACCTGCAACAAAAATTTCTTCTTCGTCTCTTTCAACCTTCTTTCAGCTGAAACTCTCAAGCTCCCTTCACACAATCTTCACTAGCTCACTGTCTCCCAAAATGTGAAGCTCACTAGCTCCAAAAAACATGGGCTTATATGCAAATATAAATCTGCAACAATGGATTCTTTAAATCCTCTCTTCAATCTAGTAGCATCTCCCCATCTCACCTACAAAAAATCCCAAATCCATCTTCCCAAATGACAAGGCCTAAATATATAAATTTATGAATGAGAAAAACCATTATGGTTTTCCAAAACCACAAGAAAAACAACTCCTTGGAAAACCCACACCCCATTTGGAGAAATAATCATAAAATAATAAAATTAATCAATGCTCACATGGCCTTCACATGGGAATGTAAACCATGGCCAGTCAAATTTGGCCAATTCTAGCATCTTCATTGATCTTCGGCGACTCTAACGGCTCCAAATACGAACATGCACCAACATTCAAAGCTTGTGGCACAAACATGCAAAGACATGCAAGGTATGCAATTGAACATGCAAGCACATGCACCCCAAGTGGTCCCCACCTTGAAATGGGACACTCAAGAAGAATATTTTCTAATTTATGCCTTAGAAACATTTATTGTTGCATAATTTCCACCAAAATTATAATTACAATTTGCTATGAGGAAAATTACAAAGTTGCAAATTAAAATATTTATTCTCCTAACTCCCAAGCCCTTAGTGAAAATAAACAAAAATTAAACAACAACATTTTTGGTGATGCAAGATTGCTAGTACCCCAAGATGCTCTTGCATCAACATGTCTTTGAAACAATGCAGTGAGAAAATTGTCTTAAAGAGGGGCAGATTGTAGACACCTAAAAATGACTAGTGCATTTCTTCTAGTTCAATATCACTCTTCCTTATCGTTTCTTATCAATCTATTTGTTATTATAAATTAAATAATTTTAATTATTTAATTAAGGTAACACATTATCTTCTTTAATTAAATAAATTTCCATTTCCTCTTATCTACACTAAAATAATTTTAAATAATTTAATTAAATTCCTAATTTCCTCTATCCACATTGATTAAATAATTATTTAATTAATTCGTGCATTCATTTCATCCACCATAATTAAATAATTTTTAATTATTTAATTAGCTAATATTTGCTCTAAAATTAAATTAAATTTGAATTTTCTATCTTTAAATTCTTCTAAAAATAAATAAAAAAGTATTTTATTTATTTCCTAATTATATCTTTATTTCATGCACATGAATTAAATAAAAATTCTATTTATATTCTTCCATCTCCTAATTTAGTGAGTTGACTGAAAAGCAACATCAATTCACTTTCACTCACTCTCACTTCACTCACTCATGCAATCAATCATCTCATCCATGCAATCACTTAACTCCACATCTTAGCCCACCATATTGACACATGTCACTTGCATGCTCATCATGATGTATCAACCAATCTCATATGTTGATCTCTCCAATCATCCTACAACATTAATCAAATATCTACGAAAGCTATAAAACACCCATCATTTAGCCATTCAATCCCCTAAGCCATCTTGTATCAATTTTTTGAATTAAATTTATGCTAAACAAAGAGCAATACACATATTATTATATCAACATTATCATCACATACAATTGAGTAAGGTCAGACACATTTTTGTGGAGGTAATCTTTATTTTTATTTGATTTCATTTATGTTTTGTGTACACACTCACATTGATGTGGTCATTTTATTATTGAATGGGGTCTTTTATTGATATTGCCTTATTTTTAGATTTGATAACATGATTTAGGCTTCACATCAATCTAGATATTCTAGTGACAATAGTTGCTAGGATATGGATGATTTTACTTGAACTAGACTTGCGAGTCCAAGCAAAGGATAAGGAGTGGAGTTTACCAACTCAAGAGTAGCCAAATTGTCATGTCCCTTTTTTTTTTTTTTTGAAATGAGTACTTACTAAAAATAGTAAGTTTCTATTATCCAGAAATAGTAAGTTAGAGGTATCTAGACAACATTGGAATATAATATTATTTAATATTTATATTGTCCTAGTGTAATTTTTATCTAAAGGACAAATAAATATTGAATATTTGGTGGTGCTAGCACATGTGGGTCGTGAGTTTTGGAAAATAACACTTTAACCTCATGTGGGTGCCTCAAAAAATGCATTTTGAGTTGTCAAAAGATGCCTTGTGAGTGGTATAATATGAAAGGCTAAATTTTGAGGTGTTATGATGCATTTTATGACTTTTGTAAGTGCCCAAAATTGGGGATAAATATTTGTAGATGAATCTAATGTTTTGTAGAAGTTTCTAGATGACCAAGAGTCTATAAATATTGGTCATTTTGCATGCAAGAGGATCTTTATGCATTTTCGCAAGTATATGTTGTTATTCTTCAAAGAATGAGAAAAAATTGAGGGAGTGATCCTCCAGGCTGATAAACCAGGGAGATAGAGACTTGCAGGCAATGGGTTTACAGGTCTCCAGAGGCAACTTTATACAAGGGTTGCAATTGTGTTTTCAAAGGGGTTTTATTGTGTGTTTTTGCAGGGTTTTGGTTGTGGATTTTGGTGTGTTTGCTTCAGAATTTGTAATATTCTATTTTGTTATTGTGAGAAGCACTTTTGTGTATTTTTTTTTGTTATAAACTGATCCATAACATTTTTATTCATGCTCTATCATTATATTGGAGTGCAAATCTATTGGGGTTTTGATGTATTTTGAGTTCTCAAATTGGTAGAAATTATGCATATTGTAAGGGAAGATTTGTAGATTATCCAAAGTGCCTTTTTACAGGATGTTATGCTACCAAAATTTCTATAGAAACTTTTTTTGTTGCTGCAATAAAAAATCTGGAGTGTTTGTGGCTTCATTGGTGCAATTTTTAGCATACCCGATTTCACTATTTTCGCGTGTTTGCAAATTTAACCATAGAAATTGTTAAAGGACTTAAAATATGATTGAAATATTTCAAAAGGGATATTACAGTGGTATTAGAGTTGTGCTCTTGCTAGCCTGATGGTTTCAAAGATGCAACCCATTAAATCTAAATTCTTTCCTGAAGGTGGTTACTTTACACTCACTCACTCTTCCAACCCCATGGAAGAATTGGTTATGGATCCAACTACTATGAGGGTTTCAGGAATTTAGTCCCCTACAATGTTTTCTTAATTCACATGAAAGGTATGATGGCACTGAAAGGTTATAAATTACACCCAAGTTTGGGTGAGAAAAATTGAAAGGAGGAGACCTAGGATCATGAAGTCAAGGAAATGTCTCTACAAAAAGATTAAGAATCAAGTCAAGGGTTGAAGGTAATGAATTTTTAATTGAAAAGGATATTTCAATGAATGAAATCTCACAACAAGAATGTGTTCATTTTGATGAAGTTAATTCAAGATCAACATTGCATGTTGATTATAAAGATAATTCAAAAGTTATGAATATTGTCAAAGAGGTAACCTTTGAAAATAGTGAAGAGAAAACTCTTTTTGTGTAAAAAGAGAATGTATCTAACATGCAAGATGGTGGAAGAGGGTCACTTGTTCAAAGTGTAAAGTTCAACATTAGGAAAAGGGTAATGGAACTTGGTGATCCACTGAGGGAGTTACAAAGCAATATTATGGATGGATTTTCTTTAAAAAGCATCATTTTTGTTAACCTGAACTCATGGGTTTTGGATCAAGAAAATAAAGTTTTTGAAGATTTCCCAATGAAATTTATTTTGGAAAATGAGAATGATCACTCTACTTGCAGCCAAAGGTATGGAAATATTTCAAATTTGTCACTTTCTATGTTACCACAAAATTATTTTCATTTTGGAGAGCATGCAAAAGGGGGAGATCAATCTTTTATTGTTCAAAGTTGTTTATACATAAGAATATGGGATCCAAGAAATCTCTTGAGGATTAAAAGGGTTAGAGTCACTATTGAGTTCTCCATATGTTGTATTTGGAATGAAAGAAAGTTTGCAAGGATTCCTATAGTGTTATTTATGCTTTCTAAACACATAATAAAGGATCAATATTCATATTTTTTGAAACACTTATGCAAGCTAAGTACCACACTTGAAGAAAATATTTTGAGTAATGGAAAAATGGTGATAGGAAACTTGGTTTGTTTGATGGTTGACATTGGTAAGGGGAAAAAAATTAAATTTAAGGTTTATTATTTGATGAATAACCATGTTTTAATGTTATGGAAATCTAGTCTCATGAAAGTTAAAGGATTCATAAAGGATGAACTTCTACAAACCATTAGCATCATAAAGGCAAGGAAAATAGTCTTACTATTTGGTGAACAAAAGAAATGTAAATATTTCCATATCATATGTCCTAAAGCTACAATGGCTATGTGGTTGAAAGAAAAATGGGTTAAAAATATTTTATACTTGACTTATATCAACCAAAATCTAGTCATACAAGAGTTTGCAACACAAAAGACATTTGAGAGGCCTATGGAGGTAATCAACCCATGTTTTACAATTTTTATTTCCAATTTCTCACATGCATGTGTAGAAGAATATGGTGTTGCAGGAGAAGCTACATGGGCAACAAGATGTTTGAAGGATAAGAGAATTCAATCTATGATATCATTTAGTGAGCACCATAGATTTAATTCTAACATTCCACTACTTCAAAATCAACAAAGGAGGATGTTAAGATATGTGCTTCCAGGATAATCTTTGGAGATGAGGATTTTGCATGCCAATGCTTATTATCCAATGGAAATTTCAGACATGGGAAATAGTTATTTTAATATTATGGTTTCTCATGGATATTTTGTATCCCCTACATGGTTTCTCATGCATCATACAAGGGACACATCATGGTTTTCTACTCAAGTTGGTAGTTCATGCATTTGTTGCATCGTTGATATATTTTTAATCTTGGTAGAGCTCTTGTTTTGAATAGCTATAGTTTGTTGCACTTGGATATGGTTTCATTGCATAGAAGGTTATCATTGTTAATTTCAAATAATACAACAACCATATCTTTTAATTGGGGAAGATTGAGGGACGTTGTGCAGTATGCATGTGTTATTTACATGTTCCTAGTGAAATTGTGTGAAGATTTGTGGGTATTGTGTACGATGGAGTATGTTGATGTTATAAATCAATATGATGCTAATAAAGACCATTATATATTATTATTTAATCCAATCATATCATCTTTAAAGGTGGTGGGTTCACTCTTTTAGTTCAGAGCAAAACAATGTTGGCAGTATAGTGTGATATGGAAGTTTGGTTTGATTTTTGAAGAATTATGGAGTATATGTTGCTATTCCTTAGCACTATTTTGCACTCCTCTTCATAATTATTTCTTTTATATACCATTCCATGAATATGAAGAAAAAATATCTCAAGCTGGGGAAATGTATGAGTTTGTTATTGTACATTTTTGTATTGCACAATTCAACAATGTTTATTTCAATATTATGGAGGTGGAAGTAGTTGTTGTCTCCAAAATATGTATTTTTTTGTTGTAAGGGATGTAATGAATATTATAACAATCATAATAGTAGAAAAAATCATATCCAAAATATTATCAAATTCTTCACAAGTCCTAGGAACAAGTTTCCCAATGATAGTACATTTCTAGCTAGTACTCCAAGGCACTCTTTGAATTATTATGGGAGATTGTATTGGATATGTTTCAAGATGGAAACTATCAAGAACATTAGTAAGTCACATAATATAGTAGAGGGTTCAATAGAATTATTCTTTCCTTTCATTTTGAAATTATTTTTGGATGATCAGTTTGTGACAATTGGAGGACTCGGGAAGTGCACAATTTCTTTCCAAAATGAATTGTTGATTGTAGAATCAAAGTTTTGGAAATGGTGGTGTATTAGTTGTTGTTATATGGTGTTAATCTTTACTCCTCAACATTACCATTGTTGTTTCAGATCATATCTAAATGTTGCATATAACATCCTTCAAGTTGAGGCAAATTTTGGAACTAGTGTTAAATTCAACAGGGTGTATCTCCACATTTTGAAGGTAAAAAAGGTAGTTGTTTCCAAATTATGTATTCACTATTGTGAAGGATGCATCAAATATTATAACAATCTTATAGGCTATCAAAATTAGATTTATGTCATAATAGGAAGTTTCAAATATCTTTGGTACAAAATACCTAGTGTTAGTGCATATATACAATGGTATCAAAATGAACTAATGCTTGCAAATTTAATCTTTGGGAAATGGTAGTGTAAATGTTGTTGCTACATGCTATTACTTGTTTCCCCTCTAAAAATATTTTGTTGTTATAGACCAGTTTATAAAGTTGAAGGTACCATCTCCCAAGTTGAGGTAATGTTTAGGCTTACTAGTGTGCATTTTAGCTATGCATATTTTAATATTTTGGAGTTGAAGGTAGTTGTTAATTCTCAAAGATGCACTTGCTATTATAGAGGATGCAATAAATTTTATAATAGTCCTAATAGCAGAACAAACTAGATTTACATTATTGGGAGAAGTTGCAAGTTTGGTTTATTACATGCTAGCACATATATTCAGTGGGAAGAATTTGACGAGTTGACAATTTTTTTTGGAAAATATGTCATCCATATTTGGAATGGGAGTGAACATATTAAATATTTGCATGAATATTCTTCTTGGTTTCATAGTATTGTCACAAAGAAGTCTGAGCTATCAGGTTTGCACTGTGTTTTATGGTAGGAATTACAACATCTCACAAGTATTGGATCAAGAATTTTTGTGGAATATAACATAATTTTGAAGCATCATGCTACTAATTGATTGAGGAAAAGCAATATTTGGGAAGAGAGGACTTTTCATGTCCCTTTTTTCTAAAAAGAGTACTTACTAAAAATTGTAAGTTTCCATTATCCATAAATAGTAAGTCGAAGGTATTAGGACAATATTGGAATATAATATTATTTAATACTTATATTGTCCCAGTGTAATTTTTATCTAAAGGATAAATAAATCTTAAATATTTGGTGGTGCCAACACAAGTGGGTTGTGTGTTTTAGGAAATAGCACTTTAACCTCATGTGGGTGCCTCGAAAAATGCATTTTGAGTTGTCAGAAGATGCCTTGTGAGTGGTATAATATGAAAGGATAAATTTTGAAGTGTTATAATGCATTTTATGACTTTTGTAAGTGCCTAAAATTGGGGATAAATATTTGGACGTGAATCCAATGTTTGGTAGAAGTTTCTAGATGACCAAGAGTCTATAAATATTGGTCATTTTGCATGCAAGAGGATCTTTATGCATTTTCATAGGTATATGTTGTTCTTCTTCAAAGGCTGAGAAACTATGGAAGGAGTGATCTTCTAGGCTGATAAACTAGGGAGATAGAGACTTGTAGGTAGTGGGTTTATAGGTCTCCAAAGGCAACTTCATACAGGGGTTGCAATTGTGCTTTCAAAGGGGTTTTATTGTGTGCTTTTGCAGGGTTATGGTTGTGAATTTTGGTGTGTTTGCTTTGACATTTGTAATATATTATTTTTTTGTTGTGAGCAGCACTATTGCATGTTTTTTTTCTATTATAAATAGATCCATAACATTTGTATTCATGCTCTATCATTATATTGGAATTCTGGAGAGTTTTTGGTGCAAATCTATTGAGGTTTTGATGTATTTTGAGTTGTCAAATTGGTAGAAATTATGCATATTGTAAGGGGAGATTTGTAGATTTTCCAAAGTTCCTTTTTATAGGTTGTTATGCTACCAATTTTTTTTGTAGAAACTTCTTTTGTTGCTGCAATAAAAAATCTAGAGTGTTTGTGGCTTCATTGGTGCAATTTTCAACATACCCTATTTTCCCTTGTTCGCAAATTTAACCATAGAAATTGTTAAAAGGACTTAAAATATGATTGAAATATTTCACAAGGGATATTACACAAAGATATTAAGCTCTTTTATCCACTAATTATATGGGCTAACTAAAATCTCTACTTGAAATAGGCAACTTGTCAAGAAAAAAGGAAAGTTAGAAATAAAAGAGAATATCTAGAACAAAATCTAACTATTTTGGTTGTTGGGTGTGAGATGAATAATGATTAGGGATATGCAGAAAAAAGATTGTTTTCAAGGTCAAGGATAATAGATATAAATTCTAAGGGATGAAATGAGATGTTTTATGGATAGAAGATGGTTTTTGTCTCAAGATTTTGATAATGGACTGGGTGATGGACTCAACTGAGATGTTTCAAGTTTGTTTTAGGTCTATCTAGACAAAATTCTAAAATTTTGATTTTACAATGGTTTGGAATCTCATGGATTAATCAAAAGCACCAAATTACTAATCAAAAGCACCAAAGTATTGATCAAAAGTGTCATTTAAGACATCAATAGCACTAAAGTATTAGAATCTAAAGGATTAATCAAAAGTGCAAAAGTATTGATCAAAAGCACCAAAGTACTTATCAAAAGTGATAAAGTACTTATAAAAAGCACAAAAGTACTAATCAAAAGTTCCAAAGTACTAGAATCCCACATTGGACAAACAGTAGAAGGTCTTAGGCTTACTAAATACAAGGTTCTTATTGTAATCTATAAACTAAGGGACCATCTATAAATTCTTGAGTCTAGGAGGTCTCCTATCCTCTTCACCAAACAAGTCTTAGTGGATCAAGGGTCTTGTAGCTTAGCTAGACATGACAATGGATCACTCTTGAGGTATAATTTTTTTATCCCCCCATTTATATATCCCACTAGTAAATGTGGTTGAGGTCATCCTTGAGGTGATGAAATCCCCAAGTAGGCCCCCTAAAGGGAAAGATTGATACTTGTGTTTATTATCCCCATGCTCACACAAAGTACAAGGGGAGAGAATACATAAGCTAGATCAACCTTGGATATGTTGAGAATACACTAGAATATTGAGAGGGGGGTGAATCATTATTCTATTAGATCACAAGGCTTCTGAAACAAAAGAAACTTCAAACTCTATTACATAAGAAAGAACATGAAATATAGAAACAATGCACAACACAACACAACACCAGATGTATGTGGAAAACCCCAGAGAGGAAAAACCATGGTAGGAAATGTTGCTAGGAGCTACTATCCTAATCCATCCTCACAAATGAATAATAGTTACAACTTTGTTCTAGGGATACAAACCAAGGAAGCTACTACTCCTTGAAAAGAGGTTTTAGGGTCACTCCCAAGGAAACTACAACTCCCTGCAAAATTTATTTTAGGGCTACAACCCAAGGAAGCTAAAATTCCTTGATCTGAGTACAAACTCAGGAATGATTGTAGAATGATAGTCCTTTCACTATCTAAAACTGATAATTAGGATCAATCCTTTTGATGATTGTACTTTTTATTTTTCTCTTCTCTTTTTGATGATTGTGGTTCTACTTTTAGCCAAGATGTTTTGCCTTTGTCTCACTACCTCTAGAAAAAAATTAAGCACCTTCTTCACTTTCCTTCTGTCACAAAAATATGTTAAAAATGAAACCATACAAGAACTTACACTTCTACTCTTTCTCTTCTAGTCACATGTAATTTTCATCATGTCACATACACGGCACGACCTAGATCAACTAGGTTTATAATTTATACATTGATTACAATTTACATGTCGGCCTACAATTGAGAATATTACATCTGCAAGTTGGCCAAAGATAAAGCAATCGACATGAAACATGTAGAGGGTAAGACCTAAAAGACTACATGCAACACCAATAAGAGGAACACACATTGCATATTCCAACACATGCTTAATCTAGTCCTAAACACTCTTCACAACTTTTATATTTGATGAACATAATTTGCATGCTTCGCAAATTCAAAATAGGTCAACCTTAAGCAAGAAAACATGAAATATGAATTATGTTGGCCTTCACAACATTGGAGATACACATGAATTATAAATGATCATTACTTGCACTTCTCTTAGATGAGTCGACATGACCCATACAACACCTTCAAACACTTAATAAACTCTTCTCAATAATGAGCTTGTTGCACACACCCTCAACATACCTTAGTCGGCCAGGAAAAAAGAATAACCCAACAAAATAACCATTTTGAACCATAGCTTGTTCTGGGGAAAATAGAAAACACCTTATAGAGCATCAATAAATATTACATAATTTGCAAAAATACTCTCATACACCCCTTTCATAGCTTCATGTAGCAAAAATTTGGTGCAAACCAATACACATTGAAACCAATCATCAAACAACATAGTCATATACTCTATTACTTCAAACTTTCTCTGCAGAAGGACTAATGATATGAAAATTTTGATATACCACCTTTGCAACATGTTGAACTTATATTCTAAATTGTAGAACTATATCTACAAACATGAAGGAATGCATAGCCAAACTTTTCACCTTTGAAAACACCAACATAGGATCAACACAGTCTTCAAACTGTCACTCACAAAAATATTTCCGGAACCCAAATGAACTAAAACATAGATCAAACATTCCCTAACGCTAGCCTAGACCTAAATTCAAATAGGACCTATAAACAAAAGATAAAACCATGTCAATATGATAAGTAATTAGAAGCACCCAAATACTAATAAAAAGTGTTCTTCATATCAAAAGCACCATTTTAGACATCAATAGTGTCATTATGTACCTAGACTTTTTAAAACATAGAATTCTAAAAAAAATGTTAGTTTTAGGGATGTGAGCCCCATTGGATGTGCTAGACTATGAATGAGATTGAATGTTGAAATTAAAAATAAGGTTAATAACAATGCAAATACCTATTCCAACATCCAATAATCACCTTCAATAAAGTGTGAGAACAAATGAATCAAATCAAAATCAATACTAAACTATATTACCTCCACAAAATGCCTCATCTTACTCCATTGTATATGATATATTGTAAGAGTATAGATATGGATTGCTCTTCAAATATAATCATAAGCTTGTAATAGAAAAATCGATGTAATATGATAGCTCAAATGTAAGACTGTGGATCCTCTCAATATTTTTGTGGGTTCTAGAGATAATTGTGTATGGGCAATGGTTTAGAATGATGGTGGATTTATAAATTTCACCTGATGTCGATCAACGATAAAGGATGATTAGAAGGATCGTTGGATGAGATTGATTGAGAGATCTTGATGAATTTGTAAGTGACATGTTTCATGATGAAGGGTTTGATTGATGAGTTAATTGGTTGCATGGATGAGTGAAGTGAAAGTGAGTGAGAGTGAACATAAGTTATTTTTTAGTCAACTCATTTAGAAGAATATAAATATAAATAAACAAATAAATTATTTAATATCATGTACATGAGGGAAAGATATATTTAGAAAATAAATAAAATATTGATTTTATTTATTTTTAGAAGAATTAAAGATAAAAAAAAATCAAATTTATTTATTTAATTATAGAGGAAATAATAGCTAGTTAAATAATTAAAAATTATTTAATTAATGAGGTTAGAGAAGTTTGAGAAATAAATTAAATAATTAAAAATCAATTAATTAATGTGGGATGAAAGAAATTAATAAATTAATTAAATAATTAAAAATTATTTAATCAATGTGGATAAGAGAAGATGACAAATCAATTAAATAATAAAAAATATTTAATTAATGTTGATGATGAGTTAATCAAATAACTAAAAATTATTTGATTAATGCGGATGATGTGTTCTATTAATTAAAAAATTTAAAATTATTTAATTAATATTGATGGATAAATTTATGAGAAATAATGACAGGTTAGATGGAATGTGTTAGTAATTTTTAGGTGTCTACATGACCCTATCATTAACATACTATTTATGCTTCTCCACTGTAAAGGTCAGACTTAAATTCACTATTAATATTGGATAGGTATTTTTCAATCCTATCCATCTTAAGGACAACGTCCCAACCTTACAAAATATTCCTATCATCCTCCTTTGAAGGTTGAGTTTGAGCCCCCATTTTTTCTACAATGCTTTTATCGTAATGTTAATTCTATTAATGCTCACATAAAACCATTTGGTCATGGTGTGTTGGGAATAAGACACATCCTTAATAGTATCAAGAATCTTAGAGAGATCCTCTCTAGAAGAGGTATTAGCAACAAGGAAAAGAAAGTCCCTGGGGATGTTAAGGGTAGAATCCAAAATCCTTGGGAAGGGGACCTTGACCATAGGTTCCACAATAGTATATTTCCCCTTTTTGGTGTCTATTTTCTATAAATATTTTTCTTAAACCTATTTTTATGTACCCTCTTAAATAGACCTATTATTCTTAGTCTCAAAGTCCTCAGACCAAATAATTTTGTAAGTTCCCTTCCTCTTTATTTAGGGTAGTCTTAGGGTTATGCTCCTTTAAATTTCTCTTCCTCTTTGGAGTCACCTCCTTAGTGTTACATCCCTTACATTGAGAATAAGTGTTTGGTTATGTATTTCAAATGCAATGTTAGTTGCAAGTAACTGCTTTCATGTGAATGTGAAATTGAGGATAAAATAATTGTTTTATTTCTCGTAATAGTAATGTAAATGACTTTCTTATATATGCAAGTGACTTTCTTATTCATGTGAAGCTGAATGTATTCACGAGATTATTTGTAAATACAAATATTCAATTTCTCAACTAAATTTTAAATTTACAGTTTCAGCTGAAAGAAACAACTAACTGATTTCAATATAACTGAAAATACAAATGAACTATAACTAACTTTTCTTTGCTTCTGAAATACAAGAACATTAACTACAGCTAAACATTTTACATGCTAAGTAACATTTCAAATATTTAAAGGGAGAGAAGGGTTTCAAGAGAATATAGTTAAGAAGTTGAATTACTTGAGCTTGACTCTGTCTTCATGGGAAAAGGATATATCATTAGGGGCTTTACCAACCATTTGAAGACCTACTGGCCTCCTGTGTTCCTTCTATTGAAGAAACCCGTCCCTTCACAAGGGTAATCAACAAGGATCATTCTATCATCATGCCTCTGATCCTGGTGTCAAGGACCTTTATCTCCTGATCGAACCTTCACTATGGGTACTTCCCAACTAGAAGATTACTCTAATCAGTGATACATTTGGTACTTGATGGTTGACAGATGCTGAATCTAGCATCGTACCCTGGCCAAAGATTTCATTTTCATTAATGAAACTCCTATGTTTTCAACAATCTCACCCTTGCTTGACATGATTACATTTGTCTCATGTTTTAATTTACAATATCTGGTTGTTTAATGATTTCTCTTAAATCAAGGTTTAATCTTAACCCTTACGTTTTATATATGAAAAGAGACTTAAACTACAATGAGGTTTCTTAGATTTAAGAATTGTACATTCCTTAAAGAATTCAATGAGAAAATATTTTCCTAAGTTCAACTTCTAAATATATTAGAGAGATGAAGAGAGGTTCACTGCTTTATCAAACAAAATGAACTTTTCCAAATGACTTCATAATGTTCACTCAAAATTCAGTTTCAAAAATCTGAAAGTTGACAAAGGTTTTCAAATGCAATAAAAAGGTCTAGGTTCAGGTTTTCACAGAGGAAATTCTTTCTCAATGTGACTCTAGAAAAATATTTGAAGACCCAAATTTGTTTTGTTTCCAGCAGGACGAGAAAGATTAAAGAGTTTGCTTTTCTAATCAATGAAGATCACTTAAATAGGTTCATCGCAATAATAAATGTTCATTAAAGTATCTATGCTTAACTTTCCTGAATTTAATATTCAAGCTTAGCAACTCCAAACTCTGTTCTTCTAAAGAACATGTAAGCGATCAACCACCGAAAGCTTCAGACTAGCAAGATGGAGATGCAAATCTAGGAACTAATATCACCACCTCACAAGAATTTGAAATGCATCTTATTTTGTAAACTTAACCACACACAACTTCCACTAGGTGATATTCAAAAAAATACTAATGAGAAAGTCGTCGATGATTAAAGAGAAGAGATGAAAGTAATGGAGTAAGCTCGGACTGAAGATTGCAATTATAGAGAAGTTTCCCAATAATGAAGGTGAGAGATTATGAGCAATGACGAATGGAAGATTTGAAAGATAGAGCTAAAACCGACTTAATTGCAGAGCAACACATGAAAGTTGATATAGAGAAAACCCAATACGAATGTCCCAGAGAAAAATTCAAGAGATCAAAAACCAATAACAGAAGAATGGAAAGCCCAAACCAAAACTCAAAACCAAAATTAAATGGCTTAATTCCCAACGCCAAGAATCCCTTGGACTGTCCATTGTTGGACGTTTTGAATATGCGAGGGTGGCATGAGAACAAGAGTTACCATCTCCCAAAAACACTGATTTCCCAAAGTTCAAATAAATTAATTTCGATGTTTTTGATTGATTAAGTAGGGAAAAATGGCCCTGACCTGAACAAAAAGTACATCATGAAAAGAACAACCAGTGGTGAGAAACAACAAAAATAGGAAGCCCACCAAACTTCCCAATCCCCCAACCAAAGTACTTAACCAATCCCTTTTCTATCAAACATATCAGTTCTATCATACGAATCAAAAAACCAAAAATTATCATCAGTAGCATCCTTCCCTATCCATCTACAATACTTATAAACATCTATCATAATGTTCCTACTTAAAATATACACAACATTATAAAGATTTAAGTTCAAGCACCCACAACCATAACAAGTAGCAAGAGTCCTTTTAAACATAGTAGAAATAAGCATAAAAAAACAAAAGAAGCCAACACAACAAAGCAACTAGGCTAAGCATCCTTGACCAGCTTCCAAGCTTTGACTAGATCTTCAATAGTACCGTGCATAGTTGCCTTCAACCCCATCTTACCAGCAAGGTCCTCACCATCACCCGCTGCTTTCTTCTTTTGTTGCTTTTTGATTTTTCGCATCCCCGAGACAGTAGCCATAACAACTTTCTTCATCACAACATCAACCACCATACACACATTCTTAACTGCTTCTTCAAGGGTTTGAATTCTATGGACATTTCCTTTTTCTTGCATTCCTTTCTCCAACACCTTCAATCTTTCCTCTATTATTTTTTTAATCAAGTTTTCTAGGGCTTGGACTTTGTTGTCCCCCGCCTTCTCAAGTATCTTCTACTCTAGAATTTGCGTCCTCTCCTCCAGTCTATTAAATCTCCCATTCTCATCCTCTTCAACTTTACTTTCCTCTTTGCTACTAGTATTCTCGACCCTATCTTGATTTGCTTCCTCCTCATCTCAAAAAATCTCCTGCTGCGACACCTCCCTTTCCTCATCACCCTTACCATCCTTGTTGTCAACCCCTGATTCCTCTTCTTCAGTCAAGTATCCACCAAGACTGTCAGAAATTTCTTCTGTTGAGGAATCATTTTCCTCTTTATCTTGTTTCTCAACACTTTCTGGAGGGCTTTGGGTACTTTTTTCCTCTAGGCTTTGAGCATTTTTCTTCTTCTCCTTTCCTTTTGACACCGCCATAGCCAATCTTTTTAATCTTCTACCACCCTGGTGTAAACCTTCCATCTCATTATCATCAGGAATAGTTATGGTATCCACCTCTTCTCCCAATTCACTCAATATCAATCTCCTCCTTTTTTTAGTTCCCAACTCCATCGAGACATCTTTTCTTTTTTCAAGTGTGACCGCAAGTAAATCCATCCACATGGCAGTAGTAGGGCTTTGGTCTTTCTTACCAAAATTCTAATGGCTTTGGGATTTCTTGCTAGGTTTTTTAGGCTTCAGGGAGGGAAGATTTTTGAGAAGCTCAATCTTCATCGAGCTTTGAGGTTTGGGGTTTTCAATCATTTTTAGAACTAGATTTTTTTGCGGGGTCCTTGAAATCACAAATTTACATATGGCTCTTATGAGGCCCTGATGTAAAGGCGGGTTGGCTCCATGAGTAAGACTCTGGCTTAGAGAGGAAAATAAGAAGAAAGGCAAGTTAGTTTTTCCTTATGACTAATATGGCTGAGAATGGGGAAGTGATAGCCATGGACTACTGGTATCGACCTTCCAGAGTAAAATACTTCATTACTATAAAGCAACTTAACCCTAGAATGCCCATTTTGAAATATTTCTGATTTTTCTTTCCCTTCAAAAAACTTTTCGAAATAATCCTGATACTTACCATTGCTGACCTTCACAAGCTTCGTTCCTTTGTACGCCAAACCCGTCACTTTTGCAATTAGCTTAACATCCACTTTGAACTGAATCCCTCCTAGAGTAACCTCTTTGTCTCTCCACGCATTAGCAAACTTGTATTTAAGTCTCTTGTTATATCTCTCCATAACAACAAAATATTGAGTGAAACCCACTTATTCAAAAAGACTCCAAAGCTCCTCATTATTGCGGAGTGAGTCGAATTTGTGTGGCTTAGTAGGCTTTCTAGGGCCTCCTATATTATTAGAGCTATGGCAGCTTTTGGGAACAAGAAGGAAATCACTCATTTCACCTTTTGCGTCCTCAACACTCGCAACCGGTAACTCCACACACTCTATTTGAATGGAAACTTTGTGACTATTCATTTGGGAAATAAACAACTTAGGGTTTTTTCTATTATTCATAAATGAATTCACTCCACGATTGCCACCTTTTCGTCGATAATCGTTATTACTCGCGACAGCTCTACCTCCCTTTCTAATAATGATAACCTTTGTTTTATTCCATATTTTTTTTATTATTGTCGATGCATCTCCATCTGTCACATCAAAGATCAATCCACCAATTACACCACATGTTATTTATGTCCTGATTTAAATTTTTCCTGTTTCGATATTTGTACTTTTCGTCCAGTTGACCATTCCCATGATTGCAAATCCTTTTATCGATATTTAGCAATATTTTTAAAATATGCCTACAACACCTTCCACTCAGCATGCCAGCTTGCATCCGTGGGGTCCACATCCTCACAATACTTTTCATCTCGCCACTCATTTTAATAATTAAGCAATCCCTCCACATAGACCTTTATTTGAGTATTTCTCCCCAAGTCTCTCTTTCGCTAGGACTTCCTTAATTTGATTAGGTAGATCATTGAAGTTCTAATTTATTAAAGTTTCTTCATTAACACCAAGATTGGCCATTGCATTCGCCGCTCTATTTCCTTCCCTTAATGAGTGGAAAATTTTAACACACTAAATCTCTTGCAAAATGCTTTTACAGTCTTCCAACATAGCTTTAATTTCCCATGGAATATTTTCCTTATTGTTGAGATAGTCTATTATTAGCTTTGAGTCTCCTTCCACAATAGCCTTATTGTATCCCCTTTCCCTGAGAAGTTTGGCTCCTATCCAAATAGCCAAAGCCTCAACAGATTTATTTGTAGTTGTTCCTAGACCTTTACTATAACCAATCAGATAGGCTCCCTTATCATCTCTTATCACTCCACCAAGTGCAACCCGTCCAGGATTACCTATCGAGCAACCATCAAAGTTGCATTTCACCCATCTTGGGTTTGGGGGAATCTAGATTGTGCTTCTTATAATTTGTTTTAACCAATTGACATTATTTAAGTCATGAGAGATCTCCCATTGTTGTTTTATGCTTAATTCCTACTGAGTTGGATGTTTCTTAGCCTGCCTATACTTATAGCTTTCCATGTTTTCCTGTACTTATCTTTTCACAATTAAACATAACTCCTTACTAGTTCTAGCAGTCTCCCTAAAAACTCTATTATTCCTCTCCTTCCACAAACCAGAAGCCAAAAATGGGGGAATTTGTCCCCACAGATCACAAATTATATTGTGGGAATAAGGGCAAAAGCTCCATCCTTCCACAAACAATTGGACATTAGCAAGAAAAACCCACTCCACCTTCAGAGTATTAAGAAAAAAACCCCAAACTTCTTGGGCATAAGAACATTGAAAAAATAGATGCATGATAGTTTCCTCTTCTTCATTACAAAGGCTACATCTATTAACAAGGTACCAATCTCTTTTCTTAAGGTTGTCAATCGTAAGGATCTTTCCATGAATAACCATCCACCAGAAGCAATTAATTTTCAAAATGAGGTTCTTCCTCCAGACCTTAAGCTAGTCAAAAGAGTCCAAGATCAAAGTTGGTTGCATCATTGAGTCATAAGCAAATTTGACCGAAAAACTACCACTAGCAGTTTTTGTCCAAATCAATTCATCCTTTTTGTTTCTTGAAAATAGATTAGGATTTCCAATTTGTTTCATAAGTTTCTCAATAGTAGCATCCCAATCATGTTTTCTGTTTCCTCTTAGAACAACATTATTTAGATAGTCTTTGAAGCTTTTCCACCTGGGTCGCCATCCATCCCACACAAGATAATTATAATTTTTTTTTTCCCAATTTCTCTTTTCAGTCTTCTTTTGATTAGATGGAAATCTTCTGAGGCTAACAATGGGGTCAATGTGGACTAGGGGTCATCCCAAAAATTAGTGTTGAGCCCATTACCAATCCTCATTTTCGCACCTCTAGTTAGCACTCCTCTAATTTTAAGGAGATTATTCCAAAACACTGATCCATGCGGAAGCTCCTTCTTCCTTAGAAAATAGTTAGCATCCTTATTGTTAAGATACTTGGCTCTAAGGCTAGTGGCCCAATCTTTTTCATTTTCCAAAAGAAACCAACCCATTTTTGCCACTAAAGCCTTATTAAACAATTTTAGTCTTATGATGCCTAGCCCTCCTTTCTTTGAGACACACACCTTCTCCCATTTGATAAGAGCCATTCTTTTCCTTTCCTCCACTCCTGACCATAAAAATATTCTTTGAATTTTTTCAATTCTCTTGGAAATATAGGCAAGAATGTTGAACATTGAGAGATAATAGACATGAATATTCTGAAGAGAAGCCTTTAAAAGCTTAATTTTTCCAGCTAATCTCAACAACATGCCTTTCCAACCAGCTAATTTTTTCTGGACTTTCTCCACAATATAATTCCAGTAGTTATTGTTTGGATTTTGAGAGAAAAGAGGAGGCCAAGATAAGTAGCAGGTAGTTTCGCTTCCTGACATCCCAAAATCCTTATCACTTTATCTTTCACAAGATAGCTAGTATTTAAGAAATATATTTTGCTTTTTTGGTAATTTATGCACTATCAAGACATTTCAGCATAATTATCTAGAATAGTTTTCCATTGCTTAGCTTCAATAACCAATTCCTCCCCCATTAGAATGGTATCATCAACAAATTGTTGATGTGAGGCTGGGGATAGATAAGAAGCAACACATAAACCCTTCAAAGACCTATTATTAAGTTTTTTCTATATATTGCAACCAAGAGCTTCTGCCACAATAACAAAAAGGTAGGGAGATAAGGGATCCCCCTGCCTCAACCCTCTACCAGGTGAGAAAAAACCCTGGGCAATACCAGTAACCAAAACCGAGTACTTTAGTGTAGTAACACAAGCTTTTATCAAATTGAGAAATTTACCTATGAAGCCAATTTTTTCCAGAACAACAAATAAAAAATTCCAAGTGACTCTATCGTAAGCTTTAGATATGTCCAATTTCAGCACCATACTTGGATTTTTGTTGTAATCCATAGAGTGTAGGATCTCATGAGTATAGATAGCTGCATCTAGAATTTTCCTTCCCTGAACAATTTTTTTTTTATTAATAGCAATCATCTTCCCTAAGACTAGCTTCAGCGTGTTGACAATGATTTTGGAGCAAATGTTATAAGTAGTGTTGCATAGACTTATCGGTCTATAATCATTCATGGAAGCAGCTTCATTGGATTTTGCGACAAGGGCCAAAAAAGTGGTGTTCATTTGATTCAAAATTGTTTCCAATCTAAAAAAATCTTTAACGAGAGTTAAGAGGTCTTTAGACATAATCTCCCAATAAACTTGAAAGAAACTAGGAGGGAAACCATCAGGTCCCAGAGCCTTGAAGGCTCCAAAAGAGAACACAACCACCTTCACCTCTTCCATAGTAATGCTCTTAGTTAAGGCTTTCAAGTCGTCATCTATAGTAACATTAGGTATAACCTGCAAGAATTCCTCCAAATCTAGGTTATTAATCCTTGAAGGTTCCTGGTAACTTGAAAAAAAGGAAACAACCTCATTAGTTATTTCATCCTCCCTTTCAAGTTTAGTACCATTAGAGGTAACGAGGGATCTGATCCTGTTTCTTCCTCTATGCTTCATAGTTGATTGGTGGAAAAAAATTGTATTCCTATCGTGCTCCTTAAGCCACTAAATCCTAGATTCCTGTTTCCAAAAGATTTCCTCCTTACTTATTTTATGCCATTGGGATCTAATCTCCCTTTCTATTATATATATCTCCTCATCATAGTTTCCTTCCTCCATTTGATTATGAACTTCCTTAAGTTTCAAATTCAGATCGGACGCTGATTTTGTAAGGCCAAGGAAAACAACTAGTGGGATTCTACAAGGACTTAGGACTTTGAAAATTTGAGGGAGAAAAAACATGGTTAACTCAAGATGACTTCCTTAAGGCTCACTGACCATTTTGAACACCAAACAGGGGGCACACAAAATGAGGCAAAAACCAAAAGTGACCTAGCAAGGTGAAGGAAAGAGAGGGTCCTCATTCTAAATGAGGCGTGTGTGCTAGGGGCACAACAAGTATGATGGATCTTTCAAGTTTCATAGATTTTATGGGACTTATGGATATCACTCTTATGGGTTCCCCTTTTACTTGGACCAATAGAAGACAAGGTAATCAACTTATCCAAGTGAAGCTAGATAGATTCCTGATTTCCTCCAATTGGAACATTTTGCATAATGTATCTCTTACTACTTTTCCTAGAATAGGTTCAAACCATAGTGCTCTTCTTCTTGAATGGGAGGATAGGGTGATTAAAAATCCTTACCCTTTCAGACATGAAATTATGCGGTCCCTTCATCTGGACTTTAAATCTCTAGTTGAGGAATGTTGCAATATGCCTTGTGATGGCACCCTAATGTTTAGATTAATGTAGAAGTTAAAAAAAATAAGGGAAAAGGTTAAGGGATGGAACAAATACACTTTTGGCAATATCTTTAATACTAAGAGAGATCATCAGGCCCGCCCAGTCAGGTAGCCCTCCCGGGTTTTTGTCGCCCCATTGTCATTCCAACGGCCTTTCCCTAATGGCTTTCTGCTAGTTGAGGTCCAATGTGTTTGGCACTATCTCTTCATTGCCAAACTTGCTAATGTGCATCTGTTGATGGTTGCCCGACCATCGGATCCTGGTGCTCCCACGACTGTTTTTCAAATTTGCAGCTTACCAACCTTCGGACCCACCGTACCCGCATTTTTGAGGTGCATTTAATGAGGGAATGTCTATAAATATTCCATTCTCACCTGTCATTTTCAATTGTCAGTCACTCAGAGAGATAGTCAGAATGATCCAGAGCCTTCTACCTACATCGCCTTCGAGCTCGACAGGTTTCCTTGACAATTCAAAGTTGTTTGCCTACTGATTCCTCACCTTCTTCATCAAGTTATCGAGGTGAGTCTGCCGCTCGTACCCCGTTTCACATTTTTCTTTGATTTCTAGTAAAAATGATGAATTTAAAAGAAAACCCTTGAACTAAGTAGAGGAGACTAGTTTGCACAAAACCCATATGATGAAATCTTGGTAAACTTCACAAATCACCCACAAGATGACCGTAAAACCTCAACTCCCCAGTACCATTCTTCAGCCAGAGTGTTCATGCTCTGCAGACCTGCACACTCCCATCATCGTCATTAGCACTTGAAAACAAAGACAAACTTGCAAACGACAAACCTCCCTTTCAGACCCATCATCACGAAAGGTCCCATTCCCTCGCTGCTTAAACTTAGCAAAAGGTTCAAACTGAAATGAATTCATCAAAGCCACTCGGATCCGCCCCCGTGGGATTCCATTCTCGAGACGGCACTAACAATCTGCCATTCTAAATGGCTTTCTGACCTCAGCTTTCCAACGATCGGGTCCTGTCCCACTGATTTCCCCTAAAACTCACGCTGGAGAAATCTTAAGTCCAGGCTTGTATAAGATCCTGCCTACCAGATTTCCATTGGTAGAACTCTGTTTGCGTCTCGCCGTCTTGGGTGGATTTCGCGACCCTGTCGTTCAACTCTCAGACTCTGACTACTCCTTTGTTGGTTGACTCTATGAACAAATGACCAATTGCTCAACAACGTTTTGAGTCTTGCCTAGCGGACCTCCGTTTGCAGGCTACCATAGTGGGGACGTCGTTTCTTGTAGCTTATGAGGGACACCTTTCCTCCCCCTGGGACCCGACTTCGTCAATGACCGTTAAAATGAAAGTGGAAATTGCTAGGTGCTCAACGTTCAGCCGATCCCTCGTGTCGGGTCACCATCATCAGGACTCCGTCCCATCACCACTGTAATGATGAGGAAACCACCTCCGTCCTTCCGGTGCTCAGGACCCAACCTTACCCTGGCCATTGAATCCTTGAACAAAAACAACGAAGTAAACACAAAGGCCAAACTCTTTGTCGGGCCTGATTCCTCGGGTGGCTCCCATTGGACCTCCACATGTCATCTGCCATTTCCAACGACAATCTCTTAGCGGCCTTTTGCCTCCTCAGACCTGAAATGTCCGAACAATAGGAGATTGTGTTGAATGCCTTCTGGAGTCGCAAGTCCTACTCATCGAAACTCCACCCCCGGAATGATGTCCAACTAGAGTCGTTTTGAATGGAAAGCATCATACACCTGAGCCTCCTTCTGATTCTGATTGCCAAAATGATTATCTTAACACCCTTGAATCTCCAAACTGACTTTGACCCACATGCTAAAATAGTGCAACCTCCTTGATGGAACCTTCAAATCGGTCAAACATGAAGGCGGGTCGGGATGGGCGGGCCGTCATATCCTGATTTTCGTTCCTCCTATAGCTCCTCCAAAACAACCATCAGCATAGGGAATTCTGACCTCTAGGGTTCAAATTATTCAAACTCCCTCCTATAAACTATTAATGTCAATCTAGATGATATGTGTTAGATTTCTCAAACGTTGAATTATCCAATCTAACTCCATTTGTAGGGTTTTGGCTAACATTCCCATGTTTTCATGCTTGATTGTGCTCACCTCTTTTCACTCGCAGGATATAAGGAATTAGGTGTAGGACCTTCAGGAGCGGCCACAAAGAAGGACAAAGGAAAGAAAACAGCTAAGGTGCCCCGCGAGAAAGACAACAAAGATCAGATGAAGTATAAGTTCCAAGGGGAACCTCTTAACTCCAAAGTCACCTCAACTTGGAAGGAGGTCTTTGAAACAAACATAAAACATGTAGACATCGATGAATTCAAGCAAAGAGCCTGAATCAACCCTAAAAAAGAGAATGCAAGAAATATTAGAAGCAGTGGGTTGGCTAAAGCCATAGACTTTCCTCTTGCCCTCATCGCCCCTGAGCTTGTTATGGCCTGTAGAGAGGCATATCAAGAAGAGACCAGAACCATAGTAGATAGAGATGAAAATGTTTTGGTTGACATGTCTGCTAAGGAAATAACAAGGACTTTTCATATCCCTACCTTCGGAGAGATGGAAGTGCCAACCATGGATGATGGTAGGACTATGTGGGATCAAGACCCCCTCAAGTGTAAAAGACTTATTAATCAATACTGGTTGAAGGAGAAGAGGGGCAATGATGCAAAGGTTCCCCAAGAGCTCTTTCGCAACAACTTTTATGAGGATTACCATGATTTGGTGACCCTATTAAGTAGAGTAATGGACCTTCCAACTACGACCTACTTCCAAGAATGGATGTTGTACTTTGTTGAAGAGATTCTTCATGGAGAAGCCAAGTTCTACTAGGCGGGGATAATCAATGATTGCTTCCACAAGCAATTTATGACTGTAATGAAGATCTCTAGGTTGACATCTTACTTGGTCTATTCATTGGCTGAACGAAGGCAATATAGAGGCTTATTCAGAGCTCTAGATGAAGAACCAAGTAGGGAGCTGAAAATCTATGATAAGTACCCTCAACTACAATTCAAAAACTTCAAGAGGGATTACTATAGAATTAATGACACTTTCATAGGTCATATTATCATATTGCTTAGGGGTGACTTCAAAAGAAGAGTCTCCCAATGTGCTAATGCCTTCCTTAAACAATTTTCCTTCTTATTCATTTAGTATCTGAAGTTCACCTACATTCGTGTTGAAGGATTTTCAGAAAAAACCATACAAGCTACCCCGGTATCCCAATGACCGGATAGTATTGTTAGAACTTTCTTGGCAGCTACGACAGGAACATGCCATCCTAAGCAACAAACATAAGGCAGGGATCCCTTATCCCCTCTCCTTTGGCCAAGGTCTATATAAACTCCACATATTTTAGTGTGATGACAATTTAGACAAAGAAGTCGTGGAGTATCACTTGAGGTTCCACATTGCCTGACCGTGAATGGACCCTTATGGTAAACTCAAGAAGGCGGTCAGACCTAAATACACCCATCTACATAGTGTTGAGGAATTTTGGGCTAATTGTAAAAATGATAACGAAGTGTGAATGAGGCACTATATGCAAATGACAACATATTTTGTAAAGAAGGTCAACTTGTTCCCCGTACCGGATCAAGTAGTAGAAGATGAAAATACAGTAATGGATCCCCATTACAATGTAGTTGCCAATCTCTCGCTGCCATTGATTGACTGGGATGAGCAAGAGGTTGACGAACTCAATATTTTAACCAAGCCCATTGAGGCCAGAACAAAAGAGTGGATTGATGGGAAAGTTTCCCAATTGAAGCAACAAGGGGTCACTTTGACCTATGAGGGGCTTGAGAATGAGCCAACAAGTGAAATAGATAGTGGGACAACTGCTGCCCCATTAGGAGAGACTTCAAAATATCCTCTGTCCACCAGGTCAAGGAAGAGAAAAGAAGTTGTTGAGCAACAACCCAACCCTAATGTGTACACGAGAAAAGCTTCAGAGGGGGAACCTTCTACGAAACATAAGAGATCAGGCAGTTTCATAGAGATGCCTACCATTCAAGAAGATCTGCTTTGTGAGGGAGAGGAAATGGAGGCTGAGTTACCAAAATATCCACTTGTTGCCTCCACTACTATTGCCCCTCCACCTGCTTCTCAGGTGGTGGTTACTACTTCTCCAACTGCAGTGGATATCTCAGTCCACCTTGCCTCTTCTCTACCCACCATGTAGGTTGTGACCATAGACTCTTCTTCTGCCACCACTTCTCCACTTTAATCTGCTTCCATGTCTCTGACTACATATCTCCCATTAGCAATAGCAACAATACCAATGCCCACACTCTCACTTCCAAAGGAATTCTCTCAACATATGCAGAATGTTCCTATAGAGCTATCTAGAGTGTTGATGAATCTAGCTATTCAGGTTTCCCTAGCATAGATTCTCGCTAACATTCCTACATCAACTCCTTTGAATGAACCACCAAAAATGAAAGCCACAATGTAGATATTCTAGGAGTGGGAAAGACGAGAGAAGGAAGGCTCTAAGGGGATCAAGGAGGAAGAAGACGACTATCATGATCACCCAGAGTACCAACATTTGCCAATTGATAAGGTGGTCCACGAAGGGGAAGGAATGGAGTCCTCCGAGGGTGATGAAGAAGAGGATGAAACCAAATATATTGTAGAAACCTTTGATGCAGACCTTGAAGAGGAGTTGGCCTGACAACTTAGAGATGTCGAAGAGGAAGTGGAAAGACCACCTTCTGAAGAAGAAAAAGAGTCAAGTGATAAAATGGAAGAAGATACTAAACTTCCAACTGGGGAGCAAGAAGAAAGCCCCAAACATAGTGAAGAAATGCTTTTGTCTGAAAAGTAGGGAGATTAAAAAAAAGAAAGAGCAAGAAGAGGTACCTCCTCACCATAAGGAAGAGGGAACGAAAGAATAAGACAAGCCTGAAGAAGAGGTTGAAACCCATAGGAGCCCAGAGATGGAGCAACTTGAAAAACATGAGCAAGATGAGGAAAGGGAAGAGAAAACTATTGAGGGGGAAAGATAGCCCCAAAGAGCACACAACCATTGAGTCCCCACATAAATAAATGGTATTCATTTGTGATTTGGATGAAGAAGGAGAAATGATTGAACAGGAGACTCCGACTGGTAAGAAAATAGAGGTTGAGCACACCCATGAGGAGGAGGTTGGTCATGAATCGCCAAAGGGGGAATCTTAGATGCCTGAGTGGCTTGAGAAACAGTTGGAAAAGAAAACCCCGACATTAAAAGATCCAAGGGCAAGGTTGGAGGCCATCTTGGCTCGAGCTCAGATAAGCACCAAGAAAGAAAAGAAGCCTAAATTCATATCCAAACTGACAATGGACGCCTTCGGGTCCAGGACCATGCAAATTGCCACACTAGTTGTGGGTGAAGAAGGAGTAGGCTATAACGTCTCCACCATCAACTTGGGGACAACTACCAGAGAACAAAAAATAGATCTCCAAGAGTCTGTTGCCACAGTGGTACATCAAATGCTCAAGGATAAGATCTCCAAGGAAGAATTGAAAGCACAAGTAGCTGATTTAACGACATATATCCAACAATGGTCATCGATGGAAGAGCTCCCTACCACATCCTTGACACCACCACAACTGTTGTCCAAGGAGCAAATTGATAAGCTTGAAAAGAGGAATAATTAGACAAAATCCACAGAGGATTGGTTTGAGAAGTGTTTTTCCCTCAGCACACATGCCCCATTCAGAATGGGAACCCTCTTTTTCTTTTGCCGTGCCAGATCGTTTTTGTCACCGCCTCATTTTGCGTGCCCTATTTTAGTGTCCTACGTGGTGAACATACCTCCAGAGTCTCATCTTGAGTTGACTGTGTTTTTCCCTTTCAATTTTGTCAAGTCCTGGTGCCTTGCGAAGTCTCCTTGGCAGTTTTCCTCTGTCGGCAGCCTTGGGGCCTGGCGGGCCCGTCCTGTTGGGTTTCCCCCTTGTGTTCGTCGTTCCGAATGGTGGAAGGCTTCCGCCTTCCTAAGACCCAGCTCCCTATTTTTCGTTCGGTGAAAACTTGTAAAATATTTTGGCTGCTTTCGCTCCCTCCGGGCTCGACCCTCCGGACTTCCGCTCCCGAAACTCCGTGCGGACTTCGTCGTTCCCGACAACAAATTACTGACTGAACTTTGCCCTCCGGGCCCCGAGTTCCCCTTCGCCGCCGGTGGTTTCTGAACTAAATTTCCAAAATGGCGAACTTGCGGCAGAACTCCGCCCTCCGGGTCCCGAGATCCTCTTAGCCGTCAATTTGCAATGCAAAGTTTATAGCGGCCGCAGGGTCCTGTCTTTTCGGCCCCCAAGCCCCGAACCTCCCGCCGCCGTCCGTGAATTTAAATTCACCAACCGAACTGTCCTCCATATGGACATTAAATGCGACCATTAATGGTAGGGGGTGGGTATAAATATTGAACCCTGACCTATCATTTTCACTTGTCAGGATTGCAGAGGGAGATCAGAGTGCTTTCCAGAGATCACTACCTTTGTCGATTGTCGCCCTTGCACCCATTGTCATCATCTGCCGAGGCTTAGTAGATTGCATGCCTCTCATCGGATTCCTGAGGTAGGTTTGTCGTTTTCCCTCTCGAGAAGTCTTTATAATTTTAACGCCTAAAATGATGAACATGTGTTAAAAACACATTTAATTGATAACACTTAATAAAACACACAAAACCCATGTGTTAGAATCTTTTAGAAACCTCCAAAGCCCCCCCAAAAGTTGATCTAGAACCTTCATTTTCCGCGACCGTTCTTCATCCAAAGAATTCAAACCCTCCGGGCCTGGACCTTTCTGCTGCCATTAAAACTTATCAAAATTAAACATCTTTTTCAAAACGGCCGCACCCTCTCCCCGACCTGGCTCCTCGGACTTCTGTTGGCAGTTCGCCATCAAACATTGCATATTTCAAGCTTTGAAGTTGGCCTCCGTTTTGGCCTCCTGGGCCCGCACCCTTGGACTTCCACATCCAGGATTCTGCCAAGCTCCCGTCGTTCCTGAATGATGGAAGGACCCCGTTCGCCCGATCCCCGGAGCCCGCCCTGCAATTCGCCGTCTGGCGTTGATCTCAAAACAGCTGCCGGTCATGAACCCGGGTCCCGGTCCGCGAACTTCTGTGGAGTCTTCACTGTTCTGAACGACGAACCTGCAACGACCTCCCGCCTCCCGGGTCCCGACCTACCTTTTTTCGCGAGGGTTCCAAATCGTCGAACTATAACGTCCTTGACCTCGCTAGGTTCTGCCATCCGGAACTTCATCCCATCTCCACTGTTTCAAAAGGGAAAAGTGCATGCTCCTTTCCGGCCTCCGGGCTCCACCCTCCTGCTCGCCATGAAAACTTAACGGGAAGATCAAACGTCCAACCTTGATGCAAGGTCCGGTCCGTCGGGCCGCCCCCTCCGGACTTCCGTCCGATGATGGCCATTTTGAACGACGAAAGCATGACGACTTCCCGGCTCCTCAGGCCCAAGCGCTTTTAAAACTGGAAAAATATTAGCCACCCTTGGACACGCCGGGTCCCAGACCCCGGAATTCTGTCTCCAGAATTCCCTTTGTTTTTGGCCATTTCAAACAACCAATCTTGGATGGCCTTCCGACCCTGTACCTTCAGATGCTCTCAAATTGACCTAAACGACCTCGAATTTGAAATCTGATCTCAACCCACATGCTCAAATTCAACCCTCTTTGATTCGAGCCTTTGGAACCATCAAAATTCAGTCAGGAGAAATCTCCCAGATCGCTCTACCCCGTTTTCCCTTTCAAGACAGCATTCCTACCAGGGAAGTCCGGGCCTCTGGGCCTAGATTTTCCGAAAGCCCTCAATTGAAGGACTAATGACATTTGGAAGTAAAAGTATGATTTTATGAATGATAAACTGTCTAAAGTTGATTTTGTCCACGAGTTTCGACTAACGTCAAAGATTTCATGATCGGTTGCACTGACTATGCCTTTGCTTGTAGGATATATGGAATCAAGTGCAGGACCCTCAGAGGGGACTACAGAAAAAGGAAAGAAGTTAGGAAAAACTCCTCATGGAAAGGAGGATAAAGACTAGATGAAGTTCCAGTTCCAGTGTGAACCTCTACAATCAAAAATCACCACGGACTGGAAAGAAATAACAGACACCAATATTGGCCAAGTTGATATTGATGAGTTTACACAAAGGGTCAGAATCAACCCGACAACCAAGAATGCAAGGCTGATCAAGCAAAGCGGAATCGCAAAAGCTGCGGGCTTCCCACCATCTCTCATTGCCCCTGAGCTAGTCATGGCCTATCGATAGGCCTATCAAACTGAGACAAGGACCATTGTCGACAGAGATGGTAATATTCTAGCAAATATGTCAGCTAAAGGCATTACAAAGACCTTCCACATTCCCCACTTTTGAAGAAATGGAAACACCCACCATAGAGGAATGTAAGGCGGCATGGGACGACAACCCGACAGGCTGCAAAAGATTGATAAATCAACATTGGCTCAAGGAAAAAAGGGGTAGCGCCGCGAAGGTTCCCCAAGAACTCTTCCGTAGAAATTTCTACGAAGACTACCATGTCTTGGTCACCATGCTGAGCCGGGTAATGGGCCTACCTACCATGACATTCTTCTAGAAATGGATGGTTTACTTTGTTGAGCGGATCCTCCGCAGGAACGAGGATGTTACCATGAAGGCCTCGTTCTACTGGGGAGGCATGATAAGCGACTGCTTCCATGAGTAGTTCATAAATGTGAAGAAAAGCTCCAAGTTCTATATGACCTCCTATCTGGTATACTCCTTGGAAGACCAAAGGCAGTATAGTGGATTGTTTGTGGCACCCGACGAGGAGCTAGGGTGAAAATTGAAAGTCTATGACAAACATCCCCAACTCCAATTCAAAAATTTTAAGGAGTACTGTAGGGTCAATGATGCCTTCATTGGTCATGTCATCTGACTGCTTGGAGGGTATTTTGAGAGGAGATTCTCTCATAGTGCGCAGGCAATCCTGAAGCAATATGCCTTCCTGTTCCTTCAATTCCCTAAGTTTACCTACATTCACGCCCAGGGTTTCACTAAAAGATCAAACAAACTACCCCGGTACCCCAACGACCGGATCATCCTATTGGAACTTTCCCAACAATTCCAACACATACAATCAGTCTTCAACGACAAACACTTGGCAGGAATCTCCTATCCCTTGACCCTTGGTCGGGGCATGTACAAATTGCAAACTTCCCAGTGCGCTGGGAATTCAGAAAAGGAGCTAGTGGAATACCACTTCCAATTACACACTCCTCACCCACGGATGGACCCATATGGGCATGTAAGGAAAGCACTAAGGAAAGAGTACGCCCATTTACACAATGTCGAGGATTTCTGGGCAAATTGCCAGGATGACAAAGAGGTGCATGCCAGACACTATATGAGGATGCTTGCATACTTCATAAGGAGGGTGCAACTGTTCCCTATACCAGATCAAGTAGAAGAGGATGAAAACACTGTCATGGATCCCCGGTATAATGTAGTCACTAATTTTCCGCTGCCTGCAATTGACTAGGATGAACAAGAGGTCGATGATCTTGACATCATGACCAAACCCATCGTGGCCCGAACCGAAGAATGGGTTAAAGGAAAAGTGAGCTGGCTGAAGCAACAAGGAGTGGTCTTGACATACGAGGGACTAAAGAGTGAGCCCAGTGCCTCCGAGGATGTTGCCGCTATAACTTCAACGGGTGGGACATCCAAGTCCCCTTTGATTACTAGATCTAAGAAGAGGAAAGAAACAAAAATGAAACAGTCTCCGGATCCCAAAGTATACACAAGGAAAGATCCAAGAGGCTCACCTTCTAAAAGGTTCAAGCAAACAAGAGGCACCACAGAGCAGCCCGTAATCCAAGAAGGTGAAGAAGCAAAAGCTATAGATCAATTAAAACCTCTTTTGGCTCTCCCTATTTTGACTGCCCCATCATCTACCTCCCTAGCCATGGTCGCCACATCCCCACCGACAGTGGACATCTCAGTCCACCTTGCCCCTTCACCTCCGACTGAGCCTGTAATAGTGGTCGACTCTTCCTTCGCCATAACTACTCCTCCTTCCTCTGCTGCCATGTCACCTACCACATCACTCCCATTAGCTATAGTGACAGCACTAATACCTGCTCCCGCCTTGCCTGAGGCCTTCTCAAAGCACATGCAGAATCTCCCGTCTGAGCTCTCCTAGACCCTTATGGATCCCACTCTTCAAGCGGCCCTAGCGCAGGTCCTTGCTACTACTAAACCATCGCAGCCTTCGGCAGGACCACCGGTTATGGAAGCCACCATGTTGATCTTTGAGGAGTGGGAGAGACAAGAGCAAGAGGCCTCGAAGCCATTCAAAGAGGAAGCCGATGAATACCATGAGCACCCGGAGTATGAACACCGCACGATTGACAAGGTGGCCTACGAAGAAGAGGGAATAGGCTCTTCCGAGAGTGGGGATGAGGAGGAGGATGCTGGTGGTAGGGTCATCGTACAAGCCTTCGATGATGATCTTGAAGAAGAGATGGCCCGACAGCTAAAACACGATGAAGAAAAGGCAGAAAGGTCACCCCTCATAGAAGAGGGGGAGGGCGACAAGACGACAGAGATTGTGAAGGACCCTAGAGGGGAAAAGAAAATGGAGGTTGTGCCACCTCCCACAGGAGAAAGAGACAAAGAAGAGGACCAACCCAAGGGGTACATGCACAATGACAAACAAATTGAAAATATAAAGGAAAAGGACACTGAGGAAGAAAAGAGTCCCCGAGGATAGTTAATTACTAAGCCTCCTATCAAGCGCCTCACATTTGTCTTGGATTCTGATGAGGAGGAGGGAGACAACACCAAGGTAAAAGGTGCACGAACGAAGGACCAAACAGGGAAGGGTGAGGGCGATCAAGAGCCACCAAAAGAAGAATCTGTCATGCCTGAGTGGTTGGGAAACTAGCTTGAGAAGAAGACTTTTGCTCCTAAGGATCCCAGAGTAAGGCTAGAAGCTATCCTAGCCCAAGCACAAAGCTCAACCAAGAAGGAGGAAAAGCCTAAGGTGAGATCCAAAATAATAATGGATGCTTCCGGGTCCCGAACCGCACAAATAGCAACGCCCATGGTAGGCCAGGCTGGCATAAGCTACAACATTTCCACCATCGACTTGGGGACCGCTACCAAAGAGCAGAAGGTCGGACACCTTGAGGAGTCAGTGGCTACAGTGGTACACTTGATAAAATAGGACAAGATCTCAAAGGACGAACTCAAGGCACAGGTGGCCGCCTTGACGGATTACATCCAGCAATGGTCTTCAGTGGATGACCTACCTACCACATCCGCGGCTCCACCCCAATTGCTGTCCAAGGAGCAAATTGACAAGTTGGAGAGAAGAAAGAACTTGGACAAGACTACAAAGAGTTGGTTCCAGTAGGTCCTGTATGTCGGGAACATGGGTATTAGCTGGGTTGTTCGAACAGCCAAAAATTTCTTGGATCTACAAAAATATTTGGAAAGCACGAAGAAGCTCTGCACCGACTTCCCTGCAACATACGAATCCACCTATCCAAAGATCGAGGCCATCCTCCAGTTACCAAAGGCTACATGGGAAAAGGAACTTGCATTCAAAGGGGACAATCACTAGCCGATGGATGTGTGGAGGTGGGATTTTGACAACAGAAAGGAAAGGTTGGAGCAGATAATGAGTAAGGTGGATCCAAACATCGAATGGATCAAGGAAATTAGGGTAGAATGCGCTCGATATCTCAAGCTGATGACGAAGTATGACATGCCCGCAGTACAGATGGATCCAGAAAAAGTAAAACCTTACTTTCAGAAGAAAATGGAGGATAGGATGTCTAGTGAAATAATAGTGGAATTCATCAGTTTTTCTGCCGGTGCCTTCGACCAATTAGAGTTGTTCAGAGATCAGGGCGCAAAGTATGATGAAGACTGGAAAAGGCTTGAAGATAATACTAAAGAATGGAGCTACTAGATGCTGCGATACGAGATCATTGAGGTAGATAAGCTCCAGCCGGTTATTCTTAAATTCATGGAATATTCAACTTCAAAGAAGCAGGAGGACAACCCTGTTACCAACGAGGAACTCCCAAAGGAATAGCTACAACAAAAGAGCAATCAACAAAAGACAAAATGCTACAGTGCCAACACTAAGTGACAAAATAGGGAAAGGAACAAAGATGTATTTTTAAATTGTAATATATTGGGGGTGGGTGAAACCCTATTTTGTAATGAATCTTGGCCACACAATGGTAATGAATCTTGGCCATTCATTTAGCTTTTTGGGCACTATAAATAGGGGTCTCCTCTCATTTGCAAAGGGAGTTGAGTTGTTGTAAAGACATGCTGCAGAAATTTATAAAGAAAATACATTGACTTGGTGCATTTTTTGAGTTTTTCACATGTTACTTGATTCAACCTCCATTGTTAGATGCTCTACTTAGATTTATATTTCTTTTCTAGTTAGCTGCATTCTTGCTTTGATAGATTTAGAAATGTTGTTACGTAGTTGTGAAAATTCCTGCCGTGTAGATGCCTTGTTAGTCCATACTTTTTGTTGTTTGCTGCTAGTAGATAGCTGTGTAAAGTTAGTCTGGGATTCAATTCAAAGCTACTCCACACTTTCATCTTTGTTCATGCATGCATATGGTGAATGAAAGCTGAAATATTTTTAGATGTTAGAAGATAGCACAAATTTCATGAGACTGTGAGATTTCTGGTTAAGTGAAATCTTGTTTTAAGGAAGCTGTCCATTGCAGGAACTCCATTATTGTTGTTCACAGTTACTTGCAGGCCCAAGAACCTTCCATCTTCCCTACTCTTTTCTTTTTTTTTAGAAATAGCCTATGCTAAGGTTCATTGCACATTGTAAAGCTAGACTTGAAGAAACACCAAAGTTTTGGACCGCTGTCCGAACCTACAACAAAATGAAACTTGACCTCCATCTCAGAAGCTTCAGATTTGAAGATCTACCTCGCATCCAACTACATAAGTTCACCCTGTGATTACCAGCAAAATCACATCAAAATCAACTGAGGAGTTCCATGCAAGTCATGACTTGACACTCGAGAGACCTTGGGGAGATTTTTGGCAACTTGCTGTTGGAGATTTCCTTTCAAGAGAGGTAGTGCACCTGTGTACTGCCTGTGTTGAGAAAGTGTGCAAAACACCCATCAACAAGAAGGTCCTCTACAATGGTGGTATGGGCCTAAGGCATGCATTCAGGACAACCAATAAGTTCATAGAAGTATTAAAGGTGCTGGAAGGCATAAGGAATTTTTGTACCAACTTCCCCAATTTATACAAAATCACATATCCTAAACTTGAGGCCGTCCTCAAGATACCAGATAGATTATGGGAGAAGGAGCTCAATTTGGTGAGGGATGACCATTGGTTCGTTGTGACGTGGAAGCTGAGCCTAGACCATCGAAAGAAAGTGCTAGAACAAGTGTTCCATGAAGTAGAAATGGATATTGATTGGGCTAAGGAAGTCAGGGCAGACTGCACAAAATATTTGAAGTTGTTGACATATCTTGATATGCCCACAAGTGAACTAGATGTAGATAAGTTTGAGCCATATTTCCAAAAGAAATTGGAAAGCGGAACCACAATTGCACTAACAACAAGCTTCATGGGATTCACTGCACGAGTCTTCTCTCAATCTAAACAAGTAGTGAAGAACATGCCCAAATATGACAAGGATTGGGATACCCTCACCGACAAATTGAGAAATCTGAATTTCCAAGTGCTCCAATCAGATATATTGGAATGGAACAAGCTCTAGGCATTGATCTTGAAGTTCATTAAACATGCCACAATCAAGAAAAATGAAGGCAATCTAGTTATTGATGATGAGTTTCTCACTGTGTAGCTGTAGCAAAAGGGAAAACAACAAAAGACAAACTTGTGATAGTGCCACCACATGAGGACAAAATAGGGAAAAATACAAGGAATGTATTTTAAATTGTAATATATTTGGGGGTAGGTGAAACCCTAGTTTGTAGTGAATCTTGGCCACACAATGCAAATCAATTTTGGCCATTCATTTTTATTTTTGAACACTATAAATAGGGGGTCTCCTCTCATTTTCAAGAGAGAGTTGAGTTGTTGTAAAGGCATGTTGCAAAAAATTTAATAGTTCATTGACTTTTTGTGGACTCTTGAGTTTCTATTGCATGTTACATGGTTCATCTCCCATAGTTAGTTGATTTAGATAGATTTACTTTGTTGTTCTTCATCTTTTAGTTTACTTTGGTAGGGTAGTTGATGTTGTTCAATGATTGTGTAGCATTCTGTTGTGTTGATGTCTTTCTTGTCCATACTTTTTGTTGTTTACCGATGGTAGATAGCTGTGTAAAGTTAGTTTGGGCATAAAATAAAAGTTGCTCCAAATTTCTATCTTTTATTCATGCATGTTTATGGTGAATGAATGGTTTAATATTTGCAGTCCTTAGAAGCTTGCACAAGTTTCATGATATTGTGAGTTAATCTAGTTAAGTGAAATTATGTTTTGGGAAGGCTGTCCATAGTAGAACCCTCCATGATCACTGTTCATTGCTAGTTTCAGTTCCAGGAACCTCTTCTCTTCCCTTCCCTTTTCCTTTTTTTTAATAAGTAACCTATGCCAAGGTTCATTGCACACTGTAAATCCAAATCTTAAGATAAAATAGGAGTTTAAGATTGTTGTTTAAACTTGCAAAAAATTGCACGCTAACTTCCCATCTTAGGAACTCCATTTTAAGACTCACCTCGCCTCTAGCCAAACTCCGTAAGCCACCCTGTGATTACCAAAAAGATCACATCAAACATCAACTGAGAAATTCCATGCATGTCATGACCTAACACTCGAGAGACCTTGGGGTGATTTTTAGCAACTTGTTGTTGGAGATTACCTTTCAAGAGAGGCAGTGCGCCTATGCACTACCTGTGTTGAGAAAGTGCGTAAAACACTCATCAACAATACTTTCTGAGAAGTCAGTCAGGCCTCCTTTTTTCTCAGAAGGATACAACAGGGAATTAAAATCACCACCAAGCATCCATAGATCATCTTTTCTATTAGACATAACTCCCTTCAACAAGTTCCATAAATCTAGCCTCTCCAACCTTGAATTCAGACCATATATATTCCTCAAATTCCATTTAATAGAGGTATCTCCATCTTCCATGCTAATCAAGAGGCTGTTCTTATTTTTGAATTTCAGCTTTCCACTGAACCAGGAAGAATTCCAACAGGTAGCAATCCCACCAGAGGCCCCTTCCGCATCACTGTCGTCAAAACCAACACTAGGCCAAAGCCACTTAAAAGTTTTCTCAAAAATTTCCTTTTTCATTTTTGTTTCTTGAATTAAAAGGATATCAGGTTTCATCTCAGCTAGGCACATCTTCAACACATGTTTATACAGGCCGTTAAGACCTCTCATGTTCCAAGAAAGAATCTTCATGACTACGAAGAGCTAAAGAGCAGAATCAAGCTGATACTTCCCAAAATGGGGAGTTGACCTCCCCTACTTCCTTTTCAGTTTGTTCCCTGCCAGTGAGTCCAGGGTCCTCTACTTCCCTGCTGCCACATCTTTCACTATTTCTTTGACTCTTGCTTCTTTTAATTGCGGTCTACTGACTTTATTATTTCCTCCCACATCTAGTTTTTTCTTTTTTTTTGTGATTTAGTGTTTACCCATCCTTTGTCATCATTATTTTGAGACATTTGCTCCTCCCCCATAATTGGTTCATGGTGTTCTTGGGTTGGGGTTAAAAGTTGTTCCTTTTGGATTATTGTTTCCCCCTCCTCCTGGACTTCATTTTGTTGTTCTTCCTAAAATATTGGAGGTGAAATTGTTCCCTTATTTTCCTTTTCTTTATCTGATTTCTCCAAAGATGGCGGGGTAGAAGGTTCATTGGAAGCCTCTGAAAACTGCCTTTCTAGATTGTCTTTTGAACTATTTTCCTGATCCAGGTTAAAGGATTTTTCAGTAATCAACAATTTTTTATTAGGAGTTGAGATTTTAGATTCCTGTGAGCTATTTGTCAAATTAATATTCTTCAACAAATCAATCTCTTGTGTCTCAATTTGGGGAAGCTTAGGCATAAAAGGAGCTATTTTTCAAGCATCCTGTAAGTGCCCAAATTTATTGCATCCCTGGCAGAAAATTGTAGCTCTCTCATATTCTAGGGGTTGAACCCATTTGCCAAACTTGGATTTTAAGGTAATGGAAGTGGGTAAAACTGTGTTAACCTCAATGTTAACACAAATTCTTGCATAGACTAACCTTTCTTTACGAAGAGTAACATTGTCAATGGTGACCAAGGAACCTAAGGAATTTGCTATTCCTTTAAAAACCTTCTGATGCCAGAAATCCAGTGGCAACCCAAGTAGTCTAACCCAAGTTGGGGCGACTTTCCCAAAATCTACAAAGGCATCAAACCCTGGTTTCCACTTGCATAAAGACAAAATATTTTTAAAACCACTATCAAAAGCCCACAGTCCACCTATAAGGATCTTTAGCATATCCTTAGGGATAACAAAGGTAAATATAAAAAAGACCCTTGGGCATAACACTTATAGAAAATTTTCCTTTGATTTTCCAAGTGTTAGAGGCCCATTTACGTACTTGGTCAATGTTGGGTCATCCAACGAAGAATTTCCCAACCAACGATAGCTTGAACCCCTCCATAGCATCATTCAAAATGTCATCTAGGACATCAAATTCATCCCTACCACCGTACAAAAAACCATCACGGACTTCTGAGGTGTTCTTGTCGAAGTTTGACCTCCAACAAGTTTTTCCACAAAGGAGGCCTTCTGGGCATCTGGTCCAAATCAAGACTTGCCTTCAGGAGAGAAAATTGGGTTTTTTGAACCCCTAGACACCGAAATATGCTCAGAGAATGAGGGAGTTCTCCCACATGGAGAGGAAACATTATTCTAGAAAATAGCAGGCTGCTTTGGTGGGGGCCCCTCCAGGCTGATTCATCAAGCAACAGAGTTGCAGGAATTCAAAATTGCAGAGCGCACGCTATCAAGTTCTAGGATGTTAACCATTCAATGCTTTTCAATTTTAAATTGATGACATTTATTTTATATCTTTTATTGTTAAATTAATATTTAACCTCTTGCAAAAATGCATGTAATATATTCCAAGAATTGGTTTGCTCAACTTACAAGAGGATAAAATAAATATTCTAATTATATCTATTATTTAATAACCATTTGCAATCTCCTTATAAGGTGATTATTGATTTTTATATTTTAAATTGGCTTACTTAATAAATAATTATATTAAATTATTTATGGCCAAGTTTTGACTTCGATTCCTTGTCTTATATCGACTCATGGCGAGATGATAATTTTTGATCCTCTGTTAACCACAACCTCTCCTTGATGATATTTCCTTTTACGTTGTGGCGTTGGTAGTCCTGCATCCACTAACAAGAATTATGGTTAGATAGTTCACAACATTTATAAGTTTGTATTTACAAATAATCTCATGAATGCATTCAATTTCACATGAATAAGAAAGTCACTTGCATATATAAGAAAGTCGTTTACATTACTATTACGACAAATAAAACAATTATTTTATCCTCAATTTCACATTCATGTGAAAGTAGTTATTTGCAACTAACATTGCATTTGAAATACATAACCAAACACTTATTCTCAATGTAAGGGATGTAACACTTAAAAGCTTTAAAATCTAGGTTCAAGGATGAATTTAGAGTTACATGATTAAAATCAACTAAAACATCAACAAAAACTGTTCTTTATTTACCAACATCTTGAGAATTATGCTTCAAACTCAAAGACTCAAAAGAGGAGGTATTAGTATACTCCACAACCCTAGATTTTATCTCCTTCTTGAGAGAGCCTTTATAGCCAAGGATTTTCTAACTTGGATTCTAGGATTTCATATAATTTATAATCAGGGGTGACACCCCTATGAATAGGAGTCATGTTGGGAGCCTTTCTAATGTCTTTTATCAAATTTTCTAGAGAAGCCAAAAGAAAGAGAGGCGAGTATCACACTATGTATAAAATGGTTAATCAAGACACAATTATAACTATATATATTTATACCTTCATTCAAAAATTTACCTCATAATCTTTTCTTCCATTGCAACTCAGACTGGTTAGTGGTTTAATTGATGTTTTCTCATATCCTGAATGCATCTTCACCAGTGTATCCTTTTTCGACCCTTGAAGAAAGTTTGAATAGCTTCTTCACCAGATTTCTTGTCTTTAAAAATATTCGTTCCTTATGTTGATAAACCCATAATGTAGGCCAATAAATACTTTTTGAGAGATCATTCCCAATTGAAGGTGAATTCTTTTTAATTTTTTCATTCTCTAGAAAAGACCTTCGTTATAGTATGGTCACAATTGTTTCTCTTCCAAGTACTAGATTAAACCTACCTCCTTTAAAATATTTTAGACTTATGGAATCCTAAAAACCCCATCATAATTGGAGGGCTCCACTCTAATAATTTCTCCTCTTGTCCTCCTTCTCACACTAATGAAACAACTAACACCAAGATTTGTGACCTTGTTCATAGACAATGACCAATACTTCTCAGAATCACCATAGAAACTGCACAAAAAATGTAAACTCTACTTCTTATAGTTATCAAATATGCTAGAATAAATCATTAAACAATGATATGAATTCCCTATCTTAGTCATTATTACACGTCAAGTGTCTTTTGCTTTCAGGGATATAATAATTAGTGAGAAGTCCCTTAGCTTGTGTTGCGATAGAATTAAAATTATTCAAAATCTTACTAACATCACTTGTGATGTTATAAGTATCAAACATGTCTGCTAATTTATTTACTTCTTATAGAACATTCCTAAAATGGACCTCCTAAAAATTATTTGTAAGGTTAAGGGAATCACTTATGAAAGTTTCAATCATCTATCTAGGATTTTGTGAACCTTGAAGGTTGTGTTTAATATTCAAAGAATCACCTTCGATAATTAGTTTTAGTAATTCCATACCAAAGGCTATATGAATAACTTTAAATATAGATGTCACTTCTGCAGGGTGATTCATTTGGTGACCAAGGGGTATAGAAAACATAAAAAGGAAGTGACCTTTATCATATATATTAACCCTCCACCCCTAGCAGCACTTGGCAAGGCCTCATAAAAATTCAACTTAATTCAATGCCTCAAAAGTGGGGTCTAAACCACCTCACATTTGGATTTCTTCATATTCTTAAATGGGGTTGAAATACCAAAATAGAGGTTCCAAGATTTAGCAATCTTGAGGTATGATTGAGAAACTCCAATTTTGGAAGTATTGGACATCTTTACAAAGATCCCTGACACAATTTTTTTCTTAATGGATACAATAATTTTATTATTAACCCTTATCACATCCCCTTTCCCCCCCTAAAATTATGATTATCTCTCCTTCAAAAAAAATTTATGCAACATGAGGGAGTATAAGGGACCACTAATGTTATGTGAGTTTTTCTCCAAGAGAAGTGAAAACTATGAAATAACCCTTTAAAATTAAAAGGGAGATAGAAAATTAAAGGATATTATGATCCTTTGATTAAAAGAGAGATTAATAAAGAATATGTGTAGAAACTCTTTTAAAAGGGGATGAATAATTATTTATATAAATAATTATTAAAACGAAACTCTTGTGAAAGGATGTGATGGTTTGGAAAACACCCCTTAAAGGGATATATAAGGAATTCATGCGAGACTTGGAAAAGGATGGAGGACATTCAAGGAAGAATAAAGTGGTTTGGTGAGCTATAGGTATTGGAGAAAGGGGTACATGGGGTGTGTCCAACTCGGGGTACAACATACACCTAAGACGGTCCTGGTTAGGGCTTGGTGTGCACTTGTGTTGAGCATTGTTTTGTTAAACCAACACTTGTGTAGAGCGCAATAGTGTGTTGTGTTTCAAAAGGAATTGGTTCCTCCTAGATTTTTCCATAGCAAGAGCCAATACCACTAATATCTTCCTAGGGTGAGAGTGGCTTTTCCAAGCGTTGTGATTCATATAAGTATTGAAAACCATTGATTCTAAAATATATTGAGAATATTATATATGTGATGTTGGTGTTAATTTATATGAATTATATAGATGTGTTATTCAATTTAATATGTTAATTATTTACTTTAGAATCCTTATCTAATTATTACATATTATAGTTACATTGGTTATTTTATATTAGTTATTCACATAATTTTAGTAACATTACATTTTATAAATTATCTTAACTCTAACATTTAATCTATTAAATCCATTCCTAATGCTTAAACAACTTTAGGAGGAAAATTAACATTACATTTGGTATTAAATCCTAGTAGAGACTCAAAGTCAAATATGATAAGCCATAAGAATGATCAATTTCCTTGCTATACTTACATGTTTTTATCTTATTCTTGTTAAATTCCAAAAAACATTACCAAACATTTTTATATACTTTAAGAATTTTAAAGCATTTGAAGGAGATATATATTATGTAAATAAATGTTTGTGAATTTAGTAGAATTTCATGTTTAGATAATATTTTCTAACAAATGAAATGCCTTAAAGAAATAAGGACTAACCCTTGCAGTGAGGAATATGTCAACCCATAGCAAAAGGCTTCTCAACCTGTAGTAGAAGGATGATAGTTCAATGCAGCTAGAGGAGTTAATTTTCCATAACACGAGCATACTTTCAAAATAAGATGAAGGCTATGATTTGAGGACAAGATCATAGATGGCCAAGTGTCACTTCATATGATTAGAGGACAAGATCATAGATCATAGATGGCCAAGAGGTAACATAATGAAAAGAATTCAAACATAAAATTATACCTTAATCCCTTCTCCATGGATTGAGCTCAAGTATGCACCCAAATTACTTGAAGATTTTGTCTAAATGATTGATTGTGGATTGCTCTCAAGTTCAAGTTATAGAATAATATGGTTATGATTACTGTAGATGATCAAATGTGAAGGAAAAGCCTCAATTTATAGATTTTTGGCGAGTGAAATGGAGGGTCAATATTGAATGTGAAATAGAGGGATAGGATTGAATGAGATGTCAAGCTTAGCCTTGTGACAAGTGTCACAAGTGTTGGGAAAATGTGTCTCAACCTTGCAATTATATACAGTTTATTGTTGATAGGATGTATTTAATTTATATATTTATATATATATATCCTAGTTACATCGATAGGTCTAATATACAATGAGAGCATAGGGTAGAGGGGTAGAGTAGGATGCATGTTAACATTTTTTTGCTAACAAAAACTCTTAAATGGTCGATATACATTAAATTAAGGATATATTGTAAATATAGACCGTTCATTATTAGGTTTTAAATATGATGGTAGATATTTTGTTGGCTTATCTTTCCCTAAAAGCTAACCCTATTTTATGGAGGTATTGTATTACAATTGTGGTATTACAATGTATTTTGAGAGTCTGATAACGGTCGTGTTGACTTTGGATCTCTGGTGGTGATATTCTTATGAGAAGTTTTCTCTGCAAGTATATTATAATCTTTATGATTTCTGAATAATATATTGGGTAGCTTTTGGAGTGTGGGGTTTTTCTCTCAAAAGGCTTTTCCCCACACAAATCACTATGTTGTGGTATGCATGGTATGCATGTTTATTTTTGTTTAAGTTTCTATAACTGTTGAAAGGATCTGTAAAGTTTTGCATTATTCTCCTCTCAATATTAGTGTAGGAAGTTGTTCCACTACCTTAGCTTCCTTACAAGTGGTATCAAAGCCTGATCACCTTTGGTTTTAGTTGCGGGTTGTTGGATTTTTTGAACTAATCCAAATTTGAGTGGGAGATTGTGTAGAAGGTACTTTGTGATCTTGTTGCAAGAATTTTTAGATGGAAAGTTCATCAAGGAGAATATAGGTGGATAAATTTTCTAGAAATAATTTTGAGATGTAGAAGTTGAAGATGGAGGATCTGTTTAGAGATCAAGATCTGTGGGATGTTGTTGATGAGAAAGCTTCAAGACCTATAGATCCTACTTTGGATGCTCAATATGATGTTATGGACCATAAATCCAAGGGTCTAATAATATTGTGCTTGGAAGACTCAATTTTAATCAATGTACATGAAGAGACCTCTGTAGAGAAATTATGGAAGAAACTTGGTGAGACGTATCAAGCTAAATATTTTAGTGAACAAGATTTTCTTGAGGAAGAAATTATATTCCTTGAGAATGGAAGAGGGTGGATGAATCACAAACTATCTAGAAGTATTCAATATGTTGGTGGATCAATTGGTATCAGTTGGTGTCAAAATGGATGAGGGGGAGAAATGTCAGATATTGCTTTATTTTTGGCCTGATTTGTGGGATTCTCTTGTTTTGGCTATTGGGAGTACTTCTATTATTTTGAAGACTGAAGATGTGGTGGGTTCTTTAATTTATGAAGAGAGTAGGAGAAAGGTATCCATTAGTGCAAAGGAGGCCCTAAATATTCATGGAAAACCTAAGGAAAAAGGAAAGAAGAATGAGAAGCACGACAAATCCAAGTTCAAGAGGAGATCTAAATCTCTTGGAAAGTCCAATGTTATTTGTTGGAATTGCAGTAAGCCTAGGCATATTTGTAAGGAATGCAAAGAAGAAAAGAAGATATTTGATTCTAATTTTGATTCTAAGAAGGAAGATGGTGGTGCATTCATTATAAATTTGGCAATTTTTGTATGTAATGATGCATGGTTAATTGACTCAGGTGCATCTTTCCATATGACCTTTAATAGAGATTGGTTTTTTGAATATGAAGAATTTGATGGAGGTAAGGTGTACTTGGGTGATGATTCTTATTTAAATATTGTTGGCTTTGGTAAAGTCAAAATCAGGTTTCCTAGAGGTAGAATAAAAAGGATTAATGGTGTGTTGCATATCCTTGGATTAGCACAAAATTTATTATCTGTGAGAAAACTAATAGATGCAGGTGCTTAGGTAGTATTTTTTGATGCAAGATTCAAGATGGTTAGAGGTGCTATGGTGATTCCTAGAGGTTTCATATATGGCACATTATATAAGCATGATGCATGCATTATTGAGTGCAATAGTACTTTTGTGAAAAGAAAGTTTGTGGAAGAGGTGAGGGTTTTATCTTTAGCAGATGGTCATGGCTTCTAAGTACCCAAGGGTGCTTTGTCTTTTGAATCAAAGTCACCTATAGAGAAAAATATGGTATTGCACCAGAGAATTGGCCACATTGGAGAAAAGGGTCTAAGGACCTTGAAAAATAAAAACCTTGTTGAAGGTTTTTTTGATTGTAATCTTGAATTTGATTTCTGTGAGCACTGTGTTTATGGAAAAAAAAAATGTATTTAGTTTTACTTGAGTTCTCATAAATCTTGTGGTGTATTAGATCTTATTCATTCCGATGTGTTTGGTCCTATAGACGTTCCTTCAATTGGAGAATCCACATATTATATTATATTTATTGATTATTATAGTAGGACATGGGTATACTTTCTAAAGAGTAAATATGAAGTTTTTAGTTGATTTAACGAATTTAAAGCAATGGTTGAGTTGTAGAATAGAAATAAAATAAAATGTTTGACGACTGATAATGGCAGTGGGTTTTTCTCTAATGATCTTGATAGATTATGTAAAGATTGTGGTATTCAGAGATAAAAAACAACTATGTATTCTCCACAATAGAATGGATATATAGAAAGAATGAATAGGAAACTGATGGAGAAGGCTAGGAGTATAATGAGTGGTTTTGGTCTAGAACAAAGTTTTTGGGATGAAATTGTTGCCACTGGTTGTTATCTGATTAATAGGTCTCCTACATCAGCTCTTGTTGATAAGACGCCTATAGAGGCATGGTCGAGTCACAAGCCTTCATGAAGACATCTTAGAATTTTTGGTTGTGAGGCATATGCACATGTGCCAAAGGATACAAATATGGTGTGAAAGGATACAAGCTTTGGGATCCTATTGCATAGAAGGTAATATATAGTAGAAGTGTTATTTTTAGAGAAACTAAGCCTTCTTTTGTTACATTACAACCAAAAGAAAGTAAATAGGAAAATGTGATTCAACTTCCTTCTACACATAAGAAAGTTGAATCAAGGCCCATGGATAGGCAAGAAGTTGAGAGGTCATCTAGCTTTGAATCTTCATAAGAGGAGGAAGAACCTCCAACTCAACTTGTTCATAGGTCTACAAGGCATAGACAACCACTTGAAAGGTATTCACTTGATGATTAGAGATTTATTTTTTCTTTGAACACTAACATGGATGAACTCAAATATGTAGAAGAGGCATTAGGTATGAATGATGCAGAATCTTGGAAGATTGCTATAGATGAAGAAATGGTAGCTTTGAAAAAGACTGATACATGAGACCTTGTACCATTTTCTGAAGGACAAAAACCTATTGGTTGCAAATGGGTGTTCAAGAAAAATATTTATTCAAATGGAGGTAATGGGAAGTACAAAGCAAGGTTGGTTGCGAAAGGTTACTCTAAAGTTGAGGGTGTTGATTATGGTGAGATATTTTCTCCTGTTGCTAAAATGACATCCATTAGATTTTTTCTTTATATTATTACAACTTATGATTTAGAGGTTGAACAAATGGATGTGAAAACTACTTTCCTTTATGGTGACTTCGAGGAGGATATTTATTTGACACAACAAAAGTACTATGTGGTGAAAGGTAAAAGTAAATTGGTTTGAAAATTTAAGAAATCTTTGTATGGCCTAAAAATAGAGTCCTAGGATATGGTACCAAAAAATTGATACATATGTGTTGAGTTTGGGATTTGAGCATTCTAAATAGATCATTGTGTTTATTATAAAATTTATGGTGATCGTTTCCTATTTATTGCATTATATGTTGATGATATATTATTTATTGGAAAAGGGAAAGGTATGATTTCAAAAATGAAATCTCAACTTGCTACTAAATTTGAAATGAAATATCTTGGTGCAACTAGGAATATTATTGAGATGGAAATTAGAAGGGATAGATAAAACAAAAATCTATGGCTTGGCCAAAGTAAGTATGTCAATTCAATTTTACAAAGGTTTAACATGCATGATTGTAGACCATTGTGTGTTCCTTTTTTTCAATTGGAACAAAGTTATATATTTCAAACTACCTAACATCTCCGTCAGAGATGGAAGACATCAACAAAGTGTCTTACCAGAGTGCAATTGGAAGTTTGATGTATGTTATGGTTTGTACTAGATTGGGTGTTTCCCAAATAGTGGGAGTTCTTTCTAGGTATATGTCTAATCCTGGTAGAGTTCATTAGGATATAGTTAAAATGGTCTTCAGATATTTGCACGGTAGCTCAGAGTATTCCTTGTGTTATCATAGTAATTTGAATGAAGATGATATTTCCCTTGATATTCATGGTTATGTGGATTCAAACTGGGTAGGTGATATTGATAGCAGACAATCCACTAGTGCTTATGTGTTTACTTTATTTGGTGGTGCAATTAGTTGCATGAGTAAGCGACAGGTTGTGGTTGCTTTGTCCACTAGTGAAGCTGAGTATATGGCAGCTACTCATGCTTGTAAAGAAGTAATTTGGCTTAAGAGACTGTGCTTAGATATTGGAATAAAATAAGGTGTAGTGACAATTTATTGCAACATTCAAAGTGTGATTTTTCTAGCTAAGAACTTGAAATTTCATGCCAGGACCAAGCACATTGATGTACAGTATAATTTTGTTAGAGATATGGTTGAAGATGGTAGGGTGAAAGCTAGTTAAGCTAGAGACTTTGATGAATATTGTTGACTCTTTAACTAAGCTTGTGAGCATAGAGAAGTTGAGATGGTTTAAAGAGACTATGGGACTTTTGATCCCTAACAATTAAGAGACAATGTTTACACCCTCCAGTTTCTCTTGCAAGGTGTCTAACAGGTGGGAGATTTTTTGGGAAAATGTGTCTCAACTTTGTAATTATATAAGGTTTATTGTTGATAGGATGTATTTAATATATATATACCCATCCTAATTACACTGACAAGTGTAATATATAATGGGAGCATGGAGTGGAAGGGTATAGTGAGATGCGTGTTAACAATTTTTTGTTAACAAAAACTCTTAAATGGTTGACATATATTAAATTAATGATATATTGTAAATTTGGACTGTTCAGTATTAGGTTTTAGATCTGATGGTGGATATTTTGTTGGCTTATTGCCCTAGAAGATAACCCTATTTTATGATGGTTTTGTATTATGGTTGTGGTATTGTGATGTATTCTAAGAGTCTGATAGCAGTCATGTTTTCTCTAGATCTTTGGTGGTGATACTCTTGTGAGAAGCTTGCTTTACAAGTATATTGTAATGTTTATGATTTTTGAATAATATATTGGGAAGCTTTTGGAGTGTAGGGTTTTCTCCCAAAAGGGTTTTCCCCATGTAAATCATTGTGTTGTGGTATGCATATGATATTTATATTTATTTTTGTTTATGTTTCTATAACTATTGAAAAGATCTGTAAGGTTTTGGATTATTCTCCTCTTAATATTAGTGTAGGAAATTGTTTTTCTACCTTAGCTTCCTTACAACAAGGTGGAGGTATGTGAAGGTGACATATGTCATGGGGAAGAGGGTGTTAGGGTTAGAAGGCATATATCTAAGAGTTAAATGCAGATTTGATCAATAAAATAGAGAAATAAAACATAAAAAATTATAGCAGAAACAAGACAACACAAAGAATTTAACGTAGTTCACCAAATCCGGGCTACATCCACAAAACCATAGCCATCCAATGATTTTATTATCTAGTGTAAAAAATATTACAATCTCGCTAATAATGCCCTATTGCAACCCCCATCCAAACCGCTTATAACAAGCTTTTTAGAAGCTTCCAGAATTAGGGTTTTACAAAGTCAATTTTTTTCTTTTGTCAGTGACAAAGTGAAAAACGAGAATTTTTTTTTTTTGGGTGTTGTCGCCCCCGAACCCCCGCTTGAGGCCCGGCCCGACCCTAGACCCTAGCGAGGATACATGAAAAGTGTATAGTATAGCATGATCAATCACCACATACTGATAGAGGGAAAAGGTGTGCTCACACATGTGTGAGCATGCATTGGGAAGAACAAGGAAATGACAAGTGGATGACAAGGTTTGTTCACACATGTGTGAGCACATCTTGGGAAGAACATGAAGCTGACAAGTGGAAAAAAAAAGCAAAGGTGGAAGGTGAGTAGGATTTAACCATATGAAAAGTGGTGATAAATGGCAAGTGTAGGGTGGCTTGCATGGGGAAGAGGATCTCACATGTGTGAGAATCCACTAGGAAAAAATGTCAAAGGGTGAGTTGGAAGTTGATAGTGACTTGTGCATGCAACACTTGTCACATGTTCCCAAGTTTGAGGGAGTGGAGATAATTTAAAATTAGGAAAAAATGTTAATGATGGTTAAGCTATGGGTTAATTTAATTAATCATTGATTAATTAACTTAATTTGGGATTAGGATATGAGTTAACTAATTATCGATTCACTAACTTCACTAGGATTAAAAGTTGGAGAAAGGGCTAATGATGATTAGGATGTAGATTAATTTAATTAATCATGGTCTAATTAACTTAACCAAGATTAGGGGACTTAGAGGAATGTGAAAAAAGGTTTAATTAATTAAATAGTACAATATTTAATTAATTAGAGAGAACTTTAGGATAATTAATTAAATGTGTCATTTAATTAACTATAAGGTGGGGTATAGTAATTAATTAACTAATATAATATTTAATTAATTATAGGAAGAAAGTGGGATAATTAATTAAAAAAATTAATTAATTATGGGCTAAGATGGATTAATTCATCTCTTTGATATTACATCCAAAGTGATGTTGCATCAAAGAAGTTCACTTGTTTTTGCCCCAATGTGATGAGAGGTGATGCCCCTCAAGAGACCAATAAAAAAAAAATTGAAAAAATATTTTTGGGTGGTGTCTCGATAAAGGCAAGCTATAATGATGTAGGAAGGTGTTCAAGAAGAAAATAAGGAAAAATAAAAGAAGAAATGGAATAACATGCTCAAAAATAGAGAAATTATTGCAGGTTCAGTGCAATCACCACTTGTCATGGACAAAATTAGGGGTTGGAGGAAGAAAATTAGGGTTTTGAGGCTATAAATAGGCTTGAAGGGGGCTTAAAAGGTCATTTTTACCCTTGCATTTGGAGAGGAGGATTTATGGGAAAGAAATTTGTTTTCTTTTAAGACTTCTATGTCCCTTCCATATCCATTTTATTGCCTTTTTCCTAAGTCTTTATGCCACTAATTATTTTAGGAAACTAGAAAATGTTTAATATGTGTCATAAGGGAGGAATGAAGCATATGAAAAATAACTGAATTAAACTAATTCAAACAAGATTAGGATCCCATACCCATTACTCACAAAATAAACAATATAAAATAATGAATTCAATGAAACAATTGTTAGCAAATGAAGAACAAACAATGAATTCAAGAAATTAAAATGTTACCCATCTCGTGTCAAAGTACATTATGTGTTAATTTTTTTTCAATGTGTGTGTGATGTCAAACTAGAATATGATGATATATCGTAACGTGCTCAAGAGGTAATTGTGTAGTGCTTTGCTATGTAAATTCTAGATGATTTGTGAGAAGGTAGAAGGTTATTTTATAGATTTCCTGCTTCAAAATGAACATGCAAGATTTCATAGTAAAAGATCCTGATCAATGGTTCAAAACCATTGAGAGGAATTAGATGGGAAGAATCAGTGGTTTTAGCTTGCATAATCTGTTTGATTGATGAAATCAAGTTGAGTATTCAGTGGGATTGAATAAATAGATTAAGAGGTTAGTGGGATTGAGAAAATAGATTGAGAGGTTAGTGGGATTGTCGAATAGATGGATTAGTTAGGAAATAGATGAATCAATTAGCCAATCAGAGTGAGCAATTGGTGGTTGTGATTTGCTCAATCACAAAATGGGGTGAGGATAATTAGTTAATTGAATTAATTACACCGAGAGGCATTCTATAGTCACACCAGGGATGGAAAAAACTTATGTCAAGTTTTTGGAGCTGCATTTAAAATTACATGCACTTGGCAGTCAACAAGAAGTGGAGGAGATTGTAATGAAAAGGTAGTGGAATGGACATACAATGTTTTTTACAGATGAAAGTCAAATGCATGGAAATCAAAATGGTATTCCCCGATAGTGGATAGAGACTATGGTAGGCGTGATGTGGAATCAACGATTGATATTCTAGAATACACAATGCAAACCATTTTTATTTCTTGGCTGAACATTAACAGTTTTGCAAGCTCAACCTCTCTTGTTTTCCATCATTTAAAAATAACACTAATTTGATGTACAATGAACTAAAAACAAACAATGGATATAGAAGATCCAAATCACAATGAGATCAAACAAGACTCCAAAGGAGTTAGGTTTTCTCATATTAGATGGGTGGATAAATTACATCACAAAATATGGAATGGAAAGAACATGGGTGTGTTTTGTATGGTAATTTCTTCAACAACCTATAGGGCCATGGGACTCTTAGTCAAGCTACTTACAAGTAAAATTCAAATTCAGTCTCTGTGTTTTCCAAATTATATTTGTATGCATCTCCATTATAAATTTTCAATTGTGATATTTATCCTAATTGAACTTGACTGTAAGTTTCAGCTAACCTTAGTCATTCTTGTGTATGATTTGGTTTACTAATTCTGGGTGTCCAAGAAACTTTAGGCTGATCTTATTATTTTTATTTCTTGCCCTATCTCCAATAATTTGATGAAAGTTTTGTGAATCCATGTTTAGTTGTGTGTTTTTTGGAGTTGTAGTCCTCCCAATTTTTTTAAAGTTCTACATTGATTTAATGGATTCTAATTGAAATTTGGGATGAGGTGGTTAGACCCTTTTCCAATAAAGTCATCATGGAGTGGACCATGAATTAGTTCTCCATTACCACCATGAAATTTACAGACATTTAGATTCCTGACACTGTCCATAGGTTGTAAGAGGGCACGAACCTTGATAAATTTTCTTTTTCTTGAAAATAATTTTGAGCTGGTAAGATCTAGGCTCAAATGCTAAACTACATTTATTAGAATGCCCCGAGTCCAAATCTAGGTTACATAGGAGATTCTAGACTAGGGAGAGATGGACTAGTCAATTGAGGCCAAGTGATCTGGGTGATCTAGGTTTTGCATCCAATGTAGGAGGAATCATTACATCCCTACAAATAGTAAATGTGTTATAGTCTTGTCTCTGTGTGCAAAGAAAGAGCATTTGTAGATTCAAAATCATGGTTTCCCATGGGCACATTTTAGGCTTCAATACAAAATTAAAGTTGCAGGCTCACTTAGAATTATCATATATCTCATTACTTGGTAATTTGGTTAACTCTCAAAGTCTACTACTTTTTAGAACACCTAAACAATAACAAAATAGAGTAATAATGCTCATCAAAAGATTTACAAGGGATTGAAAAGGTTTGAGAATAATTTTAAGAGATTTTTAAAACATAAATATCACAAAATGACCAACTCCTTATCTCACTACCAAAAAAACATAGAACAGAGAGGAAAATGAGAGAAATTAATGTTTTACAACCAATATAGGTATTTAGCTAATTGCATTCATCAAATAAGAAAACATAAGAAGAGACCTTGTTGGGCAATAGATCCTACTGAGTATGCATTTTGAAATGGAATCCACACAACTAGAGAAAACTAAATGAAAAAAAGGGATCCTCTCAAGTTTGAACAACCAAAGCAAAACATCCAGAACAAGGTAACTCAATAAACAATTTCCTCTATTAATTCAAATCTATTTCATCATGCAAAATTATGACTAACAACAACCACCAAAATCTAAGTTAGGAGACCCATGGGAAGATTAGTTTCAACTTTCTTCTTTCAGTACTCTCTTACTCTAAACATCTATAAATTAAAAAATATATTGGCTTTGAAATGCTCTTCGGTTGCATTTTTGTGAGTAAAAGCTTAAATGAGATAGAATTTCTGTAAGAAAATGGCTATATAGAGGCTTAGGAATGCAAAAAAACAAATGGGTTCATTAGAATGATTACTAGTAAAAAGGATCAAAGTGCAACCGTAAAGTAATTATTTATAGTCAAATCACTTCCTCTTCTTGTTGGAAAAATAAGGAGTTTGAATACCATCATAGCTTTTGTATGGCTGAATATTTTGAAAAGTTTGCTTTCAAATTTCTGGCTGTGAAAATTGGCATGTGGGGAATGAACATTGAACAATTTCTTCATCAACAATGCGGGGAACTTTGTTCAATAGATTAAAAGATCAATTCAAGTTGTGGTATCAATTTTTTGTATTCAATTTAGATTTTCTTAGAGTACAAAAAATCATCGATATTATTCTTATGTAGTGTGTTGACCTGGAGACTTTTGAGCTTTACAATTGTGATTGGTGTGAAAGTATCAATCACAAGTGGCTTTTATGGATTTCCTTATCAAGTGTGAAGTGTATGGATATGAAAAGTAGTGGCATTCAGATGGAGGTTTCTGAGTCTCTATCTTTTCATGTGTTACACTTAAATCTCTATCTCTCAAGAATTTTAAGATGAGAAAAGAGTTTCTCTCAACTTGTAACATGTTATCTTGGACACGTTTGGCTAAGTGAGAAGGCATTTGGTTTGAATACTTCTTTAATTCATATTGGTTCTTTTCTTTTTGATTTAGTAGAAAGTGATTTCATCATTAGTAATTAGATAATACAAGATTTGTGAAGCATCAAATTATATGATTTGTTTTTATATACTTTCTCTATAATGCTTATTTATTATTTCTTTTAGATTTGTTTGAATTATACTCGAACTTCCTTCTTATTTGTCATTGTTCTTTTTAAATTCTATAGATAAATTTTAAAGTATTTTTTAATGAAATAAAATCTCTTTAATATAAATTAAATTATTATAATCAACTTTGACTCTAATTTTTTAAAATTATTAAAACCTAAATTGTTTAACTTATAATAAATTTATTATTATAATAAACCTTAGTGTTATTATTATTTATACTGAAATTTAATTATAGTAATTATTATAATAAATTATTATTTATATAAAATACGCTGAGAGTTATCCTTCTTCAGGCATCTATTTCCATCACTTTTTCTCAGTGCAATAGGTGCCTCGATAATGATAACTCTCGACATATTATATATATTAATATTTAATATATGTATGCTAGTTAATTAACATTTTTGAGTTTGAATGTGCAAGTCATGTTTGACTTTAACAAATAAAGTTATATTTGTTTGTTGACTATGTTTGAATGATGATGAATAATTAATTTAATTATTCTAATTAGAAAGGAGAAAGTGATTTAATTAAACTATTAAGTGATAATAATTTAATTGATTTAGAAGAATAGGGTAAATTAGCGACATAATTAAATAATTGATATTATTTAATCAATCAAGATGAATAAACTTAGATTTAATGATGATATAGTGAATTAATTAAATAATTAAAGATTATTTAATTAATATAGGAAAATAGGGTTTTTGATGTAAATGATGAGAAATGTAGTGATATTAAATGATAATGATTCTAATGATGAAGAAATGTCATTTAGGATGTGAGATATGCGTTAGGTCATTTTCATATGTCTACATTTTTTCCCTCTTTGAGACAAAGTACTAGTTGCTTTGTTTCAAAGAATTCGATGTTAAGATAAAGATTTTAAATTTTTTATATGCCCCACTGTGCCTCAATAGTTAGCGGAAAGATAGTACGACTTTGGGCTACCCCCTTGAGAGGTTGGCCGGAAAAAGTTATTTTCGGGTCAAGCTCGCGACAATGTTTCATTATAGTTTAGATGTGTAGAGGACAAAAAAATTAGACCATAGGGCCTTAGTTTATTGTTCAGATGTTCCTAGGAGCTCCTAATTTTAACCTAGGAGCGTTTCCAAGGTAAAAAAATTAGGGTTTAGGGGGATTAAATGGTAAATTAGGTTAAAATTACCCCTCATTTGCACTCCTTGATTTGAAAATTTCTTTCTCTAGAGCTTTTGTGAGATTTTCCTTTGCAAATAGCAATTCACGATGCTTCGAGTTCCAAGAGTTCCTCATAGGTCTGAGGCAGTCAGAGTATACTGAGGGCCAGCTGGTGCAGGGGCTTCGATACTTGTGCCTTTAATTTTCACTTTCATACTTTTTTTGTCTTCACAATTAATGTTCAAACTCAATTTTAAGAAATAGCAAACTTTTAGCAATTTTTTTGCTCTTGGCGTGATAATGGCACCATTGACCTTTGAAAAAGGTCGCTATTGACAATTTTAGTTGCTATTGAATTTTTTTGGCACACTATTGATTAAAAATGTGCGCTATTGCCAAAATTTAGTGCTTTTACAAATATGAGTGCTATTGACAAATACAAGCACTATTGAGAAATTTTGGCGCTATTGCCAAAAATGTGCGTTATTGCAAAAAATTTGGGTGATATTGAAAAAAGTGCTCGCTATTGCCTAAAAAAAGGTTTGATTTTGCTTCAAAACAACTGATTTGCAATGTCTAATTTTAGTTTGAAGTTCCCAAAATTCTTGATGCTATGCATTGAATGGTTGTAGGCTATCCTTAAGCCATTGTCTATGCGAGAGTGAAATCCTCGATTGATGGATGGGTTGACCAATTTCGATGATACATAGAGAGACTTTCTTCATGCCGTGGGTTTACGTTATATCACTCACTTGTCATTGCTTAGGGCTCATCGAGCCATGATGACTACATTGGTGGAGAGGTGGCACTCTGAGACCTCTTTGTTTCATTTGCCTACTGGGGAGTGCACCATTAATTTAGAGGATGTTTAGAGGATTCTTAGGATCCCTATTCATGGTGAGCTCATTGAGTATGATGTTTGGTAGGGTACTTTAGTGATCCAGAGACTATTGGGTGTGGAGCTATTGCAAGTCATCGATTTAGAGATCAATTTGGCATCTCTTTGTGATGGTTTCGATCATATGGTTCTCGTCTTGGTAGGTATTATCACTGGACCTTTGATGCCCGATAGGAGGGCTAAGAGGTTCCCTATCAGTTGGGGTATTATTATTGAGTAGATGGTGGAGGATGCTATAGTTCTATGCTTGGGGTTAGTGTATGCTGGCCCATCTTTACAGAGATATGCACAAGGCTGTGTATTGAGCTAGTAGTAGTATATCTGTTGGAGCCAGTTTGCTACATTTTTGGGCTTGGCAGAGGATTGCTATCACTCAACTAGAGAGGATGCGAGACAAGGATGCATATGATCCTTATACTTATCAATACCATGACTATCTTCACTATACTCAGCCAGGTAGACTATCTTATTGGAGGGAAATTATTGATGATATTATAGATTTCACATGGTGCCCATATAGGGATTGTGAGCCATGACAGATGATCAAGATCAACTGGTCTACTACAGGTAGACTCATTTCTTGATTGGTCATTCAAATCTCTTGCTTGAGAGATATTTACTAGAGAGGGTATTGAGATAGTTCAATGCACGCCAGACTCGGCCTGTCGATGATTATATGGCCATCTTTGGATGCACTACACATGAGGATTCCACTTGGGGGGCTCGTGAGGATTCTGGCATGATAGTGGCAACATTCAGGGCATTGAGACCTCTTCCATTGGGTTGGGTAGTTGGTCTCGTGGATCCTAGGATGACTCATGAGTTTGATGGTTGGTGGGATTGTCATAAAACCATATGAGTTTGATGGTTGAGGGGGTTATATTAGGCAATGAGAGGACTAGTAGCATCTTAGGATTGTCCATGAGCAGCTACAACACGTACAGGGTCAGTAGGATCAATAGCAGTAGTGATGCTAAGTACCACAGGCTCCTTGAGGTCCTCCCCCTCAGGGGAATATAGCAACTCAACTAGCACATATGACAATAGATAGAGATGGAGCTAGAGCAAAGTGTGATGCTAAGATTATGTGGTGACAGGCCACTGAGGCCTAGGCTTTGACAGTGACTAGAGAGAGACACACATTCAAAGTTGAGCGAGACACTCTCCGTTAAGAGAGAGATTTATTGAAAGAGGAGTTGGATGTCGAGAGACAACATAGACTTATAGCTAAGATATCTCTAGAATTTGTCATTCCCCTAGCCTAGTATTAGGCTGAGTGATATAGGCTCCTGTAGTAGGTTACATATTATCAAACTTTGTATGAGGCATTCATGCTGAGGGCTTAAAGACATCCCCGATTCGGTGAGTCAAGCACAACTACAGGTGCAGAGTCAGGTGGACAATTAGTCAGATAGTCTCCAGTCATGCCCCAACCATCACCTCATCATATCGAGCATCAGTCGATATCTCCAACGCTAGATGGCTAGCAGGGCTGATTAAGTTGATGATCTATCATATATATTTTGTATCAGAGACTTATGTAGACATATTTTTTTATATATATTCATCGGCCCAACAAAGGCATCGTATATATGTATTTATTTTGATCTCCATTGATGTTGTATCACACATGAAATTTGATGATGGCTTTATCCATTTTTTGATGATATATGATATACCATGTTTCAATGCGGCTTTATGATGTGTTATGAGATGTTTATGGATGATCATGGATTTTATATTTGTCCAATGATGCTTTTGTATTTTTTTGATGTATGCCTATGCTATGGATGAATGATTTATATATCTATGTGATGAATGATGATATCGTACGTATGTGATGGATGATTATACATGATGTGTGATGTTTTATCATTTTATTATGGTCATGATATGTACTGATGAATTTGTGGATGTAGGATATATGTCATACTAATTATATTATGATGCAAGATGGATGTTGTTAGTTAGAAGAAGTGTTGGATGATTTAGAGATGTATATCTAAATTTGATGTTGTTAGTTATTGATGAGTTTTTCTTTTGCTTTCATAGAGGCTTTGTATATTTTATCAATCCTTTTTAATGTAGCAAATAAACATGATGCACAAGGGTATTAATAACTAATGTTGCGTTGTATCCATTGCGTGGATTTTGACTTGGCACAAAAAGAATATTCTTACTCATTCTAGACATACGAAAACCCTATTAGAGTATATAGTTGAGTTTTTTTTTTAAAATTCGGATCAGCTACACATATAGGTATGAAGTACCTAACATGCAACTACTACATGAATGATATCAAAACAACTTCCATACACAAAATAAAACAAGTATTCATCGTGGTAGTATCATAAAAAACATCTAACAAACATAACAAATAGAAATCGATAGTTAATGCTACCATTCCTTCTTCTCTAAATCCTTATGGACATCCTCAAGAGATCCTAGGAATGTGGTATTAAGATAAATAAAAAAGATAAGACTATAAAAAGATAAACAATGTTGCAGTATCACTTGCCATAGTTGTTTTGATGTTTCATGATGAAATCCAGTGATGATGTCTATTGTAGGAACATTGTATTCATTAAGACTCATGTTTAGGATAGTTGATAATGATTTTCAAATAGGTATGATAGTCTATACTTAGGGATTGTTTTAACTTGATAGTGATCCAATCATTTCAATATTCACTTTGGAATTTTTTATTTTTGTTGTTTGTTTTCTTTTTCAAAAGGGTGAGGGTGACGATTGTTTATTGTGAATGGAAAATTTATTGTGGATAAGTGATAATGGGGATAGGAAATTTTTGATTTTGGTGAGTTTATTTGATGTTATTTTTGATGTTTTGGGGAAATAGGGGGACCTAAAAGGATTGAACTATTGCCTCAATGGCTAATCAGAGATTATCCTTTCCTACGTGACGAACGTAGAGACATCATAGTCCAACTGTGTTGATTGACATTATTTTTGGAGTTTTCTAACTTTTTATGAGTGTTTTGGATTTTGATAAGATATTTGAATGCTTTATTTTTGGTTTGGGGGACTAACCTAGGGCCTTAGAGGATGATCACAGATAAGCCTTGCCTACATTATATACATAGAGACCATGTAGTTCAACTGGTGTTGACTCAAAGCATAACATGTTTTTGTGATTTTTGATGTTTTTGACTTTGTTTTGATTTTTGTTTATTTTCTGGATTTTTTTTATTTTGATAGTTTTTTCAACCGTGATGGGATTTACAAGGATCCAATTTGCTACCAGTTTTAGAAGGTTGCCCCCAATTCGAGACAAGATTACCTTCATTAGGGGAGACAAATCTTAATGGTGCAACAAGGTTCATCACTTGATTAGTCATCGAGCCATGGTTGGTTTGCATGTTTTATTATGGTATGAATGGAGGGATGCTTCAGATAGTGCTAATAGATAACGATGCCCATCTTATTCAAATGTAGCGCCTGTTTACTAGGTTTTCACTATGGTACCTATCCTAGAAGTGCCACAAAGTGGTTTTCACTTAAAGAACGTTTTATTTCTCTTTATTGTTTTTCTACTTTTCAATTTTTTTTGTTTTTTTAGCTTTTTTGTTGAGATACCCTGATGTGTTCAAGTATAATTTTTTTTAAGATGGATGCTATTCAATAGTTTGGCTAAAGGTTCTCCTTCAGAAGTAGCCAATTGATAAGCTCCAGAGTCATAGCTTCCTATAATGATGAAAGGACCTAATTAGTTTGGTTCAAACTTCCCCTTCCCATCTTGATTTAAATGGATCTATTGATTCTCTTTTAGTACAAGGTCACCAACTTGAAAGCTTTTGTTTTTGATCTTTTTGTTGTAGCTTCATTTGAGTTGATTCTGATAAACCTAAAGATGGTTTAATGCACTCAAACACCTTTCATCTAAGATTTCTAGCTCATTCAATCTGGACACCTGATATTCCTCATTGTTGACCATGTCTTTCAAGGATACTCATAGTGAGGGGATTTCAACTTCAATAGGTAAGATTGATTTAGTTCCATAGACCAAGGAAAAAGGTGTGGCACCTTTAGGTGTATGAATTCTAGTTTGGTAAGCCCATATGGCTAGGTTTAGTTTCAAATTCCAATCATGACTGACATCATTAACAGTATTTTTTAGTATTTTTAGGATGGTTTTATTGGATGCTTTAGCTTGATCATTTCCTTGGGGGTAGTAGGGAATTGAGAATCTTTGAAAACTTGGAACAAAGCTCATGAACATCTTGGTTTTTGAATGGGGTTCTGTTGTCCATTATGATAGTTTGGGGAATTCCATATCGACATATGAGATAATTCAAGATAAACTTGGATATTTGTTTGCTTGTGATGCATGTTAATGGAATTACTTCTATCCACTTTGTGAAGTATTCAATTGTAGTGATAATGAACTTGTGCCCATCGGATGAAGCAGGAGATATCTTACCTACCAAGTCTAATCCCCATTGTAAGAAAGCCCATGGTGTTTTTAAAGGTCTTAGTTCCTATGTCGATGCGTGAACAAGATCACTATACTATTGGCATTGGAAACATATTTTTGAGTAATGGATGCATTCTTGTTCCATTGAGGGCCAAGAGAACCTTTATCTCACCAATTTCTGTACTAGATTAGGTCCACTTGCGTGAGACCCAAAAATACCTTCGTGCACTTCCTGTAAAGTGGTTTGCGCTTCTTCCATGTTGAGACATCAAAGTAATATTTTGTCTAGAATTTGTTTGTATGGGGTATCTCCTAAGATGGTTAATTGATATATGTTCTACGAACAAAGGTTTTATTTTGGCTTGTCATTAGGTCAGGAGGTATGATACCGTGCTGGATATAGTCAAACGTATCTTGGTACCATGGTGAGTTAGGACCAACAACATCACAAACTAGTTTTGATTTTGAGATATCGAATACCGGTATGAGGAGTTGCTCCATGATGAATTCATATTTTGGAATGTTTTGTGGAATGTTGAGAGGTGAACCTATTAACACCATAGCGTTGACTACTCTGTTGTTAATCCTAGGAACTTGTTCAAAGGTGATGATGAAAAAGTATTATTTGAATTTTTCCACCATTATTTTATATGACATTAGCTTGTCATCCTTTGTTTGATACTCATCATTTACTTGCCTTGTTACTAGTTGCAAGTCTCCATAAAATTGTAGTTCCTTTATCCTCCATTTGATGACCATATTCAGTCCTGTGATTAGCGCTTATATTCAGAGATGTTATTTGTACATGAAAAAGCAATCTTGTAAGCCTTAGGTGTACTATCTCCCTCTAGTGTGAGAAATAAGATACTTTCCCCTGAGCTGTGTTGAGTGTGGGATCCATCAAAGTACAAGGTACAATGGCTCGATTGATCAATTAAAAGGATTCTTTCATTTGGGAATTCTGTTATTAAGGGCTGGTGATCATCCATTGGTGATTTTGCTAGTTGATCTGCTATGATTTGTCCTTTGATAGCTTTTTTGTCTATGTACTCTATGTCAAAATTGCTCAGTATCATTACCCATTTAGCAATCTTGCCTATTAGAGCTACATTTTCCAATAGATACTTTAGGGGATATACCTTTGATTTTAGCTTTACTTGTCTATTTAAGATGTAGTGTCTCAACTTCTATGTCACAAAGATGATAGATAGACATGCTCTTTCTATGGGAAAATAGTTCAATTCATAGCCCACTAGTATTCAAATGATATAATTGTAGACATGTAAAATTGACCTAACACTTATCACACATACTAAATAACATTTTCTCATCATCGATATTAGTATCACTAGAAATCACTACAATTCACATCAAATGCATCAAAAACCCTAATTTCCTCTATTAATTGAATAATAGTACATTATTATTTAATTAATTCACTTTTTCATCATTTTTGACTAATTAAATAAATTCCATTTATTTAATGAAGTCCTAATCAAACTTTATTCCTCCTAATTAATTAAATGGCATCAATTATTTAATTATGTCGCTAATTCACTTTATTCCCCTAAGTCAATTAAATTATTAAAACATAATAATTTAACTATGTCACTTTCCCCTAGATTTGAATAATTGAATAAATTATTCAAAACATCATCAAAAATCAAATAAAACAAATACAACTTTGTTTGTAAAATTCAAACTTGATTTCCATGTTCAACTCAAAAAGATTAATTAATTAAATTAGTTAATTAACTATCCTCACCCACTTTCATGATTGAGCAAATTACGATCCCCCAATTGCTTGATCTGATTGCTTGATTGATCCATCTATTTCCTAACAAATCAATCTATTCTTCAATCCCACTAAAGGCTCAATCTATTTCCTCAATCCCACTGAACACTCAAATTGATTTCTTTAATCAAACTCATTACGTAATCAAAATGCATTGATTATTCCCATCTAAATCCTCTCAACAACTTTCAACCGTTGATCAAGATATTCTACTACGTGATCTTGAGCGTTCATTTTGAAACAAAAATTCTATATAACAATCATTTTCTTCCTCAAAAATGATCAGAGAATAAAACATCATTTGCATGATGAAGTAATGCCAAAATCGCAATAGACCTTTTGAATATTTACACATATCTTCAATCAACAACATTGCACGTTCTTTAAGCTTTTTCTATGCACAATGGAGGCTTCACATTGACACGAACAACCCAACATCTTTGTGAACACACTTTGACACGGGATGGTAATGCTACGTTTCTTGAATTCATTTTATGTTTGTCTCTTTTGATTTCTTTTGTGAATTCATTGTTCTTTGTAGTTTCATTTCATGAGTAATGGGCATGGATCTTGATTTTTGTTTTGAGTTAGATTAGTTTCAATTTAATTCATTTATCTTATTGCATCATATCGATTTCCCCCTTACACATTTTGGCACACTTGGTGGGACCACGATCCTTAGCACTAATCATTTTATGAGAAATTTTTGAAGTTGTAGGTTCTAGAAATGCACTGGAAAAGTTTTCACGCACAGGCTATAGGAATTTTTCGCGATCGATCTGTCATCTTTACCACACTCGCACTTTTTTGGTCCGGTTTTGTCATTTCTGGCACTTTTGGTAAAATTACAAGGCACACTTGAGTTTTTTAGTCATTTCTACTTAAAACACAGAAGCCACACTTGACTTTTTAAGCCGCACTTGCTTTTGACAGGGCCACTTTTGCTTGAAAATTTCACTTTTGCTCTGTCAATTTTTATTTAAAAATCTGCAAGTCAATTTTTGATTTCTAACATTAATGTTTGCTTGGTTTGGATTTTTTAATGGGGATAACGTCATTTGTGTAGCTCTTGTAGAATATGGAACACGTTACATGAAGCAAACAACTAACATGTTTATTGTAGAGAAGGCGAACTGTCGAAATTTTTAATTTTTTTAAAGCTTTTATAGTTTAGGAAAATTTTAAATTTGGTGCTTAAGAATTGAACCCACAAACAAACATTTCAATTTGGTGCATCTAAAAATGAACTTTTCCCAAATCTTTTATAATTAGGAAAATTTTAAATTTGGTGTTTAAGAATTGAACCCACAAATGAACACTTCAATTTTGGTGCATCTAAAAATGAACTTTTTCCAAAGCTTTCATAGATTAGGAAAAAAAACTCAATTTGATGCTTAAGAATTGAACCCACAAATGAAAATTTCAATTTGGTTCTCTAAAAATAAACTTTTCCAAAGCTTTCATAATTTAGGAGCACACTTCAATTTTGGTGCTTATTAAAAAAAATGACCAAACACTTTCATTTTTTTGACGAACACATGATTTCCTTTTGTTAACCATTAAGACAAGGCTTTAGAAAACACTTTGGTTGGTGCTTAAAATGAAAAAATCAAATTCTTGTGTTTCACATTGTTATCTCTTTGTCTGAAATCCAAAATATTTCACTTTGGTGCACATAAAAAGAACAAAATTACTATCTTGTACACACTTTTATTTTCATTTTTGGACAACATTGCTGAAGGGGATTAAAAGGAACATTGCAATGAAGTGTATAATGTGTCTTGTATGTGTAGAAAATTGAAGTGTCTATCCTCTCCCCTCACGTATTTTTGGAAATCTTGGGTGACAAAAAATATTTTTGAGTTTTGCACTTGTTGTATTTCAATTTTACCTTAGAGAGGGGGCTTGCTATGAGACACATCCCACGCTGGAGAACTCATAAGCAAGGTATCGAAGCACATTTACTGGTGGGATTTATCAAAGGTTGTGAAATCATAAGAAAGTAGCTTCAATCTTGGCAAACAATAGACTGCACCTGATCCCATGCCTTAAGTAGAACACGAATGGTTAAAGAGCCTTAAGTGGCCAACGAGTGAGTGTTGGATGTCCATCTTCATAGTTTTTAACTAAGAACCAATGAAATAGAGGCCACCTTTTCAGCCAAAAATATTCTTTGAAGTGGTGCATTGAAACTTTGATTCTGAGAAGTTACTTACCAAGTTCGACTTATGGTTGAGCATAAGAAAATCTCCATTAGTTGCATGTAAAATCATCCCTTCGGGGCATGAGGTAAGCCCACCTAAAAGGAAGTGTCTATCCCTAGGCTTTAAATTGTCTTCAAAAAATTTCCAAATCTATTTGGTTACTTTGAAACATCAAACATTGTGCTTGAATTAAAATGAACACATCAAACCCTTTGAAATTAGTGTGAATACTTTGAAAAGAGCCCTATGTTTGCACTCCCTAAAAGATAGCTTAAACAAATATCTTTGAAGGTTTACGAATGTTTAGGCTCACATTTGAAGTTGCATTAAGAATGAAGTAAACCTTGGAAACTATAGCTTTTAGCATTACAAATTCCACAAACATTGAGTTTTTGTGGGAAAAAACATGCTTAAAGTTGTAGACAATTTTTAGGGTCAAATAGTTTTGGTTACTGTGTTGTGTTATCACTCACCAAAATATCAAATTAGATCAAATGAAGCTATCCAAAATTGCAAAATTCATCCAAACTATTGCTAATACAAAATCTACAAAATAAAACTGAACAAAGGCCACTTTTGCTTCTATTTTTGTTGCACCTGACCAAAAATTGGCCGCAGTTGACAATTTTTTTTCGCTTTTTCTTTCTGTCTTATGACAGTTATTGATGAAAATTTAGCGCTTTTGAGAAAACTAAATGCACTTGCTCTAAAACTACCGCAATTTCTCATAATCTTTCCACAATTGACTTATTTTCCTAGCTGTAGTTGACTGGAAACCTTCTACTTTTGACAAAAAAGTTCACCTTTTCCTATACAATTCATCACTCAGAAAACTTGCCATAGAAGCCACACTTGAAAATTCCTATCGTATTTGCTTTTCTAATTTGGCTGCAATTGACCATAATCTAGCCACATTTCACTTTTTCAGACCCTTTTGCTTCAAACCTATCGCTTTTGCTTTGTTTTCTGGTGACAATAAAAAAACCAATTTGAAATTGAATTCAAAATCTTTGACGAACGAAACAACTAGTCTCCAAAAAACAAGTCATAATTCACATTGGTCCATCATTCATTTTGCAAAATTCAACACCCCATCCTACTTTTAGAATTCAAAAAAAAAAAAAAAAAACTTAGATCATTCCTTCACTCACACTTCTAAGATATCAACATTTGCTTGAACCTCAAGGCTAGTTCAGGTAAATTTCCCAAAACATATCCTCTAGAAAAAGAAGTGAAATATCGATCCAATCCTTTTAGCATTTTGAGTTCCAAGAATAGCATCATCCCAAAACATCACTCAAACCTTAGGGTCTTGAGAATCACAAAAACCATATCAAAACACCAACACTTTCATCTGTCACTTTATGACCATTTGGCGTCCAATTGCTCCAGTTCAACAACTGAACCTTACAACACCTATCATACAACCAAACTTCAAACATATTGTGGGTGAACAAACATATATTATCAGTAGTTTGAGGAGATTCATATTCGAGACAAAAGAAACACCAACCCAATGGAGAAACACAACAAATATCTTAGACAAACAAGAGAAAAAAGAAGATCTTGTGGCTACAAGGCCTGTGTTACCAACTCCTGCATGGCAATAGAAAAAATTAGCTCCCAAAAACATTTGAAAACAGAAAATCCAAAAATAAAAGAAATTTCATTTCATTAAAACAAAAAATCCTAAAAAACAAAGCATTCTTTTATTCCATAGTTAGAAGTCACCAAATTTTCACAAAAAATTGGCACTTGTTTATGACAATTACGAGATCACAACATAGAAAAAACATGGAAGTCAACAAAAGTAGCGCTAGTGTACCATCAAAAAACACCATAAACAATAGAAGTGACCCACGGGGGTTGTGAATTTTAAATTCCTCGAGCTCCCTCCAGGTGGTTTTTATTTTTGCTAAGTACCGGCCCGTGCCTAAATTATTTGAACACCATTAGACCCCTTTTTGAAAAGTTTCATCTGATGTTCCCACATGTCCGATAGGCACTCCTCACAGCAATTGCTTCCTTCGCTCTTCTACTAGCTCTTGCCATGCTTCCATGTGTCATCACAATAGGCACATAAAGGCTGCTTCCCTTCACTTTTTAGTGGGGCCTCGTCCGCATACCACGTAGCTTTCATTTGCATACATTTTTTAGCGAACCCCACAGTCGGTGCCGATAGTAAAGAATGCCTCCACGTGTCTTAACTGCACAGTCTTTCAATGAAAGGAGTAGGAATCAACAAGCGAGCCCCCAATTGTTGCCACATGTCTCTTTCGCAGGGACTTATCGAAGGAAAGGCTGAGGCGAATTGTGTGCCCCGCCAAGTTGCTGTATGTCTTAATCGACTGCATGATTGGATGACACATGTCTGCACATGGTTTTTTTGTGACCACTTCCATCATTAGCAGGGGATGCATCTAGTTGGGGAGCTACCATGTTCAATGGTTTGAATCTTTTTTGTTGCAACGACCAAAGGGAATCATTGCTGCAGGGATCATTGCTCGAGATACAAAATCTTTTCTATTATTGGCCCACTAGGGAGTGGGATTTTTTTAACTATATATACTACTTCTTCCTTCTGAAAATGAGTTCAAAAGATACACAAAAATTAGGAAAATACAGTAGGCCTTTTGTATTGCTTTTAGATTATTGTATAAGACTCTTTGACTATGCCATTGTTCGGCCTCTCTGTTTTCTTAAGCTATTTGATAAAACATTATACTGTGCCATTGTTATCCTAAATTGTTTATTTGTAGAACTTCTATAATTCTAAATACAAGTTTGCTGGTTAGATCATGTATTTGACTCTTCTTTTCAATAGATGAATATGAGAATTATTTTATGTCATTGAATGAGTTGTTCAAGTTTTCATCTTTGATTTCTGTTATTCTGGGACATAGCAGATTGTTGAACAAGCCCTTAAATCGCATCCAAAGATAAATTTATCGTGCCTTACATCTAAATCTTAGCACATCGCCTTAGTTAGATCTTTATTTTTTATATTTGCTTCCTTTTCCCATTCCAAAACCCCAATTATAAAAGAAGTTGACTTCTTTAAAAACCCAGAGGTCACTTAGTTTAGCGCAATTGGTCCCCCCGTTAATTGAGTTTCCCATAAAAGCTATTACCTTTCTAATTTTTGACATCAACAGTTTATTTTTTCTAGCACGCCTGATGGGATTGCTTAAATGAACCTAAATTTAAAGAGGGTGTATGAGCCATTGGCTTGTTACTAGATCCCAAATAGCAAATAACCCTATTTTGTTAGTGCCGCCACTAGGAACAATACAAGCCGTGACCCAGATAGTGAACATTCCACTTCCCTCGCCCCTTCTGCTAGCCATGTTACCAGCCGCTAACAAAAATTATATGGCATGGGATGCCGAAAGTCCTCTTGTAGCACTAGTAGCACCCGTCGTTTGGGCCCCTATTCTGGTTTCCACTTTAAAAGCTATACCTAAGTTCACTAGAAATGGCTCAAGAACACCATCTGAACATCTGTAAGATGTGGCAAATGTGTGTCTGGTATATGGAGATACAGACCAAAATATAGTGCTAAGATTGCTCGCAACCTCTTTTAGAGGTAAGACACTGGATTGGTACTGCACGCTGCAAGCTAATACCATCGCTACTTGGGATAAACTCGAAGAACCTTTCTATGAAATATTCTTGAATGATGGAGATAGGTCCTCACAATATCATCAGCTAGAAATCATAAAGTGAGCCCCATATGAGGCCATGACTGACTTCAACGCTCAGTTCCATATAACTTGGCAAAGAATTCAGGATGCTATCCACCCGCTAGCTGACTTTGTGTTCATGTTTTACTTAAAATACATCAATTCTGACATCTCGATGATGATCTAGTCTCTTGGAGGAACCACTCTACCAGGCACATATAGCATGGGAGTCAAAGTGGAGAACAATTTGATAGATGCTGAAAAGTTGCTGCCTCGACCCATCATGCCTATGTTCCCTGCGATATCAGTTCCCGCCCAGAGGATTCCATCTACTAGTGCATCCACTCCTCCTCAATCCATGTACACATATCTGGTCGTAGCACATAATGTGGCTTCCATATCCAGCTCTTCAAAGGATGAGATAAGTGACGTCAAGGAAATGTTGTGGGCTATGGCCAACGAAATAACTACTATCAAGCAGAATCAATTTGCACCTCCAAAGCCAACTTATCAAAATTATCAAGGCGGAAGATCTTCCTACCAAAAAAACCAGTTCCAAGGAGGTGCTTGCACAAATCTGCATGCTCAAACAAATAATTAGATAGTGCTGGTACCCACTCCATTATAGATCGCCAACCCAAGCTCGAGCAGAGAGATGATAGTGGGGCAAAACAACTTAGTTGATGACATAAACCCATGGTGCTTCCCTTGTGGCGACACACATATGCCTCAAAACTGGCTGCACCATAATCTACAACAAAAGGTGGTAGAACAACATAGCTAAGGTACAACGTCAAACCACATAGGTTATGTATATGCCTCTCTGCAAATAGAAAATGTGGTGCTCACCGCAAAAATGCAAGGGATGTCCCTGAAGCAAGAAACCGATATTGCTCCAGATCACACACTCTTCTCATGGATGGAAGAAGAAGAGGTGGTGTTTTCCAATGATGCATCCCCATAAAAACCCCACAAGTGCAATTAGATTACAACACTCGCTCAAAAAGGAGATTCATGGGTGAACTAGTCTTCTTGTAACTAGTCATTCTGCAGCCCAAAAGTGCTTCTGACCAGACATCCAGTGCCTCTACAGTGGCACAACATTGTCTGACATGAAGGGAAATTGTTGTAACCAGAGCTAAGGAGTAGAAGCCTCCAAATCTGACACCATTTAATGTGGTGGAACAATTAAAAAAATCATCCTCTAATGTGTCTCTGTGGAATATTTTAGCTATTCTGGAACAAAAGACATTGCTACAGAAGGCTCTTAGGGAGGATCTGATCATCGAGCCGATGGAGCAATCGATCAAGGGAAAGGTTGTTGACCCATCAAATCTTACCAAAGTTCTCACGAATAACACAGAGGAAGTCTCTACTGAGGTTAGAGATAAGCCAAAACCGAAACCCTTCTTCCTAACTCTTATTGTGGGAGAGAAATTATTGCACAATGCCATGATTGACTATGACGCTAGCACTACAATCATGCCCAAGTAGATAGTTGAAGCCCTGGGACTTAGCTATGAACCTTTAAAGTGGGGGGTTATGTAGCTTTATGGGAACAAAGTCAAAACTGTAGGTGTCATCAAAGACCTTCCCTTGACTTTGTTTTCCTGCCCTAGCATCACAGTTCTACAAGATACTATAATCATAGATGTTCCCCCATGTTCGGTCTCTGTCTATCCCGAGAATTCACTTCAAATATAGGTGAATATCTTTCTCTAGATTGGTCACACTTAATCCTAAGGACCAAGCATGGAGCTAAAATGAAAATAGTGTCAGAAGCTCTACATTCGGAACATGTGGCCGATGAAGCCATGATCAAATTTGAGGCTGCTCATACCTCTTTCACCAAGGAGGAAACGTATTGCACCAAGTTACTAGAGGATGAAAAAGTGACTAGAGATCAGACCGATCAAGAAGAAGTTCTCTTGAGTGAATATATATAGATGTTGATCCTTTCAAAAACTATCATGCTACTGGGTTGGGCACCTATGTCATCTACAATGAAGATCAAGTGCTTCAAAAGGTCATGAAGGAACCTAAAAGTAACCAAGCTTTAGAGCTATGGACGCTGCACTTTGATGGAGCAAGATGAAAATTTGGTGCAGGAGTTGGGATATGTTTGACATCCCCACACAATGAAAAAAACTCCAGTCTTTCCACTCCCAATTCGCTTGTTTGAACAATGAAGCCGAGGATGAAGGCCTAGTGCAAGGTCTAAGCCTGGCAGAATGGATGGGCATCAAGCAATTAATGGTATTCAGAGATTTTGAATTAATGTTTGCATGCAGTCCTATAGGCATAGAGTCTAGGACCTGATCAAAGGTTTTGAGGCCTTCAACATCCAGATAGTGCCCTGAGAACAAAATAGTGATGTGGATCGCATGGCTACAATCGGGTCTCAATTTACCTAATTCATAAAAAACACTCTATGCGAGTGATAGTTCAACCGACAATTCCACATAATGATAAGAGTTGACAGGTATTTGACAAAGATGAGTGCATCGCCTCATTCATCCAATAGTCAGGAGATTTTTTGACCAACTCCAACCAAAGATTGCTAAGGCCTATGATGGAAAAATCATTCAAATAAGGTCTAATAAGCTTCTGAAGGGACTAGTCACTATGAAAAACTTGTTTGATTGTGATGATAAAAGGAAGTTTGTAGCAGACAAAAGCAACTATGTAGACCTTCAGGTCAGAGATGGAAGAAAGCTCAAAGTTGAGAAGGATGTTTTGCATCATGATAAAGAATGACTCATCAACTTCTATGAGAAGTATGGAGTGGTGGCTTGGTCATATGATGACCTCAAGGGATATGATCCTGAAATCATCCAACATACAATACAATTGACGAAAGGTGTGAAACCAATCCACCAAAAATAGAGGCTAGTGAATCCGAAGATCGAAGCTTTGATGGCGCAAGAGCTAACAAAGATAATTTAGTTTCAAATCATCATCTCTATCAAGCACAACACATGGATATCCAACTTGGTTCCAATCCGAAGGAAGAATGAAGATATTCGCCTATGTGTTGACTTCTGAGACCTGAACAAAGCATCCTTAAAAAACCACTATCCGCTGTCTTCTATGGAGTCAATCTTACAAACAGTGGTAGGGTCAGAAATGTTTTCTTTGCTAAATGGATTCTCTGGTTACAACCAAATTTGAGTCAAAGAGAAGGACCGATAGAAAATGATGTTCACTACCAAGTGGGGAAAATTCGCATATGCTAAAATTCCTTTCGGCCTCTCAAATGCAGGAGCCACTTTCCAGCGGGTGATGGATATCACTTTCAACGAATTGATTAACAAGATTATCCTAATCTATTTGGATGATCTGAATGTATTCTCCAAACATAAGGATGATCACTTTGATCACCTTGAAATGGTTTTCAAAACATGCCAGGAGTTTGGGGTACCCTTGAACCCAAAAAAATGTGTCTTCGGAGTATCGCAAGGGAAATTATTAGGACATGTAGTGTCCAAGGAAGGAATTGTGATTGATCTCGAAAGGGTGAAAGCGATCAAAGAGATTCCCCTACTGGTCAATAAAAAAGGAGTCTAGTCTTTCTTAGGGAAGGTAAATTTTGTCAAAAAATTCATTTTTCGATTTTGCAGGATTAATCAAACCAATCACCCTGATGCTAAAAAAGGATCAATTATTCAAATGGACCAAAGAAGCTAGAGAAGCCTTCAAGAAGGTTAAGGATGCTATTTCCTCAGCTCCTATGCTGGTCAATCTGGACCTATCGAAGGACTTCATAATGTATGTATTCAGTAGCAAATCAAGCATCGCTAGTGTCTTAACTCAGAAAGATGATGAAGGAAAGGGAGAACATCCGATAGCATTTCACTCCCAGACCCTAAGGGAATATGAGACAAACTACAACTTCGTCAAGAGGCAAGCGTTTGCTATTTTTCAGGGACTTAATAAGTTCCAACACCTAATATCTTGCAATAAGGTGATTTTTTATGTCGTACATTCTAGTGTGTGCGAATACATCATGGAAGGAGAAATCACTGAAAAGAGAGCCAATTGGATCACTAAGATCCTTGAATACGACATTGAGGTCAAGCCTACAAAGATTGTTCGAGGAAGAGGATTGTGCGAATATTTGGCACACGATGAAGAAGTGACATCTGAAGAAGAGCAACCAAAGATGGTTCTAACCAATAAGTCTAAATCCGAAGTCTACTGGCTGGTGGACATAATGAAATTTATGCATATGAGAAAATACCCATTGAGCCTTCCTTCTCAAAAGAGAATATTTTACAGACTGCAGAACAGCGGATATGCGCTCATCAAAAGGGTCCTTTTCAAAAGGAACTTCAATGGCATTCTATTGCGGTGTGTCACCATGGAGCAAGTGAAGAGGATTCTTGACACTTTCCACAACAGTCCCATGGGCAGACACTTCTCTGCAAAAACCACAACCATCAAAATCATATGCGTTGGGTACTTCTGGCCTACGCTATTCAATGACTCATACTCCTTGATAAAAGCCTACAAGGAATGTCAATTCTTCATAGGGAGAAGGAAAAATTCCATGATGCCTCTTAATCCAATAGTGGTTGATGAGCCATTTGCACAACGGGGCCTTGATTTCATTAGAATGATCAATCCCGCCTCCAGCACTGGACAAAAAATGGATTCTAACAACCACAAACTACTTTACTAGGTGGAACAAAGCCATGCCCTTGAAGAATGCAACGAAGGTGGAGATAGTGGACTTCCTTGAGGAGCTGGTGACGATATTTGGCCCTCCCAAAACCATCATCTTTGACAATGCCAAAGATTTCCTAGGCTCTAAGGTATGCCAATTCACACTCGTGCATGGCATATTCTTGAAAATGTCATCAAATTACTACCTGCAAGGGATTGGCCTGACTAAGTTGACTAACAAAAATTTAGTCCGACTCATCAAAAGGATTGGGTCGGAACACCAAAGAGAATGGCATAAAAACCTTTGGGCAACGTTGTGGGCAGACCGCATAACTCCCAAGAAAGTCCTCAAAAACTTCACCGTATGAGCTAGTGTATGGGAAAGAAGCACTATTGCCTATCTTTATGGAGATTCTGGCACTACAATTTCTCAAATCTCTCAAGGTAGAACATAATGGCCCCATAGAGGTTCAACTAGCCAAGTTGCTGGAAGTGCAAGAAAAAAGGGAAAAGACCCTGATAGCCATGTCTAACCGCCAGTAGGTGGTTAAGAGATGGTTTGATAAGAAAGCCTCAGACCAAGGTCTAAAATGCGAGGACCTAGTGCTAAAATTCAACGAATGGGTTCACAGAAAGTTTGATAGCCTCTGGGAAGGCCCTTTCAAAATAATTCAATGCAAGCAACACAATACATACGAATTAGAAAACATGGAGCAAAAAGCATTGGGGATTTCTGTTAATAGAATCCACCTAAAATTTTTCAATTAAGCTTTGCAATTGTTCTGTCAGTGTAAATATGTGAGTAGTGTAATTATTTTTCCTTTCATTTTTTATCAGCTAGTCTTTCAATAATTTTCATCCACAGTGCAAGGAAGTAGAAACAAATGAAACCCATTATTGCAAAGGACAAAGAGAACTAACTTGCAACTAATGGAGTAGAGAAAATGACACCCATATGCAGAATTAAAATGAACACATATGTGCAGGAGAAAAAAGGATAACCCATATTGCAGAACCGCTAGAAAAAGGAGACAAAATTTTAATATAAGCATTATATTCATTATATATATATATGATTTGATAAGGACATTGTCAAAATGGCTTATAGGCCATGATTTTAGAGTATATCTATATATATTTTGTATCCTCTTCATATATATCTATGGTAAAGCCTTTTTCAGGTGTATATACAAAACATACTAACAAAAATATGATTTCTCAAAGCATAAAAGTTCTAATCACGAGAAGTGGCAAGGGAGGCACTGACAATAGTGTTTGGAATTAATTCATCAGCAGGACCAACAACATCATTCGTAGGAGCAATGGCGAGCGGTGGAGGGAACACCAGGTTCCTGAAGTTAGTGTACCAGTCGATGTCATAGAAAGACACCACATTATACAAGTGAAATAGGAAGTGGCAGGCACAGCTTACCCTTTGACGATGCTCTTATTGTGACTGGATGTGGAAACCACTTAGGAATGACACCCACGATACTACCACATCTTCTTCAATGTACTTCTAGAGGTCACTCACCATTGGCAGGCCCAGACCAAACACAACATTTGCCACCACCTCTCTGAGGTTGCCTAGGTACTTATTTAGAAATATTTTAAGCACTAGGCAAAGAATCAACAGCTTGGGAACCTAGATGTCAAGCATAAAAATGACAAAGTGAGAGAATACATCAGTATTAACTATGTACTTATCTTCATATTCAATACAGTCCCTCCCCAGAACCCAATTCATCACTACAATGGCCAATGAATGTTTATTCTTGGTCATTCTTTTAAGACGCCTAATCGAGATTTCACTGACAAAAGACATCCGATATTTCTTGCATACTAAATTGATTGAAGTGTTCATGGTGCCCAACTCTCTACAAATTGCCTAAGCGTAGCTCTTAGAAAATTCCTAAGTCTAGCTCTATGCAAATTTTACTTAGCTGCCTAATGCTAAATTCTAAGCCAACTACCTATTACCAATTCTGCTAAAATTTCTAAGTGTGATTTTGCTATTGCCTAAGTGCCTATTTATAGAAATATCCAGGATATGCATGGTAATTTGCATACCATAAGCATGATGTTAATCAAGTACCAACTCAAAAATCTCACCAGGGCTTGCTTGAATTTCCCACCTAGTTGCGTCTGCTAGGTATGATTTGTTGCGTGCAAGGTTAATAAGAGCTAATTAATTAGCATAACCTGGTGGCAGTCATTGGCGGTAGTCTACATGGCTAAATGCTGATGTGTCATTCTACAGGTGTTTTTTAAACTCCAAAGCAAAACTCGTATCTTTTCAAGCACTTATTGCATATTGGATTTAATTATTCCTTTTGGGATATTAATTGCCAAAGCATGCAAAGCCTAAGCTTCCTTCGAATAGTTGGCTCAAGTTCCAAGGAAATCACGTTGTATAACATGATTACCAAATCTTCATTATGAATTATGGTAATTTCAAAATGGAAAGTAATTTATTTTGCAAAAGCTAAAGAGTTTGTGGTACATGCCAAAATTAATGCTAAAAGGTGAGCATTGTTGGCTACCCGAGAAAGAAATAACTAAATATTGCATGCAGGAAGCTAACATAAAAAAAATATATTCTTGAGTACGCTACCTAGAGCAAGAGCGTTGAGCATAGACAAAGCTGAAGCAAATTGTAGAAAATTTGAGCAGAGCGGAAATCTCCAATAAAAGGAAAATGGAAAAAAGTTCTCAAACAAAGGCACAAGTAGAGGTAACCCAAAGCTTGTATGATGACATGATAGCAACACCAATCATCAATATCTTTGACGACACCTCTTATGTGTCACCTGAAATGCTAAAAAAACCAGAATGGGTTCACACGTAGGCCTTGGACAAACCCAAAAATTACAGAGACCAAAGCCAAATAAAGGAGGAATGGGATAATATCCATGACCCCTTCCTTGTGAAGAATCCTAAGAGTCTTAGGGAAGGATCACGTGAAAGAATGAAAAGGGTTGATATCATAGGGACAATGGCATATAAGGTATGGTTCAGTCATTTTCCGTAGTATATGGTCCCCTTTGTGCATCATTGCCCAGAGCTTATTCATGAGACCATTGAACATTTCAACCCAGATACAAACACTATTGAAGGCCAGACACTGAGATTCCATATCGACGAAGATGTTATCTGGAGCATGCTATGTATCCCAGTGAGCTACTCTAAGGTAAAGAGAATGGATATATTTACTCTAGAAAATGGGAGCACCTTTTGGAAAGGAAGAAGCAGAGATTTGGACTTTTATAATGTGGAAACATAGAGGCCTGAGGAATTTTGGAAAGAGCCACCATAAATTTCAGTCGCGCACAATTCCTTCAAGCAAGATAGGTAGGATGCACTCTCTATGATGGTGTTTGTTTGTGGCTTGGATGAAGACAAATGGGTGCAAGAATTTCAGCTAGGTTTGGTTTTCAACTGCGAAGGAAAAAGTCCTTATTCTGGTATGAATTCGTTGGAGTCATTTACCAAGAAATGATGAGCCAAATACAAGAGTACAAGATGTAGCGCAAGTTCAGGTTTCCTTCCTTGCTTGCTCATATGTTCTTATACCAAAATCTTGACTTCTTCAGTAAGATGATACCATTATCTATTTTTAATGATAAAAGAGCTAAAAATCCAATTTCTATATGGACTCCCCTCCTTTCTGTGACACATGACTATTATGCATTTTTAGAGTTTTTCCTAACTCTGATACTGCAAGACGTCGATAAAAATGGTTGTATCTATCAGATTTCCACCAACTAGACGAAGTGGATGCAGACCTTCACTCCTAAATGCGACTAGTTCCTCGGGAGGGATTTTACATTCATCTGTATGTGTGGCTTTATCGAGGAGCCATTTCGGCTCCTAGAGTATGTCACACACAGGGTATTGACCCTTGAAATGTTCAGGTAGATTTCCATTATTGACTATAAATTTTGCGGAGGAAGGGGTAAGAGAGGATTTTTCAAATGCCCGCTAACCTTCAAGTGGGTGGTTATGGTGAAAAAGAAAACGCATAAGCTACTGGAAGAAAAGCTGGCTCATCTGGGGTTAGTGATGATCTATGAAAAATGGAATTACAACCCCTTCAATGACTTGGGTAACAAATTCATCAAGGTAACCCACAACCCCTAGCTATATTGGGAAAAGCAGCGGAGTTTGATGGAAGAGCGTGATGATCTATTGATGGACCTCGCCTATATTCCTACCGATGATAGCAGGCTACCATGGCTTCAATTCTACCTCTGGTTAGCAAAGTATAATTAGAAGTGCTAAATGGGGGCCACCCTCTGTAGTGAGTTGTCAAGGAAAGAGAACTGGAGCGAGGAAAGAATTAAGAATTTTTGGATCTACCGACAAGAAATCCAACACTATGATACTCCTTACCAAAGTATAGAGACGGATCATAGATTTGATAAATTGTGGGATGACGTGCATACAGATTCTGACACAAGCATTGATGAAGATGTCAACTCAGATGAGTCCTAAATGCATACAAAGAAAGGAAAGGAGAAGGAAAGTGAAGTACAAACGACCCCAACGTAGCAAAAAGAAAAGGCAATGAAGCAGCCAGTTAAGGTCTCTTTAAATGTGCAGTTGAATATATCATGGTTGGGAGCCTTGCGTACATGTACTTGGACCACAAGAAGGTCAAGAATAACCGAGTAGTAACAGTCAGGGACTGTTGAAGTGGAGGACTCACCACCCAACAAGAGGAAGCACACAAATGCAGTTGAAGAAGAGGGTTCATAGGAGCCCGTAACAAGCCTGGGTTCCACGATAAGCGAGGAGCCAAAGACGAGCCAATGACTACAACCATCTAGATAGAAGGTAACTTTTGCTCCCTCTTCTCTTACTTCACAATCTTTAGTGTCCCCTGCCGTGTCCCCAGTGCCCCTCACTACAAGTGTTAGCCTTTATTTTTCCACTTCTTTTGCAATGGTTTTTAGAGGTTTCTCCCAGTTCTCCTAGGTGATACCATTTGTCTTGACACCTCCACGAACCCTTACACCTTTCGCTGTTTCTCAATCAATGTTCGCTATCTATTCACCCTTTGCATTTGTGACCACCACTGACACCCCTCTAGCTACTACCGAATTTTCCCTGACCTTATTCACCCAATAATTGGAATTTTCCATGACCCCATTATTGCTGTAACACCCAATGAGTCCTCCCGCTGGTTCACAAATCGAGCTTTGGAATATCCCTCCATTCTCCCTACTTATAGTCGATCTTTCAAAGAATAAAATGCCTAGAACCACTACCCTCATATTCCCTTCCGCCCTACCTCCTGGTGCACCTTTCGTAGGCAGGCTAGTACAGTCATTAGCCCAATTTATGGCATAGGGAAATAATACAAAGGAAGCGCATAATCTCATAATCTAGAAGTGAAAGGCCAAGGATGCCAAAAAGCCGACGAAGCCAAAGTTGTATACTGTTTTCAACAAAGCTCAGAAATCGCTGCATTTCACAACCATGTACTCGAGCATCATCAAACCACATGGGGGAATGCAACCCAATGATTACAACATGTTTTCCATGGGACTCTATCTGAGCATAGCTCAGCGACAGGACAAAGTTGAGCTCATGGAAGAAACACAGCAGGTGGTGACCACTAACTTCCTCAAGTTTGGTAGCTAGCTAAAGAAGAAAGAAGAAGAGCTGAAACTTGTAAAAGAAATGGTTAAGGTCCTGCTGGTGAGGGAAAAAGTGAGAGAAGCAAAAATTGTGTTCTTATCAGAGAAAGTGCAGGCAGTGGAGGCAAAGCAGACTAAACTCTGAGAGGAACTTGCAAAGTTCCAATCCCATGACCCCAACTTGGTCACCGCGTTGTAGTGGAGGAACCAAGAATATCATAACCAGTTGGCTCTGGCGGAGCAGGGGATGCAACAAAAGAGTGAGGAGTTTGAATGACAACACACTCAATTGGAGCAACAAATGCAACAAAGGGATGCGAATTTTGAGAATCGAAGGGCCCAATTGGAGAATCAACTCTAGGAGATGAAGTCTTCCCTTGAAATAGAATCAACAAACAAAAATCGGGCTGATGAAAAATGGCTCGCCGAATGGAGGAATTTATTGAAACAACTTGCATCCACAAACAAAAGGATCATGGAATTGACATAGGATGTCGAAACAAGGGATGCAAAGATTTCCCTTCTGAAGAATGCTCCCCAAGCCCTGCTGCCTAGTTGGACCACCTTCTAATGGCTCAACAGCTATACATTTCATACTAGGATAAGGTTAAGGACTTCTCCTGACGCTTCAGCCAATGCTCCAATTTATGGTGGAGGCAACAAATTTAGGCAGGGAAGTTGATGGAAAAATTGAGTGGCTCCCACAAATCATCGTGAAGAGGGTTCCTGAGGTGGAAAAACTACTAGATAGGCTATATATGGTCTTAGATGAAGACTTATAAAAAGAAGGGATTGAGGATCAGAAGGCTGCTGCCAAAATAGTGAACGGGTTCATCCACTACCACTTGGCTATCCTCCATGCTAGCGAGTGCACTGCCAAGCTAGACCAAACCATGAACAACATGTGGGCTAGGTTCTCCCAGCTGACCCAGATGGGTTTACCCTCCCCATTTCTTCCTGATGACTCGGTGGCTATTGCAGAGCAGATTGCAACGAAGATTGAAGAGAAGTATCAAGACACATCCAATTTCTAGAGCTTCAGCCAACCCCCTAGTGCAACAAATATTGAAGGTGTCACTCATTAGATTGCATGGTTGCTCTTCTAGCTTGAGTCTGGGGCTAGGATATTCACGACGCTACCTTACAAGGAAATGCTCGATCTGAGTGGAGCATAAGAGAATTTGAGTGACATATCGACACCATCAAAGGCTAAATGGCTGCCTCTATAGGCCACTCTCTCTAAGCTCTAACTTTGTCACCCCATGGATGGGATTCTAGTCTGCAAGCCAGAAAGAATTTTGGGTTCCTCATTCCAAAAGGGAAACGCCCCTGGTAGTTGCCAAAAGCTGTGAATGTTAAATTGCTCGAGCTCCCTCCAAGTGGTTTTTATTTTTGCTAAGTATTGGCCCACACCTGAATTATTTGAACATCATCGAGCCCCTTTTTGAAAAGTTTCATCCGCTGTTTCCACGTGTCCGCCAGGTACTCCTCACAGTGATTGCTTCCTTCACTCTTCTACTGGCTCTTTCCATGCTTCCACGTGTCGTCACCGTAGGAACATAAAGGCTACTTCCCTTCACTTTTTAGTTGGGCCCCGTCCACATGCCACATATCTTTCATCCACATACATTTTTTGGCAGACCCCACAATCGGCGTCGATAGTAAAGAATGCCTCCATGTGTCTTAACTACGCAGTATTTCAATGAAAGGAGGAGAAATCAACGAGAAGGCCCTGACTTGTTGCCGCATGTCTCTTTCACGAGGGATTTATTGAAGGGAAGGTTGAGGTGAATTGCATGCCCCACCAAGTTGCTGTGTGTCTTAACTGACTACATGGTTGGATGACATATGTTTGTACAAGGTTTTTTTGGGACCACTACCATCATTAACAAGGGATGCATCTGGCTGGGGAGCGACCATGTTTAATGGCCCAAATATTTTTGTTTCAATAGCCAAAGGGAATCATTGCTGTAGACATCATTGCTCGAGATACATAATATTTTCTGTTACTGGCCCACCAGGCAGTGGGATTTTTTTAGCTATATATACTGCTTCTTCCTTCCGAAAATGAGTTCAGAAGATACAAAAAAATTAGGAAAAGACACCAAACCTTTTGTATTTCTTTTAGATTATTGTATAAGACTCTCAGACTGTGCCATTGTTTGACCTCTCTATTTTCTTAAGCTATTTGATAAAACATTATACTGTGCCATTATTATCTTGAATTGTTTATTTGAAGAACTTCTATAATTCTAAAGACAATTAGTTTGTTGGTTAGATCATGTCTTTGAATCTTCTTTTCAGTAGATGAATATGGGAATTATTTTATGTGATTGAATGAATTGTTCAAGTTTTCATCTTTGATTTTTGCTATTCTAAGACATTGCAGATTGCTGAACAAGCCCTTAAATCACATCCAAGAGATAGATTTATCATGCCTTACATCTAAATCTTGGCGCATCACCTTAGTTAGATCTTTATTTTTTATATTTTCTTCCTTTTCCCATTCCAAAACCCCAATTATAGAAGAAGCCAACTTCTTTAAAAACTTGAAGGTCACTCAGTTTACGCAATTGGTCCCCCCATTAACTGAGTTTCCCATAAAGGCTGTTATCTTGCCAATTTTTGGCATCAACAGGGGTATAGACCAAGTGACCTTGTAACTCCTCAAAAGGAACCAACATTCAAAGCAACATTGAACCAATCACCAAGTGAGGAGGACGTAATCCGTAGAAAAAAAGAAGGGATGGATAGAGTGAACCAAAATCCCAAGGATATGGTTATAAAGGAGGTGGATAGAAAGAAGAAATAAATATTGAAGAATTCTTCCAACATTATAACAATCCCAAGGTGCTCAAATTGATGGAAAAACTCCTAAGAAAGGATCCAAATACTTATTTTTTCAAATTAACACAAAGTGGTGCTAAGTTTCCTATAGAATTCAACATAGAATGTTTTAAAGATACTCATCTCATTCCCTTAGGAGATAACTTAGTTGTGAGAGAAATACCAAAATCATTGGAGATTCCAAACATGCCACCATTATCCTCACAAGGAAAAGGTCAATCAATAGATAACCCTTTGTTTAGGAAACCATCCCAAATCAAACAAGCGATGGTGGCCCAACAATATCAAGGAGGTCCATCTCAATATGTTCCACAAGGTAACAACCCACCAAAAGGACAATACATGCCCCAAAATGCTTCATATATTGACCCTTCCCAAAATGTACAAAATCAACAAGGGCAATTTCCACAATAGTACCATCAACAAGGTGGGTCATATGGTCCCCTTCCCAATCAACAAGGATCTAACCATCCTTTAACACTACAAGGACTTAACTCTCTTTCCACCCAACATGGTTACCAAGGTCCTATACCCCCACAATACCCAACCTATGATCAAAACATGGTAGGACAACAAGGTTACTACATACAAGATCCACAAACGAATATACCAAAAATAGAGGTAGATATGCAACTACAGGCCATGAATCAAAGAATATCAAACATGCAGATAGGGAAACAAAAGAAGACTTATACCCTTCAAGATATATGTCCATTTCCTTTTGATTGTTCCATTACTATGCTTCCTTTTCCAAAAAACTTTGAAATACCAAAATTTGAAAAATATAAAGGAAAAGGAGATCCAGTAGAACACGTACGATATTTCTCAGTATTATGCATGGAAGTGCAAAAAAATGACTCATACCTAATGAGGCTCTTTCCACATAGTCTTATTGCTCATGCTATGAAGTGGTTCTCCCATCTACCACTAGGAATTAAAAGTTTTGATGAATTGACTACCAAATTCATAAACCACTTCTCATTCAATATAGAACAAGATGTCACCATCACGGATCTATACAAGATTAAATAGAGTTAAGGAGAATCCTTTACCTCCTAGCTACAGAGATGGGAGACATAAAGCTAGTTGATGTAAGTGGCCCATTCTCGACAAGGAGCTGGTAGATATATTTGTTTCTAATGCCCAAGTAGAAGTAAACTACCAACTCACTATGTTATGCCCCACGAAATTCAAGGAAACTATTGAGAAGGGACTACACATAGAATGGGCTCTCATAGCAAGGGGAGTGATTAAGCTAAAAAAACCAATATACAATTCTTCTAATTCAAATGAGAAACCTAAGATTTGGGCCAAGAACAAAAACATCACCGATGATAGGGTAGTTAATGCTAGAGCTGTGTGAAATGTACAAAATCCTAACACACCACAAAAAAATCCTCTAGTTGCACAAACAAGCTATGATCCTAATGATGCAAAAAATAATCAACTTACCTATCCCTCCTAGAATAATCAAGTAGTTAACCAACAGACAAATCAGGGAGGAAAACAAAGGCAATATGATCAACTAAGAAGGAAGTTCACTACATTAGGAGAGCCACTCGATATGATCATGCAAAAACTAGTGCAACAAAACCTCATCAAGGTCAATGATCACCCAAACTATGAGGAGAAAAGCTTTAAAACACCATGGTACAATGAGAAAGACTTATGCGAGTTTCAAAAAATCAAAGGACATACAACAAATAATTGCATGAGACTCAAGCATATAATACAAGAATTGATTGAAAAGGGAGAAGTGGATATCAAACATCGTCTTGGAAATAAAGACCTCAAGATATACACAAATCCAATTCCAAACCATGCTAAGAAGAATGAAAAAGGAAAGGACCAAGACTATCACAATGCTAACTACACCTATGGTGACATAGTTCTAGGTACCCTCTCTCAAGCAGATGACACTAGGGTAAATGTATTGACTATACAAGGTAGGGACACCGAATGTAACGTAACTACCTATTGAGGGAAAGTCACAATACAAGAAGCCCCACCTAAACCCATAGCTAAGTCATCAAATGACTATAGTATTATGGAACAACTAAAGAAGACTCTTGCTTTGTTCTCAATCCTAGAATTGCTAAAACTATCACCCACAGATAGGGAGATACTAGAGAAAGAATTAGAACTATCAGTTCCTAATAACCTTAATTCAGATTAGTTTCAAGCCATGGTTGGAAAAATCACGACCAATCACCATTTAGTATTTTTTGAGAAAAAACTTCCACATAATTAATTTCACAACCAATCTCTCTACATAGAGGTTTGTGTCCATAAAAACATGGTCAAAATAGTGTTGATAGATAACAGTGCAGGTCTAAACATCTGTAATTTGAAATTCGTGAAACAACTGGGGTATTATGACAATGTGATAGACAAAGGAAAGATCATTACTATAAGGGACTATGATGACCTTGAAAGGAATTCAAAAGGGATAGGCAGTCTACCAGTGCAAATAGGACTAACCCCACAAAAACCACATTTCAGGTACTTGACCTTGAGTTGCAATATAATCTCCTTCTAGGATGCCCTTGGATTCATGCATTACAAGCAGTTCCTTCAAACTTTCACCAATGTCTAAAGTTTCCTCATTAAGGAAAGGAGGTTACATTATATGTTGATCCAAAGCCCTTCCAATTTTGTGAAAAATTAGAGAAGTATACCAAAATCCAATGTATACCCAACAATAACATATCATTTCATTCATTCTCATATGTTGACCCTTCCACACTATCATCAACCTCAATTAAACCAACATCAAGTGACAAACCAAAAACTGAAACCAAGGTTCAAGTACTTGACAAGGGTAATGGAAATTATCACTTCAATCAAGCATTTTGCATTGGAATGCTTCCACCAACACCCAAGGTTTATGGAGGCCCTAAAGAGATCAAATATGTTCAAACAGTAAAAATGATAGCCAAACCCACAATTTTCACCAAGTGGGGAGATATGAAAGATGAAGAGATATTCAAAGAAGAACTATCATCAATGATCTATAAAGAGGACCAAAAGGAGCTAGAACAACCACAATCCCTTCTAATCAGTCCTAACAGTAAAAGCTATCAATTAGCTAAAGAAATGGGATATACTAGAATAGGTGGCCTTGGGCTACGCAAACAAGGAAGATGGGAACCCATCATAGTGGAGCATAGAAAGAAGAACATGGGACTAGGTTATGATTCAAAAGATGTGTTTACTCCAAACACTAGACATACCTCTTTTAAGAAACGAGCGCCTTCTACTAGCGTTAAGACATTGGATATCTACCATTGTATAGACTATGATTTACCTATTGAGGAATTATTTGAAAAATTTAGCATTGGTTTAGTCCCTATCCAACCTATCAAAACTATTCCTAATGACTATTACTATTCCAAACAGACTCTAACAAGTATGAATGGGATTCTCCTTCCTTTGTCACCTCTAGTGATGATGACCTAGACACCCAATGGGAGAATGATACCAGAGCCATACTAACTATTTCAACAACCTTTGTAAGCTTTATAGATAATGATGATAGCCTAGCCCTCTACTACCCATAATTGATAGATTGGGATCAACAACATCATACATCTGTTTTGGATCAATTCTAGAATGATGAAGCAATTGCAGAGTTTATGAAACTTAAAACTAACATACTAGCATGAGATCATAAAGAAAGGTTCGTCATGGAACTCAAACATGAAGCATATTTTGGTGGGGAGATTGTGTCCTCTAGTCACAAAAGTGAAAAGGATAATATAAAAATCAAAATGAGATTCAGAAAACCACAAAGTGGCTCTATCAGATCCTAAAAAGAAGAAAATAAAGGATGAATCTAAAGGTGAAAACCTCTTTGAGGCACCCAAAGATGGAGGATTCAATCTCCATATATCTGAATATCAAGAGAAGTCAAAAATCCTAGTAGAAGAAGCAAAATCCATCAATTTTGGCACAATAGAGAACCCAAAGATCACATACCATGCAACGTCACTTGGTCCTGAAGAGAAAGTGGAATTCACAATATTCATCAATGACAAAAAGATAAACTTTGCGTGGACATATGCAGACATGCCAAGACTAGATCCAACATTAGTTGTACATCATTTGGCTATATTTCCTAGAGCTAAACCTATCAAGTATAAACTAAGGAAAATACATCCTCAAATAACATTGTTGGTAAAGGTAGAACTAAAGAAGTTACTAGATGTAGGTTTCATTAGACTGATCAATTATTTGGAATGGATATCAAATCTAGTATTAGTGTCACAACCCACTAGGGGTATAAGGATCTACATGAACTCCTGAGACCTGAACAGAGCCTTCCCAAAAGATGACTTCCCTTTTCCAAGTATAAACATCATAGATCTAACAAAAAGACATGAGATTCTATATTAAGGGATGGTTTCTCTGGGTATAATCAAATAAAAATATCCGCTGATGATCAACATAAAATGAAATTCACTTGTGCTTGGGGGACCTTCTGTTGGAATGTCATGCTATTTGGTCTAAAGAACATAGGGGTGACCTATTAGCGAGTGATGATGACAATCTTCCACGATATGCTACATACAATTATGGAAGACTATGTGGATGAAATTCTAGAAAAGTACATCAAAAGGGAAGACCACTTGACCAATCTTGCAAAAGTGTTTGATAGGATAGAATAGTATAAATTGAGACTCAACCTGAAAAAGTGTGTATTCAAAGTAACATCTGGAAAGCTACTAGGGTACATAGTGTCAAGAAGGGGCATTGAAGTAGATCATGAGAAAGTAAAATCAATATTAGAAATGCTGCCACCAAAGACATTAAAACAATTGAGAAGTTTACAAGGGAAATTACAATCCATCAGGTGATTCATCGCACAATTGGCAGACATATGTCGCCCATTTATTACATAAAGACATCATATTCAAGTGGGATGAGAGATGTGACCAAGCATTCCAACAAGTCAAAGAGTACCTACTTACTCCTTGGGTATTGATGTTTCCTATTCCAGACAAAGAAATGATACTCTATGTGTCTACAACACAAGCAACATTAGGAGCTCTCTTAGCACAACTAGATGATAATAACAAAGAAAGAGTGGTCTACTACATCAGCCGAACACTGGTGGGCTACAAGTTGAACTACTCACCCATAGAAAGAGCATGTCTTTCGATCATATTTGTGACATAGAAGCTGAGAAACTATATCTTAAATAGAAAAGTAAAGTTGATTTCAAAGGTAGATCCACTAAAATACCTATTAGAAAAAGAAGCTCTAACAGGAAGAATTGCTAAATGGGTAATGATTCTAAGTGAATTCGACATAGAGTATGTAGATAGTAGAGCCATCAAAGGACATATCATAGTAGATCAGCTAGCAGAGGCACTGATGGAAGATCACCAACCTCTCACAATAGAATTCCCAGATGAAAGTATATTGCCGACAGAATAGACAAGGCATTGGACCTTATACTTTGATGGGTCCCACACTCAACATGGCTTTGGAGTAGTATCCTATTTATCACACCATAGGGAGATAGTATACCCAAGGCATACAAAATCACTTTCCCATGTACAAACAATGTCTCAGAGTATGAATCCCTAATCATAGGACTCAAGATGGCTATTGAATGGAGGATAAAAGAATTGTAGGTCTTCAAAGACTCTCAACTAGTAATCAGACAAGTGAATGATGAGTATCAAACAAAATATGACAAGATAATGCTGTATAAAAGGATGGTGGATAGCTTCAAGGAATATTTTTTCACCATCACCTCTGAACATATTCCTTGGATCAACAACAGAGCATTCGATGCCATGGCAACAATAGGCTCACTTCTTGATATTCTACAAAACATTCCTAAGTATGAGTTCCTTGTGGAGTAATTACTCATACTGGTGTTTGATATACCAGAATCAAAACTAGTGTGTGTTGTTGTTGGCCCTAATTCACCATGGTACCAAGACACATTTGATTACATCCAACATGGTATCATACCACTCGACCTAACAACAATCCAAAAGAAGACCTTCATCCATAGGAATTTCCAATTCACGATCCTAGGAGATACCTTATATCGTTGAAGTTTATATGGTATGTTACTCTGATGTCTTAATGCAAAAGAACCATAAAATACCTTACAAGAGGTACACAAAGGTGTTTGTGGGTCCTACTCTAGTGGACCTAACCTTGTACAAAAATTACTAAGAATAGGGTACTATTGGCCCTCCATGGAACAAGAGTGTGTTCAGTATTCCTAAAAATATCGTCAATGCCAGCAACACAATGTCCTTGTTCACACACCAACATAGGAGTTGAGACCTATCACCACACCATGGCCTTTTTTGTAATGGGGATTAGACTTGGTAGGTAATATTTCTCTTGCTTCCTCTAATGTGCATAATTTTATTATTATCAGAACTCAATATTTCACCAAATGGATAGAAGCAATTCCATTGACCTACATCACCAAAAAATAGATATAAAAGTTTATCCCAAATTATCTAATTTGTAGATATGGAATTCCCCAAACCATTATAACAGACAACAAAACCCAATTCAAAAATCAAGACATCCAAGAACTTTGTTCCAAGTTCTCTATCCAACATAGATTCTCCACACCCTACTACCCCCAAGGAAATGGTCAGGCTGAAGCATCTAACAAAACCATCCTGAAAATACTAAAGAATACTGTTAATGATGTTGGCCATGATTGGCGTTTGCAACTGAACCCAACCCTATGGGCTTATCGAACCAGTATTCAAACACCTACAGGTACCACACCTTTCTCCTTGGTTTATGGATTAGAAGCTGTCTTACCTATTGAACTTGAAATCCCTTCACTTCAAATCTCACTAAAAGGCATGGTCAACATTGAAGAGTATCGGGTGTCCAGATTAAATGAGTTAAAAATCCTAGATGAAAGGAATTTGAGCACGTTAAACCATCTTTAGGTTTATCAGAATTAGCTCAAATGAAGCTATGATAAAAATATCAAAGACATAAACTTTCAGGTTGGTGACTTGGTACTCAAAGGGAATCAGAAGGAACAACTGAATCAAGATGGAAAAGGTAAGTTTGAACCCAACTAGTTATGCCCATTCATTATCACAACAAGCTATGGCTCTAGAGCTTATTAGTTGGCTACTTCTGAAGGAGAACCCTTAGTCAAACCACTGATCAATAGTCACCTCAAGAGGTTCTATACTTGAAGCATGTTAGAATACCCAGGCAAAAGGGTGAAAATCCAAAAAAATAAAAAAAGTTAAAAATCCAAAAAAATCAAAAAGCAAGAAAAATAGTAAAGAGAAATAAAACGTTCTCTTAGTGAAAACCACTTTGTGGCACTTCTAGAATAGGTACCATAGTGAAAAACTGGAAAATAGGTGCTATGTTTGAATAAGATTTGCATCGTTATCTATTAGTGATATCTGAGACATCCACCCATTCGTCCCATAATAAAACATGTGTCCAACCATGGCTTGATAACTAATTACGTATTGAACTTTGTTGCACCATCAACATCCGTCTCTCCCAGAGAAGGTAGTCTTGTCTCGAACTGGGGGAAACTTCTCGAAATAGGTAGTGGATTATATCCTTGAGCATCCCATCATGGTAAAAAAATATTGAAAATAAAAAACATCTATAAAACTATCAAAAATAAAAAACATCTAGAAAACAGCAAAAATAAAAAACATCTAGAAAATAACAAAAATAAAAAACATCTAGAAAACAAAAAAATCAAAACAACTTTGGATTATTCCTTCACTCAAAATTCTATGATATCAACATTTGATTGAACCTCACGGCTAGTTCAAGTAGATTTCCCACAACATATCCTCTAGAAATAGAGGTGAAATATCAATCCAAGTTATCAATGTTTTTTGAATCCCAAAAACATGTTATGCTTTGAGTCAACAACAGTCGAACTACATGGTCTTTGTGTGTACAACATAGGCAAGGATTATCAGCCCCCAAGGTTGTAGGTCAGTCCCCTTAGGTGTCTACCATGCTTTATTTCAACTTAGTCATAAAATTCAAAATCCAAAAAAATTCACAAAATAAAAAAGATCAAAAATATGTTCTTATCAAATTGAACAAACTACAAGATTCTACGTGTACAATGTAGGCAAGGATTATCTTTGATAAGCCCCCAAGGCCCTAGGTTAGTCCATTGAAAACAACAAAAATAGCATCATAAAACCCAAAAAATCAAAAGGTCCTACACCCATCATCACAATCTGCAATAAAATTTTCATACATAATAAAAAAATCATCTTCACCCTTTGACAAAACAAGACAAACAAAGAAAAAAACAACAACTAGAACTTTCAAGAAAACAATGAAAAAGATTTGATTACAAATAGACAAAAACAATGACAAAGTGTCAACTACCTATCTTTTGACAATTCACCAACAACATCTTGAGATATGCCTTAACGGATCTGTTCCTACAATAGACATGATCAACAACGGATAATAGCTTGAAACCTCAAAACACATATGACAAGTGATATTGCAACATTGTTTTATCTTTTTATAGTCTTATATTTATGATTTATTTTATTGACTCATTCTGAGGATCTCTCGAGGATGTCCATAAGGATTTAGAGAAGGAATGGGGGAAATTGAGTGTCATTTTGGTTTGCTGATTGTAAGATGTTTTTATGATACTACCATGGTGAATACTTGCTTTATTGAGTGTATGGAAGTTATTTTAAGATAATTCGTGTAGCAGTTGCATGTTAGATATTTCATACCTTTTTGTGTAACTGGTCTGAAGAGTTTTAACACAACCCAATCATATATTTTAAACAAAGTTTTTGTATGTCTGGTATGAGCAAGAATATTCTTTGTATGTCGAGTCAAAGTCCACACAATGGATACAAAGTCACCTTGGTTATTAATACCCTGGTGCATCGTATCTGTTTGCTACATCAAGAAGGATTGTTAAAAAAGTGAAGTCTCTATGCAAAGCAAAAGAAACTCATCAGTAACTAACAACATCAAATTTCTATTCATCATTCAACATTTCTTCTAACTAACAACTCCACCATGCATCACAATATCATTATTACCACATACATCTTGCATTCATAATGTCATCAATGCATATCATAATGATAATAAAGCAATAAAAATATCATGTATCATGTATAATGAACATCCATCATAAATTGTACATCACATATATGACATCAACATCCATCATATACATCATATATCATTTAGATATATCAAGCATTCATCCATTAACATCATATGCATACATGAAAAAACCACAAAAAAACATGTATAAATCATACATCATCATGCATAATCATCACATAACACATAACGAAGCTAAATCAAAGTGTGTATATCTCATATATATCATCATCAAAAATGAGAATGTCAAGTACATCATCATAACGAAACATGTGTGATAGGATAATACAAAAAAATACATATATATGAGGCCTCAAACAGACCAATGAATATATATACAAAATCATGCTTGCAACATAAGTATTTGAACAATAAACATTATAAAGATCAAGTACAAATATGCCATTGCTCGGCTGAAGGAGGAGAACTCTAAGGATCCTGGTTATCATGGGGAGAAGGCTATGGATCAGGCTGTCTGACAGAATGCCCACCCAACACGACACCTGTAGTAGTACTGGGCTCTCCAAATCACAGCCCTCGCTATGCTCTAGGTATAAAAGCATCATACATGGTTTGATAATATGTTACCCTCTGTAACAACTGATCTCTCTCTACATGGAGGGAATCACACTCTACTCTAAGAGTATCTCTTGCAATCATAATCACCTGTACTTGGGCCTTTGCAACATGACATCACCCACTCTCGCTATCTCACTCTACCCTCAAGTTGTCCCTCTCTATGGTCACAATAGCAACCTGAGCCTCCATGACCTGTCGTAGTACTACCTCTACGTCCCTCATGGATGTCATTTATGCAAGGTACACTGCTCTATCTCTAGGTGGTGGTGAAGGACCCAAAACCTGTCCCTGATCCTGTTGCATTGGATCATCCTGTTCACCCTGTACACTGTCCTATCGAGCCATGGAAAGCTGCTCAACAATGATATCAATGCATTGTATATCTCCTTGATGAATAGTAATGCACACTCTACCTATTGTAGGAACATCGATAGGATCTATAAATCTCAATGGAATACGCTATGCCCACCACTAATCAAAATTTGGGGTAGTCCCAAGATCTACTAAAATGACTAGCCAACCCCACCCAAATGGGGAAAGAGCTTTGAAATTTGCCAAGGTTGCATCACAATCAACCTGTAAAAATCATACTCAGACCTCTTTGGTAGTTCATCCAAAACGAGCCTCATAGGCATCTGGGAAAGGACCCTGTCTCTCCAAACTGACAACAAACATGATTGGGTAGATATCACTTTATTAAGGAATGAACATGACCAATGAGCCACTGAGTCTATCTGCAAAATACTAACTTCTCATAGTTATCAAGCCATAACTCACAATCTAAATATGGCCTCTATATAAAGCCTGGCATATCATCTAGAACACAATGCTAGTAGGGAAGTTGTCCAGGTCAAGTGTAATGAAGGAAATCACCATAACAATAAGAATATGGATCCTGCAGAGTCCAATCTAAAATACCATCAGGCTAAGCAACTGGGATGTGCTCCCAAGCCCATATATGTAGTAGAGAGACACCAACTGAAATAGATATACCTCCATGATATGCAACCTCGTGCATATCTCGATATAAGTGAGCAGGGAGACATGAGCCCCATGCATACCTAGTACCGTGCTTGAAAATATGCTCGATGCACACACCCCAACCAATGGGGAACTATCCACCTCACCTATCATGAATTATGAGCCCCATGAACAAACCATAGAGAACCAAAGAAATAGGATCAACATTTCCCACAAAATCAGATAAGTCTATCTTTGCCCTTGCGAACCTCAAAATGTCTCACACCAAGTACTCATCGCATAGTGTGAGTACCCCGTTGAACGAAATATGTCACAAGCTCTCCATGAATAGGTATATGGAGGATCCTCCACACATCCTCTAGGGTGATGGTGGCCTTGCTAGTAGGTAAATTAAAGGATGAGGTCTCTAAGTGCCACCTCTCCACAAGAGTGGTCATCATCCCTCTATGACATCGAATAATCGACATGTAGCAAATGTGTCACAATCTAATAACATTTAGCACATCTCGCTCTAGCTCCTAAAACCCAAAAATCAAATCGAACAACACACGTGGTCATCACTCCCTCAACATAAGAGGATTGAGAACCTCCTACAACCATTCACCCCACAATGTTAGGGATTTACTATGAAAGTGCAAAACACACCTCAAATGACAAACAACCAGACTTAAAACTTCAAAAAAGTCAAAAGTGAAAACTTGGTGTCAAAAGAATTTTTTTTTTTAGCAGAAGTGCTAACAACAGTCGATTGCAAATAATGTTTTAGCAAAAGTGTTGAAAAAAGGAAAATGAAAAACTTTCAAAAGTGACAATGCATTTCAAAAGTGACAATTTTCAACAAAGGTGCACAAAACGTAATAGAAAATCAAAGGAAAAAACAAATGTGAAAATTGACATCAAAAGAAAAAATTTCCGATGAGGGAAAAAAATAAATGCAAAATTTTAGGTCAAATGTGAACATTTCATGTATATATGAAGAAAAAAGTCAAGAGAAAACTATTCATAAATAGCAGAAGTGCTAAAAATGATGCAAGTGCGAAAAAATCATAAACTTAACGCATTCAACAACTTTGACTTCGGGCATTAATTACACAAATGTGGAAAATAAAAAATGTGACATGTAAGGATACATATTGGGGCACCGACACCTGGAGGTCGTTTGAACTTGTGAACCGCATCTGTGCGATGTGGGGCTCCTCGAATCATCACCATAGCTCCTCGACAATTGACAAATCATGAAATCTAGAGGCAAGATTTTTCTATAGGCTCGAAGTGCAAATGAGGTAATTTGAACCCTAATTACCTATTTTAACCCTTGAAACCCTAATGTTTTACCTAAGAAGCACTAATAGGTTGAAATTAGGACCTCCTAGGAACATTTGAACTATCAACGAAGAACCTATAGACTTAATTTTTCATCCTCTATGCATCTAAATTGAAATAAAACATTGTCGTGAGCCTGACCTCAAAAGTTATTTTCTTGGCCAACCTCTCAAGGGGGCAACCCAACATCCTACCATCATTCTGCCGACCGCTGGGGGCATAGTGGGGCATATAATTTTTTCAAATCTTGATCTTAACATCAAAATATTTGAAACAAAGCAACCACTATAATGTCTCAAAGAGGGGAAAAATGTAGAGATGTGAAATTGGCCTCACACTTATCACACATACTAAATGACATTTTCTCATCATCATCATTATTTAATTTCCTCTATTAATTGAATAATAATACATTATAAAATGCATCAAAAACCCTAATTTCCTCTATTAATTGAATAATAATACATTATTTAATTAATTCACTTTTTTTTTTTTATCATTTTTGACTAATTAAATAAATTTCATTTATTTAATGAAGTCCTAATCTAACTTTATTCCTCCTGATTAATTAAATAACATCAATTATTTAATTATGTCACTAATTCACTTTATTCCCCTAAGTCAATTAAATTGTTAAAACATAATAATTTAACTGTCACTTTCTCCTAAATTTGAATAATTGAATAAACTATTCAAAACATCATAAAAAATTAAATAAAACAAATACACTTTTGTTTGTAAAATTCAAACTTGATTTGCATGTTCAACTAAAAAAAATTAATTAATTAATTATCCTCACCCATTTTCATAATTGAGCAAATTATGATCCCCCAATTGCTCGATCTCTGACTGATCCATCTATTTCTTAACAGATCAATCTATTCTTCAATCCCACTTGAAACTTTAGTGCATGAATATATTTTTTTCCAAATTTGATAAATATATATTTTTAAATAAATATTAAAATGTGTGTTTATTAAAACTTAGTTGTTTCCATTTGACATCAACTTTCATATTAATTATTTATCCAAATAGACAAAAAATTACACCATCTTGATATAGATTCTTTTATCTAGTGCATCATATTTTTTTCAATTTTTTTAATAAGTTTTACTATATTTCCTTGACATGGTAATCAACCTAATGTTTTGTACTGATAACCTCCTTTTATTAAAAAAAAAGAAGGAAAATATAAATAATAATTAAAGAATTAAAATATATGCATTTATGAAAACTAAACTTATGGATCTACAAAAGGGTATTTTATATTTTTTTTTAAATGTTTTTTACACAAGTAGAAGTTGTTGAAATATCACATTTTTCAAATAATTTCCTCAATCCGACTAAACATTCAAATTGATTTCTTTAATCACACCAATTACATAATCAAAATGCATTGATTATTCCCATCTAAATCCTCTTAATGGTTTTCAACTGTTGATCAAGATATTCTCTTAAGCAATCTTGAGCATTCATTTTGAAACACAAATTCTATGTAAAAATCATCTTCTTCCTCAAAAACGATCGGAGAATCAACATCATTTGTAAGATAAAGTAATTCCAAAATCACAATAGACCTTTTGAAGCTTTACACATATCTTCGATCAACGACATTGCATGTTCTTGAAGCTTTTTTTACGCACAATGGAGGCTTCGTATTGACACAAACAACCCAACATCTTTGTGAACACACTTCGACACGAGATGGTAATGCTACGTTTCTTGAATTCATTTTATGTTTGTCTCTTTTGATTGCTTTTGTGAATTCATTGTTCTTCATAGTTTCATTTCATGAGTAATGGGCATGAATCTTGATTTTTGTTTTGAGTTAGATTAGTTTCAATTTAATTTATTTATCTTATTGCACCATATTGATTTCCCCCTTACACAATAATAGACTGCTCTTTCCTTGTTTTTGTCATCTAGTTGTGCTAGGAGAGCTCCAAATGTTGCTGGTGTTGTAGAAATATATAGGATCATTGCTTTATCTAGAATTGGTGGCATCAATACTAGAGGAATGAGTAGATACTCCTTGACCTATTGGAATGCTTGATCACATCCACCATCCCACTTGAATGTGATGTCTTTGTATAGTAAATGGGTGAAAGGATGACACTTGTCTACCAACTATGCAATGAATCTCTTGATGGATTATAGTTTCCTATGTAGGCACTGTTGTCAATCAGATTGCACCCGAGTGCTTGAATGATTAAATTCAGCAATCTATTGAAACATGGGAACTATCTTCAGGCTGTGGGTAATCCTATGTCGAAGATAGTCCTCCAGATTCTAGGCTGGTTCCTATATGATTATCTAATTATCGACTTGAAACTTTGATGGGAAAAGGGAAAAAACTTAATCTAATGCAAAACTGGAAAAGCTGAACTGCGGTGATGTACCTATTTGATTTAAAGAAAACAGATTAAATCACAACTGATTCATCATGAAGCTTACTTTCACAACTCAGATTGAACAATTTAACTGCATTAATGATTTATAAAAAGGCCTGATAATTCATTCTTCATGGAGGAAAATATTATTTTTCACAACTTAAAGATATGGATATACTTGAGACACAATTTATGACCTGCAACTAAGATTGTTTCTTCTTGTACATGCATTCACAAATGTTGACATAAATTTAAAGGTTTTGATATCAAACACATTAAATTTGCATCCAAAAGATTCACAAAAAAAAATACCTGAATCTAAGAAGGATAATATTTAACTTGCAATGACAAAAGCAGGAACACTGTGCAAATGATATTCTAATATAACCTGTAAACCTGCTACTGTATTAAATTATGAAAGCTGATTTACATGATATCACTTTGTTGAAGGCAAAGGAAAAAAACAAGAACTAGAGGAAAAAGATAATTTTTTTCCAATATATACAATGAGATGCAACTCTAAAGTGCATGAAAGTGAAACTGAAAGTCAATTTCAGTATAAAAATGATAACTCCAAGGCAAAATCCTGAGCAAAATAAAATATCTAAAAAAAAAAAGAGCTCAAACTCATGCAAAAATGAGTGAACTCAGTCTCAAACTCGTAGTCACAATGTGTACAACTGAAAAGCAGCTCGAACTGAATTGGAAATCTGTAGGAAGTAAGTCCAAGCATGCAAAAACTTCCTCATTCTTGTCAACTCACCCATGATAACTGAAACTCCATCCTTGTATTATGCATGATCAATCTTCAGTTGATAATCTGATGTGAAATTGAAGTAAAGTGCCAAAAAAAAAATAAAAAATCTCCATAACTCGCATGATTAACTCGTTCTCCAGTTAGCTTTACTTGCATTCTTGCATGATTTGAGAAGGCCTTCATTTAATTAAATATTAAAAAATAATTATCAAATAATTATTTTAATATTTTTACAGCTGGTAATAACTTCTCTTCTCTTGTCTAAATATTAAAGTAATAACAATATTACTTTTAATATTTAATTGAATATCAAATACTCCTCAAATCATGCAAGGTATAATATTTCAAAGTCAAGGTATACTTTGAAGTCGGCTTTAAAAAAAATCATAGGCCCCTTATGACTCCCCTCCATGCGTATATGATATCAAAATATTAATAGACCACATCATTGGAAAGGGTCGACCACATAATTATGTAACATTTGGAGCCCATGGGGAAATAAAACATAATCATTTTGTCTTTCTCACTAAAAATCACCAAGTCCGTGAATGGAAAAGGGAAAAACCATCAAACCCTAATTACTTATTATCATTTGCACTTTGACTTTTGCTTGAGGAAGTTGCTCTAGTGCGCCGCCATGCCTATTAGGTTTCTGGTTCAGAGCTTGATATTTCTTCATATTTTTACTTTAAATTTGGCCAACCTCCTCTCTATGACAATGGTAAGCTGATTGTGAACATTAATCATGGCTTTATTGTGTTTTTGAAAAGCAAAAACTGGCCATAAGACCATGGCTATGTGATATTTTTTGATATATTCTATGTCTTCAATTGCTCTGAGGCCGCCATTGTATGACACCAGCTTGAACTCTTGTCTGTTGGAAGACTCTCATGATTGGAAGTAATTTACACAACAAACTTTGTGGGTAAGTTTTCATTCATTCTTTTCTATTTCCATGGCTGCCATGATGTATATTGGGCTCGAGTTTTCTCTTTTTTGAATATTCACATGCTCAAATTTCCTTGTACTCTATGTATCTGGCCTTCATAAAACTTTGGCCACGCTCACTTTGTCTTCATTTTGCATTCATTTTAAAGCTTGGCCGCGAGTTTTCTTATTTTTCTGTATTTTCTCCAAAACTGAGCTCGACCCAGAACAATAGAATACAAATATTTTTAGTTTAGTAGAAAGAATTTTCTGAATGCTCTGATTAACTTCTCTATGTGTTCTTCTTTACTGTCTCTGGTCGTGGCTTTAACAAACTCCATCTGGGTACTTGTGATTCATGAGAAAAGTCGAAGGTTTCACTTGAAATTTGCATGCTTTTACATTTTTTCTGGAAACTCTCATGTGACTTGATGCTGAAACTCGAACCCTGCACTTATCTTGTAATTGAAAAGAAACTTTTCTTTATTTTTGTAGCCGCCATGAGGGTTTTGATAAAACACACAAAAAAAATATGCAAAAAAAAGAGGGCTTGAGACCCTTATTTCCATATAGCTCGATATTTGGCTTCATTTTTAAAGACTTTGGAGACATAATATATGAATCGACCTGTAGAAATGATATACCCCGCTGAAACTTACACAACTGAAATACATTTCTCCTTTAGATAATGATTTTCTGATTTGATCTTTTGATGACGTCTCTTGATGATGATTCTCTTTTTCGTTGAATGTTCACCTATTTCTCTTGAATTTTATCTCCTGTAGGAGCACATGCTTATACAACTTAATAAGAACCCTTTCATGATGGCACTGTAGTTTTATTATTTTCTCTCAAAAATACAGATCCATTTATGAGCTCACTTCTTTGACATGGTAGGCCTGTAAATACTTGTCTCTGTTTCATATGATCAAATACATTATTATTTTATTGGTATGAAACATATTTGTAGCCTCTATAGCTGCTATGAAGACTAAAATATACAAGACTGCGACTTGATATCTGAACCTCCATTTTTTGTTAATGCTGTCTAACCCATACTTTGCTGCTGTCTCACTTTGTTTCAAGCTTCTCGTGTAGATACAGTGCGACCTCCCTATAGCTTTATGTGTTTTGATCTGGAAGGGTACACTATCACATCATACCTGTATTGATTGTGTAGCAACATTATGAATTAAAATTGATATGAGATTGCTTGCTCTTTCTTGCTAATTTTGTATCCTTGGTCTCTTTCATTGTTTATGAGCTGGGCTCAACCCTTGTGGGAGCCACATTTTGCACCACTCATAACAATATCTATCAGTTTAAATTATGATTATACCTGTACCTACACACTAAACAAACGTATTAGCAAAATAATTGAAGTTGGATGCTTCTATTGGACTTTGTGCCTCTTGATCATGTTATTTTCATTTTGTTCAAATCATCTGATGAATGCCTAATTGAGTGTGTACCACATCTCTGTTGGTAATGTAGGCATAAGGAAGGACTTGATTTTTCATTTCTCTAACACCACTCTTTAACAATCTTGTAGGAAACCTATGGAGCTTGGAGCTAAACAATCTAGAGACACCAGAGTGGCGACAACTGAAGGATTCAAATGTGACAATGATTCGTCATTCCAAGCAATGACGAATCGCCTTCTCTCTTATACCTATATTCTCTTCAGTTGTGTTGTGCACATCTCCTTTTTGTATTCATTATTTGATTAAGAAAATTAAATTAAGTTACTCCCACGACTTGACTTTGGTTTTTACAATATGAATAAAGCAGCATTACTATGCAATCTTATATTTTCCTTTGTTACAAACATTCACATAATAATGCTTGAAATTCACAAGTAATCAAAACTTGGAACGTAATGAATTCTTAAGAAAAGATTTTTGTACCTCTCAATGAGAAATGCAATCCAACTCTACCTGTTTTGAGCTGTAGCTAAAAATAGGTAACAGGATTCTCAGCTGCTTCAATGTCCTTGGAGGCATTTCTAATATAACTTTTACCTTGGTAGGATCTACCTCAATTCCTCTTCTTGATACTATGTATCCTAGTAGTTTTATGTTACTTTGAATACACACTTCTTTGGATTCAGCGTCAAGTTGTATTGTTCAAGCCTATCAGATACTTTTGCTAGGTTAGTCAAATGGTCTTCTCTTTTGATGGACTTTGATAGTATGTCATCCACATAATCCTTCATAGTTTTATGTAGCATATCATGAAAGATAGTAGGCATTGCTCGCTAATAGGTTGCCCCTACATTCTTTAGATTGAATAGCATGACATTCTAGCAAAAGGTTCCGCACGCACAAGTGAAATCCGTTTTATGTTGGTCCTCGAGGGATATTTTGATTTGATTGAATCTAGAGAAGGCATCCATCAATGATATCATTTCATGCCCTGCAGTCAAATCTATAATCATGTCTATGCTGGGAAAAGGGAAGTTGTCCTTCAACCAAGCCTTGTTCAGATCCCGAAAGTCTGTGTAGATTCTTATGCCCCTAGTGGGATTTGATACTAGTACTATACTTAACAACCATTTAGGATAGTCAATGGGTCTAATGAATCCAACATCTAATAGTTTATGAAGTTCTACTTTTATCAAAAGTGCTATCTGTGGATGCATCTTCTGTAGCTTCTTCTTGATGGGTTTAGCTCCAAGAAATACGACTTGGTGATGTATGACTAATGTTGGATCTAGCCCTAGCATGTTAGCATATGTCCATGTAAATTTGATTTCCCTTTCATTGATAAATGCTAAGAAGTTCACCTTTTCTTCAGGATCAAGTGATGTTGCATGATATTGGATTTTAGGTGTTTCTATTGTGCCAACATTGATAGGTTTGGAATCTTCAACTAGGAGTGCTAATTTCTCTTGATATTCTATGGGTGGGGAGATTGAATGTTCCATCTTCGGATGCCTCAAAGAGGTTTTCACCTTTAGATGCATCCTTTGTTTTTCTCTTTTTTGGATTTGATAAAGCCACATTGTGGTTTTCTTTAGGGAACCTCTTTTTGATTTTTAAATTTTGTAGTTTTTTTTTGTGACTGGAATACACAATCTCCCCTCCAAAATATACTCCTTGATCTAGTTTCGTTGCAAACCCTGCTTTGTGATCTCCTTGTGGTAAATTTGTTCGAAGTCCCATGAACTTTGCAATAGCCTCATCATTCTAGAATGTGTCCAAAACCGGAGTATGATGTTGTTGGTCCCAATCTATCAACTGTTGATAATGTAAGGATATTTTATCGTTGGTATCAAAAAAGCTTATGAATGTTGTTGCTAGGTTAGGGACATTGGTTTTTTCAAAGCTCCATAAGGTATCTAGGTTATATTCACTTGAGTCATAGGAATCCCATTCATATTCATTGGAATCTATCTTGATATGGTCATCATCAAATGTAGGTTTGGATGTAGGTTCAGTGATGATAGTATTTACGTTGAGGTTTTCAAACATTTTTTGGATATACAAATAGTCTTATAGACATTCACAAGTATTTGATGTCTCATTAGTGGTAGAAGTGGCTCCTTCCTCATAGGATGTGCTTTCGATAGTTGGGATAATCACATTAGATGAGCCATAACCCAGTCCAAGATTCTTCGATAATTTTTCCATAATGATTGGTTCTCTTCTACCTTGTCCATGTAGACTAAGGCTACCTTGTCCAGTGAATCCCATGTTCTTCGCTAGTTGATACCCTTTTCTCTTTTCATCTATAGGAAGGGGAAGTAGTGGTTGTTCTCGTCCTTCTTCTTTGTAGATCCATGAAGATAAATCTTCTTTGCATACTTCCTCAGCTTGCATGTCACCCTAGTTTAACTACCATTGTGATAGTTTGTACATGTGTGATTTCTTTTGGTCCTCCATATGTCTTTGGTGTTGGAGGAAGCATTCCAATACAAAAATATTGGTTAAAGTGGTATTCCCCACAACCCTTGTCAATTAATTGGATCTTGGTATCAGATTTAGATACCTCAGTTGATGATGGTGTAGTGGAAGATGAAGCTAGTGATGAAGGGTCAATGTATGAGGAGTGAAAATATATATCATTGTTGGGTATTTTCTAAATCTTTTTATACTTTTCCTCCAACTTAACAAGTAATGGAAAGGTTTGGGGTCGACATATATGGTAATTTCATTATTTTCATGAGGAAAATTTAGATATTGATGGAATGTAGATGGTACTTCCTTCAAAGCATGGATCCATGGTCAACCCAAGAGAAGGTTGTATGGAAGCTTGAGATCCGGTACTTGACAAGTAGTTACTATTATTACTGGTCCTATCTAAACATGTAGCCTGATTGTGCCTTCTGAATTTTGCTCCATATCATCATAATATTTTATGGTGATGCTCTTATTTTTATCTATGACATCATCAAAGTATCCTTTCTTTTTCACAAATTTTAAGGTACAAATGTTTAGCCCTACACCGTTATCTATGAGTACCCTCTTGACTTAGTGTTTTTGGACACCCAGTTCTAAATAAAGGGCTTGATTGTGAAAATATTTTTGAGGAAGGTATTTCTCATAAAAGAATAAATGGTGGGTGGATGTGATATTGCCAACCATGGATTGAAATTGATTAGTGTCAAGGTTATTTGGGACTAACATTTTGACAAGAGCTTTCTCCAATATTTCCTTATGTGATGATGACAATTTTAAGAGCTCAAGGATGGAGATTAGGGTGGGAGTTTCCTTAAGATAGTCCACAATGCTATAGTCACTTGATGGATTATTTGTGGCCTTTACATGGGTTGGTGCTCCTTGGATGGTTACTCTTCCCCTTTGGGTAGTCACATTACCTTTAGGATCTCTGCCCTATATGGTTAATGTATGAATTATATGATCATCATAGGAGATATGTCATAGAAAAGTATCCTCGCCATAAGAGAAGGCGGCCTTACAATAATCTTGTTCTTTTCCTTTGTTGTTTCCCCTAGAATGGTTAGGAATTGGATCTTTGTAAATATTTAGGTCTTTATTCCAGGATGAGGTTCAATGTCCAGTTCTCCCTTTTTGATTAAGTCTTGCACGATGTTTTTAAGTCTCATGCAGTTATTGGTGGTATGCCCCTTGATTTTGTGAAATTCACATTTATCATTCTTGTTATACCAAGGGGGTTTGAAGTTGGGTTCCTCATAATTTTCTCTATCATTTATTGTGATGAGGTTCTTTTGTACTAGTTTGTGCATAATGACCTCAAGGGTTTCTCCCAAAGGAGTAAATTTTCTCTATGGTTGGTCATATTGTTGAGGTGGTCTCCTTTATTTATCTCGCCCTTGATTTTTTTGTTGGTTGTTTTGTTGATTGTTCTAAGGATAACCAAGTTGATTGTTTTGTTGATAATTGGGTCGGTTGTTCTATTGATAACCTTGTGTTGTTTGGACATGATTCTGTGGCATATTGGGTGTTTGTACATTGCATACAACCTTAGCTCATCATTGGTTACATTATTGTTCTTTGCCCATATCTTGGGTTTGTCATTTGAAGTAGAAGGTTGATCTTTTGGGTTGTAAAGTTTGATTGTTCCTCTTGCAACAAGGGCTCTTTCAGTAAGTATACCTTTTTCAATAGTTTCCTCAAAATTGTTTGGGCATAGTACTGTGAGGTTGTAATTGATATCTGCATGTATGTTGGAGATAAAGACATTAACAAGTTGTTTCTCTAGAATGGGCCACTTAATTTTTCTTGCTTTGTGTCTCCATCTTTGTAGGTATGAGGCAAATGATTCACCTTGACTTTGTTTGATTTTATAAAGTTATGTGATTGTAATGTCTTGTTCTATGTTATATGAGAAGTGGCTGAAAAACTTATTTGATAATTCATCAAATGTTCTGATACTTGGTGGTAAACGAGAGAACCAGTACATAGCAGGCCCACTAAGACTTTGTGAAAAAGTCTCATCAAGTAGGTGTCATTTCATTGTATTTCCATGCAAGATACTGAAAACTCATGCACATGTTCAATTGGATCTCCTTTCCCCCTATACTTGTCAAATTTTAGTATTTCCAAGCCTTTGGGGAAAGGTACCATGGATATATTTTGAACAAATGGATATGGACAAATGTTTTGTAGAGCGTAGCTCTTTTTTGGCTTTCCAATTTGTATATCTGATATCCTCTAGTTTAGTTTTTGAAGTTGCACATTTATGTCATTGTTTGGTGTGCTAGCTTGAGGATTTTGGGTATTGTAAATCTATTGTCGCATGATGTTTTGAAGACTATGTTTTTTATAAGGTATGTTGGGTCCTTGTTGTGTATAAGGTAGGTTGGGTCCTTGCTATGCACCCTAATATTGATCTTGAGGTGTGCCTTGGTATTGATTTTGTGGTCCTCCTTGCTATTGTTGTTGAGGATTTTGATTTCGGGTTTGTTGGACAATTTGTTGTTGAGTTTGGGGTGTACTTTGATAATTTGTTTGTGGTACACCATGTTGATGTGGGTTTTTTTGAAGGCTACCTTGATGTTGTGTTGACAGTATACCTTGTAGTTGTGGATGTTGTTGAAGGCTACCTTGATGTTGCATTTTCAATACACCTTGTTTTTGTTGAAGGTTACCTTAGTACTACATTGATGGTACACCTTGTTGTGGTTGATTTTGTTGAAGGTTACCTTGGTACTGCGTTGATGGTGCACCTTGTTGTAGTTGATTATGTTGAAGGTTACCTAGGTATTGCATTGATGGTACACCTTGTTGGGGTTGATTGTGTTGAAGGTTACCTACATAGTTCATTGATGGTACACCTTGTTAGGGTTGATTGTATTGAAGGTTACCTAAGTAGTTCGTTGATGGTACACCTTGTTAGGGCTGATTGTATTGAAGGTTACCTAAGTAGCTCATTGATGGTACACCTTGTTGTGGTTGATTTTGTGATACTTTCCCTTGTTGGTTTTGTACATTTTTGGAAGGGTCAATCTATGATGTGTGTTGTGACATGTATTTCCCTTGTGACGGGGTTCCACCTTGTTGGCCCGTTGGAAGGTTTACCATGTTTTGCATAGTGTTATTTTGTGGCATGTTTTGGGATGTATTTCCTTGATAATATTGTGCCACAAATACTTGTTCAATTTGGGATGATTTCCTAAACAATGGGTTGTCCATAGGTTGAGTTTGATCATTGTATGGTGGTATGTTGGTGTTCTTGGTTGGTTTTGGAATTTGTCTAACCACCATTTGATCTCCAAGTGGGATAAGATTTGGATATTTTAGTATTTCCACATTGAAGTCAATGGGTAGTTTAGCACCACTTTTTGCAAGTGCGAGAAAATATTGGTTTGCATTTATCCCAAGCATCTTGTCCATAAGCTTTTGCATTTTAGGATTTTGGGAATTTTCTATGAGTTTTTCCTCAGTAAGTTCCTTGTCAGTGTCTTCTTCTTCTATGGTGTAAGTTTGAGACTCATGAGGATTTTTTTCCTATCAAGTCCTTCTTGGTGCTTATGAACTACTTCCTCCTCACTTGGTGGTTGGTTTGGTGTTGCCTTGAATGAGGGTTTTTTTTTAGGAGTTGTAAGGTCACTTGGTTTATAACCCGTGGGTTGGTTTCCTCATTAGTGATGATGGTTTTAGGTACACTTGAGCTACTCTTGTTGGCTTCCATATTTTTTTGTGTTGAGATCTCGTGGTTGTCATAAACAATTCCAATACCTTGGGAAATTTTTGTGACCACTAACTATGTTGGTGCTCCAAATCAATAGATCAAATGAATCCTAAAGATTAGCCATTTTCTTATGTTCAAACTCAAAGATGGATTTGGCCAACTAACATGAAATGGGATTAGAACACATTTCCCCTACACTTCAGGCTCTGTAGGACCGAGGGGGTGACCCTTTAGCAACACCTAAACATTTAGACACATACTTAATAGGGTATTGCTTAACAGATAATGCTCTCACAAAATTATGCTAAGAAACATAAAATATCACTCAACTTTGGCTAAGACATTGAGTGAATTTCATTAACCAACATGGAGAACATGACAAACACATAACTCAAAATACATAATTGAAATGGTTTTTGATTTAATAATTTGGGACCAAACTGAAAATACCAGAAGTATAAAGATTGAATAGTTCCACGAAGAGGGCTACAGAGTCATATAACCAACACTTCATCCTGTAGTGTTAAACATGCTTTGAAGATCATTGAAAATGTTATCAAATTATGGAAAGAAGACCACTGAAGCTTTATCTGGTAACCATTCTTACAAATCCACTTGGAAACATAACACTCTAGTTACATTTGTTGAAGCAATTACACCATCCCTTGAACAATAGGCAATACAAAATGCAATTGAAATTAATTAAAGCAATTACATTACTCACAAAATAGAAGGCAATAACAAATGTAACTCAAATTTAGCAAATGTGCATAAAAAAATCCAAGTAATATTTGATTATTGAATTCAAAAGAGTTTTACATCTCAACAATGGAGACAGTCATCAAATAAAATATATTCATGAAAGCATAATTCAGAACACAAGAACACCTCAGAATAATGACTAACGGTCATAATTCACCCTAGCATTACAATTCACCTAGAACTTCTGCCTGCCTTGCAGAGCTTTCAAAAAAATGGAACCCCTTTTAAAAATGAAAATATAAGAGAATAAGAAGAAGATTCAACAACCCTAAAGTTAATTCGTTGAAGACACATAAGCTTCTTTCCCATTGATCAACAACAAAATGAAAAGTCCCTCTCTTCTCTCTTCCCTTTGCAACAAACTTTGCCTTTGTTTTGGTCCTATAGTTGAAAGATAACTCCTCCTATGAAAATCCACACCATTTTACCCTTGTAGTGTGAAAATATGCTTTCCTGTGAAAACATTTTATTTCTCTTGCTCTATTGCATTTCATATTTCCCAACCAATAAAATATTTCTCAAATATTCCCCCATGCACTTTCACGTGCATTTTATATTTTCACCTCATTTATGTGCCCAAAAGATTTTCCTTGAATAAATTCACTTCATTCATAGTGAATATTTAATTCACTCCCAAACAAAATTAAACATCACCTATGTCTCTTTTATTTCACCCAGTGAATAATTACTCACTTTAAAAAATACTCCCTATGCCATTCATTCTTTAACTTCATTTTACATTTGTAGGCATCTTGAAAATTTCAATGGGCTATTAAAATTTACTTGTGCGATCATTTAAAATCTGCCCCCATGCTTTTACTTTTCACCTTTCAATGAAATATTTGATCTTTCATTTTTACTAGGCCCACCTAAGGCATCTCCACACAACATTTTAAATTTTACCATTAACAAGATTGCTTTGTTTTAATGCTTATCGGGCTTGGCTTTATATTTAAAAGTTTTTCCTTTTAAAATTTCATGGGGCCCAATGTAACTTTAATTATCTCACACACCCTCTTCATTGTGTTTTTATTTGGAAAATACTTTAATAAAATTATCGGGCAACTTTACTCCAGCCTTTAATATTTCTCGCACCTTTCAAAACTTCACGGGCCCAACATCCATGTGTCTCATTTTTGCATACCTTGCAACCATTTTTCCTCACGTCATCCTCAATGTGCAAGGTATGTGATTGATGGTGAAGATTCATCCTACTCCCAACTCTTCATCTTGGCCATCGATCCATCTTCATTTACCCTAATTTCTCTGTTTGTTGATTCTCCTTTGGCTATGGCAACTTCCTCCCATGCTCAAACCATGGCAACTTCAAGGTTTCAGCAAAGCATTTGATAATTTCATGTGCCAACATTTTACAAACCGTTCATTGGCCTCGAGCCCTTTGAGCTTGCCAAATAACTACCTACTTGCAACAAACATCACACAACTTGATACATTTTACCACAAGCCCTAATAGGCCCTCTGTGTAAGAAGCCTTGAAATATCAAAATGACCCCACTGTAGGCATGTCAGCTATCTCACCCTCTGCATGGATCTCTCCCAGCATGATGGTTAGAGTCCTTCTCCATATACATTGCTTCCTGCATCATTGTATCCATCCTCTCATCACAAGGGCAGGAAAGATAGTGAAAAAGATATATAAAGCGATGAATAGCAGCTACTTGCATTTGTTTAGAAGTTGCTATGACTTTTAAAATAGTCCATTCTTGCATATTCTACACTCATAACATTCCCTGAGACCACATTTAAAGAGGAATTCTATCAAACAAGCTTGCTTTCCTTTCAATTTGTGAAGTGGCGTCCCATTTGTGTCAGTAATATTTGTAATGCTTTTGGAATTTTATTTTTTTGAAGCTCCACTCTTTCCATTGGCACCATTTTTCTTGTTATTGTTCCTCTGATTAGTCTGCAAAACCTCACCCACATTATTTTGTGGAGTTCTAACTCAAAGTGCTTTGCATCCTTTGTTTCAATCAATGGCTTTTGTTCAAAATTGTCAAAAAATTTCCTATTATGGTCAACATCAAAGGTTCCATTGTTGTCTGGATATACGTTTCTTGAATGCTAAGACATAGTTTTATCATCATTGTTCTGTTGAGCATTTGATGCATATGGTAACTTTCCCAAACTAAGCTGGTTAGTTGAATTAGGGGTTCCGTAATTTGCAGTCCTAGGTGTTGACAAGATATCATTTTTTAGCAATTCATTAGGACTTCCATCTTGAGAAATGGTTGCTCCAGACATTGTAAACATACAATTATTGACTGCAACCTAAATCATGGCAACTTTATCTTTTTCTTGATCTTCAACATCCTTTGGCATTGGATTAAAATTATCCACCATTTCACAGAACTTCCCCTTCTTAGAAGAATCCCTTCCTCTTTTCTGAGGTAGTTCATTTGTCGCTATGGCTTGAGGTTTTTCAACCAAAATATTTGAGGAAATAATATTTTGGTTAGAAATTGTCATTGAAATTTCTCATAATAGCTCTCTTTTGAAGTTACCCTAGCTCAACTCAATTGTGATTTTGAGTTACTGCTCTCTACAATTCACTTGCACATACTGCCTTTGCTGCAAGAAGACACTGAACAAGTATTTGATCATCTCTTCAAGGCATTTTATCAATTACAATTTCACAATTATGCAAAGCATGCCAGGTCCCCATGTGGGCTCGACTAATTTTTTTTTCATTTTCAAACAAGTTTTCTCCTTGAATTGATCTGAGGCAGCTTTTGAATGCTTCTGAAGTGAAATGATGAACTGGGTTATCATTAAAATCTTCTTTCTGGAATATTTGAACAATGAGCAAAACTGGCCAAGTTGGCTCTAGAATCGCCTTGGGAAACCAATCAAATGACCTTCTAGTGCTATGAAAACTTATAGGCATGTAGACATTTGACCCAAGAATGGATTGCAATAAACGACTAGGTAAAAGAGATCACGAGGTGAAAGTTATTCAATGTCAAAGTTGCTCACTTAGGCATTTTTGCATCTATACCTGTTCAGAACTAATTAAAACTCACCAAATCACCTCCTTGAAAAAATATCAAATCAACTCCTGAAGAGCTGTCATTGGAAACATAATCTCATTTGGGTACACTAATCATGTGTGCAAGAAGGATTTCCTTGAATCATCATTCATCAATAGATATTGAAGGTCAAAGTTGACCTCTTTGAAAATTTTAGAAAGTGCAAGTGCAAAACTGAACAAATTGCATTTGCTTTTGACCTGGCAAAAATAGCAAATCAAATCATGAAGCTCTAAAACTAGACCAGGGGAGCACATGAATGTAGGGATAATGGAGAACAACAACCCTTTTGTCTTGACGATAATCCAGCTATGAAATATTCACTTGAACGGGAGGCCACTTTGCAAAATAGGGAGTTTGCAAACAACAGAAAAGTGTCAAAACCCTCTAGCTTCACTTTTCAAAACCCTATCAAAACTTATCATGGGAAGCTGAAAATTGACATGCACATTCACATATGTCACATGAATGTTTCCACAAATGGGTTTGGCTTGAAAATCAACTGTCTCTGAAATATGACCCTCCAAAGTAGGTCACTTGGGAAGATTTCTTAGCTGCACTTCTGGGTGTGCAAAGGCAAAAATTGTGAAATGGGCACTTCAAATTTGTGAAATTTGACAGTCCCAATAGTGGCTCCGACTGGGGATGTATGCCCCCTGTGGGCAAGCAAGAATCCAAATATTTGGGGAGTAGACCAAATGTCGAGTCCATTGGGTGTTCTGAAATTGCTCCTTTATTCAACCTTCTTTTTCAACTTCATTTGGTGACCCTGGGGCACCAAATGAAAAAGGTGAAGTCAATATTTACCCCTGTCAAATACTATGTTCTCTATTGTTTTCCATAGTCCAAGTTCAAAAAAATTTCCATGAACTACCCACAAACTAGCTTGGTCATTGACATGTCCTACTATATCACTGTGCTTTCCAATGTCACTAGTAATTTTGTCAATCTGCGACATGTAATCAAACACTAATTGAAATTCATAATCATTGTGACATTTTAACTTGGCCAGCTCATCATCATGTTCCACTAAATGCTCACTCACTTGAACTGAGAAATAGAAGCATTCATAGTCCATTTGATCTTTGACATCATAGACTTTGACATCAAAATCAGTTTGCACATTAGACTGAAAGTTCTCATAAACAATTTTTTGTATGTTCTACAAATAATCTTTGACTATGTCAAAAATAAAAAATGCATATTCTGGAGCATCCTTATATTGATCACTGCAACATGAGCACATTTTTGGCATTTCAGTTCAGGTATACCAGAACACACTTTGGTGTCATGGAGATGGGAATCAGATGCATCATTAAAACCCAGGATATGAGTAAATGCACTCATCTTAGGCTCAATAACATATTTTGATTCATTCTTCATGTCATCATTTAGCTCAATACAGAATACCTCAAGAGTAGGCTCAAGCAATTCAACATCATCAGGGACAACAAAAAGACAACCATGTGCATTAGTAGCTTCATGTGCAATATCAGTTGATATGTGTGTTGACCCAAAAGTGAAAGACTCATTGCTAGTTGAAAACTCCTCATTAGCAATAAAACTAGAATCTTCATTTTCTTTCACATAAATGCTTTCCTCAAGGGATGAGAACATGTCCATGTGCACACTTTGAAGATCAGGAGCATCAAACAAGAAGCAATTGTACTCAACCTCACACTCATTAACATGAGATCCACCATTATTTTCATTTCTTGGTTGCTCTACACATGGATCAATAATTTCTGTAGTATCAACACAATCTACAACTTTATTGTTATATGAATCAACAAGCTCTTCAATATCATCCATGGGTAATAGTGTTGACTCAAAATCCATATATTTCTCACAATGTGCTATTTGATCAGCCCAAATTGAATCCCCTATTTCACCATCATGTACATCATCATCCTCTTCATGTATCACAAACATTTACACTTCTGCTTCATATAAACAATCATGAGCAGTAGGAGCATAAGCACATTCATCAACATGTTTATCATATTTAGCATTATGTTCCGAATCAACATACTAATCACACACATATTTATCTTCAAATTCTGCATCACTCACACAATGAACATGCTCCATTGATAGCAAACCTAAATTACATTCTGTGTATTCACCACATGCAATTTGTTCCTTCAATTGTGGACAAGTGACATCATGAGCATCTATATCGTTGCATTCTTCAAGTGAGGAATATGCTTCCATATCATCCTCAAAAAAACAATCACAATCTTCAGTGAAGCAATCAGAAATATCACCCTCACCATGATTTTCATCACAAGAAAAATCATCACTACACAAACCATGTTTAAAATCTTCAGAATGAATGCTTGAGGCTGCACTTTTAGGATCATAATCATTGGTTTTTAATGAAATATCAGCAACACATTCATTGTAATCACTGATCACAACATGACATGGAATAACACTTTGTATCTCATTTACTTCTCCATCATTTGAGATATCACAAGAGAAGCATTCTTGCATATTTACTTTGTTATCATTCCACGTATCCATTTCTTCATCATTGTTGTGTTGCTCAGTATATGTGTTGTTTGTGAGTTGACTACAATGTTCATCTTTTGACATATTCTTTTGACTCGTTTGCATTATTATCTGATTTTTCTCAAGAGGATAACTGTTGTCTCTATTTTGAGAATCCACATTTTGTGCATAACCACATTTGGATGATTCTACAATCTTTATCCAATTAGGTAATTGGTCAAAGCTATGGGGCTTCAATTCCTCTGGCAAAGTACTCAACCCAAATTCATAAATCTCACAAAAAAAATCAATGCACACGGAATCCTCAGGTTGAAATTTTTTGGGGACTTCTATCAAAGCATCCAAAAATCTCAAAAATAGTTTATATGGTGATTCTCCCTTTTGTCTCTTCATTTCATACAATTCTTGCACAAAATACTTTTGATCAACATTGTTCTAATTTAGTTATGTTCAACTTGGAGCTCATTATGATCTTCATACTATGATGATGGAGAAATCATAACAACATAAGCATTGTCATCTTGACAATAATTTCCATTATTTGATCCTTGAATTCTATTTGCATGAGGTGTGTTGGGATAACCAACACTTACATCCAAATACCCCTTCATCATTGAGTACTTCAAGTTGTCCTCAATATCCATGGCACTTTGATATTCCTGATGTAATGTTGTAGGCTCTTTATCCCTTAATAGATAGCTCATATTTTTATCAAATGCACCTAAGTACATGACCAAACACTCAACATAATTTGGTCTCATACTTTCTAGAATTTCCCTTATTTCCTTTGCAAATCGAAGATTGAAAATAGGGACCAACTCATCTTCACTTCTATGGATTTCCATAAAGCTCTTTCTCACCACACTTGGATTTACCCTTTCACCAAATTGTTCAACAAAGGCTGTCATAAACTGATTCCATGAAGCTATCGAAGATGATGGTAAATATGAGAACCAATATTTGGCATCATCCTTCAAAGATTGAACAAAAAGTTTCATGACAACATCCTCATGATTCACTTTATTATCCTCCATTAGATCCATGAATGTTTGCAAATGCTTGGAGGTTGATTCTAAACTTTTCCCTGTGAATTTGGGCAGATATTTCCTAACATTTTTAGGAATCAGGTTTGGGAAACCTTTAATACCATTGAGAACCAATGGCATATACCTTTTAATAACAAAATCCCTTTGAGGGCTTGGTAAAAACTACTTACCCTGCATACTTTTACTTGCTATTTCACAGGGAAACCCTCTTGTATCCATAGTCAATCATTATCAACTTTATACATGGTCATCAATTGCATCATTTACTAATTCAACCATGATTCTAAAACATAGATTGAATCATTATTCCTTAAATCCTTCTCAGAGGCATAATTAAAAAATAAGCATAGTTCTAAAATCATTACAAATATTACACATTAGAAGTATGAAAATAACTTCTATTATTCCTTGCATTAATGCAATTTCATCTAATAGGGAACCATTTATCATCTCAAGCCTTGAATATTTCTCATAAACTTCTTTCAAATAGAATGATGCTTTCTTTAGATTTATGAGAATACCTAGAAACTTTGTAGCAGTTGTTAACCTTTCTTCCTAACTGCAAATTCTACAAATCTGGAAATCTTCTTCACAATTCATCCGGTTCTTTAGATAGAGTCACCACCTCCTTTCACAGAGGAATGAAATTCAAGAAATATGAAGCTATTTCAAGAGTAAATCTTGTTCTAGGTATCATCCAACAATAGAGTCAAACTCAAATCCTTTGATCTTTGCTGCAACAAAATATTTTCTAGGTCCAAGAGCTTCTCAATTATCTGAACAAAGATGTTCAAATCCACCAAATGCTTGACTTTATGTAAATGGATATTTCTCTACTTCTCCCCAATAGAGTTTCCATTATGTTGGTGTTCCAAATCAACCAATCAAATGAATCCTAAAGATTAGCCAATTTCTTATGTTCAGACTCAAGGATGGATTTGGCCAACTAACAGGAAATGGGATTGGAACACATTTCCCCTACACTTCAGGCTCTGTAGGACCTAGGGGGTGACCCTTTAGCAACACCTAAAGATTTAGACACATACTTAATAGGGTATTGCTTAACAGATAATGCTCTCACAAAATTATTCTAAGAAACATAAAATATCACTCAACATTGGCTAAGACATTGATTGAATTTCATTAACCAACATGGAGAACATGACAAACACATAACTTAGAATACATAATTAAAATGGTTTTTGATTTAATAACTTGTGACCAAACTAAAAACAACAAAAGTATAAAGATTGACCAGTGCCAAGAAGAGGGCTACAGAGTCATATAACCAACACTTCATCCTGCAGTGTTAAACATGCTTTCAAGATCTTTGAAAATGCTATCACATTATGAAAACAAGACCACTGAAGCTTTATCTAGTAACCATTCTTAAAAATACACCTAGAAACATAACATTCCTATTACATTTGTTGAAGAAATTACACCATCCCCTAAACAATAGGAAATAACAAATGCAACTGACATTCATTAAAGCAATTACATTACTCACATAATATAAGGCAATAATAGATGTAACTCGAATGCAGAAAATGTGCATGAAAAAACCCAAGTAATCTTTGATTATTGAATTCAAAAGAGTTTTACATCTCAACAATGGAGACAGTCATCAAATAAAATATATTCATGAAAGCATAATTCAGAACACAAGAACACCTCAAATTAATGACTAATAGTCATAATTCACCCTAGCATTACAATTCACCCAAAACTTTTGCCTGCCTTGCAGAGCTTTTAGAAAAATGGAACCCCTTTTACAAATGAGAATAGAAGAGAATAAGAAGAAGATTCAACAACCCTAAAGTTAATTCATTGAAGACACATGACAACTTCTTTCCCATTGATCAACAACAAAATGAAAATCCTCTCTTCTCTCTTCCCTTTGCAAAAAACTTTGCCTCTGTTTTGGCCCTGTAGTTGAAAGATAACTCCTCCCGTGAAAATCCACACCATTTTACCCCTGTAGTGTGAAAATATGCTTGCTTGTGAAAACATTTTATTTCTCTTGCTCTACTGCATTTCATATTTCCTAGCCAACAAAATATTTCACAAATATTCCCCCATGCACTTTCACGGGCATTTTATATTTTCACCTCATTTATGTGCCCAAAAGATTGTTCTTGAATAAATTCACTTCATTCATAGTGAATATTTAATTCACTCCCAAACAAAATTAAACATCACCTATGTCTCTTTTATTTCACCCAGTGAATAATTAATCACTTAAAAAAATACTCCCCGTGCCATTCATTCTTTAACTTCATTTTACATTTGGAGGCATCTTGAAAATTTCAACGAGCTATTAAAATTTACTTGTGCCATCATTTAAAATCTGCCCCCATGCTTTTACTTTTCACCTTTCAATGAAATATTTGATCTTTCATTTTTACCGGGCCCACCCAAGGCATCTCCGCATAGGATTTTAAATTTTACCATTAACAAGATTGCTTTGTTTTAATGCTTATCAAGCTTGGCTTTATATTTAAAAGTTTTTCCTTTTAAAATTTCATGGGGCCCAATGTAACTTTAATTATCTCACACACCCCCTTCATTGTATTTTTATTTGGCAAAGACTTCAATAAAATTATTAGGAAAATTTACTCCAACGTTTAATATTTTTCGCGCCTTTAAAAACTTCACGATCCCAACATTCATGTGTCTCATTTTCACATACCTCACAAGTTCCATTTTTCCTGATGTCATCCTCAATGTGTGAGGTATGCGATTGACGGTGAAGATTCATCCTGCTCCCAACTCTTCATCTTGGTCATTGATCCATCTTCATTTACCCTAATTTCTCTATTTGCTAGTTCTCCTCTGGCTATGGTAGCTGCCTCCCATGCTCAAACCATGGAAGCTCCAAGGTTTCAACAAAACATTTGATAATTTCATGTGCCAACATTTTACAAACTGTTCACTGGCCTCGAGCCCTTCCAGCTTGCCCAATAATTGCCTACTTGCAACAAACATCACATGGCTTGATACATTTTACCACAATCCCGAATAGGCCCTCTGTGTAAGAAGCCTTGGAATATCAAAATGACCCCCATTGTAGGTGTGCCAGCTATCTCACCCTCTACATGGATCTCTCCCAACGCGATGGTTAGAGTACTTCTCCATATATGTTGATTCTTGCATCATTGGATCCTTCCTCTCATTGCAAGGGAAGGAAAGATAGTGACAAAGATATATAAAATGACTGAATAACGGCTACTTGCATTTGTTTAGAAGTTGCTAAGACTTTTCAAACATTCCATTCTTGCATATGCCACACTCATACCATTCCCTGAGACCACATTTAAAGAGGCATTCTGTCAAACAAGCTCGTGTGTCCTTCAATTTGTGAAGTGGTGTTCCATTTGTGTCAATAATATTTGCAACGCTTTTGGAATTCTTTTTTTTCGAAGCTCCACTCTTTCCATTGGCACCATTTTTCCTATTATTGTTACTTTGATTAGTTTGCAGAACCTCACCCACATTATTTTGTGGAGTTTCTAACTCAAAGTGCTTTGCATCCTTTGTTTCAATCAGTGGATTTTGTTCAAAATTTTCAAAAACTTTCCTATTATGATCAACATCAAAGGTTCCATTGATGTCTGGATACACGTTTCTTGAATGTTGAGATAGAGTTTTATCATCATTTCTCTACTGAACATTTGATGCATATGGTAACTTTCCCAAACTAAGCTGGTTAGTTGAATCAAGGGTTCCGTAATTTGCAGTCCTAGGTGTTGACAAGATATCATTTTTCAACAGTTCATTAGGACTTTTATCTTGAAAACTAGTTGCTCTAGACATTGTAAACATACAAGTATTGACTGCAACCTGAATCATGGCAGCTTTATCTTTTTCTTGATCTTTGACATCCTTTGGCATTGGATTAAACTTCTCCACCATTTCATAGAACTTCCCCTTCTTAGAAGAATCCCTTCCTCTTTTCTGAGGTAGTTTATTTGTTGATATGGCTTGAGGTTTTTCAACCAAAATATTTCAGGCAATATTTTGGTTAGAAATTGTTGTTGCACTTTCTCATAATAGCTCTCTTTTGAAGTTACCCTTGCTCGACTCAATTGTGATTTTGAGTCACTGATCTCTAGAATTTACTTGCATATGTTTCCTTTGCTGCGAGAAGACATTGAACAAGTATTTGACCATCTCTTCAAGACATTTTATCAATTACAATTGCACAATTATGCAAAGCATGCCGGGTCCCCATGTGGGCCCATCTAAAAAAAATCATTTTCAAGCAAGTTTTCTCCTTGAATTAATCTGAGGAAGCTTTTGAATGCTTCTGAAGTGAAATGAGAAACTGGGTTATCATTAAAATCTGCTTTCTGGCTTATTTGAACAATGAGAAAAATTGGCCAAGTTGGCTCTGGAATTACCCTGGTAAACTAGTTAAATGACCTCCTGGAGCTATGAAAACTTACAGGCATGTAGAAATTTGACTCAAGAATGGAGTGCAACAAACAACTCGGAAAAAGAGATTAGGAGGTGAAATTTATTCAATTTCAAATTCGCTCACTCAGGCATTTTTTCATCTATACCTGTTCAGAACTAATTAAAATTCACCAAATCACCTCCTTGAAAAAATATCAAATGAACTTGTAACGAGCTACCATTGGAAAGATAAGCTCATTTGGGTACTTTGAGCATGTGCACAAGAAGGATTTCCTTGAATCATCATTCATAAAAAGATATTGAAGGTCAAAGTTGACCTCTTTGAAAAGTTTCAAAAAATGTAGGTGCAAAACTAAACAAATTGCATTTGCTTTTGACCTGGAAAAAATATCAAATTAGATTATGAAGCTCTAAAACTGGACCAGGCGAGCACATGAATGTAGGGAGAATGGAGAACAACAACTCTTTTTTCTTGACGATCATCTAGCTATGAAATATTCACTTGAACAGGCCACTTTGCAAAACAGGGAGTTTGCAGACAATAGAAAAGTGTCAAAACCCTCCAGCTTCACTTTTCAAAACCCTATCAAAAGTCATCGTGGGAAGCTAAAAATTGACATGCACATTCACATATGTTACATGAATGTGTCTACAAATGGGTTTGGCTTGAAAATCAATTGGCTCCGAAATATGACCCTCCAAAGTAGGTCACTTGGGCAGATTTCTCAAGTGTACTTCTGGGTGTGCAAAGGAAAAAATTTCAAAATGGGCACTTGAAATTTACAAAATTTGAAAGTCCCAACAAACTATAGAATGAAAATGATGTTTTATTTTTGGGATTTTCTATTGCCATGCAGGGGGTGATAATATTGGTCTTCCAACTATAAGATCGGCTTTTTGTTTCTCTTTGTCTAGAATAGTAGTTGTGTTTCTCCATTGAGTTGGTGTTTCATTTTTCTCAAACAAGAAGCCTTTCAAGCTACTAATAATGTCCAATTTTTCACCTTTGAATCATGTAATATTTGGTTGTATAATAGGTGTAGTAAGATCTAGTTGTTGAACAGGAGCAGTAGGATGCCAAATGGTCATGAAGTGTAAGCTTTTTCTTGATGTTTGATCTTTTTCTGTTTAAAAGAATGATGAATGATGATGATGTAAAAGAAAAAAATTTAGACAAAGGTGTTGGTGTTTTGCTATGGTTTTTGTGATACTCAAGACCCTAAAGTATGAGTGATGTTTGGTGGATGTTTTGGAGATGATGATAATTTTGGGATTCAAAGTGTATAAAACTTGGATTGATATTTTACTCATTTCTCTAGAGGATATGTTTGAAGATCTACTTGAACTAGCCTTGAGGTGAAACCAAATGTTAATATGTTATAAATCAAGAGCAAGGGAATAATCCAAGTTGTGTTTTGATTTTGAATCCTAAAACTAGGTTGATGTGTTTGATTTTTGGAAAATAGAGATGGAATGATGTGTTTTGGAGGTTTGACTATTTTGTTCCAAAAATATAAAGATTAACCAGTTTTGGATTAGTCTCTGATATGCACTAGAAAACAAGGCAATAACAATAATCTTTTAGGTCAATAGCGGCTGGTTTTTCTGGTCATAACGATCAATTTTAGCAAAAGCGACTCTGTTTTGTTAGTGCTTGTTAAAAAATAGATGTAGAAATAGCAACAATTCTGAGAAAAAGCGAGAAATTTTAAGTCAACAGCGGTAGTTTTTAGATCAATAGTGACAATGTTTGCAATAACGACTCTATTCAGGTCAAAAGCATTCCTTTTTTTCAAAAGTAGCCTTCTTTTGCTAGTGACTATCATAAACAAAAGCAACAAAAGTGACCATTCTAAGAAATAACATGCAATTTTTAGGTTAATAGCAATAAAAACAACATCAATAGCGACTTTGTTCAGGTTTGTTTCTAGTTTTCATTTTGACAGCAGTTTGGACAAGTTTGCAATTTTGATGTTTTGGTTGATCTGATTTGTTTGGGAATTTAGCAATTGATGCAACAAAACAATCAATTTTTTTTTTACTCTAAATGTCTATAGCTTAAGCAAGTTAATTTCCACAAAGCTCAAAGTTTGTGAAAGTCAAGATACTAAAACCATAGTTCCCAATGTTGACTTTGGTCTAAATGTGACTTGAAATGCAAGCCCACATATTAAGAAACCTTTAGAGATATTTGTTTAAGATATCTTTTAAGGAGTGCAAATATAGGGTTCTTTTCAAAGGTATTCACACTAAGTTCAAAGGGTCTGAGATTTTGATAACCAAGTTCAATGTTTTTTTGTGTTCTTTTTGAATCAAGCAAAGTGTTTGATGTCTGATAAAAATAAATTTTCGCATACATCAGTCAAGTCACCCTAAGTAGGTACACTCTTTTAGGTAGGCTTACCTCATGCCCCGAAGGGATGATTTTACATGTAATTTATGGAGTAAACCATAAATTGAACTTGATAAGTAACATCTTGAAATAAAATTTCCAATGCACCACTTTCAAAGAATGTTTTAGAAAGCAAGAATGACTTCTAAAATAAGGTATTAGTGACAACCGTGAAAACGATGACAGATACTACCAATCTTCCAACCACTTAAGGCTCTAAACCATTCTTGCCTAACCCACAAGTATTGATGAGGATTAGGTGCAGTATGTTATCAACATAGATTGAAGCTACTTTAATTTATGATTTCATAACCTTTAAGCCCATCGGTAAACATGCTTTTCAATAAGAGTCATTTATATGAGTTCTTCATTGCAGGATGTGTTTCATTAGTAGGCCCTTATCTTAAAAAGAAAATGGGTGACTCAAAATGAAAAATACCAAAGTGTTTCTCATCACCCATGATTGTCAAAAGATGTAGGGGGAGAGGATACACACTTGGCTCGCCAATCACAGTAGACACGACATATAATTTATTGCAATTTCTTTTTAAATCCCAAAACTTGAAGTGTGAAGATCTCAATTCATGTTTTATGTGCACCAAATTGAAAGGATTTGAGACTTCAGTCAAATATACCAAAGGTGCAAATCAAATTGGATTTGTTCAATGTTAAGCACCAATCTTGAGTGTTTCTAATGGCCTCATTCATCTTAATGTGGTAAAAAAAAGTGTTCGTTCATCAACAAAATGAAATGCGAAGGTCAAAATAAAATGTTCAATTTTATAATCATCAAATAAAATGTTTTTTAACTAAGAAAGCTTTTGAAGGTTCAGTTTTAAGAACACCAATTTGAATTAGGCAAGTTGTTGGTTCAGTTTTAAAACACCAAATTGAGAGGCTCTTCTAAACTAAGAAAGCTTTGAAAGTTCAATTTTAATATCACCAATTTGAAGTGTGTAAGTTGTGGGTTCAGTTTTACAACACCAAATTGAAAGATTTTCTAAAATAAGAAAGCTTTTGAAAGTTCATTTTTAAGAATACCAATTTGAAGTGTGCAAGTTGTGGGTTCAATTTTACAACACCAAATTGACAGATTTTTTTTTAAACTAAGAAAAGCTTTGAAAGTTAGGTTTTTTTTAAATTTAAGTGTCCCTGGACCGTTTGCCATCCTTGTAATGAAATCGTTAGTTGTTTTCATAGAAATGCATGTCATATTCTTACAAGGGCTGCACAAACAAATTCAAAAAATTCCAAAACACCCAAAATAGTCACACATTAGTGTTAGGTAAATCTACGAAATCAAAGAAAAACTTTCAAAATTGATAGATTCAAGAAATACATCAAAAGCGACCTTGTTTCTTACAATACCAAACAAGTTTAGGTCAATAGCGCCCTTGTAAAATGTCAGTTAAAAAGATTCTATTTAAAACCTGCAACACAAAATGTCAATAACACACATATTTAGGTCAATAGCACCAATGTTTAGGTCAATAGCACCCCTGTTTAGGTCAATAGTGATCAAACAGAAGAAGCAAGCGCATGTAAGTTTGAAGCACAAATGTTCTAGTTTTAGCAAAATCAACCATGTGCCTACAACTACTTATCAAACTCAAAGAAAATGTTAAAGTCAAGGATTGAGGTCCCATCAGGCATGCTAAATGTTGTAAGGGGGGAATGAAGCATACAAAAAAAAATGAATTAAACTAATTCAAACAAGATTAGGATCCCATACCCATTACTCACGAAATGAACAATATAAAATAATGAATTCAATGAAACAATTGTTAGAAAACAAAGAACAAACAATGAATTCAAGAAATTACAAAGTTACCCATCTCGTGTCAAAGTATATTTATATCAATGTTGAATGTCGGATTTGATGGAACCCTCAATTTTTTTTTGTTCCATCTCAAACCCTTGTCACATTTTGATGTAGGGATGATATCTAAGGGTTTAGGGTTTTATTCGTTATAAATGCTTGTAACATTCTATTTGGTCGTTGACTTCTTATTTCCCATTTCCAGTCACTTTAAAACATATTATGTCATTCACTATCATCAAGTAACTAGTCCCTCAGGCCTAGGTCCAAGTCTTAAATTTTTTATAAGGTTAAGTAGAGGGCCCCATTTTGGCCTTTACATCCTTTGCATTTCGTGACTTAGAAGTTTTTGAGCCCCTTCTCTCACATCATCCTAGAGGGTCCCCTCTTCAGAACAACTTAAGTGCACGTGCTTAAAGTTTTCACTTAAGTCATGAGTACGACCATCATATCTTTATCACCCATTGTTGATTACTTTTTGAGTGTATGTTTTAAATTGGAAATGAGCGATGAGCAACATTTCTTTATTTTCGCTCATCGTGAATAGCTAATAGAGCTCTTGGAACAATCAACGATGAGCGATGTTTCGTGTATTGTTAAGGAATTGCTTATTGCTAATGGCTTTTGAGCCTTGAGCATTGTAATAGTGATAAGTGATGTCCTTCAGCCTGATGTTCTTATCGCTCATCATGGATGGTCATAAAATGATAAATTTAAGATTAGTGATGAGCAATATGATGGAATTCCCTTGCATCATGTATCGTGGATATGTTTTAAGTGCTAAATTCTGCATTAGTGGCGATACACATTGTCACTATGTAAATTCTCTCATCGCTAATTTCTTGCAAACCGTATGAGGAGAATTAGCGATGAGTAATTGCTTGATGTTTCTATATTTTATCGCTCATTGCAGATTCATTCTCGAGCCTAAGTTTCAAAACCGCAATGAGTGATGAGATTGTATGAAAGGTTTCTTTCGCTAATGTGATAAGATCTTATGTACGATGTCTTTTGTACCATTGATTTTCATGCAGGTGTACCTATCTAAATATGATTTCTTCACTGCATCTCTCGTTGCTGATAGGAGCCAAGGTGCAAAGTTTGAATTAGTGATGCGTAATGGAAGGATGAACGTGATCATGGATGAGTCATAGATCCAAACGCTAAGATTTCATTGCGGGGATGTTTACATCACTGATGAGGTAGATGAAAGATGAGATGTATCTGCGATAGGCGATGGCTATTGCTAGAACAAGCAACATGGCAGAATCTCGAGGACATCATATAAAGGAAAGTAGTGAGATGACTGGAGAACCATTGATGTTGTTTTAAAATAGGATGATCCAATAGACTAAACTTCATCATGACAATATTTTCATCACTAATTGCACCCTAAGATTTGGGGAAGATCAGTGATGAGCGATGAAGTGTATAAGAAAATATTTCTCTCTAAAAAACACTAGTCTTATGTACTTCACTAATATTAATGAAGGGGCACATATTAGGTTGGCGATACATGCTAATTGTTAGATCATGTATGATTAATCAAGATTAAAGGAAAACGTGGCAGCATTTGAGGTGGCATCGCTGTTTTCTAGGAACAAGTTGCTAATGGTCAAAAAATGATGCTCATGGTCACCATAGATGAAGTTTTAATTGTTTTAAGATCAACAACCCAGATTCAAAGCTGAGCTATTAAGTTATCAAATCGCTTTCACGAGGATTTCTTGAATCATTAATTCTACATGCTCCAATTGTCTATTTAATGCAGGTTGATCACTGTTCATTTTCACCATCTTTCTAGTTTGTAGTGAATGTAAGGCGTAGTGTGAAGAAGAGTGAGAGGCTGTTAGTTTTTCTTGAGTTGAATATTGAGTGTTCTTGTCCTGAGTAAGTTGGTTTTAAATTGGGTTCTCTAGTCTAGTTAGGATTTTTTTTGCTGGGTTGGTTACAATTGTCTAGGCTTGTAGGTGTGTCTCCTTGTAGCTTTGTCTTAAATTGTTAAATTCTGCTTGTTTTGGAGATGGGGAAAACTGGTGTGACAATTCAACCTGTTAGAAGGTCTAGCTGACTCAATGTATTTGAGTGTCATGAGGATATAACTGAGCAAGAAGCCCAAGCTTCTCCTGAGGTTTCAAAGGGTAAAAAGGAGGGCTAGAGATCATAAGAAGAAATCAATTGTGCAAAGTATGTACAACTTGAGAAACAAGACCATTTCGGGAGAAATGGTCAAGTTCAAAGGTAAGGAACTAGCTTAGCTAGTGAAGAAAGCCGGGAAAATAGATAAAATTCATAGGGCATACCTAGGCAAACATAATTATCCTATTGTGCTCTCTGAAAATCCTTCAGACGCTGAAGGTGATGCTGACTCAAGATATGGCCAGTACCTTCTTTCTCTAGTTCCATATGGGAGCTCTGATGATGGCGTGGCAATGATCCCTCCAATTTCATCAAGGACAAGGAGTGGTCAGACATTCTTTGATGCTGATGACTCTAATAGGGTCACCTCCTTGTTTTTATTTTTGATGACACCATGGCCTTTGCATAGGAGGTATTTGTTTCAATATGTCTGTGGTTTGTCTTTTGCTCTCCCATGTTGATGTGGAAGTCCTCCAGCTGATATGATATGGAATAATTTTTGGTTCAACATGGACACAGTGATAATGACTAATGGTATCCTGCACATGTGTTTTGTTTTTTGTCCTCCCCTATTCCCAAATGATTGCATAAAAATCGCTTGGGGAGTTCTTTGAGGAATCAGATGAAATTAGGTTTTTGAAATGAAATGAAATGAAAATGAAATTGTAACTCAGTCGGATGCTTTTTGCTCCCCTATTTATAAAGAGGATTTTTTGATTGATGTTTAGGGAGTTCAAAATTTTTGAGTCTAGAATAGGTCAAGGTGAATGCTATTCTCTCGGAGCAAAGAAAATGTAAATAGATACATTAGTAAACATATTAGAAGCCAATCTAGGGTGAAAGTTATACTGTATGAAGATCTTAAATATAGTTTTACAAAGTAATATCAGTAATGAAGGAGAATATTAGTTCTAAAATGTTTGTCTCCTGTGTATCTTTCTTCCAAATTATGAATGAAGTTGTTAATTATAATTTCATTTGTCTTCTATCATTTGCACCGAATGAATGGGCTTGTTTTTTTTGCTTCAATTCAATGAGTTGATTAAATGCTAAAATAAGGCCATTAGTTTGTGGGAAAGGGATATAGGATTTGGTAAGGAAGAAATATTTTAAAACAAAGTGAGTTAGATGCTACAAAGTGGCATGCTAATAGTCCATTAATTTTTGATGTTCAATCATAATTGTATTACTGATTGATTGCAAGTTATGACTCTGTTATTCCCTCAAATAGGGCACTGGTTGTTTTATTAGTTTATCTCATGGGTGACTGAGCTAGTAATGAATTTGGCCTAAGATTCAAGATGAAGATGAATTTATAACATACTCTAAACTACACTACCCCAACTTTTAGTATATAAACGCATTCCTTGAAACAAATAACACTTTCACCCAAGGTCTACCAAGCCTTTGATGAAGTGGGTTTCTTGAGGAATGCATTTGTGTGAGGAAATACTCTTGACCAAATCTGAGATATTACGAGCATGCATAGGATTACCCTCCTGGGTCTCACAGAGCCTGAAGAGAAGAAGTGAGGTACTAAGTACTTTACTTAAGTGTTGGCCAATCCTCAACCTTGCTGATAATTGAGTTGTGGAAAATTCATAGGTAAGGACTAAGATTAAGTTTGGTTCTAAAAAAATAACCAACATGATTGTTGTAATCAATACAAAGCCTCCATTATGCATTGCAAAAGCTTCAATGTGTGTGTGATGTCAAACTAGAATATATGATGATATCTCATAACGTGCTCAAGAGGTAATTGTGCAGCGCTTCACTATGTGAATTCTAGATGATTTGTGAGAAGGTAGAAGGTTATTTTATAGATTTCCTATTTCGAAATGAACGTGTAATATTTCGTAGTAAAAGATATTAATCAATAGTTCAAAAACTTGAGAGGAATTAGATGGGAAGAATCATTGGATTTAGATTGCATAATCTGTGTGATTAATGAAATCAAGTTGAGTATTCACTAGGATTGAATAAATAGATTGAGAGGTTAGTGGGATTGAAGAATATATGGATTAGTTAGGAAATAGGTGAATCAATTACCCAATTAGAGTGAGCAATCGATGGTTGTGATTTGCTCAATCACAAAAGGGGGTGAGGGTAATTAATTAATTAACATTTTTGAGTTTGAACGTGCAATTCATGTTTGACTTTAAAAAATTAAGTTATATGTGTTTGTTGACTATGTTTGAATGATGTTGAATAATTAATTTAATTATTCTGATTAGAAAGGAGAAAGTGATTTAATTAAACTATTAAGTGATAATAATTTAATGATTTAGAAGAATAGGGTAAATTAACGAGATAATTAAATAATTGATATTATTTAATCAATCAAGAGGAATAAACTTAGATTTAATGATAAAATAATTAAAGATTATTTAATTAATAGAAGAAAATAGGATTTTTGATGTAAATGATGTGAAATGTAGTGATATTAAATGATAATAATGTTGATGATGAAAAAATGTCATTCACTATGTGTGATATGTGTTAGGTCATTTTTATATGTCTACAATATGATAAGAGGATAAAAAGATGCCTTATTTATGAAACCGTGAAGTAATTAATTCAATTTGAATGGTTTTTAGCAGGATCTAATTAAAGGAGGATCTTGGGTTGACAATTGTACGATGGAGGAGCTGCTGAACTTTTCGTTTCCAAGTTCTATCTTTTGTTTTTTTTAAATTTCAAAAGACTATTATAACTATTATTTGGATTTAGCGGCTAAGTTTAGATTGTTAGTATTTTGGTTTTTTGGCCATAGGCCATATGAAACATATCGCTATCCTTTCATAAAACCTGTTGGTGACATATTTTGCATATATAAATATGTTACTTCTGCCATCAACATAATATGAATTTTTACTATTTTTTTGATAAATGAATCAAGACTATTCACTTAAGTACACCAACGTAATCGAGTTTTTTCATTCACCTCATGAACCAAAGGAAGGGCCCACTCTCAAAAATCTTGGTGAAGTTTTTATTATGTTTGTGATGTTTTGAATATTGTTATTGTTATGATTTAAATGTTGGTTTGATATTTCTATCATTAAAGATTTAAATTGCAGATTGATTATTTGTGAGATTGCAAGTTGGGTGTTGTTTAGCTTATATTTTTAAGACATTATTGTTAGTTGCTTATTGATGCATTATTCTCAATGTTTAATGATCTATGAAGCATGTGTAAAGTTTCAATTTTACTTTGTAGATTTATTTTAAACTATTGATTACAACAAAACAACTCTGGTCTATTCTTGTCGCATTCCTGTTGCTTTGTTTTTGTTATCTTCCTGTCACTCTGAGTCTCTATAATAGAATACTTAAATTTGATAGAAGATTACATAAATTTTTGTGTGCTGAGTATTATATGATCTATTTGTTCTACATTTTATTTATTCATCTTGCTAGCAATAGCCCTTAGGTAAATAGCCACTACACCTTTTAAAAGATTATGTTCTCCAAATTGACATCTAGGAACAAACTGAGGAAATCAACATGAAATTCCCAAGAATTGATTCAATTATATTAAGTCAATTTGATAGAATTACAAGGATAGTTTATCTCCAATATTGATCCACATTTTTGTCCTAACATTTTGGAGTCGTTGCCGGGGAAAGGTGTTAAAGGCCTGTCAGTCTAGTGAGTTGAATTAGGACCAACGTGCCAAGGTGAAAGTCTGCGTGATTGTTGACCTCACCCAGGTAATTAACCTTGGTTTTATCTATTGTAGATCATATAGATGCATGAATCACATTAGAGATAGTAAAGGAAGGTTTGTTAAGAAAGATATAAGAAATAGTTTAAAACAAGAAAACCCACAAAAATAATTAAAGCCATTAATTGTGAGTACGCCATCCAAGAATGAATTAGTTGAACGCAATATTAAAAAATGTGTCATTGAGTCCACTACTATCGAGTTTGATTTTGAGTCTCCTTCTAGTACCCAACAAGAGTCATTTGAAGATTTATTTAAGAGGGTTGCTATATCATTTCAAGAATCTTACAAACTTCGAAGTGGTAAAACTCTAATACACAAGGACCCTAAACTATTTTCATCTTTTTACACCCCTCAAGAATTCAAAACCATGTCTGATAACAACAACAACAATAACAATGGTGAAAGAGAATTAGATAATAACAATCCTATCACCTATGAATTTTCTATTGCCTATCTAGAGGAAGATTCCCCCATGAAGAACATACCTCTTTCTGCTTTGTCTATTTTTTGAGGTCTTTCTATGGAAGATCCCGACATGTTTCTCTTTGAATTTGATGTTTTATGTCATAGTTATGATTATCAAAATGATGCACAAAAACTTAAATTATTTCTAGCTACTTTGAAAGATGCAACATTGTGATGGTTCATGGGCTTAGGATGTGAAACTACTCACAATTGGGATAATATGAAGACAAAGTTTTTGGAGAAATACCAAGAATATTGCAAGACCAAAGAAATCAAAGATGAGATATTTAACATAATACAACGTGAAGAGGAGACCTTAGAAGAATACCTTGAGCAAATCTTATTCAATCTTCAAAAGACTAAGCAAATAGGATTGAACAATGATATTGTAAAAATGCTCTTTCTTAGGGGGATTAGGGATGAATGTTTGGATATTTTGAATCTTATGAGGGGTGGGGATATTTCCAAATTGAATTTTGATGATATTTGCGATGTTTGCAGGAACTACTCAAGATCCACCTAGTCAATAAGAGGGTACTCTGGGAGGCATGTCTCTACTAGAGGCACATCAGGTATCATAAAAAAGGAGCTAGGTATGTTGCTAGAAGATCTCAAAACTGACCTTTTGAGCCCATGGGTAAGAAAATCGACACCTTGTACACACATAAGAAGCAAGAAGAGGTTGAAAAGGCATTTGTCGTATTTTGTCCTAACTGTCAGAAAAAAAAAAACATAGTAATGAGGAATGTCCTTATAGAAAAACAAAAATTATTCTATAAGATGCTAGTAAGGATACTACATTATTACCTCTTCCAACATACATAGTAGATGTGGAATTTATTGAAGAGCCTATTTACTATATGACCCCACTGAGGCCTTGGCCTCCACGAACTATGCCCCCAATGATGAATGAACTTTTTACATCTCCTAATTTAGGGCCTAGTGGACAACCTAGTTCCTTTTCAACTCAACCAGGATGGTATGGAGGGTGGCAACAACCTCCACCTTATTCACAATGGAAAAAACAATACCCATATGCCCCTTGACCTTGGAAATAAGCGTGGAGGATGCCACCATCACAGTTTCCACAATATCTGCCTTAATTCAACACCACCTATGATTACTCCATACTAACAACCACCACAATTTTTGCCACCAATACCACCCTCATCCACTAGTCCACCATCCAACCCATCACAACTGCCTAAGGCAACACCCATGCCTGCACAACCAACTCCAAACCCAAATAACAAGGCGGCACAACCAATTTACAATAATGAGGTGGCAAGTTACCTAACCTATCCTATCAACACACTGGACATTAATGGAGTTCAGTTACGATCAAGTAAAGCCCTTTAGAGGCCCACTATTACTAAAATAAATGATGAACATGAGGAAAATTTAGACAAACTAGATGAACCATCTAGGTTGCCTCCATATCCTAATAGGTTCCAATCTCAACCAAAGCAAAAGGAAGTGGTTGAGCCAGAATTTGATTTTATAAATAAATTGAGAAATGTTAAATTAAGATTCATCTTTTGCAAGCCATTAAGGATGTCCCTGTGTACATGAAGAAAGTTCAGGACTTTTGTTCTCGATATCATACAAAGAAATGAGACCCAAAAATAGTGCAAGTTATTGTGCAACTCATTGATCTCACGTTGGGAAATATTTCAATTCCCAAGTACTCATACCCAAGGATTCCTACAATTTAGGTACAAATTGGTCACATTATCATTCTAAACATAGTAATTGACTTAGGAGCTGCCATTAACGTCATGACCAATGAAACTATGGAGAAGTTGTGCCTTCAAGGATTGAGTCCCACACCTACAGTCCTATAGATGGTAGATCACTCCCTAGTCAAACTTGAAGGTATGATATAAGTTGTTATTTCTATTGACTCTTGGGAATACCCTATTGAATTCATGATCTTGTAGCCCAAAATAAAGATGGGAGGATACCCCCTAATTTTGGGGAGACCATGGTTGGCAGCAACAGATGCTTATATCAATTGCAAATCAAGTAATATGGTTATTTTTAATGGGGAGAAAAAGGAACAATTGACCTTGTACTCACCTGCGCAACCATTATTGGAGATTAAAGAAACCTTGTGGGTTGATAGTGATTTGGAGGAATCTCTACTTGTACTGACAATTGATCAAGCACTTGATATGGATGAATTATTAGAGGATACTTTTTTTTCCAATTTCTTTCAAAATCGATGTGTCCGATGATGTTCTAGAAAGATTTTTTTTTCATTCTTGTATAGATAACTATCCATTTGGGAAATTTTCGTTGTTAAGTGATTCACAATCACTGCAACATTTCATTATATTACATCAGTTGCTTCCACATAACTGTGTATATAGTCCATTCATGCTTTCTAACACTTCTTCACCATCCACCTCACAAGCATATGATATAAATTTTCCTACAAAGTCTGAAGCCATGGAAATTTTACCAGGACATACTTTAAATATTAATCAAAATTTGAGTGATGCACATATTAAAGATTTAATTTCCATGTTAAGAAATCACAAAAATGCATTTACATGGGAATATCAAGATATGTGTGGAATACATCCATATACGTGCACACACCACATTTACATAGAGGAAGTTTGTCGTCCTATTAGGCAACCCCAAAGAAGGTTACATCTAATCTTACGGGAAATTATGAAAGAGGAATTACAAAAGCTATTAAATGTAGGGTTTATATATCCAATTTCTAATAGTCAATGGGTTTCCCCTTTGGTGGTAGTTCCTAAGAAAAATAGTAAATGGAGGATATGTGTTGATTATAGAGCCCTTAACAAGGCTACTAAAAAGGATCATTTTCTATTACCTTTTATTGACCAAGTTTTGGATACACTTGCAAGTAAGAAATTATTCTCCCTCCTGGATGGATTCAACAGGTACAACCAGATTTGTATTGCACCCGAGGATCAAGACAAGACCACTTTCACTTGTCCATGGGGGACAATTGCTTATAATTTTTTACCTTTTGGTCTATGTAATTCCCTCACTACTTTCCAAAGGGAAGTGTTAACTATTTTTATTAATTTGATTCATGACTGTGTTGAAGTATATATGGGCGATTTTACTGTGTATGGTGATACCTATGAGGAAGTCAAAAATAATCTTAAGAAAGTTTTACAATGGTGTGAAGATACTAATTTTTCTTTGAGTCACGAAAAGTGTCATATTTTAATGACTGAAGGTATAGTCTTAGGACACTACATTTCCACTAAAGGTATTCAAGTTGATCCAAAGAAGGTGCAAATAATTTAGTATTTACTTATTCCTATTTTTCAAAAGGATGTACGTAGATTTTTACGTTATGCAGGATATTATTGGTGTTTTATTTAGAACTTTAGTAAAAAAATTGCACCTCTTTTTGTTTTATTGAGAAAAGATAACACTTTTTCTTGGATGCAGGAATGTCAATAAATTTTTGAAACTATCAAGGAGAATCTTGTGACCACACCGATATTGTGAGAACCTAATTAGGAATTTCTTTTTTCATATCCATACCAATGCTTCCAATTTTTTAATGGGAGTTTCCCTTAGTAAAAAGGAGGACACATTATTTTATTCTATTTATTATATAGTAAGAACTTTATAGGGGTTGAGGTAAACTACACAGTTAATGAAAAATATTTTCTTGCTGTTGTTTATGCAATTAATAAATTTTGACACTATATAACTAGTTATAAAGTCTTTGTTCATATAGATCACTCTGCAATAAGGTTTTTAATGAATAAACCAATAGTTATAGGAAGAGTAATTAGATGGTGAATTTTACTGCAAGAATTTGATATAACCATACTTGATAAACTTGGTCGAGAAAATGTGTTGTAGACTTTTTATCTAGGTTACAATGTGAGAGTAAACTTGTGCCTCTTGATGATGATTTCCTTGATAAGCATATTTCTTCCATTTCAATAAAGAGTCATGGTTTATAGACATTGCAAAATAATTGGTCACTTGCAAGTTTCCCCTACACTTATCTCCTCAAGATCATCAGAAACTTGTGGGGCTAAGTGGTCAATATAAATGGATTAACAGACTCTTATTTCTCATTGACATTTACAACATCATGCATCGATGTGTAGCTGAAGAAATATCTTCTATATGCATCGAGCATGTCATTTAGAGAAGTGTAGAGGTCATTTCATAGCTCAGAGGACCGCCAACAAAATCCTAACTGCTAGATATTATTGGCCCATGCTTCACAAAGATTGTAAAAAGTATGTGCAACACTGTGATAAATGCCAACATATGGGGTGACCCACATGTTTTGATGAAATTCCTCTACATCCCTAGTTGTCTCTTAAACCCTTTGAAAAGTGGGGTTTATATTTTGTGGGTCCATTTAACTCCCCATCGAAGAATAAAAAACATATATTAGTTTGTACTGATTATGTTACAAAATGGGTAGAGGTTGTGTCATTAAAACATGCATGAGATACTAAGGTTGCTGACTTTCTATATTCAATTTTTTTTACCAAGTTTGGCATGACTCATGAGATTGTTACTAATCAACGACCTCAATTTATGTCTAAGTTGATTGCTGATCTAGTTCGTGAATATGAGATCCGTCACCACAAGTCCTCACCATATCACACAGAAGCAAATGGATAGGTGGAAGTGACCAATCGAGAGTTTGAGAATATTCTGACAAAGATTGTGGCCCTTCACAAGAAAGATTGGGAAATAAGACTTCTAGAAGCAGTATGGGCATATCACACCATGTGGAATACCACCACTGGTCTTACATCGTATGAGTTGGTTTATGGTAAGAAAGTTGTTCTTCCCATTGAGTTCGAGAAAAAGACTATGTACTGCTCTATAGTTGGGAATGAGTCTAACTAATGCTCAGAAAGAAAGGATTGATCAACTTCATTACTTGGATGAACTTGAATAGCAAGCTCTTTTCCATGTAGTGGTAGTTTAGAAACAACATGCACTTTGGCATGATCATTTCATTAAACAACGATCATTTCAGCCAGGTGATTAGGCATTGTTGTATGACTCTAGGTTTCATGAATTCAAAGGAAAGTTCCACACTAGATGGTTAGGGACCTATGAGATTGAGTTTTTCTATGAAAATGGTGTGGTCAAGCTTCACACTATAGATTTTTATATTATGGCTCTTGTTGTCAATGGGCATCGCTTGAAATTGTACAAGTGGCCTATTTCTAAAGAAAATATTTTATCTGGTTTGACGAAGGAACTCAATGTTGTATCATGAGTTCATGTCTCCTCTTCAAGTACCCCATAGGTACTTCCAAAAATAAATAATAATAAAAAAAACAATAAAATATCCAACAATGAAAACCTTCGAGCATTATTGGCTAGTTATTACTTGAAAATTGGGTTATCGATGGGTAATGTCTACATAATAATCTTGGGGATGAAAACCAATTTTTTGGTGTCTTCAAGCAGCATTAGATTGAAAATCAAGGTATCAATGGTTTGGTGTTGTTATCAAAATTAAAAAAAAGAAGAAGAAGAAGAAGAAGAAAAATAAAAGAAGACACAACTTGTGAGGTAGCATGACCTATTGCCTACATAGTTCCTATTGCTACCCATTTTGTGGTGCAATAGGAACATCATTCTTCCTATTTCCTTTACAATTGTTGTCATTGGGTGCTACCATCATTCTTTCTTTGATGATTAGGCACAATGTGGCCCCTACTTTAGCACTCACTTCTACGTCCTTCTCTCCACTTCTACCATTCATTATTTCGGTCATGGTACCTTTCTTGGTATTTATGATGTGGTCATTATGATCTCGTTGCTCTTCCCTTCTTATTTTCATCCTTGAGCATATCTGGTTGCCACTATCTTTTCAATTAGCCTCCATGTTGGATCCTTTCCATGTGTTAGAGGTCGGCCTCCATCTTTCATCACGTGCTTCCAATGCTCTCCTTGCTACTATCTTGTCACACCCCTTTTGAAATCATCCAATTTTATGATGCCTTCCTTCTACAATCACTGCATATTTGTCTACATATTTTCTCTAGCTTGCACTATGTGTGATGTACCATCATCATTAGATCTCTGCAAGCCACTTTAGCACCCTATCATTCGACGGTATTTGGTAATGGGTAATTTTTTTTGTTCTTTTTCTTATTAAATGTTTTCTATTTTCTGATATGATTGGTAAGCATGCCTTGAGATGTGTTCATCATTCAATTGGGGGAGGGAGTTTTGTCCTGTATGTCATTTGTCATCATTATGAGTTCTTTGCTATGATTAAATATCACTACACTACAAATGCATTAACCTACCACCTCACCCTCTGTTAACCATGGTAATACCCATAACTACCATCCATATCATCTAGTTCATCTAGTTCTCGATCTACTATTTGTTGTATTCAAGCTATTATTACCATCTTGGGCTTTGCTTCAAAACCGCCATAGTCATCATGCAGAGTGATTACAAACCACCATAGAGACTGTTCAGTCCTCTTGAAAAATTCTTGTCGCATAGCGGGAGGAAATCACACATGGAGGGAGCCTACCTTCATGAGGGAGCTCAAAGTCTGTCCAAAAGCCTATAATATTTTCAAGCAAGCTTCCTGGACTGACCATTTCAAGAAATTATGTGGTTTTAATGATGATGTGGCTTGATAGTTTACTATGGAATTTCATCACAATCAGGTAACCTTAAGAGGCCTGACATTTCTAGTTACAGTGCATACTATTGCTATAGTCACTAGACTTTTTTTGTCTGGTGATGCATTCTTTCCTACTCGCTCTACCAGGGTTATAGACCTTAAGTATGCATGGAAGCAATTTTTATAGAGGGGAGAACTTGTTCAAATGGTGCAAGGTCAAGGAACAAAGTGAAACTCTCTTCCACCACCATGGTCCGATGTTTCCAAATTCCTCATTTAGTATGTTACTTGTGAGGGTAGGTACACATATATTTATTCTCACCATTTTAGGCTCATGCTACATCTATGTAATGGTGTTCTAGTTAATGTTCTCCACTATTTATTTTCATCTCTGCAATGTTCATGCAATAAAGTTTGACATGGGCATATAAAATCTCTCACCCATCATCGATTAATTAAATTAATTTTTATGCATGGACTGAGCCTAGAAAATCCTCTTGTAGAATGGGATGTCTATGTTCAAAAAGAGGGTTTTGATAGTGAGGCTTCTGGAAACCATGATAATCAATTAATAGATAAAAACCTTGATGATACTCATGAGGTCTATGCAATTAAGGATACAAGCCCTAATAAGAAGAAAAAGGTAGTGGGTAGAAGGACTCCTCAACAAAATGATAAACAAAGTTGAGCAAAATGTAAGAGGGGAAAAACTGTCCTTAAGGAAAAATTAACCAAACTTGTAGACATAGCTAGCTCCATGGCAATTCAGAATTTCCCAATGAAGACATATAAATTATAGGCTCAAATAATACTAAAGGTAAAGACAAAATGAGTAGGGAATACTGTAGGAAAAGTGACACAAACAAAAAGAACAAGCTCAATAGGAACAAACAAAATTGCCTATTCAAGAAGAAAATGTAGGTTTTGATGAAGAAGGCAATGATACATAAGGAAACAATCGATTTGAGCAAGAAAATGATTTTGAGGACATCCCCACAGAGGAGAATGTACCTATTGATAATATTCTATAAGAGGAGGATAAAACTCCCTTTGAGCACAAAGATGAAATTCCTTCTAAGCGCGAAGATGAAATTACTTCTGAGCAAGAGGATGTCGCTAATATGGAGGATACCTACAATCAAGAAGGCATTCCCCCACAACTAGAAAATATTCCCTCTGGTCAAGTAGATAGAAGCCCCTCTTCTGAGTTCAACCTAGAGGAAGGATAAAAATAAATAGAAAAATTCATTGAGGGCATTGGGGAAATGTGTGATTCACCACCAAAGGTAGTGGAATCTCCAAATTTGAATGATTCCATCATTCTTGATGAAGTTGATGCAATGCAGGAGGGACGAACAATATCACTTGAATAGGAAAATCATGAAATGTGTCTTGTGGTTGAACAAATCAAAGAAGAAAATTAGAGGTTAAAGGCACAACTATAGGAGCTCACCACAGTCAATTGTCAGTAGAAGTAGGAAATTGACAAAATGAAAGAACAATTGGGTAGAATGGCTGAACTCCATATCCCTATTCATGAATTTGAATAGAGATTGGAATAATTGAAGTTAGTCTGGTTCAAAGAGATTACCAACACAACACAATAGTTGACTTCAAGAAAAAAGCACAATTTGTACCAAACATTTGCATGAGGACATCCAAATTCATTAGCTGGGAGGAAAATGATGGGCAAGAAATGTGTTTTGTTTTAAGCCTTCTATGTCCCTTCTATATCCATTTTATTGCTTTCTTCCTAAGTCTTTATGCCACTAATTATGGTAGAAAACTAGAAAATGTTTAATATGATAAAAGGATAGAAAGATGCCTTTATTTATCAAAACTGTGAAGTAATTAATTCAATTTGAATGGTTTTTAATGGGATCTAATTAAACGGGGATCTTGGGTTGACAATTGTGTGATGGAGCAACTGCTGATCTTTTCGTTTCCAAGTTATCTTTTGTTTTGTAAAATTCCAAATGACTGTTATAACTATTATTAGGATTTAGTGGCTAAGTTTATATTGTTAATATTTTGGTTTGTTGGCCATAGGCCACAACAAACATATTGCTATCCTTTTATAAGACTTATTGGTGACATATTCTACATATATAAATATGTTGATTCAACCATCGACATAATATGGCTCCATACTAAATTTTTGATAAATGAATCAAGAGTTTTTGCTTTAGTAGAATAGCATAATGAAGTTATTTCATTCACCTCACAAACTAGAGGAAGGACCCACTCTCAGAATTCTTGGTGAAATTTTTGTTATATTTGTGATGTTTTGAATATTGTTACTATTATGATTTAAATGCTGGTTTGATATTGCTATTGTTAAAGATTTGAGTTGTAGATTCATTATTTGTGAGATTGCAGGTTGGGTGTTTTTCAACTTACATGTTTAAGAAATTATTGTTAGTTGCTTATTAATGCATTATTCTTAGCATTTAATGATATATTAAGCATGTGAAAAGTTTCAATTTTAGTTTGCAAATTTATTTTAGACTATTGATAACAACTAAACAACTCTGTTCTATTCTTGTTGCATTCCTGTTGCTCTGAGTCTTTGTAAAAAATACTTAAATTTGTTAGAAGATACCATAACTTTATGTGTGTTGAGTATTATAGGATCTATTTTTTTTCCATTTCATTTTATTCATCTTGCTAGCAACAACCCTTAGGTAAATAGCCACTACACCTTTCAAAATATTACATTATCTAGATTGACATCTAGAAACAAACTAAGGAAATCAACACGAAATTCCCAAGGATTGATTCAATTATATTAATCTAATTTGATAGAATTACAAGGATAGTTTAACTCTAATATTGATCCATAATTTTTTCCAAAAAAGGATCTTGGAGAGCATGAAGGAGTGATGGTAGTTATCCCTCAAATATTTTCATTGGTCGGAGCGAGTTGAGAAGTATCAACAACTAGAGGATGAAGGAGACCTAGTATGTATCCTATTCCATGGGTTTTAGGTAGTTTTAGGGGTCAATGGATACGTAAAGTTAGGGCCTAAAGTCAATTAAAATGGAGATGTGGTTTTACAAAACTATTCTTTCGTGCATGATTGTAGTGCCTATGTTGCATAGAACCAAGCCTGTAGGATCCACGCTTACGGAGTGATTCAACACCCGTGTATCGTGAATCGATGCTTTCAAAGTCTACATTTTCCCTCGAGTAGGGGACACTTATAGAGGCTATTGTTGCACTTGCACCAAATGACGCTTTCTTTGAGTGAGTTCATGCCTCCTTAAGATAGGTTCATGCTTGCGCCTATCAGCACTTGCACTGGCCGGGTATGTGCTTGTGAAGGATATGTCAGTGCTTGCACAAATCTACACTTATATTAGTTAAGTACATGCCTACACCAAAATAGAAGCGTGAATTTATAGAAAATGCAAGTACATGAGAAATGGAAGGAATTTGTGTTGTTTTAGTTGTTGATGTTAGTTTGTGGTATGATATAGGAGCCTTTGGGTCCCTTATAGGTATAGGAGAGGAATATGGAAGAGCTGAAGAAATTAGCTCAATACCCAGGAACACCTGCAAAGAACAAAGATAAACCTTCCACAAGAGGATATGCAAGAAAGAGCTTGTTGAATATTGATTGAGGATTCAAAATGAGGTATATTACAAATGATACATGAGATGCCTTAAAAAGGAAATGCATGCACAACCCTAAACCTAACTTGAACTAAAAGATAGCTCAACTAGATAAGCTTACTTATTTCAACTGGATAAGATAAGTTCTAGAAAAGCCAACTAAGACTTTCTAAAAAATAATCTTTTTCCTAAGTAAACTTATGCAAGTGTAATTAAATAATTAATTACACCAACACCCCCCCATAAGTGCAACTTAGCGAGAAGATTCTTATGCAAATGATGCAAAGATGCAAAAGATGGGTCCCGACCATAAGGCCATGTTAGGTACCCATGCACAAATGAAGAATCTCTCACAAATGGAGAAAAGGAGAAAAACCCTATGGGAGAAAACTCCTCTCCAAAAGAGGGAAACAAAAGACATGAAGAACATCACTGAAGCAGGAAGAAGCTGCAAACAACTATTAAAAGATGACTGCTATGGTGCTAAAGAACCTAGTCTAAAGATAGGATGATTAGGATCAAGAAGACAACAATATACATGAGTTCCCCCAATGGCACTACTCAAACAACGATTGAAAATACAGATGGCACATGAATCTATACGAGTGACCCCAAGGACACTATTCAACCAATGAAAGTTGAAAATACAGGTGCCAATAGTATGAAGAACACTGATCAACTAAGGATGGAAGATTCCTTCCAAGGTGAAACCAAGGAAGCATTAGCATGAACAGTATAATACCCCCCATAATGTTGACTGGGAGAGCCTGAAAAATCCATTGAAATGCTGTGTAACACCCTATAGTGCTTGAAGGAGAAGAAAAAACATTTGAAAGTGCACAAGAAAGAACTTACAACGAAAAAGTGGTGTGCAAAACAAAGCACACATGCATGAGGTTTGAATCATATGGATTCATTGTTGTCATGGAGGGACACTCACCGAACAAAGGTGTGATGGAAAAAACAAAGGCACTACACAACCCCCCATGGCACTTTATAATATAATGCGAGTACAAAATATGGCACAACCTTATGTGCAAAATCCCCCAAAATACATGTACAATAGTGTGGCACTTTATCTTAGTGCATTTACATAGAAGATTGCTTACAAATGATGCTCAAAATACCCACAAAGGACAAAATACTGAAAAAACATATAAAGCATCCCAAATGAAGCCAACCCATGCGAACAAAAAGTTTCCAGGTGCCAACATGTCCAAGTAATTAACCAAAGTGCCAAAATGCAAAAAATTGAATTAATTATACCTGGGGCCAAATCTAGAAAAACTACATGAGTAACTCTGAAGAGCTCGTAGAGACCTTTCCAACACCACAAAGATCACAAAAAATGGAGGAATGGTGCAAAATTTATGAACTCGGGAGTGAAAATAGCATCTTTGACTTCAACCAGCAAAAAATCCCACCAAACAACAAAATCTCTAAAAACTAACTACACCATGAGAAAATTGGGATTGTCAGCTTTTTGGCAATATCTCATTTCAAAAAATTTACCTCCAGGATCAAAAGTTATGGAAAAATGAAAAAAAGGGATGTAAAAGGGAAAATGAGGGTGCATGAAAAGGATAAAAAGGTGCAAAAAATAGGCACCTGGGCGACTAGCCCCTGGTCCACCATATGACCAGGGGTCAAAAATTTGCAAAAAAGAAACCTGCCACTAGGCGGGTGGTGGGCGGGTGGAGTGACTGAGTCTGATGGGACTCTACCATGTGTGTAGGATGCCCCAATTGAGGGAACACTAGGCTATGAACAATGCTAGTGGAGAGATGTCATAGCAACATGAGAAACTTTCACCTACCTATAGGTGAGGCAACGATTAATTGGAAGGATGTTTGACGGATCCTCAGGATTTTGATACGTGGGGAGTTAGTATAGTATGAATTGATGCATGCTAGGCTAGCATTAGCCAAGGTATTCATGATCAATGATCTTCCAGTGAGAGGGATCAAGCTGGATTTGGAGGTTGGTATGGGGGAACTACCAAACCTCTCTTTATTTACTATTGCATTGATTATTGAGGTTCTTGTAGCAGATAAGAGATCGCGAGGCTTTGCGATTGTATGGGCATGAGTCCTGGATAGGATGTTATCGAATGGCACCATTTTTGAATGGGGTGCATGTGTTTTAGCCTAGCTATATAGGGAGATGCACTTGATCATGTATTGAGATGGTCAAAGCTTGGGATGTGAGGTTACTCTTCTACACATCTGGGCCTATGAGCATTGCATAATTTTGTAGCCAATGATAAATAGGAGAGGGCTAGGGATGCCCTATGTGTTTATGTATGTTGGTTTTCTTCGACATCGCTAACTAGGGGAGATGGGTATTGGAGATAGGTCTTTGATGAAATGGATAGTTTCATCTGGTGCCCATATCATGGTTGTGAGGTATAGGATGATGATCATCTATACATTCCATATATTCAAAGGATCCACTATTTGATTGGGAAGACTCCCTCCATTATTGAGCATTATTTGCCAGTGCGAGTCATGAGATAGTTTGGGAACCACTAGACTGTGCCAGAGGTAGAGGTAGTATTTGCGCGAGTGGTGTGAGAGAGAGGTATTTGGGTTGGATACATAGAATTCTATATAGCTCAACAAGATTGGTAGGACACTCCCGTACTTCTGTGGGATCCACAACCAGTAGTGGTGGATGCATGCACCACACCTGAGTATGATACATGGTGGGAGAGGAAGAGGCTAATTTTGTTGACAATCCCTCAAGATTAGTTGGTAGTAGTTTCAAAGGAGATTAGTAGCAGTGAGAGGAGTAATAGCAATGACAATAGTAATGAGAAGGATGAAAATGATGAGGGCGATGATGAAGATGTTGGGGATAGATAGGGTTGTCAAGTGTGATAGAGGAGGGACCATAGGTAGGGAGGGAGAGGTGCCGAGGAGGAGAATGTGGACATTGGAGGGGAGGAACACAAAGATGATGAGGGAGACATTCAAGTTTGAGTGGGTCTATTGATTGTGAAGTGAGATTAGCCATGTTAGGAAAGAGACCAGCTCAAACAGGAGAGAGACCAGGCTTGACAAGAGTGATTACAAGTGGTGGGGGAGAGGGATATGGAATAGGAAGAGGTAGTCCATTTACAAGGATAGTTGGATGAAGGAGGATGTGGGGATGGTGAGTAGAAGCTATGATGGAAGAGCGAGATCAAATCCAACAGGGGAGGGATGCTATGTGGGTGACATCGGCCCATGCATAGGTTGATGTGGCTCAACTCAAGAAGGAGTGGGATATATCTCAGAATCTTCTAGTAGGATAGGGGTTATAAGATGCCTTTTCAAAGGTTTATCGAGTTACATGTGATATATAGCATTACAAGGAGCTATATGAGTAGTTTGTGTTTCCAAAATAGAGAGAGCCCAATTTTGTGGCCAACATCAGGTCTCATAGATCGAGATCAGCTCGATCAAGTCCATCAGTGAGCATGGGTACACCTTAAGCCATGCGGTCCACCTTCTCGATCACCACCACAAGGGATGACTTAGTTAGATACGACGAGCATGGGATAGGTGCTAGGGTGATGACCTTTTTTTGGATTATACCCTAGAGGGGTATTGAACTTTTAGAGTGTACATGCGAGAGACCTTTGTACATTTTATATCATGATATTATTATTTTTTGATATATATATGATATGATGGGTTTGGATTATATGCATGGTATTTATCATGTGTTTTTGATTAAGGGTAAAAAACAAGTTTTGATGGGATCTGCAACTCAATCCAAAGAGGGCAAGCTGCTAACAAAAAAAATCAGCAAATCATTGGTAGCCAAACATCATCAACCATCAAAGATTAGCAATACAACTCAAGCTACAAACAACAAGAACAAGCAAGGGCACGAAATCCTTTTACAACCTAGTTTTAACTGGGACTAGAAACCCTTTAAATGGATTTTGATGGGGCCCCAAAACCTATGATAACCTACTTGATTGTATAGGACACCATCAAACCCCTAAGAAAAAACACCACCAGCTCCAATAGCTCCACCTCAATAGGGGAGTCAAAAAGCACAACGAACCACTAGCGGTAGTGCCACCGATTGAACCAGGAAGCCATCTCCAAATCCACCTCAAGAGGAAGAATCTCCCCTCTAAAGGAGAGAGTATCATAACCAACAAGTCCACAACTGCTTGAAAACTCTAGCACCCTCAATCTCCACTTTCGTAGGAGAAGCGTCCACCTCAACAGGAACATCAACTGAGGAAACTAGAGAAAAGTACCTCCCAACTCCACCTCCATAGGAGATGAATCCACCTCCATAGGATCCAAGTAGAAGGCTAGTGCAACAACAGAACAAGCAGCCATACCACCCTTCAACAACACTTGGTAAGAGACCAACACCCATACACAATAGGCCACAAAAATAAACCATTGAGCCAAAAGCTTGAACATTTGAGGGGGCTTAGCACGCTGGGATATAGAGCCACCCAACCAACAATAAGAAAGAAGAATCCAGACAGACCAAAGCATCCAGATACATCTCCAATAGTAAAGAAAACCACTCTGCTTCAACACAAAGGCAACAAACTCCATCTCCATGAATAACTGGGTCTTAAAAAAGGTCTTTGGAAACCTTCTAGCTGAGAAAAAAAATAGAGGATAGAACCTCCAAAGTAAACACACACCCCTTATAGTTAGAGAGAAAAATACAACAAGAGGGGTACCACACAACCCAAACTCTAAGGGGATAACCATTCCCCTCCAAACAAGCACTACTACCAAAATGCAAGGTAGCCTCCAAACCAAAGACCAACCCCCACAACAGAGTCCAACAGATTCTAACCACCATCAAAGATATAACCATCAATGACTAAAAGGGGTCAAAACTAGCTTCCAAAACCACCCAAAGAACAAGAATCCTAATAGGGACCTCATAAACAACACAGAGGGCAAGGAAAACAACAACCTCCCAAGAGAAGAAGCACCCCTACCAAGGAAGAGCTTTGCAACAGTTATTTCTCACCATTTCATCCTACAAGAAACAACCTCCCAAAGAGACAACACCAAAACACACAAAACCACATAGCCAACCCTCCTCCACCTCCATAGCCACATTTACAAGAGAAAAATGGGAACCAAATCCCACAACCTTAGGCAGAGAGGAAAACAAGACAACCAACAAGAAAATAGAGACCCAACAAGCCTCATCCACCACAATAGCAAGGCTAACACAACCTCCCTAGGAAACACCCATGAACTGGGAAAATAGGGAAAGAGAAGGAGGCAGATAGACCACCCATCCTCCCCCAACAAAGACACCACCAATGGGCCAGCCGGGCCAAGAAGCAAGATCATCCCCCTCGAGCCACTCATCCACCAAAAAAATCCATCAATAGAAGCATCTGCAAAGGGACCACCTCCAAAGCCTCTCCCATTGACCAGATGGACACATCTACCATCTGGGTCATCATCATCATCATCGTTCCCTGCTTCAGCTAAAAATTTCAAACTATAGATTCTCGCCCGTGTTGCTCCCATCATTCCCAACACTGCATATTTTGAATTGAAAACTCTAGCCCGCATCGCCCGCCTCGCTCCCATTGTAATAAAAAAATAGGGGGGATTTATGGTCTTTATCATGTGTCTATTTAGGTGTTTATATGATTTATGCATGTATGATCTGGATGTATGTTTATTTTATGATGGTATGATGTACATGTTTGTTGGATGTGATGCTGGCATGTTTTATGCAAGTTATGTATGATGATTATGATTTATGAATACTAATGATGATGTATGGATGGAAATGATTACATACTAATAATTTATGATGTACATGATTATGCATTATGTTTATGATTGATGTATGAATGATGTAAATGGTTATGGTTTATGATTGACAATATTGTATAATTATGTATGATTTGATGGATATGGTTATGCTATTTATATACTAATGCAAATGGATGATGATGTTAAAAATGGATTATGATAATGTTATTTCTCAATGCTTATGACTATATGTGATTTGATGAAATGTTATATGGATATGCAAAATCATGAAGTGAATGTATGAAATGAGATGTATGTAATGATGAATAGTTAATATTTTATGCAAATGTACCATGGTGGGATTGTGATTATACAAAATGCAATATTTTGTTGATAATTATGTATGTATGGTTTATGATTATGAATGATGTGAATGGATTATGGATTGTGTTCATTAATGATTATGGATATGTAATGCTAATTCCAAATGATATATATATATAATGATGATTATGGTTGACCAAAAATTAATTATGATAGATGGATGTTTGACTATGGTTATGCATGACTTAATGGACATGGTCATGATTATCAATGGATTTGTATTACATAAAATCCACATGGATGGAGATATAGGTTGGTCAGATTGTACAATTTTGTGGACATACCTACAAAACATATTGTGGAATCCCATGGTATTAAACAAATGGAAAGGACAAACCATGAGAGTAGGTTTTTATTATGCATCAAACACCTCTCTCTTAGTTTCCTTATAATGGGTAATTGTGAATGAACATGTTAATGATAACGCAATAATGTGATAATATAAATGAAAAATGGCATTGCAACAATGGCTACTGGATAATGTAAAAATAATGTATAATGGGTAATGCAATATGGTGGGTGAATAAATGAAGTTTGTTTTTAGCCATGATACAAAATATAGTAGGTCTAGGTGGGGGGATAAATTTATAAGTTATGGGTGGATGAAGTTATAGGTTATGGGGGGATGAAGTTGTGCATTAGAATGGGTGGATGTGGAAAGAATTGGGAAGGGGTTTAATCATGCTATAAATGTGGTGAGCAATCCTAAAGTTTGATATAGCAAAGGACATTGTGCCCCAGTGGTATAAATGACCAAAGGTGTGATCATGTTACTTTCTTGGACTTTGGACTCGCAAACAAACAAACAAATAAAAGGTTATTCCTTAACATGTGATTCTTTTTAGAACCTTATGGACCATAGAGGGGATGATATTGCAGACTCAAATTTTTTTATCCACCCCTATCTAAGGTAATAGTTAGCATCAATGAGTCAAGATAATCAATAACACACCATACAAAAAATGACCATGCCCCATTTTGAACTTCATCCAAAACACACCAAGATATGAGTAGATCTAGGTGGCCTAGACTAGGTGACTCCATGGGTTCGAAAAGAAAATCATGAAAAGAAAAATAAAATTTCAATTTGACCATATCTCTTGCCAAGAGTAGGAATGATAGATAATGATGATGTCATACCTAGGAAGGACTCATCCTGTTGGGCATAGATGGGTGGGGATTAATGTGAATGACAAGTGAAATGGTTACACTTATTGATCCAATCAATCTAGTCATGATTTTACGATAATGTCCATATGTAGACATGTTTTTGTTCATTTTGTTTTTCTTTTGCATGAGACTCTAGTAGAAGTGTGTGATGATGGAATTTTATTATGGATGATGGAAATGCGATTTTTTTATTATGAACAACTAGGAAAGGTGTCAACCCTTCCTCTGCACATTCGAAGAGTTTATTCAGGTTTTTTTTAGGTGAATGGTTTGTATATCCATGCATGTGAGTATGGTGGGATAAGTTGTGTAGAATGTCTAATTGATTATGAAGGAATGATGGGGGATGCATTGGAGATCATGTATGATAGGTAAGATCATGGTATGAAAACATTTCCTGTTAAAAGAAAGAGAGGGTGAATGTATGGATGGTGGGGGGATATGATGGTTTATGCATGTGAATATAAAAAGTAAGGGGTGTGGATTATGGAGGTTGTTTCATTAGTTTTGAGGAAAATCAAGTATGGACGTGCTAGGTCATGTAAGTTGTCTAATCTATCATGAAGAAATAATTAAGGGGACAATGGTGACCGAGTGACAATGAGGGAAAATGTATGATGGTCTATGTATTTGAGTTTGAATGATGGTTTATGCAAAATTTATGTTTGTGATCAAACGAAGGTGGGTGGGGTTCGAGGTCATGGTAGAAAAATCTCTCCAATTATGAAATTACGGATGGACAACTTGTGTTCTAAGCCGTAATTGATGGGTAAGATGAGTAGATGTATGATGGCAAGTGTATGGGTGACTAGGAGACCTAGTAGATCGTGGATATGACTCTACACATTGTGCCTATTTGCTAGGTTTTCACCATGGTACTTTCCCAAGGCACCACAAAAGTGGTTTTCACTATTGGACGAATTATTTCTCTTTACTTTTTTTGTTTTTTCCTTAGGCAAAGAAATTTTTGAGATGTATGATGTTCATGGGATCCTCCAATAGTTATCCTTCCATGGTTGCTAGTTAATGTTCTCTTGATCCATATTTTATAGTGATGATGTAGGGACCTAGCTAATTAGGTACAAACTTTCCCTTTTTCTCATAGTCTTGCAAATTGCATTGATTTTCATTAAGGACTAGATCACCAATATCAAATTCTCTGGGCTTGATTTTCTTATTGTAGCTTCATCAAAGCCTATTTTAGTAAGCTCACAAATGATAGAGAGCAGTGAAACATTTCTCATCAAGGAGTTCCAACTGATGTAGGCATGCCACACTATATTATTCATCATCAATGAGGTGCTGCAATGATATTATCAATGATGGGAGTTTGACCTTAATTGGAAAAATGGCTTCAACACCATAGGGAAGGGAGGACAGTGTCACCCTTGTAGGTGTGCAAATTCTAGTGTGGTACACCCACAAGGTAGGATTGAGTTGAAGATGCCAATCCCAACTACCTTCATTGACTGTATTTTAAAGTATTTTTTCATAATTATTTTATTAGTGGCCTCAACTGACCATTTCCTTGTGGATAGTATGAATTGGAAAAATGGTGTTGGATATGCAATTGTTGGAACATATCACAAAATTCTTGATATTTAAATAGTTATTCATTATCTGTGACAATGGAGGATGGTATATTAAAATAAAAAATGATATAGTGGAGGATAAATTTGGTGATTTGTTTTCTGGTGATATATGTCATGGGAATGGCTTCAACCCACTTAGTGAAATACTCAATGGCGATGATAATGAATTTATGAACGTTGGATTAGGATGGGTGGATTTTTCCCATGAGGTCTAGTCCCCATCATGAGAAAGGCCATGTAATAACAATAGGTTTTAGCTCTTGAGATGGTGCATGAATCAAATCACCATGATGTTGACACGGTCAAAAATCCTTAACCACATTGCTTACATCATGTTCCATGGTTGGCTAGTAATATCCAGTACATAGAAATTTTTGACAAGAGAAGGCCTATTGGAATGGGCCTCGCAAATTCCTTGATGTACTTCATGTATAGAAATTTGAGCCTCATCTATTTCTAGAAATATTAGGAGGATCCCATCGAAGGAATGATTGTATAAAGTGTTACCAAGTAAGGTAAAGTGGGAAATTTTGTAGATAAATGATTATCATTGGGAGAAGGATAGATTAGGTGGGAGAGAGTTATCATGGAGGTAGTTGTATATGTCCTGGTACCATGGTTAATTAGGACCCACTATTGCACATGCCATTTCTGATTCAGGAAGATCATAAGCAAGAATACATAATTGTTCAATCAAAAATTCATATTGTTGACTATTTTGGGGAACATCAACTAAGGAACCAATTGTTGTCATAACATCTACTGCTTTATTGTTTAGAAGAGAAATTTGATCAAACTGATATTGGTTGAAATACTATTTGAAGTTGTCCACCATTCTCCTGTAAGGTAATATCTTGTCATCTTTTATATGATATTCATCATTTACCTACTTGATAACTAGTTGGGAGTCACCATATACCTATAGTTTTGTTATCTTCCATTGGATGGAAAGTCTAAGACCTATAATTAGTGCCTCATACTCTGCTATATTGTTGGTGCAAGGAAATGTGATGCAATATGACTTAGGAATATAGTTACCTTGAGGAGTGACAAATAGGATTCCAACCCCTGAACCATGTTGTGTAAATGATCCATCAAAATATAGGTTCCACCATGTTCCTTCTTTTGTAGCTAGAATGCCTTCATCTGGAATTTTTTATAGCAATGGGTGATTATCTAGTAGAGATTCCTTTGAAATATTTTATGTCTACATACTCAATGTCAAATTCACTAATAATCATGATTAATTTTTCCAATTGTTTTGTAAGGGTAGAATTTGAGAGAAAATACTTCAATGGATCCACTTTGGAGATGAGTTGTGTATTATGATTAAGCATGTAATGTCACAATTTCTTAGCGCAAAAAACTATGACAAGGTATGCTTGCTCAATTAGGGAGTAATTCATCTCACATCCAACCAATGTTCGAGATATGTAATATATAGCTCGTTCTTTACCTTTATCATCATGGTGTGCCAATAGTTCCCCCAATGCCACATTGGTAGTCGATATGTACAATAAGAGTGGTTTGTTTGAACTTGGTGGCATGAGGATATGAGGTGAGGTGATATAATCTTTAAGATATTGAAATTTTTGCTAACAATTGATATCCTATTTGAAAGTAACATTCTTGTGGAGAAGATGTGAGAACAATTGACACTTATCAAATAGTTGTGCAATGAATCTTCTGATTGCCTAGAGTTTTCCTTGCAAACTTTAGGGCTATTTGATGTTCTTAGGAGGTATTTCCATTATTGCTTTAAATTTGGTGGGATCAACTTCTATGCCTCTTCAAGAAAAATGAAACCCAAGAGTTTTCTTGATGTGACTCCAAACACACATTTCTTTGGATTGAGGCAAAGTTGGTATTTTTCCAGTCAATCAAATATTTTTTCTAATACCTCTATATGCCCATATCTTGTATTTTATTTTCCAAGAAGGTCATCCACATAATCTTCCATGACATCATGCAACACATCATTGAAAATGATTGTCATAGCTCTTTGGTAAGTAGCTCCTGTGTTTTTTAGTCCAAAATGCATTACTTGATAACAAAATGTGCCTCATGGAGTAATAAAAGTTGTTTTATGTTGGTCTTCATCTACTATTCTAATTTGGTTGTAGCCAAAAAAAACATCCATGAGGGATAACATCTCATGTCCCATTGTTAGATTCACAATGATGTTTATGTTTGGCAACGAGAAGTCATCCTTTGAACATGCCTTGTTAAGAACTCAAAAATCGGTGTAGATTTGTATAACCCCGATGGGTTTAGAAACTATTACAATGTTATAAAACCACTTATGATGATCAATGGGTTTAATAAAAATGACTTCCAAGAGTTTTTGTAGCTCTGATTTTACCATAAGGGCTATTTATGGTTGCATCTTTCTAAGCTTTTTATTTACTAGTTTTGCATCTGGATATACTGCTAGGTGATGCAATACAAGAGATGGGTCTAGGCTTGGCATATTTGCATATGTCTAAACAAAATTTACAAACCTTTTTTTGAGAAATTTTGATAGTTTCTAATTGATCTCGTCCTCTAATGTTGCAGCTATATAGGTGATATTCAATTCTTCTTTAGTTCCCAAATTAATGTTAGTAGTATCTTCTATCAAAACTATGCATGTTTCTTGATGAAGGGGAATCAAATCAAGTGCCTCATCTTCTAATGCCTTGGAGAGGTTTTCACCAAAAGATATGTCTTTTATTTTTACTTTTTCATGATCCAAAAGTAACTCATCAAAGTTTTCACTAAGGGATCATTCTTTTTTATTTTTTATTTTGGTGACTAAGGCATGTGATTTATTCTTTGAAATAGGAATCCTTATGCAATTTGATTTGTAATTCCTTCTTGTGATCTACTGTTGGTATGTAGTCTTAAAATCCCATGATTTCGATAATTGCTTCATCATTTTGAAATGTGTCAAGCATAGGAGGTCCTTGTTGATCCCAATCAATGAGTTTAGGATATATAAGGGAGAGGTCAATAGATGTTGTGATGGTGTTGATACGATCATAATCAAAAAGTTGGGTAACATGTTCTAAAGGTTGTTCGATAGATTCCTCCTGAGAGTCTTGATCATCAGTTGAAGTAATTGCTTTTATTGTGAGTGCATTTAGGTCCTTTAGGTACCATTTCAGTGGATTGGTATTTGAGTCCCTGATTATCTTTGTATCCTCACATTTGAACTGGTTCCATAATATCTTGTTCTTATGCCCCCAGTCCTTTACCTTTATAGTCCATATGTTTGCATAGATCATGTCCCTTAGGATATCGGTCAACTTCAAGAGAAGGGAGCGGATTTTCTTCTACTTCTTTGTATAACTAGGAGGATATGTCTTGACTTATATCCTCTTAATCCAATAACCCCCATTTACTAAATCTTTTGAATGTTTCCTTAGGTTCCATATTAAATTCCTTAGGTTATTCATAATATCATGGTGAAAGAGGGAGTTGTCCTACATAAAATGAATTTTGTATTCTATACTCCCCACATCTATTGTTAGTTACCTTAATCTTGATCTCAGGAATTGGGTGTGAAGAGGAAGATGGATGTAATAAAGATAGATTGATATAAGAGTATGATGTGGATGTGACGTCGTTGATGGGGAAATGATGGAAAATTTGGTATTTTCCTTCCAACATTTTGCAATATTGGAAGGGTTGAGGATCGACGGGTATAGTTACCTCTCTACCATTGTATGAGAACTTTAAACATTGATGGTAGGTGGATGGGATGGATTATATAGCTTTTATCCAAGGACATCCAAGGATAATGTTATAGGGAGATCATGATCAAGCATTTGACAAGTGGTTTCCATAGTGGCCGGACCAACTTGAATAGGCAATTTTATGGTTCCTTCATATTCTCTTTCTACATCATTAGAAAAAAATGTAAAAAAGAGACCACTATTCTCTATGACAACTTCATATTAAATAGATAGGTTTTAAATTTTTTAAATAGATTTCCAAAAAATTATCTCTAAAAATATTTATATTGAGATCTTTAGTCATGAATCCTAAGATGTCAAAATTTTGTAAAGAGGTATATGATGGTTATTTAGATAAACCCTTTTGCTAAAACTTAAAAATAATGATGAGTAGAAATATCCAAAAATGTGATCTTCTCCTTTTATTGATCTGTAATCATAGCCATAAAATTGACCTACAATCATAGCCATATATTTTTATGCTAGGGGAAATTGGAGATCATATTTATATTGGAATGATGTAAAATTAGATCAAACACAAAAATAATAAGAACCTATAAAAAAAATAACTATGCATATTACAATAAACAAACAATATGCTTGATATTGATATTAATATGTCTATATATAAAAAAAATTAAGTTACCCTACTCTAATATTACACATAATTATAGGTATCCTTTAAGAAAATGAAATATACTAAAAATTAATTCTAAGATTACACAAATTCCAATAGTTTTATTGAAATTCTTCTTTACATTATTTTTTATCTAAATTTTTCCTTGCTTTTTTCCTTTACGTTTAGATCTCTTGGGAGTAAGCTAATCCTTGTATCTTCTTTGGCTATGAAAACTCATTCTCTATTACATACATTCACATTTAAGTAAACTAAGATTGATTTTTTCATTGTATCTTCTTACATAATTAGGTTATCACTAGATTTTTTTTGGACCCTCTCATAAAAAAATTCAAACACAAGTATGTGTCATTTTCAGCGATGGTAATTCAAGGAACATACATTGAATCATTTCATTCTAGCTGATAATATTGTTTCAAGTATTATTTTTATATGAAGCGCCACCATTCATTAAACTATTTAAAAAATAATGATCTTTGGAAGGGCATACATATATGCCTAAAAATAACCTTACAAACATTTTTATTTCCCATGGATTGAGGATGCATTAACATCTCAAATATACCTTGGATAGGTTGTCTTAAATGATTGAGACTAAGTGCATTTTAAGTTATTTTTGTTTCTTTAGACGCCTTTTCCTTTGATTCCCTCCCTTTTTCCTAACATTTCTCCCTTAATTTCCTCCATATTATATTTATTGTAATCTTTTTATCTTCATTGGACCTCCTTTCTATCTTTCTATTTCCTCTATGAACCTTCCCTTTGTTCTTTCTATACTTCCCAATATCATTACTATGACTAATGATGTTACATTTTCTTCTATCCAGCCAACATCATTACCTAACTAGTGATTTGATTATTACTTTAAACATTATTTAATGGGATAATGATGCCTATTTTTTTTTAATCTTTAAATGTGGAATCCATTTTTTTATATTTACATTTTTCAATTTTAAAATAGGATAAAAATTCCCTTCTCACGCTAAATTTTATCTTAGAGTTAATTTAATATGATTAAGAGGAGTATTCTACCAAATGAAAAAAAATTGTACACAAGGAGGACATTTGAATATTCAAACTAGTAGATCAACTTATGATGTATACCAAATATTTTGAGTTTCTAGTTATAGTTTGTTCTATATTCCTCAAATTCATGTAAAAATGCTAATCCAAAAGTGTTTAAGCCAATCGAGAGTTGAATACACTTTTATTTCAAACCTAGGTAAGCATCTTTCTATCCTACATTTATATATGTTTGATTTCTTATTATATATATGTTATTTTATTATTACACGCTAATATTGTTATAAAGGGAAATCTACTTTTCCTAAGTTTAGTTTGGGCTAATCTAATAAGATGCACACAAGCAATAATTAACTTAGATTAATGATTGCTAGTTATAGGCATAGGAATCAAAGAATTGCAAACATTTAATTCTAATTGTATGAAAACTAAATGTAATTTGGATAGGGGTACTCAATTTCTTGACAAAAAATATATTCCTTTGATGAAAATTTTGGACTTTGAATATTTTCTTTAGAAAATGTGATTTATCTATTAGTAAAGTGCCTTGGTCCTTTTTCCAAATTTATTATTTGTATAAGATAAGTCCATAGTCACAAGTTCATCCTTTATGTTTGGATTTGTCCTTGCATAATGTAATAGTTTGCTTTGTTGCTCACTTGGTTGTCCTTTGTTTGCTACGATCTTCTCTAATATTTGATGAATAGTAGTATTTTAAAATACCTTGGAAGAGTTATTGTTGTGTCAAAAGGATATATGTTCTCCTAGGTCAACTCTAAAAAAATATGTGTAGAAAATTGAAGATAGTAGGCAAGGGCCCTAGAATGATGTATGGAAATTATTGCTCCTTTTAGTGCACTAAGTCAAAATGTTTTACTATAGAATACTCCTTTTGTTTTATAGTATGGGAGAGGACTTGTGGATTCTAGGATGTGTAAGATGAATACCCTTAAATAATGGCATATATAATAAAATTTCATAAAACATGTATTTAGTTGGCTTAGGGTGGGAAAAAAGGGGGCAATTGGCCATAAATTGAATTTGTATAATAGAAAGGAAAGGGTCAAGTATGTGACTATAGGTTTGAACTTATGACCATGGATATGACCCTAGGTAAGGAAATAATCATATTCAAGTGGATAATGACTAAATGGAGGAAGGTGTACATATAAGTGTAATAAATGCTAGGATTAGGTGTACATGAAAGATGATAACATGTTTGACTTAGTGGCCATAGCATGGAAAGGTACATGGGGTGAAAGGAATATCATGTGATAATGCTCCATTTAGTTATAAATATTAGTGTTATTAACCTACAATATGAATAAAAATAGTACACATAGAGATATGCAAAAATAAGAGAAACATAATTCTTTTATTATCTTCATAGCACCACTTTGAGTGGTAAATCACCAAATAGAGAATACACCCCAATTCAAAATATCTAAAATTCCTTCCACTTGGGAAGATAATAAAATATATAGAATCTACCAAAAAACTTGAAGAGGAAGCTTGCATGTTCCCATTTAGCATATTTAGGTTGCAACCCCTTCCGCAAGATGAGAATCTCCTTAATTGAATGATTGCATAGGTGCTTAGAATGCTTTTTTAGAATGCTGAGAATGATTTGGAACTCAAGGAATAGTTTCTATAACTTTATTTAGGCAAGATACATGAATAAATAGGTGAGGCTTAGAAAAGGGTGGGAGTTCCAACTTGTATGCCACCTTCCTAATGCATTGGAGGACTTATAAATGTCATACAACCCAACTTATGACCCCAATTTTAACAAAAAAAAATTCTTGTAGGGTTGGAGATGTAAAAAATCTGATCACAAATACAATATCATGCTCTACCTAATGTTGATTTACATACTATTTCATGTGATTTTGTACTAGAGCTAGATTGGCCTTAAGGAGTTAGGAAATTTCCTCACACTTGGCCAAATTATTGTCAACTTTTGTGACCTTGAAAGAGCTAGGAATATAAGTATGCAAGTAAGGGAAGGGATTACAAGAGAGGACCTCATAGGGGACATCTGACAAATTTTTTGGCAAAGACAAATAGAATCTTGCAAAAGATTATTCAAGAATAATAGGCTTTAATTTACATATCTTCATTCAATAACACATTGCATATTTATAGAATCCACAAATCCTATTTTTTAGGAAACTTACTAAACAACCTCCCTAACTATAATGAGCTATTTTAACAACTCAATATAAACAAATATTCATACCACCAATATAATAACCTACTTAACAAACCTAATAAATAATTACTCTATGCATCTTATAAATTAAATATTCCTAACACCCCCCATATTGCATCATTCTCCAAATGGGGATAGTGAACCAACAATACTTGATGACCACGTTTAGCAGTTCATCATAAGGTAAGAGTAGGTACATACAATTCTACTGATGACAAGAAATAGTGGAACTAGCCTCACTACACTCATCATTCTTTCATCTAAGGATCTAGGGACAAACATATCTATCGATGGAACCAAGGATAGGGACTAACACATCTATCCAAGGTCTTACAACAAGTTTGGATAGGGACAAAAACATCTATCCAACATCAAGGTTATGAACAGGGACACAATTATTTTCACAACAATTATGATTGGGGACACACACATCCAATCATAATTAATAAAAAGAAATGTGATTGGGGACAAACACTTCCAATCACATACAACTTCTTGTGAATGAGGAAAAACACCTCCATTCACACACAACCAAAAATTGTGATTGGGGACAAACACATCCAATCACAAATATAAACTTTCAGAAGTCCTTGTTGTCATGTATGCAACCACCATTATAGATCATTGTCGTGCTATGATCACAAATGATATAAGATAGTTCTCATTTCCACATAGAAACTAATCTTGGCTTTAGTTATTTTAGCACAAGTAATTTTGTCACTAATACAATTTTATGACCTCATCGCTAGTGATTGACGAGAGGTCGTTGAATTCATCTAGCCTCTTGTGCCTCCATCCTCCAGTTGATTTTCTACTTAGCAAATTTGGATTTGAAGCTCAATTTTACAATGCCCCCCCTCAAGATGGATGTTGTGTACACGAGATAATGCATCCAATTACAATTGATGTACTTTTTTAAAAAAAATTATAATTTTTTTGACACTTACTTTGACTACATACAATATTTTTATGAATTTTAAAATATGACATAAAATATATTTATAAGAACTAATAAATAATTTTGAGACACTAAACCAAAAATAACTAAATAGACTATAAAACTATTAAAACTTAACTTGACACCTATGTGCCGATACAACTGCCATAATTAACGGATCCACGAGAGGTGGTTAAGCCATGTCACGAATCTCAAGGGGAGCACTAACCATCTGCCAACAATCTCCCCCTCAACTTTACATGAGGGGATTTGAACCCAACACGTTTGGCTCTGATACCAATTGTAGGCAGGCATGGATGTAACAATATAATATTACTGCTATTACAGAATGATGGACATAATAAAAAAAATAGGGCTCTGATACCTCTTGTTGGCAGGTAGGGGTGGAACAATAAAAAATCACTTTTGTAATAGAATGATGGAAAAAATAGAAAAATAAAGCACATAGACAACATAATGTATAACATAGAAAAATATATTTATATATTCCTTTTCTTTCAAAAATTATGAAAACACAGAGTACATGCTTTGTTTAACAATACAAAATACTCCACATTCACTTTGGACTACTTTCCAATACCAGGTGTTGTTCACACACCTAAAATAATGCTTATCATAGTGTTGTAGTTGTATGTTGTTAGTCTGTTGTGTCTGATGCACATTCCCTTCTGCACTTTTCTTTTGTCTCCTTGTTCTTAGCTAAACATTCCCTTCTATTGCTGCAAGGTCTTCTTCCAATCTCAAAACTAACTCTACAAACTAATTGTAACATTCCTTTTGTCTTATGTTGTTTTCAAGCTCATGAAAATGAGTAATCAAAATTCAAATTCAAAATTACCTACCTTAATAAATACTGGTAGGTCAAACATAGGTTGCAAGTCTACATGGGGGCAGATGGAATTGTTGACTAAAGATTAATTTCCAACACTCCCCCTTAATCTGAAGTCAAATGTCATTCTGTAATTTTCTTTCAGAATTGATCTCTGAAGCTGTCTACAATGTCAAGTCTATCTCTTAGGCATTCAAAACTATATTTTGGCAATGCCTTCATAAAGATGTCAATGAGTTGCTTCTCGGATATGTAATATTGTAATTCAATCTCACCATGTTCTACAAACTCCCTTATGAAGTGATAACAGATCTCAATGTTCTTGATTCATCCATGGAAGACTGGATTCTTTGTCAAGGCTATTGAAGACACATTGTCACAATATATGGTTGTACTATCTTCTTGTTATTCCTTCAAATCTACAAGGATTCTTCTCAATCAAATAGCTTGACATGATGTTGCATTTGTTGCAATATACTCAGCTTCTTCTATAGAAAGAGAGATAATGGGATGCTTCTTGGATGCCCATGAAATTGCACCTGAACCCATTTGGAACACATATCCTGATGTGCTCTTCCTATCATCTACATTACCTACCTAATCACTATTTGTGAAACCAACCAACTTAAACTCATTAGATGGAGTATACAAAATGCCATAACCTGCTATTCCATTCACATATCTCAAAATCCTCTTTTCTTCTTGCCAATGTGTGTCCTTAGATTTCTCCATAAACCTAGAAATCAAGCTTATTGCATACATCAAATCAGGCCTAGTGGATGTCAAATACATCAAGCTTCCAACCATGCTTTTGTAAAGGGTTGGGTTCACTTCATTGCTATTGTCCTCTTTGCTCAATTTTAGACCTACTGTTGTTGGTGTTGGAGCAGGTTTGTTGTTCTCCATTTTAAATCTTTTTAAAATTTGTTTGGCATAATTAGTTTGTGAAATGAATATGCCATCCTCTATTTGTTGAGCTTCAATACTAAGAAAATATTTCAACAAACCTAAGTTTGTCATCTCAAACTCATTCTTCATTACCTCTTTGAAATCAACAATGAAGATGTCACTGTTTCTAGTAAAAATCATATCATCTACATATAAAAAAAAATTAAAATATCACCTTGAGTTGCTTTGATGTAAAGTGTAGGCTCACTGCTACTTTTCCTAAAGCCATTACTCACCAAATATGAATCTATCCTATTGTACCATGCCCTTAGAGCTTGTTTTAGCCTATAGAGAGCTTTCCCAAGCCTATATACCTTGTCCTCTTGCCCTGGGACTTCATAACCAAGTGGCTGCTCCACATACACCTCCTCTTTTAACACCCCATTCAAGAATGTGGACTTCACATCCATTTGATACACCTTCCAATTATGTTGGGTTACAATTGCTATGACTGCCCGAACTATTTCTAGCCTTGCAACTGATGCATATGTCTCATTGTAATATTTTATAGGTTGTTATTTGTATCCTTTGACAACCATCCTTGCTTTGTGTCTTTCAATTTTACCTTTAGTTATACACTTGGTCTTGTGAACCCACTTAACTCTAATTAATTATTTACCTTTGGGTAAATTAGTTAGTTGCCATGTTTCATTCCTCTATAGCATCCAACTCTTCATCCATGGTCTTACACCACTTCTCTTCTTTCAATGCTTCTTTAAAGTGCATTGGATCAATATAGGAAAATAAAGAAAAATCTAAATTCTCATCAAAATCATCATACCTTGTGTTGTCATAAATCTCCCTCACACTCCTTGTCCTTTTTGGCATCAATGATGCAAGTGTAGGGTCTAAATTACCTTCAAAGCTGATATTGTTTTGACCTTTGGATTTTTTGTACTGTTGACTGTCAGAGCTACTGCTTTGTTGTATTCTAGAGTTGCTACTCTGTTGTCCCTGTTCAAAGCTCTTGTTCTATTGAACACCTCTAGAACTGCTATTTTTTTGAAAAAATTTAGAGATACTATTTTCCAATGCTCTACGACAGTTTCTTCCTGAGCTACTACTCTCTTGAGCTCCTCCTAAGTTTTTGTCCTCTAGAGCTTCTTCATCATCAAGGGGTATTATGACCAGGAAATACCCATGGTGTTGTCCATTGTTCCATCCCATGCTTCATTCTCAATGAACTCAACATCTCTTCTGATCACAACCTTTTTGGTCATGCAATTGTACAATTTTTAGGCTTTTGAATCTTCACTATAGCCTACGAAAATACATTTTTCACCTTTGTCATCAAATTTTTGCCTCTTCTCTTTTGGCACAAATGCATATTCCACACACCCAAAGATTCTTAAATGTTCAACACTCCACTTGTTGCTTGTCCAAGCCTCTTGTGGAATCCTATCATGAACAACCTTTGTAGGAAAACTATTCAATAGGTAAACTATTGTTTCTACAACTTCACCCTAAAAAACATGTGACAACCCCTTTGCTTTCAACATACTTTCTGCCATCTCTTGAATGGTTCTATGTTTTCTTTCAGCCACTCCATTTTGTTGTGGAGTATACCTTGTTGTGAATTTTTTATCAATGCCTTCCTACAAAAATTCATAAATTATTTGGAGATGTACTCTCCTCCTTTATCCATTCTTAGGGCTTTGATAAAGTGGTCGCTTTGTTTTTTAGCTGATGCCTTAAACCACTTGAACTTCTCAAAGGCTTTTTTTTTGTTTTTTTTGTTTTTTCAGGAAATACACCCATATTTTTCTACTGTAATCATCTACAAATGTCATGAAATAAGTATTTCCACCTAAGATGGGGGTTTTCATGGTTCCACACAAATTTGAGTGCTCCAATTCTAATGGTGCTTTTGCTCTCCTAGAATACCCTCATTGAAAAGGTCGTCTATGTTTGTTTCCTAAAATGCAAGCTTCACATTTACCATTGGTTTCTACAATGGATGGTAACCCTCTAACCATTCCTTTCCAAGACAATAAACTCAAACTAGAAAAGATTAATCTCCCATACCTCAAATGCCAAAGTTTGGATGGGTCTTTGATGATTGTTCTGAAAGTAGACTGCTATTCCACTATTGATGTTGTTCTATTGTTGTGAGTGTTAGAGAACATTATTGTTGTTTTCCTTCTATTGTGAGCGTCGCAGACACTATATGCATCCTAAGAGGAAATATTTTATTTATTATCATCTGCACTATTGCAATCACTTTCTTGCTACCTCCTTTGTCAAATAGCATGCATTCACCATTATCCATCAAGATTTTATAACCATTTTGGACCATTTTTCCAATGCTCAATAGGTTATGCTTTATTCCAAGGGCATAATAGACATCTTGGATTTTCCTCTTTTCACCATTCTTGGTTTGGATGTTGACTATACCTCTTCCCATGACGTCAAATTTCTTATTGTTTTCCATTTTGATTTCAATTTTTATGTTGCTATCTATGGAGGTAAAGAATTTTTTGTTACCACTCATGTGGTTCTTGCAAACACTATTTAAGTACCACACTTCATCACTATTGCACTCAACAACGTTGTAAACAATGAATAAATTGGACTATTTTTCATTTTTAACCTTGTTTTCATTTGTTACATTAGCATTTTGAATCCCATGGTCATGTTGTTTCTTCATACAATCACTAGCATAATGACCATATTTATGATAGTAATAACATTGAGCATTGCTTTTGTCATACCATTGATTTGAATTGTTGTTCTTCTTCTTGTCTTGGTAGGCTAACTATGGGCTGCTTGGCTCCTCTTGGCTATTTGAATATCCTCTTCTAGAATTGCTTCTTCCTTTACCTCTTTGAACTTTTCCTTTGTTGTGTATTCCTCTCCCCCAACCTATTGCATTGGTTTGAGCCTTGAAAGCTTTCTCTAGGGAAGGAGGAGATCTATTCACCTACTGCTCATGGGTTTGTAGTGAACCCATCAACTCATCTATAGTCATTTTGGACAAGTCCTTGGCCTCTTCAATGAAAATTACTATAGGATCAAACCTAGAGGGAAAAATTCTTAGGATTTTCTCAATAATCCTTTGTTCTTCCATTATTTCCCCATTAATTCTTAGCTAATTAATCAAGGTAGAAACCTTAGCGTGGAATTTTGAAATGGATTCACCATCTTTCATTTGCAAAGTCTCAAAATCTCTCCTTAGTAGCTACAACTTTACCAATGTCACTTAATCAGTCCCCTTATAATTGTTTTGAAATATTTCCCAAGCCTGTTTTGAGTAATTTGCTGCTGCAATACATGGGAAAATAGCCTCTGTCAAGGTTGCCTCAATCAAATTGATGGTTTTTGCATCCTTCATTCAGGTTTCTTTCAACTGATTCTTTTGTGCATTTGATAGGGATACATAGGCTACTGGGTTTGTTGTATTAGTGAGGCCATTGATGACCAACTCCCATAGGTCATTAGCAACCAAGATGGTTTTCACCTTCTTAGCCCAAATGTCGTAGTTCTGCCCATCAGAATTTGGTGGTTGCTGCCAACCTTTGTTGTCACCACCTGCCATTCTTCTCAGATTTGAGAAGACTGATTAGTGCCTAGATAACCTAGGGATTTTCCAAACACACCCATGAATAAAAAACTACCCAGAAAAATAGGGCTCTAATACCACTTGTTGGTAGGAAGGAGTGCAACAATATAAAATCAATGTTGTAATAGAATGATGAGCAAAACAAAAAAACAAAGTACAGAGAAAACAAAATGTATAACACAAAAAAATAAATTTATATATATTCATTTTCTTTCAAAAATTACAAAAACATAGAGTACATGCTCTTTTTAACAATATAAAATATTCCACATTCACTTTGGACTTCTATCCAATACCAGGTGTTGTTCACACTCCTAAACTAATGCTTACTGCAGTGTTGTAGCTGCCTGTTGTTCGTCTACTACGTTTGATGCAATTCCCTTCTACACTCTACTATTGTCTCCTTGTTCTTAGTTGAACATTCCCTTCTGCTACTATAGAGTCTTCTTCCAATCTCAAAATTGACTCTACAAACTAATCGTATAACATTCATTTTGTCTTGTGTTATTTTCAAGCTCATGAAAATGAGCACTCAAAATTCAAATTCAAAATTACCTTCCTTAATAAATGCTAGTAGGTCAAACACAGGTTGCAAGTGTATGTGGGGGCAGATGAGAATTGTTGACTGGAGATTAATTTTCCAACACTCACATCACCACTATTTATTTCTCTATGACTAGCGATTCCTTCCTACTCTAATTAGCCTGAGAGATAAAAAATTTGCACTAACATATTCATTAGTAATCAAGATTTATGGATAAAACTGTGTGCGATTTTTTTCATCAAAATTGAAATGCAATTCCCTCCCATGAAGGGTGTCAATTAATAACATTTTGTTTCCACAGTCCATGATCATTAGTAATCAAGATTTCTGGATAAAACTGTGTGCGATTTTTTTCATCACAAATCGCACACAGTTTTATCCAAGAATCTTGATTACTAATGATCATGGACTGTGGAAACAAAATGTTATTAATTAACATATTCATTGCAAAACTCATGGAAGTCAAAGTATCAGCAAAATAAATGTGTAGTTTATTTTTCAACAATTCTTCAAGATCATCCAACAACATTGACAATCCAACAACTCATAATATGCTTCATATTAAAAACCCAAAGAAGAGCTACAAGCTATGGTTGGGGCCCTTCAATTCCTCCATCAACAGATTGGGAAGCAATACGATGGTAGCGGTTGAGATCGATGCAAAGAATAACGATGACACCAATGAACCTAATGTCAACCAAATCAACACTAATGTTAATAGAATATATTCCACAAACTTCACATCTTTTGATGAGTTGAAATTCAATCACTACAATAATGAATAGGAGGCCCACAACCACAAAAAATTGAATAATTCAACCTCATGACTTTTGGGTACTCCTTATATTTTCCTACTATGTCGGGATAAGCACACATGGCCTTCAAGACTACATATTGCTTCCAATCTTCCCTCACCATCACTAGATAGACAAATGAGAACCTTACTTCCATATAGTACTGTGTATCTATAGCTTCAATGCCTAATACTCAACTGATGGACAAGTAAACACTCTAGTAATCACTCACAAAAAAATAATTTATCTACACTCTGACACTAATCCTATTCTACATAGGACTAACACACAATGCTATTTCATGTTTCTAGGCCATCTTGTGAGAGGGTTAACCCTAGAATAGCTCTAATACCATGAAAAAAATTTGGGCAAAGACAAATAGAAGCTTGCAAAATATTATTCAAGAATAATAGGCTTTAATTCACATCTCTTCATTCAATAACATATTGCATATTTATAGGATTCACAAATCCTATTTTTTAGGAAACTTCCTAAACAACCTCCCTAATTATAATGAGTAGTTTTAACAACTCAATATAAAAAAATATTCATACCATCAATATAATAACCTGCTTAACAAACCTCATAAATAATTCTATATGCATCCTATAAATGATGCAATATTCCTAACAATATCTTGGAAGCACTATGATAAGTGGTATAATACCACTCCTCAACCAAAGATAACCATTATAAACGTTGTCTCTATTGTTGAGACAAAAAAATACAATTCTCAAGGAATTTGTTGAAAACCTTTGTTTGGCCATTCATTTAAGGATGATAAGATGAAATAATTTTCAAGGATGATAATCAATTTTAATCTAGAACTTGCAACCCAACAGGTAAGTATGTCATTGTTGGACAAAATGGAGGATTGGAAGCATAGCTAGATTGTGCTTTATGAGTTTCTTGTTAGTGAAGGTGATGGCCTACCTTCTTGCATCAACACTACACCCATGCTAGTGCTAGAGGTATCACATTCAAGAGTAAAGGACCTTTGTGAAAATTTGGTAGGGCCAAAAATGGAGTGGAACACATGGTAGTTTTAAGAGTAGTAAAGCCAAAATCAACTAATTTTATCTAGATAAATGATTTAAAATTGAGTAAATTTATCAAGGGTCTACCAATTTTATCATAATTACAAAGAAACTTACAACACTATCTTGTCCCAACAAAAAAATTATAATATTTTGAGGGACTAAGGTTGTATCCACTCAAGCATTGCTACAATCTTCTTGGGGTCAACTTGGATACTTTCTTGTGAAATAATGTGGCCTAGATACTCCACCTATTGGACACCAAAGGCCACTTAGAGCGCTTAGTAAAACACTTCAAAATCTTGAGGCAAATCACCACATGGTAAAGATGATTAGCTCATTTCTAACTATATATGACAATGCAATCAAGGAAGTGAAATATAAATTTGTGCAAGTTGAAAAAAAAATTGTATGATGAGGCTCTAAAAAGTAGGAGCATTGGTTAACACAAAGGGCGTTGTAAAAAAATCTTAATGTCCTTCATGTGTCTTTAAGGATATTTTAGAAATATTACCTTCTTTAATATAGATTTGGTGATAGCTAGAATGAAGATCCAACTTAGTAAAGAATTTGGCCCCAAAAAGTTCATCCAACAAATCATCAATAACTTGAATAGGAAATTTATCTTTGATTTTTAATTTATTAAGCTCATGAAAATCAAGGCACATCCACCAACCTCCATCTTCATTAGGAATCATCACTATTGGAGAGGAGTAAGGAATAGTACTTGGGTGAATGCCACCTATCTCTTGGATTTATTTAATTATGTTCTCATTTTTACTATTTTTCTTAATGGGGTATCTATAGGGCTGAATATTTGGAAGACGTGTACCAAGAATGGGAGGAATAGCATGGTCATGGGATCATGGGGAGAAACCATTTGAGATTCTCAAATACAAATTGATACTTATTGAGAAGTCATTACAAGTTTGATAGAGGAGTGGAAGGAGGTTGACCCTTTAGAGAGTGGAATTAGGCAAGGTTGTTAGAACACCCCTTCTTTAGAAATTTTTCCATAAGATGAGAGATAACCATTTGAAAACCAACAATTCTAGACCTTGTAATATATAATATTTTCCATTATGGTTGGATATAATGTATATTTAGGAGTAATCATAGGTGAGTGGTCCTAAATTTAGTAGCCACTTGACACTCGATACCACAGTTATGCTACCTAAGGAAACAAAAAACATCAATGGTTAAGTGCTAGTCCCTTAGAGTAAGTTTTACTGTGGCACTTTCCCTTATAGGACATAATATTACCATTGGACACCAAAATATGAAATTTATTATAGGCATGGATAAAATCGTAGAGCTAGACAACAAGTTTTCTAATGATGAAGTTGTAGGTTCTACCCCTATTGATCAAGGCTTCTGCCTTTTGGTTAACCATTGACTTTAAGTGTTTAGGGAAAATAGAAGATAGCTAGAGTATGAATTTAAATATGAAAATTTGGAGAGGAATCATGTTCTAGAGGAGCCAACCCATCTTCCTTATATAAATAGTGTGTGAGGGCGAAAATCATAGATGCAAAACAAGAGAAATGTAATTGAAATCAAAATATAGTATAAGATCAAGAATATTAATCTAAGATATAATCCTACACTTAGGAAATGAAACTAAGCTATTGAAAACATATTAGGAAATCCTATGATTACAAAATTGAATTCAAAAAAAAAGAAAAGTGTTACCATCCTGTATCAGAGTGTGTTCACCTAATGTTGGATTTTTCGTATCATTGTGAAGCCTCCATAGTTCGTGTGTGAAGCTTTGATGCAATGTCTTAGTTGGTTGATCGAAGAAACGTTGAAGTTCTAACAATGGTGGTTGTGAATGTCGACAGTAATTTGTTGAGCAAATGATGTTGACTCTTCGATCCTTTTTTGTGAGGAAAGAGGTTTGTTATATAGAAAATGAGATTTGAAATGAACAAGCAGGATTAAACAATGTTGAGTCAACATCGACGGTTGAAAGTTGTTGAGAGGATTTAGACATGAATGTTGGTGTAATTAATATTTAATTACACTTTAGCATAAGTTTACTTAGGCATATTTAATTCCTAAGTTATAGGTTCTTATCTTTATCTTGTTGAGCTATCTTGTTGCTCAAGATAAGATTAGGGTTATGCATCTTTGCTTTTATAAAGCAAATCATTATCTTGTAATTATTGTACTTCGAATATATCAATTTGCACATCTTTTGCAAATCTCTGCTTTTTCGTTTTTCTCTTCTGTGGAAGGTGATTTTTCTGGTTTGCAATCAGATCTTGGTTTCTAACATGGTATCAGAGCCTCGATTTGCAGCCCCTTCTCAGCTTTTTTGGAGGAACACATTGCAGAGCTCGTTCGAGGTCCCTCAAGGGTTTCATTCCTTGAGCATCTTTATGCAGCGTCTTGGATCAGATCGGGGTTTTTCGTTGGATTCAGAGCGCTAGAAAAAGTCAGAAATGACTTCCATTTCATTCATTTTCGTCACCGTTTGCCAGATCTGCGAGGGTTTCAAGCTCGGTGATTTTTCTGATAGATATGGGGGTCACCTGATTTTTGGATCACTTTGGGCCCAAACGGACCTCACCGTTGGATTCAGAGTGCCCAAAAACCCCTATTTTCATATAAAGTTTGTCCGATTTGGACACAGTCGTCCGGAGAGGCAAATTTTTTTTTCCCAAGGGCCGTACGACCCCCAGGCATAGTTCTCGAGGCACATATTTCGAGAGAAAAATCAAAAAAATATTAAAAAAAAAAAAAATTGGTTGGGTTTTTGCGCGGCCAGTATAAAACCGACCGTGCCACCCTCGCGCCACCATCTGGCCACCATTGGGCCACCGCCACCCCTTTCCTCTGCTCGCACGCCACTCTGCAGGCGCTTAGCTCCAAACTGCCTAGCCAGCGGTCACATGGGGACTGGGAGCAAGTCCTCAGCTCCTTCCGGCCTTTCAGCCCCCCCGGGCTCCGCTCAGGTCGTATGGGCGACCACAACCTAGGCGCCAGCCCCTGCGGGCTTAAAACCCAGTCGGTGGTCCTATGAAGGACCTGGAGCCGAGACCAAGCCCCCCACCAGGATCTTAAGCCCCCGCCTCGGTCACGTGGGTGACCGGGGGCTCCGCTGCCACCCCCTGCACTTCAGCCCCTAGTCCGCCCAGGCGACTAGGGGCCTTATTTTTTTAGCCCCTGAGGGCTTCTGGGGGCCAAATCGTACCTTTTTGGACAACTTTCACGGAAACGGGCGTAACTTGGGCATACGGCATTTTTTTTTTGCAAACGAGATATCGTCGGAAAGATATTTCGATGCTCTATGCAATGGTGTAAGTGTGGTTTTCTGGTTTTTAATTTTTGATGTCCTTTTTAGCCTTGGAAGTCAGATGTTTTTGTTTTCACTCTGGGAAGCATATCTTTTGACTTGCTTATCTGTTTTTCACGATTTTCATGGCGTTGGAAAGCTGGTTTCGGCCTCTATGCAGATCTAAGGTCATTTACAGAATATGTATACCTTATTTAATGCATGCATTCATTTTTTTTTCGTGCACTAGGTTTGCATTTTCACTCATGTTTATGTAGTTTTGCATTCTCTCCTTCTGCAATCATTGGGTATTGTAATAACAAACTGATATAAAGTTCCATTAAGGGGGGTTCTTGCATCCATTTTATGTATTGGTGACAACTCACATGATTTTTTCTGGTTTCCTATTATTTCCTTTAGTTCTTTCTTGCTTAGCTAAACACATCTTTGGTTTGCATCAGTTCACACTTCACATTGGGATTTTATGGTTCTTGATCCGCATTGGTTCAGATCTTTCTCATTTGAAGGCCATGTTTTTATGGTTAATGTTCCAGAATCTTGATGGTACTCGTCCTATGGGCAGTTTTAGTTTCAGTTTGGCATTGGCTTTGCGAGACACAACTTCCAGATTTGTCATCATTATGGGTCCTTTCATCTACTGTTGCTTATAGATTCCAGGGTTGATTCAGTATGTGAGTTTCCAGTGTTCCTTGGCATCGGGTCTGTTGTTGCATTTGTGATTCCGATATGGTATTTTGCAAATAGAAGTATCTTTCCTTGCTTGCTAGATTTGGGGTTCCAGTGTTGCTTCTTCAGAGTTCTTCTAGTGCTTCTTCGCAGCAGTTCATCTCTCTGAGGGGGTTTTTCCCACTGGGTTTTCTCTCTTTTTGCATTTGTACATGAGTACAGGCCTTATTGCCGAGACTCATATTTGCATAATAATTCTGCTTCTCCCTAAGTTGCACTTATGGGGGGGTGTTGGTGTAATTAATATTTAATTACACTTTAGCATAAGTTTACTTAGGCATATTTAATTCCTAAGTTATAGGTTCTTATCTTTATCTTGTTGAGCTATCTTGTTGCTCAAGATAAGATTAGGGTTATGCATCTTTGCTTTTATAAAGCAAATCATTATCTTGTAATTATTGTACTTCGAATATATCAATTTGCACATCTTTTGCAAATCTTTTCTTTTTCATTTTTCTCTTCTGTGGAAGGTGATTTTTCTGGTTTGCAATCAGATCTTGGTTTCTAACAATGAATAGATTGTGCAAAATTAGATTGCACAATTTGTGTGATTGAGGAATAGATTGAATGATCAGTGGGATTGAAGAATAGATTGATCAATTAGGAATAGATTGATCAGTCAAGGAATTGTAATTTTCTCAATCAGAAATAGATTGATCAATCAGGATTAGATTGAGAAATCAGGGGATCGTAATTTACTCAATCAAGAAAGTGGTTGAGAAAGATTAATTAATTGATTTAATTAATTCATTCATTTTGGAGTTGAAGGTGCAAATCAAGTTTGACTTTTACAAAGTTACATTAGTTTGATTTGATTTTTGATGAATGATTTGAATAGTTTGATTTACTTATTCAAATTTTTAGAGGGAAAGTGTCATAATTAAATTATTATGATTTAATAATTCAATTAACTTAGGGGAATAAAGTGTTTTTTGGCTGCTTGTCCTATTTTTGATTATATGATGAAGCAACGACTTATCTTGTAAAGGGTTTTGGGCCCCCTTCAAAACCTATTTTTCCTATAATAAAAAACTTAGGGAAATAAATTTTTTTAGTGACATAATTAAACAATTAGTGCTATTTAACTAATCAGGATGAATTAAAGTTAGATTAGGACTTCATTAAATAAATGTAATTTATTTAATTGGTTGAAATGATAAAAAAGTGAATTAATTAAATAATGTCATTTTATTCAATTAATAGTAGAAATAGGGTTTTCAGGACTTCATTAAATAAATGGAATTTATTTAGTTAGTCAAAAATGATGAAAAAGTGAATTAATTAAATAATGTGGTTTTATTCAATTAATAGGGGAAATTAGGGTTTTGGATGCAATTGATGTGAAATACATTGATGTTAGATGATAATGATGCCGATGATGTGAAAATGTCGTTTACAGTGTGTGATAGGTGTTAGGTCAATTTTACATGTCTACATTTTTCCCCTCTTTGATACAAAGTACTAGTTGCTTTGTTTCAAAGATTCTATTTTTAAGATCAAGTTTTTGAAAAAAAATTATGCCCCACTGTGTCCCGATGTTCAACGAAATGATGGTAGGACTCTGTGCTGCCCCCTCAAGAGGTTGGCCAAAAATTTCAATTTTGAGGTTAGACTCATGACACTATTCTATTTCAGTTTAGATGTGTTTAGGACAAAAAATTAGGTTTATAGGTTCCTCGTTGCTTGTTTTCGATGTTCCCCAGAAGTCCTAATGTGAACATAGGAAGGTTCCCTAATTAAAAATTAGGGTTTCCTAGGTGTAGACACTTAAAAATTTCTTGATTGATCACATTGGCTAACTAACATCATTTCATCTTGAAACCCATCCTCTTTTCGCTTAATTAATTGAATTAGCCTAGCTAATTAATTAATTTCATCATTTGCATCTATTTACCTAATTAATTCAAATAAGGTTAATTCACCTCTTTTCATGCTAACATTTCATCTCAATAAATTAAATACATCAAAGCATTTAATTTAATTCCCTAAGTCTTCTAATTTAATTAAATAACTCGAATTTATTTAATTAAATATCATTTCATCTCTCCCCCATTTATTAAATCATTTAATTTAATGAATATCACCTTTAATTCCTCCAAATCCCCTAATTGCATGATTAAACCTTGTTTAATTAGAAATTGAACTAATTTTCCTCTAGAAGGGGAATATTACCATGGAATACTCCTTATCCTCTTTTTGCACAATTAATAATTTCTTTTAATTTGCAAAATGCCTTTTATCCTCACCCAAGTGAATATTCCAAAGAATATTCTTATTCCTCCATCATTTGAAAAAGAGATATTTTCACTTAGCTTCTTAAGTAAGTTTTAACCTTTAACCTTTTGAACAAGTCACCTTTGACCTATGTGTATAGGTCAAAAGTGTGTTTGTTTGGAGCAAATGTGAACCCTTGATTAAATCCCCTCATACATTCTCATCTGTTGATGAGAATCCATGATCCATGCCTCTCACCTCCTTCATCTTTGACTTTCGATTAATCTTTTCAATCTCAACCCTCCATTCCTCATTTGCTCTCCTATAAATAAAGCACTATTTGGAGACAAATTGATCAATATTTTTAATAGCAAAATCATGTTGTTGAATCTCATCCATCTTTCAATTACAAACTTATGTTGTTGAACTCACTTGCATTCACACTCACTTTTTACTCACTTTTAGCTTGTTTTAGTTCATTTTTAGTTGCATAGTAGCTTCAAGCTTCCATTAATGGCTTCCATGAATACATCTTAACTTGTTTATAAATTAGGGATTCCATTTTTTAGCTTAGTAATTGCATAATTAGTTCATTTTTAGCATAAAACCATGTTAACTTAACTTGCATCATGTTTAATTTAGCATAAACTAGGTTTTCATCCATTTTATCACAATGGTTTCATCGATTCTCTTCCATAGAATCAATTGAAACAGGCTCACTAATCACGGGATTGGGAAAGGGTTGTTGTTCCACATCAACACAACACCAATTCCAAAACATTATAAGTTTCAAATGGGTTAGAGTAGGAATTTAACTGTTTTCATAGTTTGTAACTTTCAGTTTGTATAAATGCTTAGTTTAACTTTTCAATTTGAATGATATTGTTTGGTATATTGAGGTTTAGTGGATATATTGTGCTTCGATTCATCATGGATCAAGCGTAATTGACCCACCCTGATAATCCTCATCTCACACTAGGTAAAAAATAGGGTTTTAGAGGGTTAATATAGGTAATTAGGGTTCTAATTGCCTCATTTGTGTTTTGATCCTATAGCTAATTCTTGTCTCTGGATTTCCCATTCTATCAGTTGTTGAGGAGAAATGCCTAGGATTTAAGGATCCCCACATCGTTTGGACCTGGTTTGAGAGTTTGGATGACCCGCAGGCATCAGTGGCCTGGTATGTACCTTCTCGCTTCTCGTTTTCATCTTGTCACATTCTCATATTTCATGTACAAAGTTCCTTGAGTAAACAACAAATTTTTCATTATTTTAGTGCATTTGCATCATTTTCTACACACTTTCTAGGTTAGGAAGCTCACACTTGACTTAAACCCTTGCCTTTGCTTCAAATCCTTGCATTTGACCTAAATCCTGGCCTTTGAAACTAGCAGTTGCTCTATTTCTTTGCTTTTGCTCTTATTTCTTTGCTTTTGATAAATATTGCTAGATTTTTCCTGTTTGGAACCCTAAGTGTCATTTTTCATTATTTTGGTGTCATTTTGTGCGTTTAGAGTGAAACCCTAACATTGTGGGTTAAAATTATTGCAGGTGGTCCTTAAACCGCTGCAACCGAGGGAATGACGACCTCGGGATCTGTTTGATCTGATTATCAATTTCTATGTGTAATATCGTTGAATTGCACCTAGGGGCAATTCCACAATTTGGCATCTTTGCCTAGCATTTATGACACCTTGGAACATTAATGACATAATCCCATGGGTCAGAATTTTGTGATTCTGACTCCATGCAGACTTGTGGCTGAGCGACAAAATCCTGGTGACACATTTCTCGAGAATCTAGGCTCTAGACATGTGTGCAACGCATAGACGTCTGCATGGCATGCTAGTGTCCTGTCGGTTTCTTGAGTCAAAAATGTGGAATCTAGAATACTAACCCTTGAGACACATGTCCTAGCGGTTACATTCCACAAGTAATGACTCTTTGCTACCCTTGCAAGCATTGAAAACCCCTTTTTTGCTCTCATTTGGGGGTTGGAAGACATCACTCAAGCTTTCTTATTACTTGCTCCAATTCAAAGTTCTCTTCACTTTTGATAGCAATACTCTCACAAGTGAAGCCATGTCGAACTGAGGTCCTCCCCGCAGTAGCAACAGATCTCAAGCAAGCACTCAATGGTGCGCCTGTGTGCTCCGAAGAGGGTCTAGGCCCATGGGTAACGCTATCTCTCTTTCACTTTCCCTTCATACTTGTTCACTTACTATCTTGTGGAGCAAGCTCTACCCCTAAGTAGGTTTTGCTTTTACCACATGCTCCTTGTGGTGCAGGTTCCAATCTTGAGCAGGTTTTTCTTTCACCACGCGCTTTTCTTACTTCTTTTACATTCCTTTCCAACTTGGCTATCTGTGGAGGTGGGAACACCAAAATAGGGTTCTAACTAAGGCAGGCCCCTATACAACCACCCAAAAAATTTATCCCCATTCTTTTGTGTGTAGGTCATGAAAAGGAGCTTGGAGTGAGGATCCAGTCGTCTAGAGAAAGGTAAGCTTTCTCCAAGTATCCTTGTGTTCATTTCAACTTCTAGTTTTCTAACTAGTTATATTGTTTACCACATTTTAGGCCTGAGCTTAGAAGTAAAGCTTGTTTTTGTTCATTCGAGCTCCTGAGTTCTTTGTTGCTTAGGACACCAACGCATACTTTAGAAGACAGTGTGTCACGTTGGTGTCTAGAAACTGCGTTGATGTCTTTTTGTTGAGAGCTCCCTCTTCTGGGATAGAAATCTCCTAGTTTTTCTCTCTTAGGGTCTCTGGTGGTTTTTCCCAAAGCATAACTAAATCTTAGTTTCTTGTCATTCTGCTAATCCATTATCCTGAGGTGTATAAGGGCAGTTCATTCCTTGGTGATCTCTCGAGAAAGGAGAGACCTGTGTACAGTGAATCCCTCTTATATCACATTTTGGTGAACCCACCGTGAACATCAGATCTTTCTTCGAGATGTTGTACGTCTGTGATAATGACTACTCTAAGGAAGATTTCAATATGTTGGAAGATTCTCTAGATGACTTCTTAGAAGCGCTCTCCCCTATCTGTAAATCTCCCGCACAAATTTCCTCACGGCAAGCTGAGGAGTCAATAAATGTGATGGTGGTTTCCATGGCTCCTCCAATCCCTAAGAAACCTATCATTTACATGACCCCGACCAACTCTTATGTTTGTGGGATTTCATGTCGCAGCGATTCATCAGACCTATATTCAAGATTTGTGAAAGCCATAGACTCTACATCTTATAATGTTGTTGGGCACACATATCCTATGAGGAGTAATAAACAAAACCTGAATCAACAACCTTCCATCCCTACATCACAACCATTTGTTTCTACTCCTTTACCATCTTCTCAACCAAGCCTTCCTTCAACACCCAAACCTATGATTAAAGCACTAGGTGATTATGATCTTGTCAAGCAGCTTCCCGTTACTCCGACTAAGATCTCGCTTTGGGATTTGCTTCAAACTACTCCAGTTTACCAGGAGATGCTTCAGGAAGCTTTACAAAATATTCTCTTTCCTACCTCCACTAGGCCTATATATGTTAATGCGATGTTGGCTCATATTCATGCGGATTCACCGAATATCACGTTCCACTCACAAGAACTCCCGCCTCCAAATGTGTAGAAGCAAGCAAATCCCCTAATGATTATAATTAATGTTAACAATATCAGTATTAGGCATACCCTTTTTGACATTGGTTTGACTCTCAACATCTATGGTATGGACCTATTACCTAAGATTAAAATTGAATCATCTTCCTCAGCGGCTTCCTCCTTGTACATTCTTGGATTCAATAACGTTAGTTGCCAAGCTCTAGGTATGATAATACTACCTTTGCAGCTAGGCCCCATTACCTTACCCATGTTGATTTATGTGATTCCTGGCCCATTACTATATAACCTCCTTTTAGGGAGACCTTGGATTCATGCTATGGGTGCGGTGACTTCCACTTTACACTGTTCTTTGAAGTTCATTGCAAATAATCGAGTAGTTACAGTTAAGGAAGATCCAGAAGCTGTTCACCTGTGTGAACTGGTAGTTGTTGGTCATGCTTCGGTTGTATCTACTCTCAATAATTGTATTCCATCTTTGACTGCCAATGCTTGGCCTATTCTTCATCGATACCCTCTATGGAAGTTGTTCCTAGAGTGAGTGTTGGAAATGAAGAACCACATAAAGCAGAGGACCTTGAGTCTCCCTCGTCTGCTTCTCAAATGAATGATTTCCTTGGTGATGATTGGGGATCCTTGAATTTCTCTGAATTTTTTCGTTGCAGAATACAAGGAAAACCCCTCTTGCATAGACCTTCTAGGTACCCTTGGTGCAAAGATGGATGATGCTCCCAAGGAGTAGGAGAAGTGTGATCCTGTTCAGGAGATCATTCCTTCCTATGTTGAGGAGAGTAATCCCCCTCCTATGAAAGAGTTTAACATTTGTGAGCCTGGAAAAGAAGGTGGGGGTACTCTTGTAGAGATGTTCGACATTTGTTGGTGGAATGAAACACTCTACATGGAACCACCACCTCTTGAGGTTTCGAAAACTAGTTATAGGTTCGGATATGAGCTCGTTTCTCATTATGGCTATAGGAAAAAAATCCTAGGGTGCATTGAACAAGGAACTCAGGTCCCTATCTAGTTCAAGCCACAACAATGCTATCTGGATTTGGGATGCTCTATATAACAATCCAAGCAAAAGCCTTGGTGGAGTGTTAATATGATCTCAACTGAGCCACTGAGCCAGGTTCATCCTAAGTTAATAGAGGAAAGGGGGCAGGACGAGAAGGTCCCTCTTGATGTCTTCTCTTTGGATGAAGCACTAGAGGAATTTCTAGGTGCTTATTCCCCATTGCCTCCTTAACATCACAAGAAATGGTTCCTGTATCGCTTGCATAGTCAAGCATACTTTGGAGAGTCTGTTTTGAGTATTGATGAGGAAGATCTTGTATCTAACATTGGTAAGGATGTCATGATATCTCATCCTAAAGACCGTGGTTCCCTCCTTAAAGGAGATACTGTCAAAGTTTCTATGGATCCTAAATTCTCAAAAAAAGTGATCAAGATCGGGAAGTGTCTCTCTTTGGAAGAAGCAAATGAACACTTCGATCTCTTGCGTTCTCATCCTGATATCTTCACTTGGACGTATGAGGATATGCCCGGTATTGATGATTCTATAGTGGTTCAAAATATCATCCTATGTCTCGACGCCAAGCCTATTAAGCAGAAAATATGAAAGATCAATCCTAGGGTGGCATTGATGGTCAAAACTGAGATAGAAAAACTATTGAAAGCTGGCTTTATCCGTCCGATTGACTATTCCCCCTAGATTTTGAATATAGTTGTTATTAGTAAACTTGATGGTTGTATTCATATATGTATTGACTTCTGCGATCTTAATAAGGCTTCTCTTAAGGATGATTTTTCATTGCCTAATATAGATATGATTGTCAACTCGACTATAGGCCATGCATTACTATCTTTCATGGATGGCTTCTCGGGTTACAATCAAATTTGTATTAACTTGAATGATCAATACAAGACAACCTTCACTACCTCGTGGGTTAATTTCTATTATGTGGTCATGCCCTTTGGATTAAAGAACGTAGGAGCAACTTACCAACGGGCGATGACCCTAATATTTCACGATTTTATCCATAAGATCTTAGAAGATTACGTTGATGACATATTGGTGAAATCGATAACCTATCAAGACCACGTAAAGAACCTTCATCTTATCTTTGGAAGGCTTCGACTCTATAAGATGAGGCTAAATCCTCATAAGTGCATCTTTAGCGTTGACACTGATAAGCTTTTGGGGTTTATAGTTTCTCACCATGGAATCAAGGTTGACACAAATAAGATTGACGCCAACGTTAACATGCCTCCACCAAGGAATACCACTGAGCTGCATAGTCTACATGGGAAGATTCAATAAATTCATAGATTTATAGCTCAATTGGTTGATCGTACCCTCCCTTTCACTTGTTTATTGAAAAAGGATGTTTGCTTCATATGGGATGAAGAGTGTCAAAAGGATTTTGAGTCAATCAAAACCTATTTGGCCAATCCTCCCGTATTGATGTTGGAAATGCAAGACATACCCTTTTTGCTTTACCTTGCCATGTCACCATATTCTTTGGCAACTCTTTTGGCTCAATATGATGAAATAGGGAAGGAGAGAGCGGTCTATTACATTAGCCACCTTCTAGTTGACTATGAAACCTGTTATTCCTCCATGGAGAAGAAATGCCTCACTCTTGTCCTTGCTACACAGAAGTTGAGGCACTATCTTCTCCATGCTAAAACACACGTCATTGTAAAAACTGTTCTATTAAAACATCTGTTCTCTAGTGCTGACCTGACTGGAAGATTAGTGAAATGGGTTATGTTGCTTTCTGAGTTCAACATAAAGTTCGTTACTAAGAATTCAATAAAGGGTCAAGCGGTTGCAAATCAGCTGGTAGATGCTTCCTCATCTCGCTCCTTTCCAGGGTTGGATTTGTTTCCTGATGAAAATATTTTTGTAGTTGATCATGACCTCGAATGGAAGATGTATTTTGATAGATCGAGGTGTAAAAATAGTTCTGGAGCTGGTGTGGTTTTGATATCCCCTTAAGGTAAATCGGTTCCTCTATCCTTTCAACTAGATTTTCCCTGTACCAATAACATCGTCGAGTACGAAGCCCTTATTGTTGGCTTACGTGCTGCGATCATGCTAGGAGTAAAATGCCTTTGTATTCTAGGTGATTCTAAACTTATAAAGAGCTAGATAACGAGAATCTATCAAGCCAAGAAAAGTAAGTTGTCCCGATATCGAGACCTTGCCTTGTCCTTGCTAAAACAGTTCTCCTCTTTTACGATAGACAATGTCCCTAGGAGAGAAAATAGGCATGTTGATGCCATGGTGAGCACTACTTCCTTTGTACCTTTAGAAGAAGACACAAAATAATACCACTGCATGGTTCAAGTCCTACAGAACCTTGCGGTTCCTAACCAGCTTGAAGTTGAGTCCCTTGTGTGTTTCCATGTGGACTTTGGAGAATAGTTTTCTAATATCTATAACTACCTAAAGACTGGAAACTTTCCCAATGATGTGACAAAGAACAATCACAGTCGTATAAGAAATATTTCATCGTGTTACGTTATTCTATCTGATGTCCTTTATCGGAAAGCCTATAATGGCTTGCTTCTCAAATGTCTCACTAAAACGGAAATACCCCTTGCCCTTAAGGAAGCCCATTCAGGCTCTAGGGGTGGACACTTTGGTGGTAGATCCTTGGAAAGAAGACTGATACACATGGGGTACTATTGGAAAATGATGGAACAAGATTCCTTTGATTTTGTTAAGAAGTGCCTTCAATGTCAACAACACAGTCGTCTTATTCATGCACCTACCCAAGAATTACAAAATCAAACTTCTCCTTGGCCATTCGCAAAATGGGGATTGGATATTATTGGAAAAATATCACCTCCTTCTTTCAAGGTACATACCTTTATCATTACTACTATGGATTACTTCATGAAATGGGTTGAAGCTATTCCACTTCAATCCACAAACGTTGAAGCCATCTATAGTTTCCTCATGAACAAGATCATTTCTCAGTTTGGATTGCCCACTATGCTTGTTTCTGACAATGGTACACCATTCAAGAACAAGGAAGTGAGGCAGTTCCTCAAGAAATTTCATATTCAACATAGGTTTTCCACACTACAGTATCGATGGTCCAATGGTCAAGCAAAAGCATCTAACAAAACTCTTCAACTTATTCTTTATAAAATAGTTAATAAGCATGGTAAGGATTGGCATATTTAATTAACGTATGCTTTGTGGGCCTATCTCACAAGTGTTCAAACGGCTACAGGAACAACGCCTTACAACCTCATGTATGGTGCCAAAGCTATTATGCCTTTGGAGTTGGAAATTTCATCTTTGCGGGTTTCCCTTAAAGGGTTAATTAATGATGAAACCTATTGATTTAACTGTTTGCATCAATTGGAGATGCTCGATGCGCACCATTTACGGGCCCTCGAACATCTTAAAGCTTATCAACAATGGTTATCTAGGCAATATAATCAGAGTGTGCTTCCTAGGACCTTTAAAATAGGAGATCTGGTTCTCTATGAAAACCAGAGAAATGTAAATGTGTCGCTTGATTAGAGAGGAAAATTCAGTCCTAATTGGTTATGCCCTTACATTGTGATCTTTGTATATGGTTCAGGTGCTTATGGATTATCATCTATGGATGGAACGCCTTTAAAAGAGCCCGTTAATGTGATGCATCTACACCGATACTACGCGTAGTGTTCTATGTGTCATCTGTGTAGTGTTCTCTCTATAGAAGGTTTGTAGCACTACATAGGTTGACATTATTCATTGACACATTATGAAAATAATTTGTGTTATGATGTGACCACATGTGTGTGTGTGTCCATGCATCACATTACATCTTTTAAAGATGATTGATCATCATTATTTAATAGCATACAACCATGTGTGTTTATTAAATCATGATTAGAATCTAATGTAAGTGTACATCCATATGAGCATATAATATCCATAGCATAAACATACATGAAAAAATAAAGAACATACATATCCAAATGAACAAGGCCATGAGATCAAAATCAATGTATCCATATATATATACACGCATGTATGTATCAATGTCATGTACATGTATCAGACCACTACTATAAAAAATGAGTGGCTATTGAATATATGTCTATACAAAAGATCTACAAGTATATATGTATGTATGCATCTCGTTACAAAAATGATATACAAAAATTGATGATGAGCCTCTAATCACTATGGTGCATAGCTCCCAGAGCCCTCTGGCTCTGGAAAATTCTCTAGAACCCTTGGGAGGGGCTGGATGGTGGTCATGGAGTATGATCAGTGTGAGTGTGATACAGACAAAGCTACCCGCATCCCTTTGATCTCTCCCTATAAGGAAGAGATGGTCATCTCTGCCTGCCTCAACTCGTCCCGCAGTCACTAAACGTCTACCGGGATCACAACAGCTGATTGCCCATTGAGGTCATCGAGATGGCTCTGGAGGGAATCATGCACCTGCTTGACAGAATCATCCCTCCTCACTGTCACATCTTGCTCGATGAGTGTCGTCTACAGCTCCCCCAACAGCTGATCACGCTGTCATCAAACATTCGTCAGCTTCATAGTAAGTTGGACAATCTCCACGCCCCACTCCTCATAAGTAGTCCTCAAGCGTGCTATTGGCTCGAAACTGGGGGCATGTCATCTCGTAGATGTTGGCCAGTAAGCCTCAAGGATTGACCCCTTGATCGGCATGTCGAGGGTGACCTCCAAAATACACTATGCAATAAGCCCAACCCATCCCTGTGCATCCTCTGCAACCACAAAGAAAGAAAGATGTATCAGTATCACATGGCATGTATATACATATATCATACATAGAAAACTAAAAGCATAGAAACATAAACAACATATTCCATATACCTGGGTTCCCTGGCTACCATGTCGAGTTACGGTGAGGATCGGTGCTAGGACCTACATCACCAGCATCGGTGGTTTCTCTCATTGATGCTAGAGCCACTGTCACTGCTATAGTGGAAGCTGGTGGTGCCAAAGAGACAGGGGTAGCTGGTGGGGGATCTGACCTCCTCCGCCACCTTGGCCTTGGTGGTGTCGCATCCTCCTCCTATGGTGGCTCCTCCTCCTCACTGGCCTACTGCTGACCTCTTCACCTATCCTGTGGGGGTTGGGGTGGCAAGTCCCCCTATGGACCAGGATCCCCTCTCAGGGCACCCTCACCAAACACAGGAGCAGGACGTTACCTCTCCCCCCACCATGCGAAATCTACAGTCACTCTGACATTATTCGTTGCCACTAAGGGTGGCCGATCATGATAAGACTCATCATCATCTGAGGGGACAATACCAATAATGGTAGGGTGAGGTCGATCCCCCAGCCTCACCGCACTCCTGTAGGCCCTAGTATAAGTGGGAATGTCTGTTGGTATAGTCTGTGGTCGGCCATGCTACCGCATGACTCGACTCTAGTAGTAGAGTACTATAACATAATCTCTCTGGCCGATAAAAAAAAAACCGTTGCAGGTTCCTCAGGTACCTGCTATTGTCCACCCATCTGAAAAATCAATGGGGTCTCCATAGAACCCCATCTGCAGTAAGAGTGTCAAACTGTAAGCGCCAAACTATAGGTCTCTAAACCTCCACTGGCCTACCATGTAGTACTAGTGGGCCATGGGAATGTGATACGATCGTCACTGGAAAAAACCTACTGGCCAGGTGCACATGATGTGGGAAAAGGTCCACACCTACAAAAGTGTGCACACTGTGAGGCTACGGTACTTGTAATGCACGTACCGACCTAGCTCTTGGTAGAGGTGCGCTAGCATGTTGTGCCCCCAGGAAAAAATAGTCATATGCTCTACCATCTCCCTGATAGTGTGGATGAGGCCCCCTGTGTAGGTGCAAGCCTCGCCTGTCAATCATGATCCAAAAGGCAATGGTCACGACCATGACTTAGCGGAGCAATAGTGCAGTGGTCCTCGAATGGTCATACCAGTGTGTGTAGATATGACCCATGTCGTCACCGCTGTCAGTCCTCCCCGTGCAGTAGAGGACACCCTCCCTCTGCTCCCACGCCAATCGTGTATCGTCGAGAGCCACTTGCTATCCGCGGATGGGTAGCCTGAGGATCCGATAGACGTCTTCGAGTGTGATGGTCATCTCTCCATAGGGTAGTTGGAAAGATGATGTAGTGGCATCCCACCGCTCCATAATGGTTTTCATCATCCTCTCATGATACCTCATCTCTAGCATGGTAAACACATGCCAAAGACTAACCCACTGCAAATGAGTGACCTCATCCTCTAATAGATGGTCCCTCTACTCATGAACAAGTCAAAATGCTTGCCCTCTCAGATGCTCTCAAATCTCTACGTACTCCTATAAGAAGTCAAAAAATCTGAGTCAAAACATCAAAATTTTGCATGAAAACAAAAAATTAAATAAGACTTATGCGGACCGCGCAGACGTCTACACATCACACCTACGTCCCTAACCACCATGTTCACCTCGAAGACGACAACGCGTCTTCGAGATGACAACGTGGAGTTGGGACCCTATCACTCATTGCAGATGACAGCATGGATTTTGGATGAAGGCATAGAAATAAGATGCTTGCACACCTTGCCAATAGAAAATATGATAAAAATAAGCTAAAAATCATGAAAAACGGGGCTTAGAGACCTACCTAGTCTACCTCATGGCCCTCGGTGATGTCTTGGAATAGCTGCTTCAACCTCGATGCCTCATACTCTCTCCCGCTTAGAATTTTGTTGACTTTTCTCTCACAAAATTTAACAATTTGCTCGCAGTGAATAGTAAAAATGACCCTTATAGGGGCCCACCTAGGTATATAAAGGTCCCCCGGGGCCCATTTTTCCTAGAGCTTGTGGCTCCCTAATTTATTCTGAATTTTCCCCACCAGGATGGGGGAAAAATCAGGAGGGGGCATAAGGTCATCTCTTGATCATATTTTTCTTCTGAATCGACAAATTTTTTCTTGATCATTCCTCTCTCTGTAGTAGATTTCTTCTGATTTTTCGAAGCTGACCCAAAATTTGAGTTTTGCAGGTTAATGTTTTGGACAATTTTTCACGACCGTTCTGATGTTTTTTGTTGAGATCGGATGTTGGGGGAACCTTCAGTACTGGTTAGCTCAACTTCGATGGCCGCTATGGTCTCTCTATTGGCACGCAAATCCCTAAAATTTAAAATTTAGATGAAATTTTTCTTTTCTACTTTAGTAAGGCTGATTTTTTAAAAATCAAGCCCACTAAAGTGGGGTAAAAATGTAATATCACCGAATTGCACCTAGGGGCAATTCAATAATTTGGCATCTTTTCCTAGCATTTATGACACCTTGGAACATTAATGACAGAATCCCATGGGTCATAATTTCATGATTTTGACTCCATGCGGAGTTGTGGCTGAGCAACAAAAGCTTGGTGACATTTTTCCTGAGAATCTAGGCTTTGGATGCGTCTACGCAGCGCATGGACATCTACGTGGCATGCTAGTGTCCTGTCGGTTTCCCGATTCGAAAACATGGAATCTGGAATACTAACCCTTCAGACACGTGTCCTAGCGGTTACATTCCAAAAGTAACAACTCTTTTCCGCCCTTGCAAGCATTGAAAACCCCTTTTTTTCTCTCATTTAGGGGTTGGAAGACATCACTCAAGATTTCTTATTACTTGCTCCAATTCATAGTTCTCTTCACTTTTGATAGTAGTGCTCTGATAAGCAAAGCCATGCTGGATTGAGGTCCTCCTAGCAACAACAACAAATCTTAAGAAAGCACTCAATGATGTGCCCATGTGCTTCGGAGAAAGTCTAGGCCTGTGGGTAACACTCTCTCTCTTTCACTTTCCCTTCATACTTGTTCACTTACTATCTTGTGGTGCGAGTTCTACCCCTAAGGGGGTTTTTCTTTTACCACACGCTCCTTGTGGTGCAGGTTTGCAAGTTTTTCTTTTACCACACGCTTTGCTTACTTCTTTTGCATTCATTTCCAACTTTGTTTTCCGTGGAGGTGGGAACACCAAAATGGGGGTCTAACTGAGGTAGACCCCTATACATCCACCCAAAAATTTTCTCCTCGTTCTTTTGTGTGTAGGTCACGAAAAGGATCTTGGAGTGAGGATCCGGTCATCCAAAGAAAGGTAAGCTTTCTCCAAGTATCCTTGTGTTCATTTCAACTTCTAGTTTTCTAACTAGTTATATTGTTCAGCACACCTTAGGGCTGAGCTTAGAAGTAAATCTTTTTTCTATCTATTCGAGTTCCTAAGTTCTCTATTGCTTAGGATGCCAAAACGTACTTTAGATGACAACACGGTGCACTGGCATCCAGAAACTGCGTTGACATCTTTTGCCCGAGAGCTCCCTGTTCTGGGACATAAATCTCCTATTTTTTCTCTCTTAGGGTCTCTAGTGGTTTTTCCCGAAGCATAACTAAATCTTAGTTTCTTTTCATTCCGCTAATCTATTATCTTGAGGTGTATAAGGGCAGTTCGTTCCTTGGTGATCTCTTGAGAAAGGAGAGACCCATGTGTAGTGAATCCCTCTTATATCACACTATGTTTTGGTGTGAGACCTTCTAGATGTAGCCGAGCTTCGTCATATCTGTTGCATGCCTGCCATCCAGACTCATGGAACGATGATGACCGTGCTTGTGGAGCGGTGGCATTATAAGACATCCTCGTTTCATTTACCTACAGGAGAGGTGAACATTACACTTGAGGATGTGTGGAGGATTCTCTGCATTCCTATCCATGGTGAGCTCATGACATACCATGTTCGATGGGGTACTCGTGACATGTGGCATGTGTTGGGTGTCAGACACTTGGAGGTTCGACAATTTGAGATTGATTTGTCTAAGTTTGTTGGCAATGCAGACCTTGTTTCTCTTGTCCTTTGTGGTTTAATTTTGGGACTAGTTGTTCCCGATAGGAGAGGTCATGAGTTCCCTATTGGATGGGGTATTTTCATTGAGGGTATGTTTGAGCATGGGACCAGATATGCATGGTGTCTGTGTCTTCTCACCCACCTCTACAGAGATATGCACAAGGTTGTATATCAAGGAAGGAAATCTATTTCCATAGGTATTTCTCTTTTACATATTTGGGCCTGGGAGCACATTGCAGTTGCTCGACTTGATGGGATATAGGATCGTACTCTTGAGGATCTGTACTCATATCGTTATGGAGATTTCTTACATTACACCCTGCCTAGAGATCTTCCATACTAGCGTTGTGAGTTTGATGAGATGCCAAGTTTTTTTTGAAGACCTTATATGGATTGTGAGGCATGGCCAAAGCATCCAGAGCATCTTGTTTAGTGTCAACAAACCTGATGGTTGATTGGTCACTCCCACTCTCTACTAGAGCATTACTTACCAGACAAAGTATGATATCAGTTTGGAGAGAGACAGGGTCAGTTTCCTAATACTTATGAGGCTCGGTTCGGTTGGACCACTAGGGAGGTCTATGTATGGGGTCACCAAGCAGATATAGATGTTTCTATTGCTTAATTTAGAGCACTTTCCCCAATTTTTTGGGGTTGTAATGCAAAGGAAGGATTATCTAACTCAAAACAGACCCAAGAGGCTGATTAGGGCTTCGTTCAAAACTCAACTCCATTGTTGCTCCTAGATTTAGCTTCATGACTACTAACAAAAGGTTTCATAAATAGAATTGTTTCAACTTGGGACAACATAAATGAATGGAAGACTTTTCATGGGTCTTACAACCTTGAATCACAAACAAAATGAGATGACAAACAAAGCACCATCGAAGGAACTACAAATTTTGCAACGTTCAACCTAGGAAAGATGGTTCCAATATAACAAAGAAACCCTTAAAGAACATTCAAACCATAATTAAAAATTGGGAGACCTTTCATAAACATCTTGGACATGTTTCCAATGAGCTTTCCAATGCATAGATGCAATCTAGACTCCTACATGCTTGTGCAACAACATTTCCTTAACTGTCTTGACATAATTCTCTTGGGACAGTCAAAATAAGACTCAAAACCAATTCTTCAAGGAATTCAAAAATCTTGATATAGGTTTTAAAATACTCTTAAAACACTAATAAACACTCACCACTTCCAAACTTTGAGAAATAATGCATGGGTTTTAGCTAATAAGCACAAAATAAGGGTTTTACACTGTTTTTCATGCTTAACTGGAAACAGACTGGTGAATATTCCATCAAAATATGAGAATATTAGGACCTCCCACCTTGAAAATATTGAAGAAAAAGCAAAAAAATAATTTTGGGTCAATTTTTAGTATTTTTGAACAATGGAATCAAAAGATATCACATTTTGAAAGCCCATGGGTTACCCTAGCTAGGGTTTGGGTAGATTTTAGAAACATTGTTATATCTTCCTTATTACTTAATGAAAATTCATGCCACCACTTGAAAATGAAATAATATTCATCACACTACAACATGTAATGGACTCCCAATCAGTATAAATACCGTACATTTTGTACAAGCTATCAAAATGTGCTATAACTACAAAAAAACACCAAAAAAACTTCATTCCATTCACTCCAAGTTTGAAAAATCAATATAATAATGCTTGTCTTTGACCATTTCAGCATATTCACGATTTTTTCCAACCATTTACAATTTATTCCCACATTATAACAATTGCATGTAACTGAAAACCACATTTTTGACAACTTTCTAAAAAAAGTTGCATGACAATTTGGCAACTTTTGACATTTTTTTGCAATTTTCCAACTTTTCCCACCAACAACTAAACCCACAACCAAAAATGAATTGAATACATAGGAGATGGTCATAAATGAACTTATTAACCACTAAAACCCATTAGCAACTAAAAAAACCAAAATTACAAAAATGAGCAAAAATGGACTTCTAGTGCTCCTGCACCATACACCCAAGGGGAAGAAAAACTCAAGTCCCACTTGAGTGCAGGTGTGCAATTGTATTCTTCATCTTCAAATTCTTGAGAACCTTCTTCATTACCTGCAACAATATCCTCTTTGTAAGGGTACAATTCTAAGACTAAATCTTCAACCTGGAAATCAACTACTCTTCTACTCACAACCGCCCTTTGCTTAGATATGCTAACTCCAATTTGTAGCTGCTCCCTGCCTTGTTGATGGACTCTTTGCATTGTAATAGAAATTTTCTCTCCTTTACTAAATTCTAGATCCCCATTAGGAATGTCTTCATTGGTAGATTCTTGAAGACCATGCTCTTGAATCTCTACAAGGGTAGGTTCTGAAAATGATTCACCAACACAAGTTCTTTCCCTTCCATCCAACTCATGTGTATCTTTTTTGTTCTTGAAAAACCATGGTTCACATTCAACTTTAAAAGTGTACAAAGGGAGTTCAACAATCCTCTATTCCAAACCTAGTTTCATTTTGGCCTTAGGTCCTTCACTCCTCTACCTCTTGCCATCCAACTAAGAATCCACATCCAAAAGGTTATGGTGCCCTGATCTTGCTACATAATTTGTACCTTTGTTACCACTACTCAAATTATGAAAAGACTCATGCATTTCATCTATGTCATGTTTGTAACACTTATCCAATGATCATTTCAACATATTAACTACTGATTGTAGGGGCTTGGTCTAAAATTCAACAACATAAACTTTGTCTCCCAAATCTGAAATGTTTAGTTCTACCTTCTCTATGGAATTTGCACCATGAATAGCCTTCTTCCTTTCCTTATCTATATCAGCCACACCATCTTGGATTGGGTTGCATTCATTTTATTCACCAAATTGGGTTCATTTTATTCACCAAATTGGGTTGCATCTCCATGTGCCAATTGCAAATACTTAGCATCTCTAACTAAACTGAAAGTTTTTCCTTCCCATTCTAGCAACGCTATATGAGGATTGATACCTCTCCTTGGGATTTCATCTACCATTATATCAACATGCTATTGTAACAAATCTTGGATCTCTAATGGTAACTTATCAACCCTAGTTGTTGTCATAATAGTCCTAGGTCTGGTTATTCTTGCAAAACCCTTGTCCTCCTTTTCTATGGTTTGTACAAACTCCTTCTCACTTCCAACATTATACTAGTGCCCACTTGTGATTTTTGAGTTTCTTCTTTCAAAGGTGTCAAAGTGTAAGAAACCCCATCCTTCTCTATGGAATAAGTTTTTTTCCTACCATCATGTTTGGAATTTCTATCATACTACCATGGTCTACCAAGAGGTAGATGACAAACATCCATGGGAATGATGTCACACAAGACCTTGTCCTTATAACCCCTATATGAAATTATACCCAACATTGTACATTCACTAACACTTTTTGCCCTTTGTTTAACCAAGAAACTTTGTATGGAGTTTCATGAGCCAATCTTTGCAACTTTAACTTCTCTACCATTTCAATAGAAACCAAATTACCAGTACTACCAGAATCAACAACTTTGCAACATTTACCTTGGAATTTGCATGTAGTCCTGAAGAGTGACTTTATTTGAGGTGGTTCTTTCTCCATGGGCACTTTGATCAAGGTCCTTCTCATCAACACGAACTCTCCAACCTTTGTTTCTACATTTTGTGATGGTGAATTAACACTTTTAGTATCATCTTCTCCTTGTGCAATTTGATTTCTCCTTTCACTTCCAAAAGAAGTAGTTGACTGTTCCTCAGGGAATTTCCATGCTTGATGGCCTACAAATTTATTGCATTTGTAACACTTTTCATTGAAGTCACTTGATCCTCCTCTATTGCCAAATCTTCCTCTAAAATTTGATCTACCTCCCCTAAAATTGCCCCTTGAATCAGAAGTTTGTTCTTGAGCATTATTGTCTCTCCTTGACTCTCATGTGACTTTCTTGAATCAACAAATGACCCTCTTCCTCTAAAAATTCTCCTTCATCTACCTCTACTTTGCTTTTCTTGTCTCATCAACTTGTCTTCCATGTGACCTAATCTAATGCTTAGTCTATAGAACTCTTCTATATATGTCTTCACATCCGTGTCCTTTTACTTCAAATTTTGCAACTCTCTATACAACTAAATAGAAGAATCAATAGGTAAGAATTTACCTTTCAATTTTGCTACCATTATATCCCATGATGTGATCTTTTCCTTACCCTTCTTCTTCCTCTCTTCTTTTACATAGTCCCACCATAGGGATGCATGTCCTTTTAGCTTTGTTCTTGCCAATTTCACTTGTTTCCCCTCAGGTATCTCCTCAAACTCAAAATATTTATACAAGTCTCCTATCCAATCTAGGAGTTCCTCTCCATTCAAACTCCCTGGATACACTGGAAGATCTATCTTTACCTTGAAACCATCACTCTTAACTATCTTTAGCAATCTCTCCAACCTTCTTTCCTAAACATCTCTTTCTTCTTTGTATTCTTTTGGGGGTGGATTCTCACCCATTTCTTCATCTTCTTGGTCACTCAAATCTATTGTGACCACTCCTCTTCTCCGGTTGGTCTCAACTGATGTGAGTCTTGCATCAAGGCCTTCTTGAATGGCTCTCAACTCTATGGCAAGAGAATCGCTCACCTCTCTAACAATCCTTTCCACATTTATCCTAGGAGGCATCTTGGAAATTCTTCAACTCAACTTATCTGTACCTTTACTGATCTCCCCCTACTCTGATACCAATTTAATGTGGAGGAAGGATTAACTAACTCAAAACAAACCCAAGAGGCAGATTAGGGCTTGGTTCAAAACTCAACTCCATTGCTGCTCCTAGATTCAGCTTCATGGCTACTAACAAAAGGCTTCATAAACAGACTTGGTTCAAAAACTTGAGGCAACATACATGCATGACAGACCTATCATAGGTATTACAGCCTTGAATCACAAACAAAATGAGATGACAAACAAACCACCATCAAAGGAACTACAACTTTTGCAACGTTCAACCTAGGAAAGATGGTTCCAATATAACAAAATCAACCCTTAAATAACATTCAAACCACAATGAAAACTTGAGAGACCTTTCATCAACATCTTAGACATGTTTCTAGTGAGCTTTCCAATGCATATGCAATCTATACTCCTACATGCTTGTGTAACAACATTTCCTTAATTGTCTTGACACAATTCTTTTGGGACAGCCAAAATAGGACTCAAAAACCAATCCTTAAAGAAACTCAAAACTTTTTATATAGGTCTTCACATACTCCTAAAACACTAATCAACACTCACCACTTCCAAACTTTGAGAAATAATGCATGGGTTTCAGCTAACAAGCAAAAAATGAGGGTTTTACATTATTTTTCATGCTTAACTTGAAACAGATTGGTGAAGATTCCTTCCAAACACAAGCATATTAGGACCTCCCACCTTGAAAATATTGAAGAGAAAGCAAAAATAGAATTTTGGGTGATTTTTTAGCATTTTTGAAGGGTGGAATCAAAAGATGTCACATTTTGAAATTACCTTGGCTAGGGTTTGGGTAGATTTTAGAAAAATTGCCATATATTCCTTATTACTCAATGAAAATTCATGCCATCAATCATAAATGAAATAATATTCATCACACTACAATATGAAATTGACTCCAAATCAGTATAAAGAACGTATAGGCTATACAAGCTATCAGAATGTGCTGCAACTACAGAAAAACACCAAAAGAACTTCATTCCATTCACTCCAAGTTTGAAAAATCAATACAATAATGCTTTCCTTCGACCATTTCAGCATATTCATTCTTTTTTCCAACCATTTAAAATTTATTCCCACATTATAACAATTGCATGTAACTGAAAACCACATTTTTGACAACTTTCTAAAAAAAGTTACATGACAATTTGGCAACTTTTGACAATTTTTTGCAATTTTCTAACTTTTCCCACCAATGACTAAACCCAAAACCAAAAATGAATTGAATACATAGGAGATGGTCATAAATGACCTTATTAACCACTAAAAACCATTAGAAACTAAAGAAACCAAAATTACAAAAATGAGCAAAAATGGACTCCTAGTGCTCCTGCACTAGGTTGGCCGGTGGGTTTAGCAGATTCAGGAACCACACCTGATTTTGATTGGTGGTGGGAATGACACATGCCTTTGAGATTCATAGATCTTGGGGGTGATCCTGCATTTGGTAGAGTAGGCATTACAAGTTGACGCGGGGAGCGACATCACATTGAGGTTCTTGTAAATAAATATATTCGTCTACATATCTTCAATTTCCTACTTTCACATTTATGTGAGTTGGTTGCTTTAGTGGGTTTCCATACAGACTCCCATGCTACCCCAATGACAAGATTATTTTGATGGAGTTGTACAAGAAAATAATTGAAGTGCATAGCAAGTAGATGGAATCCCACAAGCCAGGATTCAAGTTTCCATTGGCAATTGGCAAGTGTTCCATTTAAAATTCTCCTAAAGCCAAAGTTGTTGAGCCTAAAATGCAGTTGGTCACATTGAAAATATTTAATAGAAGGCTTGATTTTGATTATCGAGGTATGAGAGATCGAATCAAGAAGGCCTATACACATGTGCACCAAATTGAGGATGTATGGGTTGATTTTTAGACAGATGAAGAGATCAGAAAGTTGAATTATTGCAGACTCACATTGCAGCAGATTGTAGAGTTGGATTAGGCTGACATTCCCGAAGACATGGAAGAAAAAGGTGACATCTTAGATCCAGACTATGAAAAGAAAAAAATTGCAATATTTCCTCTCCCTCCTATTCAATCGTCTTAGAAAGAGGTAACCTTGATCCAAGAAAGATTTGAACCTATTGTTTCTAACACCAATGTTTGGTTACAAGAAAGGGGAATTTAGTTGAAATGTTTTCTCATTGGGTCAGAGGAGGAGACTAAAGATCTTGTTGGTAAGAAATTTGAATTTAGAATCAAGAATAAGAGAGATGTTCCAAGTTCAAGTAGGCCATCTAAACCAAAAATCAATTTTGTGGTCAAGGGTGGTAGTAAGAAAAGTAAAAAGACCATAGAAGGGCCATCTACTGAAGGACATGAGGAGTCTGTGCAAGAAGAGAGGAAAGAAAAGGAAGAACACCACAAGGAATCAAAAATGTCTCCCATGAGAAAATTATATAAGAACTTCCTATCTCTTCTTCCCCTATTATCACTATTTCTCCTACTCCTCCTCCTATGACTTCACCTCTTCCTGATATTCCTGTTACAATAGCTGATCAATCTTTTCCATTTGTTATAGTCACTCCTAAAAAACCTATTCATATTCCCCCCTCAGTATCAATCCAAACCATACATTCATCCCCTTCAAGGTCTATTTTTGAAAGTCCCAAAGATGGTTTGGATAATGTGTTAGGATCTCCAATATCTTTGTCAAGCTTGTCTTCTCCATCTTTTGAAATTACATCTCATTTAGACTTAGCACAATTCATGACTAAGTCTATTCAAGTGTCAAGTGTTGAGATTCTTAGTGTTGTTTTAATTGACATTGCTCCTATTTTTACAACAACTTTGTGTAAGTGCAACAACAACATCTCAAACAATGGATAAAAATCTAGTTTAGAGCTCACTATTCCCACCTTGGCTCTCATCACAAACACCAAAGAGGAGAAAATAAGCCATCTTCCCAAATTAATTCAACTTCACGCAACTTGTACCTACAAAAACAAGGACCAAAAAGAAGGAAAAGACTCTCTCAAAGTTATTCAAAAAAGGGGTAACAAGTATGCAGAGGTGGCATAACCTCCTCCAGATAAAATACAAGAAGAGGTGGATATATTTGACTATACTGTAAATATGGTTGAATTGGGAAAGATCAATCATGAGACTATGAAAGCATATGCCCAATCTACATTGAACACTCTTATCAAGAAGTTTTATGCAATCAAGAAAGTGAAGGATCAATATAAAGTAAATACAAAACAACTGACGACTGTGCTACAAAAGATTACCCAAACTTCTGAGTCTATTGAACCAGTGATTGTTAGTATTGAGGACCCTATGATCTAGAAGGTGGAGAAGGTGCACACAAGGGGTAGAGTGGTTGGTGAATTCCTAGACTAGATGGTTGCAAAAGGTTCTAAACTCTTGATATCTTCAGTTAAGAAAATGAAAAGGATGGAATCCCTAAAATTAAAGTTAGATAAAATTGTTGATGCTTTTGCTCAAGAAAAGGAAGATATGGAAAATAGTTTGAAAGATTGGGTCAAAATAAAGGAGCTCAAACTAGATACGTTGGTGGAAGCTAAAATCACTCCTGATCAATATATGTATGTAAAGGTGAAAGAAACTATGATACATAAAGTGAATGTCCTCAAAGATTTGATTGATAACTTGCAAAGTGCTCGGGAAATCGGTCGGGATAGCAATTTGAATCTTATCAATAAAGTTGAAGATATTCCTTGTAAGTTGTGTGATGATAATGATAAGGTCCTCTCTTCAAATATAGTTGTCCAAGAATTTACTAGAATGATCCAAAAGGATTTTGAAGAGCAATCCTTTTCAGTGGCTTCAATGGATAAGTTGCTAAATATTCAATTAACTTTGGACAACTTAAAATTATTTTTAGGAAGGCATGATGAAGCTTGTGATACACTGAAGGAGTCAATCCTAAGAGCCCTTGTCATTGTTAAACATACTTCAGGCCTAGATAAATATGGAGTCCATGCCATCATGGAGAATTATGATGATTTTCTAATGAAGGAAGTTGGAGAAGGTTGAGTTTTACTTATTTTAGTTTTTATCATTTTCATGATTTTTGCAATTAGTTCTAGACAATTTACATTTCATTTTTAAAATTTCAATTACATGTAAAAATAGAGAAGTCCCAAATCAAATTGGACTCTCATGTTTGAATAAGTCAAAGTAGTTATTTGTTTTCCTAGATTAACTCTCAACTCTCCTCTCTATATATGAGGGAATTCTTTTGTATTAAGTACCTTTTAATCTTATGCAACGAAGTGCTACCTAAATTGTAACTCAACTTTGAGACTTTGTGTTCAAATTGCAAGTTCATTTTTTGTTAATAAAAGGAGGAAAAATTTGGTTTCAACCTTTGTTTTGAATCAAGTTTGTGTGAGTGAGAATGTTCTTACGTCATTCTTGCCGATTTCTCTTATTTTTAATTGGATAAGTAGTAATTATTTCTTATGATTGGAAGGATGTTCACTATAAAATATATAAACTTTGAGTTATATTGCTTACTTGAAATTGTGTGTTGTAAGTATTTCTTGGTGAAATATTATCAATACTTTTGGCTTGAACTTATTTACTTTGTGTGTAGATCTATTGGTGAAGTGGGTTGATAGACTTTGTCTTGCAACATATGTCATTTGTTACTTCAAAACTATTGTAGAAGGCAACAAGAAGACTTTGATATTTTGTGTGTCTTCTAGTTAATTATAATTTAGTTATACTGGTACTCTTTGATTACTCTTAAGTTTAATTGAGAATATTGGTGATTATTGCTTAGGTAGATATTTAGAGGTGTAAATCATTATATAATATTACCATGGAACATCGTAAACATCTTTTTTGAAAGAAAAGAAAATTATGAATGTAACACACCCACATGGTTAAAGCTAGTGTAAATACTTTTAGTTTAGCGTAGTTTACTCTTTGTTCCAATAAATAGTAAGAAGGGAGCTTCCCATTTCTGAGAGGAGAGAACATTCCCATCATATTTGTGGTTGAAATCCTTATTTTTTAATTTGTAAAGGGATTACAAAATATTTACCCAACATAACTAATCTAAGATTCTATATGTTGTTTTCCATGGGTTGAATTTTGATTTAGTAGATGAAGATGGAGATCTTTATATGTAGGATAATATTAATGAAGCCTTCATTGAACAATATATTGGCATAGATGCAAAAAAATCATATGATTTAATTGATTCTCTACAAGAAGAAGATAATAATTCCTCTAATAAAAATTAATAAATTCCTATAGTCATGATGAATAGATCTTTCAAATCAACAGGATTTATGAGAACCAAAGGTGTATTTAGAGTAAAAATCCCATGTATGTATAGACCTTATTATTATTCCAATGATGGTGAATGTTCTACTTAATCCTATCAATCTTCATACTCTTTCTATCTTGATAAGCCTAGGTTTAGTGCATTCAAAACACATAAAAAAGAAGTTAAATCAAAACCTTTAAGCAAGTTTGGAAAACCTAAAATTGAAAAGGCCTTAGAAGAAATAGATGATTGTTTTGAATATTGTTCCTTCATTTTTGTAGAATCCTATAATCCTCTACATTTTAATTAATTTTTTTTTATCTTTCCATTCATGATCCCCTTGAAAAAATTTCAATAAAAATTCAAGAAATTGAAGAAGAAAAACTTGTAGAAAATAACCCAAAAATAGTTGATCTTACAAAAGTGAAACTAGCTCTCACCACATTACCATATCCCACCCCATATTAGTGTTGAAGTCAAGAAGACACTGAGAGGGGGGGTGAATCAGTGTCTTAGACAAATTTTAACTTTTGCCTTGAAAAAGAATTGAATAATTTATGCTCTTAATACTTCAATGATAAATACACTCATGAATTGAATGCAATCATTAAAGAACTGAAATAAGAAATATTAAAGAAAACCAAATATCATCACAATCATGAAACATTATCTCATCAAAACAATGAGACCATAAGACAAATAACTTGATGAGTGGAAAACCCTCTAGGGATAAAAAACCACTCCAGAAATGATGCCTCACTCGCTTAATCTGAAAACTTTATGTTTACAATGCCTCACTAGCAATACTATCTCACTAATAGATTTCAAATGCCTCACCGAAAATAAAACAATTCCTCACTGGAAAAAATGGCCTCACTGGCCAAAGAACCTCATTGGTTACAAGAATGCCTCAGTGGCATACACACATTTTCCTCATTGGCATACAAACATCCACCTCACTAGCAATGATCAATCTGTCTCACTGACTTGATCATTTTAACTTCATCATACATTTCTCAATAAAAAATTCAACTATAGAGGATCACTTTGTTTCTCTACAAATCATGTTTCACCTCTAATCTAATACACTTAATATCTTAAAGATTCATTCACTGGAATCTCTAAAATATCAAATATACTAGTTATACACTCTGTTTTGCATCATGTTTGCAAAACTTCAATTACAAAATTATGTTTACACATTCAGCATGATAACTCTGTTAAAAGCACCGAACATCAAACAGTGATAAATTAATGTTTATATAAACATTCCATGAATGGTAACTGCCTTTCAGATAAATGCCACACGTAATCTGTTAACTTTCATCAAGTAAAACTAAAAACTTCATAACTGATTATGTCACCGTAGTCTCTTTGTTTTACCAAACATAAAATATTGTCAATTAAATAAACATTATGCATTGTAAGCTTTTGTAATATGCTCTTATATACAAGGTCGACATCGTGCCCTACCAATGGAGTTTTGTAGACAAAACAATAAACCCACATATATAAAGAATAAGAGATTCTATGTGACACCATAATGAATATGAAGACCACAACAAAAAAAAATCTTTTTGCTTCAAAGTAAGAATACTTGCTTGAGAAACAATGTTACCGGAATGAAGCATGGAAGTTGGCCAATTGAACAATTTGTGCCTGAAACCCATTTTTATTTCACTATTAAACCACCTGAAGTTGAGCATTGTCACTTCAAATACCTCCAACATCATCATTTTATTGTAACCCTAAGTTTCTCGTTCCCTAACTGAGCACTCCAAATAATGATTTCACAAAGAAATGTATTGCTTTTACAAAATGTATCCGAAAGGTTTCTACCTTCCAAAAATTTGTCATGTGCTAAAATACTAAACTCGACATGTGCCTTATTGACCACACAAGTTGTCCTCATTAATATACCTAGCTATTCCCATGATATGCTCAAAAGAATTTCCTTCATAGAGACGTTAGCAAGTACAATGTTCAATATAAGTACTTTGCAATAATCAATGAAAAAATGACTTTAGAAATAAAAATCATGTATATGCCATAAGGTATGAATACTATCGATGGATTTTATTTCCCATTTTAACTTCAAATACCTTGGAATTAATATAAAAAAAATAACACAACCTTGTCCTTAGGAAGAATCACCTTGAACCAAAAATGCTATTGTCTTTTTTCATTAAAATGAAACTTTTCTAATCACATATGTCATGTGTCATATACCATGGAAACCAAAGTGTAACTCACCAATTTCATTCTGATCAAGAGAAAACACCAACTCACCAATATAAATATGATCACATGTACAACTTTTTTATCAAACACAAGTCTTAGCTACCATCACAATATCATTGTATTTATGAAGTTGAAATAGAACTGTAAAGTGCCATCACAATGTCACTGTAATAGTGACTTAAGAAGCCAACCAAGCTGTTTACTAACAATGCCATCTATGAAAATATGCCATCAACCTTTATAATGCATTGTCATACTGAAACGGAACATGTCATGCCCATGTATCAAATGAAATGTTAGGTGATACCATATCAATTCCATGATCATGCACTGTAATACTAACTGAAATGTCAGTATTCCTGTCAAATACCTATCATCAAGTGGCTTTGTGTGTCTTTGACATCAAGGGCAACAATTGTGAGAGCCAAAAAACTCCCCCTTTGGCCTTGATGGAAAAACACCAAAGCTCTCTCCCCCTTTTTGCATCAAGAGACAAAGGGTTGCACAAAAAAATAGATGAATCAAGTGTAACATAGAAAGAAATGGAACAATAGATCCTATAATAGTCACTCTATGTGCGCTAAATTGTGCAACAGTCCTGTAAAGATACATATCCAACAGATAGAATAAATAGAGCAATGACCAAGAAAATTCAGAACTCAAATATAGTGGATAAATATGAAGGTTGTAACAACCAAAATATGATTACCAAAAATCTGTAACCTCAAATGTAGAGTCACCAAAATCTTGCAATTGAACACAGATCATGGAACAACAACATTCCAAGAATATACCCATGATATATAGCAGCAAAGACAATACATAAGTAATCCTGATATCCATCATGAAGGGAAAAAATTGTAGGTTGCCTCATTAAAATCTGATCAACACAAAGTAAGTGTCAAGATAATAAAAAAAAAAATGAGTATGAAGAGTTGTCCTTGCTATCTCTAATGAGATATAAAAGCCATAAATCTATATGTCACTATTCTGTATGTATGATCATTGAACAAGAAAACATTAGTATAACGTATAATCATCTCATAAACCAGGGATGAAATATGAACAAAGAAGCTCCCCCTACTTAAATACATAAGATGAATCAAAGACTTCAAACCTGATCAAGCACCTATAATGCAAGTTGCAAATCCATGTTACCAAGAAGTCTTTTGTTAATCAATAGTCCATCAACTAGAATTATAGTGTTGTTATAAAGTAAGAAAACAATGATACTAACATTATAAATATTAACCCATAACTGTTGGAAAGAGACACTGCAAAAGTCATTTGGGGTTTTCATTGATGGAAACCCTAGTCATTGATTCGATCCACATGTTAGTATTTGATCATACTGGAAGTCAGATCAAAGTTTTGTGATTAACTGTCAAGCAAGAACAGAGCATCCGAAAAAATTGTGTTCATCGATTCATATGCAATTTTTTGTTATCACTTTGAGTTGTGGATCTCAGGGAAGTTCGTTCAATGTATAATATGTGTTATCCTTGAATCTTAGAGCCTCGTATCGATCCGTGTGCAAGTTAGAAGATTTGGTTGATTAATTTTCTAATTATCAGTGCATGAAGGCCGACTAAGTGAATGTAGCATGTTGCGGATATTCGAGGAGTAATTGTTTAAGTGTTTTTGTGTTCAAGCATGTTAATTTGGGTCCTCACTATGTTGTGGCCAACTTTGGTTGGTGCGCATTGAAAATTATTTGTGGATTGAGCCGACAGTTTGTAAATATTTTCTATTTTGTTGAAGCCGACATGTAGCGATTAAATCCTTAGTAGCGGATATATATATTAAGCAATTGTTTATATAATTTTGATGTATGTACAAAGTGTGTTGATGTGTGTTGCGAAAGTCATAAGGATTATAGAGAGATTATGCATAGTTTCACTTGTGCATAAAAGGATTTGTGATGCGAATTAAAGCAGAACAAAGCAGAAGAGCATAATCAGACAGAAGGTCAAGAAATTGATTAATGTGCTTAACCAAAACTATTCTCAAGCATTTGTAGATGCTATTTCATAGTTCACCACTCCAGTTGTCTTTTGACATTGATTATAAGGAAATGATCCTTTCTTTTTTTGAGCAGTGAGCTCTAGGCAGTGTGCCTGAATGCAAGTGCATTCCCATTTTGTAAACATCTTTTTGAGTATACTCAGATCATATTGTGGATTGACCTCCATCATGGTTTTTACCCTAACAGGGTTTCCACGTAAAAAATCCCTGTGTTATGGTATTGTGGTTGTTTGTTTTATGTTCATGCATCGTTCTCTTGGTTGAATATTATAAGTGCTTTACAGATCAAATTAATAAAGTTAAAAATTGCAGAACACTGATTCACCCCCCTCCTCAGTGTTCCTTGATTCCAACAATTGGTATCAAAGCCTAGTTCCTCGAAAGAAGTTTAACAGCTTGGGGAAGATCTTGGAAAGTGTTTCAATGGATTCAATTAGTCTTCAACAACAACTTTTGGTGGCCCTAGATGATATTGATCAGTCCAAATATGAAGTCCAGGAATTGCAAGCAAATCTCATGAATGTTGAAAAATTCATTGAGTCATTGAAAGATAAAATTAATAAGTCCAGGGAGAAGAGAAGGGAACTCTGTGATCATGTCAAGCAGAAAGAGAGTAAGAGAATTGAAGATGAACACCTGAGTCAAGCCCTGAAGGAAAAGACTGGGGAATGTAAAAAAGTTTGCCAAAGATAATGTAGTCCTAAATCATGAGATGAAATCTATTATGATGAGGATGACCAAGGAGATTGAAGACAAAAATAATAATGAAGAGAATCTTGCTTAGTCCTTGAAAGAAAATTTTGAAGAATACAACCGAAATACTGATGGATTCAATTAGTTGGAGCTTGAATTGGAACAATCTAGAAATAATGAAGAAGAGCTTGAAAAGCAGACTGTTGATCTCAGAGATGAACTTGCTACTACAAATGAATTCAAGGAGAAGTTCAAGATTAGCTCAACCAAGCTTGATGAATTGATTAAAAGTTAGAAGACTGAAGGTGACAAGCGAGGCCTTGGATATGAGAAAGGAGAAAGCTCTGAATATGGACAAAGGAGATTTAGGCAAGGAAATCAGATGAACAAAGCTGGAAGGTATCTGGTAAGACAACCTAATGCTCAAAGGTTCAATGGTTACTATTTTGTTTGCAATAAATTTGGTCATATGGCTACTCAATGTAGAAGCAGAGTGAATCCAAGTGGTTCATCATTCTCAGGTCAGTGCTTTAATTGTAATAAGTATGGTCATAAGTTAGTTGAATGCAAAAGTATGTCAAACAACTTTTATAGAGATGTCAGATGTTATACATGCAATAGATTTGGCCATATTGCTAACCAGTGCAGATCAAGAGAAAATCAATGGAACAACTGGTTTGGACAAAGAAATTTGGTGTGCTATAATTGCAAAAAATTCAGTCACATTGCTAGATTTTGTAGAAGCAGAAAGGGTCTTGTAAATCAAGGGAAAAACATGCAAAAGGATGAAAAGGGAAAAGGAAAAGTTACTACAGATCAGATCAAGAAGCAAATGAAGAAGATATGGGTGAAGAAGAGTCCCTCTGATGTAGGAAATGATTCCGCACCAAAACCAAGATCTGGTAATTCCTCCAGGAATTAGATTAAGTCCTCTAGCCTAGGGGGAGTTCTCAAGAAAATTCTTCAAACCCCCTACTAGTAGTTGGTCCTGGATATGGATGAGTGCAGTGATTGCATTGATGATCTACAGATGTTGCTGAAACAGTTGGAGAGAGTATTTATGCAAATTTGAAGGTTCGTAGAAGAGTTATCCTTCATAGAGTATGGAAATAGGGTATCCAGATAAGTTAGGGAAAAAGAATTTATTGCGACAAAAGGTTAGGTGTGCGAATGATAAAAGTTCATTTGTATCCCTTATTTTTCACTTTGCATTTTGAGAAGAAGAAGTTTGGAGAGCTGTGAAGCGAACTTTGGCAAAGTTTGGTGAAGATTCAAGTGTGAAGGCGATTCGGCGATCAAAACCCAATCCGACGAAAGGTATTTATTAGGAAAACTTGTGAACTTGTGAATTTGTGAAAATGGTTGCTCCATTGGTAGTTGATATCAAGGATAGACCCCATCCAAAATTCAAGTGGCATCCTTTCAAATCTGTTGAGACAGAGCCCTTAGGTGCATTTTCATCTGTTTCGCATAGCGTCTTGCATATTGAAGACATTAGGGCATACATTCATGAAAATATTGAGGAGTTAGGAAGCTCATAGTTGCTGAATTTGTATACAAATCATATAGTTGGAGAAGATTTCAAGGTATAGCCCGAATTCAAGACCTTAGAGGAGAATAAATTCACGTAGATTGTAAAATTTCCTATGTTTGAAGAAAACGAGTGGATTCGGTATATTTTGAGCTGAGTTCATGTTGAATTTATGTGGTTGAGTCAACCTTTTAAGATTACAAAAGAATCCATAAGCGTTGTTATTGGTTTAAATTCCTCTGGTGGGTTGCCGATCTTGAAGTTTGTGAAGAATCAGACAGTTACTGATGGAACTGGTTTAGTGTTTGATAAAAGAGCTATGAAAATTGATGATATTATTGAAGTGGATGTTGGATTTGCATCTATGGTCATTGGTTACAAAATATATCATTCCAGTTGGGATAATTTTGTATCTGGTATAGCTATTTATGCAACATATCAGATGGTGAAGGAGAATGCAAAGTATGATCTATGTGAGTTACTCCGAAGTCAGCTAATTGAGAATCAAGAAAGATAAGAAGAATTCCTTTAAGTATGGTAATATGTTGTTGTGTTTGTTCTTCTACTTTATGAATGAAGTTCTGGGATTTGGAAAAGTGCAATGGCAAGGTAATAAACCTGTAGTTGTTCAAATTAGAGATATCTTGCACAGAGTTGGTGATAGTAAGACAAGGAAAACTGTTATTTGGGGATATTTCAAGAGTTTTCAGAGTGAGATGCAAGAAAGATAAATAATTCCTAAGTCTATTGTGGAGAAGTACAAGGACACTAATTGTTTTATGGTTGGCATTGATCAATGCTTGATGGAAGTTGCAAATCCTAGAACAATTTGGATTATGCCAATGGGCTATGAAGTTGAGGAGAATATCTTGGAACTCTATGCACAACATTTATTGAATAAACCTTGGGATCCGACAGAAGAGAGGTTTGGAACCTATCAAGAAAAGGATATGCAAGTACATGAGGAGTTGAAGAAACCTATGATAGTCTAGAGAGTAAGAAAGGAAGTTGAAGCCTTTGCAGAGAGCATGGGTATATCTGCAGAAGCTGTGAGAGAAGCTATGAGAAAGAGAGAACAAGCTGAACAAGAGCCTACTAGAAATGAATCTGCTAGTCCAACAACATCCTCTGCCTGATGTGGATCAACAAGGAGCTTTGCACCCTTATCCAGTTCTACAGTGAAATCAAGCCCTGTGAAAGCTCAAGTGAAGACATCCTGTAGAGAAGGAAAGAGGAAGAAGGATAAAATAAAAATATTTTATGTTTCAGTTGAGGAAGATGAGAAAAAAAAATCTAATGCAGAAGTGAGAGAAATTAAGCATCAGGGCACAAAGGCAACAATAGTCTCTAAGGACAAGCCCTTCGTTGAAGAGGAGAAAGCAAATAAGAAGATGAAAATTGACAAACCAGGTATGTCTGTAAAGGAATTTGAGAAAGGCATAGTCAAGGATGGTAATCTTAAGCCACTATGTGAATGGTATGATACCTTTGATAGTATTGGTCAAAGAATTCTTGAAGAAGCAACAATAAAGTATTTGAATGCTTTCAATCTAACTCTCGTTGAGATCATGTCTGAGTTGCCTAAGGGATTATACGAGGTTTTGGAAATGAGGAGAGTGAATGGAAGAATTGAAGATGAGCAGTTGAGAGAGTGTATTCTTGCAGATTTATGTACGGTGATGTCTATTGAGGAAATGAAGACAATTCTGAATGGTGCTAAGAAAGATTTCAAGAGAAAAACAAGAGTAAACAAGCTTATGATTGGTTGGATTGAAGAGGTAGCAAAAGAAACTGAAAGAATTCTAAAGGAAGTTTTGTTAAAGAACATAATCAATGTTGTTTCTGAAGAAGTGCATGATGAAGCTGCTCCATCTGGTCTGGTAATAGAAGAAGGAAAAGAAGATATAGTTGAGGACACTCAGACTCCTCTTGATGTGCATGATACAGAAGTTCCTATGGAGACTGAAGCTCCTGAAGATGTGACAGCTGAAGAAGTTGATATTCCTAAAGACAAGCAAGAATCTGTAGCTGAGGAAATAGTGATTGCAGAAAAGAAGGTTGAAGTAAAGAAAGTTCATGTGGAAGCAAGAGACACTGCAGAGGTAGTGAAGAAATTTCTGGAAGAGCAACAAGAAGAGTTTGACCTTGAATTGGGTGAAGGTCCTATTAATTTTGCTACTTTGTCTTTGATTCATAAATTGAAAGTTGCATCATTTGCTCAGGTGAAGGCTGGGGAAGAATTTTTGAAGTCTCACATTGAGGATAGTGAGCTATTGAGTCTTGCATCTGACATCTTGGAGAGAATCATTCCTTCTCATGTTAAGGATCCATCTGGTGCTCCCTCTAGTGAGCTGAAGAAGCTTATTAATTCTGTAAGTACTCATTTTGAGTCCCTTGAGAATTCAGCTGAGGACAAGGTACAAAAGGAGTTTGATGATAAAAGGTTTAATAGGGTAAAGTGCATGATTTCTAATGACAAATCATTATTAGCTACCTGTGTGAAGAATATTCAAAGTGCACTATCTAAAGGAGGAAAGATCTATAAGTCATATTTATCTTTGTCTAAATTTACTGAGGACAATGAGGAGAAGATTAAGGATCATGAGAAATAGTTAGCTGATATTTCTGAAGCCTTAAATCCTTTAACTATTTCTGTTGGAAAGCAAGAAGGTCAGGTTATATCCCTAATTGAAAAGTTAAAGAGTTTGAAGCATGATAATGATAGAATTGTGGAAAGAGCATGTGAGCTTAGAGGCCTAGTTGGTCTGAAGATGGAAACAATGTTGAGTACATTGAAGGAAGTTGAAGAAGCTTTGGCCGTCAGTGATCCGACGAACCTTGAATTAGCAGAGATGCAATCTTATCTATTTTGTGGTCACATGACTATCTTGGAGAGTCTCAAGAAGGGTTGGGACACTAGTTTGAGCCTATTGAAGACCAATTTTGTAGATATATTCAAGTTTGTGTAAGTTGTAGAAACAAGTTTGTACATATGTAGTTTGAAGTTTTTGTTTGATTTTTGGTATGCAGATTCCCCATCTTTGCCATTGATGTCAAATGGGGAGAGTGGGATAGTGAAAAATGCTTTAATCATCTAAGGGGGAGTTGTGTTTTTGGAGTTTTGAAGGTTGGCAGTGTATTCATGTTGGTATTGATCTGACACTTAGTCATTTTTCACTAAGTGTTGCCATCAATGCCAAAGGGGGAGATTGTTGGCAAGAGACACTGCACAAGTTATCTGGTGTTGTCATTGATGGAAACCCTAGTCAATGATTCGATCCAAATGTCAGTATTTGATCATACCAGAAGTCAGATCAAAGTTTTGTGATTAACTGTCAAGCAAGAACAGAGCATCCGACAAAATTGTGTTCATCGATTCATATGCAATTTTATGTTATCACTTTGAGTTGTGGATCTCAGGGAAGGTCGTTCAATGTATAATATATGTTATCCTTGAATCTTAAAGCCTCGTATTGATCCGTGTGCAAGTTAGAAGATTTGGTTGATTAATTTTTTGTTTATCAGTGCATGAAGGCCGACTAAGTGAATGTAGCATGTTGCAGATATTTGAGGAGTAATTGTTTAAGTGTTTTTGTATTCAAGCATGTTAATTTGGGTCCTCACTATGTTGTGGCCAACTCCGGTTGGTGCACATTGAAAATTATTTATGGATTGAGTTGACAGTTTGTAAATATTTTCTATTTTGTTGAAGCCAACATGTAGTGATTAAATCCTTAGTAGCGGATATATATAAGCAATTTTTTATATCATTTTGATGTATGTACAAAGTGTGTTGATGTGTGTTGTGAAAGTTAGGAGTGTAGAGCGATTATGCACAGTTTCACTTGTGCATAAAAGGATTTGTGATGCGAATTAAAGCAGAAGAAAGCAGAAGATAAAAATCATATAGAAGGTCAAGAAATCGATTAATGTGCTTAACCGGAACTATTATCAAGCATTTGTAGATGCTATTTCATAGTTCACCACTCTAGTTGTCTTTTGAAATTGATTGTAAGGCAGTGAGCCTTTCTGTTTTTTAGCAGTGAGCTCTAGGTAGTGTGCCTGAATGCAAGTGCATTCCCATTTTGTAAACATCTTTTTGAGTATACTCAGATCATATTGTGGATTGACCTCCACCATAGTTTTTCCCCTAATAGGGTTTCCATGTAAAAATCCTTGTGTTATGGTATTGTGGTTGTTTGTTTTATGTTCATGCATCTTTCTCTTGGTTGAATATTATAAGTGCTTTAAAGATTAGATTAATAAAGTTAACAATTGCAGAACACTGATTCACCCCCCCTCTCAATGTTCCTTGATTCCAACAATAATAAGGAGCACTATTCCAAATTGATTATGTAAGCTTGTCATACAACAGTGTACCCATATCATGAGATCATCATCATTTGTCAAAGAGAATCACAATGAACCAATTCAATCTAAATGTCAGTCATATATGTGAGATCATTATGACACCAATACACCAATCAACCAAAACATGCACTGTGAATCACCAAATATACTTGCCCAAGAGTTATAACAAAGATACCGGACCAAGATTTGTATGTACCAAAACAAGTAGATTCCACTTTTATACCAAATAAGTATCCCTATACTGTCAAACTATAATTAACCTGGTAATGCCAAAGTACCATATCAAGTGCCACTATAACAGTGAAACCAAACTGTCACATCCAATATCATACATTGTCAAGAAGATGAGCCAATTTAATCTAAAAAATCCCAAATAACACTATCAACTATCACTGTAATCAAGATATAGCAACATTAGAAATGCATCAAAGAAGATATGTAAATGGAAAATCACTATCATATGCAAGCATGATACCAATGTTCATTGTCATACTCACAATATAAGTATATAATGTAATCATATATGCCAATCATGACAATTAGCCAATTTGATGATGCTAAAAAAAAATAAAAATCATCATATATATCATTTGTGCCATACCAAGTGTTCCATATACCCGTGATCATGTCAATCACCAACAACCATATACCTGTGATACCAAAATACCAAATTGATGGTAACAACTGAGGGTGCAACAAACTCCCCCTATCTGAATGCACAAGGGGAATGAACGAAATCACTAATCACTATCTAATGAAATGTCATTATTAAATACTATACCAAGTATCAAAGATCACCTGTACCATATAAACAACCCTACTATATCATTGAAGCATCTGCAAACCATCACTTTGTATCAATTGTAAGCTAGAACCGTTAAGAGCATTAGTAATAGAATGAAATACATATATGTCAAGAATACATAATGCTTAGCATATCATGCAAATCACTACAAAAGACCCAAATCACTGTTCAAACTGTTGTTGCAACAAGAGTCAAATGGATAACTACTCCATGAGTTCACTTATTACTTTAACATGTGTTGCTTCCTCTGCCATGTCAAAATCTCACTTTCCATCACTAGGATATAGATAACATAATTACTTGTTAGCCAATCACTATCATTAATGAATACCATTGAGAATTCGATTCATGAAGACTTGCTAAGAATAAATAACCATTGGCAAACAAGGAAAGACCTTTTTCTAAAAATTGCAGTTACTTGAAACCCTGATAGAGACAACATGAACATCATAGACATTTTAAACATTTTTTTATTCTTTTGAGTTTAGCTCTTCTTTGTTGTCTCTTTAACTTATGCATTCAACTTCCATTGTGATTAATAAACCTTTTACATGAGGTGTCTTAGTACTGCCATCAAACCATTCAAAGCCCTGACACACCAAGCATGAAGACCACAAGACCCCAGTTGTAGCACTGCCAAGATTTATGATAACTACTACTCTTCTTTAAAGAAATAGAAACCATTTCACTGCTGCTCTTGCAAACAAAAAATGTCATGAAAACCTTTTCCCATTGGCATTTATGACATACCACTGCTTCAACAGACCAAAGATATAAGCATACCAAGCATGAATAAAAGCTCACTATTAACAACACACCTTTGCACCAAAAAATTATCAAGCAAGAGATAGCTATCCAAGACAACTAATTGAATTTTGCATGAAATGACTTAATATGCACTATCATTGTAAATAATGATTTCATTAAAGAAAGTAACAAACTGTCAATCTATCTCAAAAAGGTCACTGTACTTGAATCTCATTGAAGCACAACACAGTAACATAAATCATCATTGAAATGAATGATTGGATGCCATGCCAAAGTATAATACTTTCCTCAACATGATCACAGTAATAGCACTGGGAAATAATCATAGAACCCCTAGTAGATATCTGCAACAGATTGTCTCTTTATTGATGTTCTAGGGGTTTCAATAATACATCAATAGTTATCTCCCTCTAACCTCATGCTCATCTTTTACGCACTATGGATATTCCTTGTGCAATATGCACAAGTTTAGAATCCTTCTTATCATGATTTTGCTTTCTTCTCAAGATTTTCATAAGCTCTTTCTTTTGTTTGCTCAAAGTATCTTCTTGATTAGGTAATTTCAATAATTTACTTCTAAAAAACTTAGCTCTATGTCCAAAACCATTACATCTATTGCACATGACCAAGGATCTATAATGTCTCATGAATCTAACATCATCATTCAGAACCTATCTACCACAATCTCTTGCAAAGTGACCAAGATGATTACATCTAAAACATGTGACATTATTCTTTCTATATGTCAACTCATTAAAATTATTTTTCCCATCATTTTATTTTTATACATCCAACATTCTAATGATTTATGACCATATATGCAAAACATAAATAACAATAACCATTAAATTGAGAGTAGTTATACCTTTTCGAATGATATTTCTTTGAGAACCTGCTTGATCTTCTTCTTGCAATATTAGCAACATTCTCTTTTTCTTTCTTCTTGGTTTCAATCTCAAGGGTAGCAAAGTGATAATTCAGGTCTATCTTCTTTCTTGGAATTTGTCTAATATTGAAACTTTTTCCATTTTTTGTTGTAAACACTATTTCATGTTTCGACTCATCTTGAACCCCAGAATTTTGTCCTATTTCATACCCTAAACCAAAAATGTCTTTGTGATTTTTTTGCTTATCCAACATCTTATTTAACTTGTTGGTACTTTGATCAAAATTTTGATTTTTCTATAACTGAATCTTTACACTTTCAAGATCTTTCCTTAGAACAACTATTTCACTTTCTAACTTTTGGCACTCAACTGCTCTAGCTTCTAAATTGGACCTAGTCACTTGGGCTATTCTCTTACTTTCTTCATTTTCAACTTTTAGAAAAATAATTAACTCATTTGATTTTTCAAGTTTTTCTTTCAAAGAGATAATTTCAGTTTCTAACTTTTTGCAATCTTCTTCCTTTTTCTCTAACTAAAATCTTACTTCCTTGTTCACCTTTCTAAGACTCTTAATCTCATCAAGTGCAGAAATAAGTTCTACCTCAAAATAAATTTCTCCTTCAATATCTGAATCATTCATGTACACCACAAATTCATCAAGTTCTATATTAGACATCTTGTCTTCTACAGGCTGTGGATTTTCTTTAGGAATTTCTACTTTTGCAGGCTATGATTTTTCTTTCTTATTCCTATTCCTTCTACTTTTTTCCATATCAGACACAACACTCCAATACTAGGGACCCTTAAGCCGATTAGGCTTGTTAAATCAATGGTTTGGCTCTAATACCACTTGTTGAAGTGAAGAAGACACTGAGAGGGCTGGTGAATCAGTGTCTTAGACAAATTTTAACTTTTTCCTTGAAAAAGAATTGAATAATTTATGCTCTTAATATTTCAATGATAAATACATTCATGAATTGAATGCAATCATTAAATAATTGAAATAAGAAATATTAAAGCAAACCAAAGATCATCACAATCATGAAACATTATCTCATCAAAACAATGAGACCATGAGACAAAGAATTTGACGAGTGGAAAACCCTCTAGGGATAAAAAACCACTCCAGAAATGATGCCTCACTAGCTTAATCTAAAAACTTTTTGTTTACAATGCCTCACTAGCAATACTATCTCACTGATATATTTCAAATGCCTCATTAGCAATAAAACAATGCCTCACTGGAAAAAATGGCCTCATTGACCAAATAACCTCACTGATTACAAGAATGCCTCACTAGCATACACACATTTTCCTCACTGGCATACAAACATCTGCCTCACTAGCAATGATCAATCTATCTCACTGACTTGATCATTTTAACTCCATCATACATTTCTCAATAAAAAATTCAACTACAGAGGATCACTTTGTTTCTCTAGAAATAATGTTTCACCTCTAATCTAATACACTTAATAACTTAAAGATTCATTCACCAGAATCTCTTAAATATCAATTATATCAATTATACACTGTTTTGCATCATGTTTGCAAAACTTCAATTACAGAATTATATTTACACATTCAACATGATAACTCTGTTAAAATCATCGAACATCAAATAGTGATAAATCACTATTTATATAAACATTACATGAATGGTAACTACCTTTCAGATAAATGCCACACGTAATTTGTTAACTTTTATCAAGTAAAATTGAAAACTTCATAACTGATTATGTCACTGTAGTCTCTTTGTTTTACCAAACATAAATTGTTGTCAATTAAAGAAACATTATGCATTGTAATCTTTTGTAATATGCTCTTATATACAAGGTCGACATCGTGCCCTACCAATGGAGTTTTGTAGAGACAAAACAATAAACCCGCATATATAAAGAATAAGAGATTCTATGCGACACCATAATGAACATGAAGACCACAAAAAAAAAAATTTGTGCTTCGAAGTAAGAATAGTTGGTTGAGAAACAATGTTACCAGAATGAAGCATGGAAGTCGACCAATTGAACAATTTGTGCCTAACACCCATTTTTCTTCCACTGTTAAACCACCTGAAGCTGAGCATTGTCACTTCAAAGACCTCCAACATCATCATTTTACTGTAACCCTAAGTTTCTTGTTCCCTAACCAAGCACTCCAAATAATGATTTCACAAATAAATGTATTGCTTTTACAAAATGTATCTAAGAGGTTTCTACCTTCCAAACATTTGTCATGTGCTAAAATACTAAACTCAACATGTGCCTTATCAACTACACAAGTTGTCCTCATTAATATTCCTAGCTATTCCCATGATATGCTCGAAATAATTTCCTTCATAGAGACGTTAGCAAGTACAATGTTCAATATAAGGAATTTGCAATAATCAATGAAAAAATTCCTTTAGAAATAAAACCCATGTATATGCCATAAGGTATGAATACTATCAATGGGATTTTATTTCCCATTTTAACTTCAAATACCTTGGAATTAATATAAAAAATAACACAACCTTGTCCTTAGGAAGAATCACCTTGAACCAAAAATGCAATTGTCTTTTTTCATCAAAAAAGAAACTTTTCTAATCACATATGTCATGTGTCATATACCATGCAAACCAAAGTGTAACTCACCAATTTCATTCTGATCAAGTGAAAACACCAACTCACCAATATAAATATGATCACATGTACAACTTTTTTTATAAAACACAAGTCTTAACTGCCATCACAATATCATTGTCTTTATGAAGTTGAAATAGAACTATAAAGTGCCATCACATTGTCATTGTAATAGTGACTTAAGAAGTTGAAATAGAACTATAAAGTGCCATCACAATGTCACTGTAATAGTGACTTAAGAATCCAACCAAGTTGTTTACTGACAATTCCATCTATGAAAATATGCCATCAACCTTTATAATGCAGTCATACTGAAACCAAAGATGTCATGCCCATGTATCAAATGAAATGTTAGGTGATACCATATCAATTACATGATCATGCACTATCATACTAACTGAAATGTTAGTATTCCTATCAAATACCTGTCATCAAGTGCCTTTGTGTATCTTTGACATCAAGGGCAACAACTATGAGAACCAACAATTAGGAACTTGAATATCTAGTAATTCTTTCAAGTGGAAAATGTTTCCAAAAAAAATCATTAATAATCAATGGAAAACTCTATGATGCTCAAATTGACACTGGTGCCTCCCTATATTTTGTAAAGCTCCCATAGTTAATGATTGGGAAAAACTCATGGAGAAAATTACCCACACAATAATAGATTTCCAAGGACAAATTTTTTTCTATGATAAATATAAACACCAACATAATATTATAATAGAAGGTAGTGATTTTATGTGTGATTTCTTTGCTATGTACCAGATACTAGTAGACATATTACTTGGAGAAAATTTCATTAACAAATAAATATACACCTTATGGATATACCAATAAAAACATCAAGTTTGCATTGAATGAGAAAATAATTAGTACTCAATGATTGATTTATGCTGTAGAGAAATATACAACTACAATGAGAATTGAGACTTCATAACCATTAGTTGATCTAAAAGAAGAATATATTAAAATATATGTTTTAAAATCCTCAAAAAATCTCGAAAAAAGAAATGCATTCTATGGAAATCAACATGCAACCAATAAATAAATACCTTTAGTTGCACATGACTATCCATATATGCAACAAGTGATTGAAGAACTCAAAAAATGGAAGCATATTAAACCTTCTCAATCTCTTTACAATTGTTATGCATTTATGGTAAATAAGCACTATGAACAAAAGATAGGAAAGAAAGGGACGGTTGTAAACTATAAACCATTAAACTTTATTACTCTTCCTTTCCCTTATCCAATCCATAAAAATTCATGTTTATTAAAAAAGGTTGTAAAATCTAAGGTTTTCTCATAATTTGATTAAAAATTATGTTTTTTTTTTAAATCGGGATCAAGGCAGATGACTAGTACAAAATTGAATTCAGCTACCCATTTTTCCATTATGAATGGACTATTATGCATTTTGGCTTAATAAATGCCCCTACATATTTCTAAGAGAGGATGGATTCCATATTCAAGGGATGTGAAGAAATTTCATGTTTTATATAGACGATATTTTAATATTTAGCAAAAACCTTGATGACCATAAACAACATCTCGAAACATTTGTATAAGTTAGATTTCAATTATGGGATTTTTTTATTCCTCAATAAAATTCAATGGTATCAAGACTCTTATAAGTTCTTATGAATGATAGTTAATAATGGAGTGTTGGGAAGTCCAGCCACACATTAAGGAGAAGGTCTTATAATTTAAGACACCCTTACACAAAAAAAAACTTTACAAACTTTCTTAGGGATCTTAAATTATGTAAATGATTTTTAACCAAATGCAAGTTTTGATAGAAAATCACTTTGACAACTTCTCAAGAAAAAGAAGATCCAATGGTTAGAAGAACGTACTATTGTAGTAAGAAGAATCCAGAAAAAGATAAGTAATCTCCATGTGCTTTACATTCCTAGTCTTGATGATTTTATCTTATATACAAATGCATTTGATGTTACCTAGGGAGGGCACTTAGTCTTTGTAAGAGAAGTAAAATAATATACATCAGAATATGCTAGTGGATTATTTCCCAATGATGCTTAAAGATGGATTTCTTCTAAGAAATAAATATTTGGAGTCATCAAACACCTTAAGAAGTTAAATTTAAAATTAATTCATTTAAATTATTTTATTATCAAAAATAATGTAGCAAGTTCCTAACTTTCAAAGACAAGGATCATGGATAGAAAGATGGCCAAGAAAAATATGTCAAGTGACAAGCATATTTGAATTAGTTAGAGTATGAAGCTCAAAAAATTGCAAGAAAAGATAATATAACAACCAATCATCTAATATAATATATGACATAAGGATATAAAATTTGTGCATTTTGGGGATATCATTGTCTATATAAGATCTTTTGTTCCTAATAATATTTAACCTGTCACATATTTGTCTCTATGTGATCATCATCAAGTTTGGTATAAACATTCTTGTCAACTATTTAGTCTATCCATATTGTCTAAAAATTTTGTATTCTTTTCCTTTTATCCAAATCTTACAATAGCTTCTCGTGACTATGGATGCTCTAAAGTAAAGAATGGATCACTTGATTATTGGATAATTTCATCCTCTCTTTATGGGTTAAACATGTTTAAGGGATTTAAGTATTCATTTATGCAAATCCAAGTTTTGTATTCTATGAACAACACTAATCATCCAAGGATTTTACAAAACCTACCTCATGTCAAAACTTTGAATGGAGAATTCCAACTTCAAAAAGGAAATATCAATATAATTTATATCCAAGTAGCTTGGAAATTTGATTGATGAGAAATGTATAACCCAAACTATTAGAAGCTAGTAAAAATATGCATGAGGTAAAAGGAAATCACATAAACATTATGCCTAGAAGTTTTTTCCTCATGATAATTTAGCACCAATCTATTTGAAGACTCATTCCATTATGCTAGGTATCCATTTAGTTCTTCTTTCCAATCATATAAGAGAAAATATTGTGGCAAAAGTTGAAGAAGATCCTATCAATCAAGGCCTAGATCCTTTTAGAAAAGATAAGGAGAAAGCTAAAGGGAAGAAAATAATGAATTAACACCCTTTTTGTGGTATGGTTCTAACCTTACCTAGATAAGGTACTCTTACATAATCTTCATAATATTGGAGATGAATTTACAAAAATCCTTCCTCAAATCAAAAAAGTAGATGCAAAACTTGTAGAACTAGTAGATTCTTTAGATTAGTTCAAAGACGAGGATAGAAAAACCCATCATCTACTTTAGTACCCTCTTCTTTAGTAGAGAAAATTATGTTACAAGTTCATAAAAATATTTCCAAAAGGACTAATAATCCTACATTACTTTTCATCCAAGGTCATTTTCCTATCTAGCCTTGGTTTCTAAATATGGATCATATCTAATATCTTGTTCCCTATATCTAATTATGGAAAAATACTTTTAGTATTATAGGATATTTAGCTCATATGTCAGCAAGCAAGATTGTAAGACTAACTATTCAATACATGTGGGGAATCACTCATAATTGTGGCATTCAAAGATAAATGTAGAAAAGGATGTTCAAGAAAATCAAAAGGTTAAATTGATAATAATGTTTGTAGTAAAGAAAACCCTATTCAATTATTTCTCAATTTTTTTATTAATGAATTTTTTCCAAAGGATACTTGTAAGAAAGAAAGGAAATTGAAGATAAATGTGAAAATGAAGTGTTGGTGATCTTAGAGATTTTGAATAATATTCTAACCAATTAAGAATAATCTTTTATGATATGGAGCAAAGAAAAAAAATTGCTAAATGTAAATATCTTGAAGGTCTTCCATATCATTGTTTGATAAAGTAATTGAATATTTATTATATGTGAGGTATTTCCTTAGAAGGCACTCCTATAAGTGATGTCAACCAATATGCTCGAGATCAAGTACTCTAATCATTAATGATTGTAAAAATGTATGAAAATTTACCAAGAATCAAGCCAAATTCCTTGCTCCTCTATATCCAAAATATTGTAACTAAGTTTGCAATATTTTCACTCAAGATAGCTGCAAAGTCAATAAAAATATTATAAGTGTAAGCTCACTTGTCAACGCCACTCTTTCCCTTGCAAGAATTCATATTCTCCAAAGCATATCAATTTTCATCACCATAATACTCCTCACAAATCTAATCAAATAAGTATTTTCTATATTTGCAACAAACCATGTCATAAAGCTCTTCAATGTTCTTACAAAAATCCTATAGAAAAATTTGTGTATTCCTCAAACATAGTAGTGTGGTGAGATTTAGTAGATGAAGATGAAGATATTTATATGTATGATAATATTATGAACCCTTCACTGAAGAATATACTAACATAAATGTAGAACAACTAGATGATCTTTTCAATTCTCTACAAGAAGAAAATAACAATTCCTCTGATGTAGATGAAGAAATTTGTACGATCCTAGTGGATAAATCTTTTAGATCAAGAGGCTTTCCAAGAACCAAAGGTCTATTTAGATCAAGAGGCTTTCCAATAACCAAAGGTGTATTTCGAGGAAGAAGCCCAGATACATATAGACCTTATGATTATTAGGATGATGAATGTCCCACTTCCTCCTATTCCTCTTCATACTCTTGTCAGCCCAATAGGCCTAGGTTTAGTGGATTCAAACCAAATAAAAATGAAGGTAAATCCAAACCTTTAGGAAAGTTTGAAAAAATGAAATAAAAAAAGGCCTTAGAAGAAATATATGATTGCTTTGAAGTTTGTTCCTTTGTTTCTACATAATCATATAATCCTCCACATTTTGATAAAAACCATTTCTATACAAGCCTTCATGATATCCCTAAAAATAATTCTATAAAAAATTAAGAATGTGAAGAAGAAAAACCTAAAGAAAATAACCCGGAAATAGTTGATCCTACAAAAATGAAACTACTTATATCAACATTACTAGATCCTACCTCAAATTTGAAACCTTAATATGTGGTAGTTCTTTGAAATGGAAAATAGTTACAAATACATTTCAATAATAATCAATGCAAAAAACTATGATGCCCAAATTGACACTGATGCCTCTCTATCTATTTATAGAGTTTCCATCAATAATGATTGGGAACAACTCACAGAGAAAACTCCATACACAACAAAATATATCCAAGGACACAAATTTTTTATGATAAATATTTGTGAGACGTGGGAAATGTTGGTGAGGGTCTATTATACTTGACTAATGATGAATCGAAGCATAACTTTGCCAAACATACCTACATCTACAAACAAGATCATTCAAAATGGAAATCTAAACTAAGCATTTAATTGAAAATGAAATCTACAAACTATAAAAAATAGTTAAATTGCTTACCTAACCCATCTGAAACTTATCCTATTTTGGAATTGGTGTCGTGTTGATGTGAAACGATGACCATTTCCCAATCTCGTGATTAGTGAGCCTATTTCAATCGATTCTATGGAAGAGAATTGATGAAACCATTGTGATTGATGTGTGAAAACCTAGTTTATGTAAAAATGAACATGATGAAAGCTAAGAAACCATGATTTTATGCTACAAATGATCTAATTATGCTATTGCTAAGCTAATTTATGCTAATTCTAAGCTAAAAGATGAAAAACCCTAATTTATAAACAAGTTAAGATGGATCTTTCAGAGTTGCGCCAGGAGCACCTAGGAGAGATCAGTTTGTGGTATATTGCATATGCACCTGTGATTAGGAAACACCTATAAATGATGACAACTCTATGTGAGAGATGGCACAGTGAGACCTCGTCCTTCCACCTTCTGAAAGGTGAGGCGACAGTTACTCTAGAGGATGTGTGGTGAATACTTCATTTTCCCATTCACGGTGATTGCATGATTGACGATATTGATGCCAGATTTTATGCATGCCTTGAGGTGATGGAGATGGATCATATTTCCTTGGTTACATCTTAGATTGACTTAGAGACATATAGAGGTCATGTGTCGACCTTTCGATTGATTATTGTAGCCATCATTTTTGGGTTTAGTGGCTCTAGACAGACATAGTAGAGGATTTAGCCTAGGATGGGACTTGGCATGGCACCGGATGCTATATAGGAGGACACTTTTTGCATGGGGGCCTATGATGCTAGCCTCCTTGTACCATGATTTACATGAATTTTTTATTGCGATGGGAGAGCCATCAATGCAGGGGTTACTCTGCTACACATTTGGGCATGGGAGCACATTGTTGTGCTTCGATCGATAGTTTAGATGGCAGAAATGGAGCCGAATGATCCCTTTTTTTGGAGATATAGAGGTGCCATCACTCTGAGGCACACTGGATAGATTGGGCTCCCATATTGGAGACGGGTTATTGATGATATGACAGTTTTTCATTAGTGCCCATGGCTTCAAATGTCGCCATGGTTTGATGACATTCAACAACTATATTTTTCCAAACAGACCCATTATATGTAGGGTCAAGAGCACACGATGATTGAGAGATATCTACTAGATAGGGTAGCGCGACAGTTCGGGGATGTATAGGAAAGACCTGACGATGCATAGAGGGCCATTTTTGCAAGATCATCTAGAGAGGTTCCTACATGGGACCGACCATTCCTACTACAAAGGCCATTAAGAGCTTTAGATAGTTGGTGGCCCAACCTTGGGCATATGATCAAGGTCAGCGAGTAGCTCAGACCACTCCAACCTATGATGCATGGTTTGCCCACCGAGGTGATCGACAGATCCAACAAGTGCTCCTCCTAGAGGGAGACCATGAGGCAAGGGAGCCAAAGGCAGGGGACAGTGAGGCTAGGACGACCATGATGGACAGGTTCCAAGAGATCCTTTGATTGGACAACCACCTCAGGTACAGCCACAGGTGCAGCCACAACCAGGACCACCACCACCACTAGATGCACGAGATGCACAAATTTAGTAGCTACAGCAACAGGTGTAGACATTGACTGGTGAGCAGGATCAGGCCCACTAGTAGATTTTGGTCATTACTGCTGAGCGAGACTAGGCTCGGTAGTAGGTGGTTGCAGTGACAGTGGAGAGAGATCAGGTGCTACAGAGAGTTTAGGATATTACAACTGAGAGAGATCAAGAGGTGGCTCAGAGACAATAGATTGAGGTGATGGTGGCAGCAGCGCATGGGTGGACAGTTTCAACACAACTGTATAAAGAGGTTGTTATGGAGGCTACATACTACAGGTAGCATTATCATCAGGATGTTCCAGCGGCTCTTTGATAGCCAGATTTTTCACACCGTAGTGATGCACATCCCCAAGTAGAGGATCAGCCTGAGAGGTGGGTTGGAGAGGGTAGTAGCCAAAAGGGCTAGCTTTTTGATGTATAGACACTTTTTGATTTTTCCCCATTCTTTATCACTGATATACATTCATGGGCTCCTTTTTGATAGCCTTGTGGATATTGTATTTATCATCGATATACATGCATTGATCTAGATTTTGTACCATGACACATTTTTTGATATATATATGATATAGATACAAATGATTCATGCTATGATGTGTTCACTTTATTTTATGTATGGATGATATGACATGGATGCTTATACTTTATCATGTATATGATATGCAATGATTATGCTATGGATGGATGCAGTGTTATGTTCTTTTTCATTATCTTTTTGCAATTTGATATGGATGGATGATTATGATATGCAGATGTTATGGATGCAAATTATGTGGATGCATTTCTTTTTGTATATTTTCTATGCGTGTTTTATGATGATGTATGTATGCATATGGATGCAAATGCTTATGATATGCAACATTTTAAGATGCTTAGAATAACAAATCTATATTATTCATCACAACTTAAATGATAATGCAAAATGTATGATGTGATATGATTATGAGATGGATGCTATGATTATGCTATGATTATGAGATGCATGTGTGTTGATGGTTTGTGGATGCAAGATGGATGCATTGATGATGTTTTTGTTGACTATCATGATACTAGGTTAGCGCAGAGAGAAGATAGAAGAATAAAGAATGAATGACCATTGATGATGATGATTGCTTCAAAAGATCCAACAAGTCCTTGATCTATAGAGATTTTATTAGAGATGATGATGAGACAATGCAAAATGCAGGATGGGTGCTCACACTTCAGGATTGGGATTTCCTGTCGTTCCTTATTGTTTGATATAACACATAGACACGATGCATCAAGGTATTGATAACTAGGACGACGTTGTATCTAGTGTAATGGAGTTTGAATCAACAAGCAAATAGGATAGTTCTTGTTCACATTTTGACATAAGGAAACGCCGTTTGAATGCAAGTTAGAATCTTAGAATATATTGGACCAAAGCATACACAATAGTCAACAACATACTCCAAACGACCTTCCTACACACAACTATGCAAGTATGCACCAAGATTATTTTATAGGAGTATCCACAAGCACAAAAAATGAAAGACAATGATCGATGCCCCATTCCTTTCTCTCTAAATTTTTTTGTTAGACATCATCGAGAGGTCCTTGGAATGGGTCATTAAGATAAATCATAAGAAAATATCAAAGACAAATAGTCAGTGTTATATATAGCTCTTGCCTTGTTTAAGTTTAGCTAATGTGATGTCTGATACTAATGTCCATCGTAGGAAGGATACATCCTAGGACATGTTGATTAGAGGGTTGTTTTATGTTAGGACAATGATGCTAAGATGATTTGTTGCTATAAACTTCACTAACACATTTACCTATGATTTAGACTTTAGATTTTGACTTTTGGGTTCGCACTTTATGACTATCTATGCTTTCTTTTCTATTTGTTTTTCCAAAGGTTGAAAGTGACGATCGATTTATTATGGGTGAAATTTTATTGCGAGTGAAAGCGAGATGGGATGGATGGGTTTGGACTTTATGGAATAATTCAATGTTTTTGGTATTTTTGAAGATGTTTTGAGGCTGTTTTTGGTCTTTTTGGAAGTTTATGTGGATGTTTTTGAATTTTTGAATTTTTTTGAGGTTGTTAGGGTTTTCTAAAATATTTGAGGCTTTTTAGGTCTTTTTGAACATTTTCTATCATTTTTGGATTTTCCATTTTCAAATGTTTTTGTGTTTTTGGGAATATTTGGATGTTTAGGGTTTTCTAAGTTTCGACCAAGAACCTAACCTAAAGAACTATCCTAGGGGCCTCGAGGGCTGATCATCGATTAGCCTTGCCTACGTTATACACGTAGAGACCATGTAGTTTGACTGACTTGACCCATTTACAAGATGAAAATATGAACAAATGAAAGACAACAGTTTATTATGATGGACTGCTAAAGGACTGACCTAGGGTGTCTCAGGGGCACATCAATGATGGCCTTTCCTACGTTCAAGCTTAGAGACAACGTAGTTCAACAAGAGGACTCTATTTTTTAGATTTTTGATGTTTGACCTTTTTAGGGATTTTGATTTTTTTTAATGTTTTGGATTTTTCCTTTATAATTTTATGAATGTTTTTGGATTTTAGCTGTATAGGATTTGCAAATGTTTTTGGTGTTTTTTGATAAGATGTCCAAAGGTATACAAGAACCTGATTGTGATGCATAATGAAATGTCCCCAGTGTGATATGTTAGCCTACTTCGATGAAGGCAGGACAGACTGACCTTGGGAATATGCCAAGTAGTGCTAAAGGGTTCACGATACCTTACAGTGACAAGCCATGATAAGGGCGCAAATGAGGGATGCATGGTGATGCAAAGAATGATAGGCCAAAAAAGTCAAAGAATAGATGGAGATGCTTTATTTACGCAAGGTGCCTGTTTGCTGGGTTTTCACCAAGGTACTTGTCCAAAGCACCACCGAAATGGTTTTCACTAGAGGATGATTTTTTTCTTTACTTTTTCAATCCTTTTTCTCTTTTTTTTTGGATTTTTTATCATTTTTTGAGCTTTTGTATTTTTTGTTTTACACCCTTCATGATTAGGCATAAATTTTTTTGAGATGCAAGTTGTTGGTTGGCTCCTACAAGGGTTCACCTTCAGGGGTTGATAGTTGGTATGCTCCTGATCCATAGCTTGCTATGATAACAAAGGGACCTAACCAGTTAGGCTCAAACTTTCCTTTGATATCTTGATATGGAAGGTTCTTTTGATTTTTCTTTAAGACAAGATCACCTACCTAGAATGACCTACATTTGATTCTCTTGCTATAGCTCCATTTTAGTCAGTTTTGATATACTTGCAAGTGATTAAGGGTGTCAAGACGACGTTCAACCAAGAATTCTAGCTCATTCAGTCGAGACACTCTGTATTCTTCCTCAGTTATCAGATTCTGCAATGACACACGCAATGATGGGAGCTCAACCTCAATAGGCAAGATGGCTTCTAATCCATAGACCAGGGAGAAAGGGGTTGCACCTATAGGCGTGCAGATACTAGTTCAATAAGCCCAAAGAGCGGTATTTAGCTGCAGATGTCAGTCACGACCAATTTCATTGACTATTTTCTTTAATATTTTTAGGATAGTTTTGTTCATTACTTCTTCTTGGCCATTTCCTTTGGGATAGTACAGGGTAGAGAATCAGTGTTGGATATTGAATGTTTGACACAACTCCTTTACATCTTGATTCTTTGATGATGTTCCATTGTCTGAGATGAGGGTTTGGGGAACACCATAACAGAAAATTAGGTAATTTAGGATAAACTTGGCTATCTAGTTACCTGTTATGTAGGTCATAGGAATGGCTTCAACCCACTTAATAAAGTACTCAGTGGTGGTTATGATAAATTTATGGCCATTGGATGAGGTTGGAGTGATTTTTCCTATGAGGTCAAGTCCCCATTGTGAAAAAGGCCATGGTGTGATCATTGGATGCAATTCTTGAGCTAGAGCCTGAATCAGATCCCCATGTTGTTGAAACTGGATGCATTTCCACACATACTGATGAGCTTCTTTTTCCATGCTTGGCCAATAGTACCCCGCCGTCAAAAATTTCTTAGATAATGTCATACCACTAGAATGGGACCCACATATGCCATCGCATACTTTTTTTAAAGCATTTAAGGCTTCCTCTTGGTTAAGACATTGTAGTAATGTCCCTTCGACGCTTCGATGATAAAGGGTATCACCTAGGATCATGAATTGGGATTCCTTTTTAACGAAGGTCTTTTCAAGGTTCGGGGTGATATCTGATGGAAGGGTTCCTTTGTTAAGGTAAGTAAAGATGTCATGGTACCACAAGGATCCAGTACCAATAATGATACACACGAATTCGGATTCAAGTATTTTGAAAGTTGGTATGAGAAGTTGTTCTACCAAGAATTCACATTGGAGGATGTTGTTCGCCATGTCTAGTAGTGATCCGATTATTGCCATGGCATCTGCTGCTCTATTGTTCATGCAAGGAATCTGCTCAAAAGTTATGTCTATAAAAAGGTCTTTGAGATTCTCCACCATCCTTTTGTACGGAGTGAGCTTGTCATCTTTAGTTTGATAGTCATCATTGACTTGGTTGATAACCAATTGTGAATCCCCATAGACTTTCATCTCTTGTATTTACCACTGAATTGCTATTTGAAGACCTATGATCAAGGCTTCATACTTAGCAATGTTATTGGTATAGGGAACTGATAGCCTGTATGACTTTGGGATGCAATCACCTTGGAGTGTGATGAAAATAATTCCTACTCCTAACCCATGTTGGATGAACAATCCATCAAAGTAAATCTTCCATTGAGCAGTGAGATTAATATCCATTGAGCGGTGAGATTAATAAGGAACATTGATTCATCAAGGAACTTAGATATTAAAGGGTTTTCAGCATAGATGGGTGCTTCTGCTAGCTAGTCTATGATCACTTGTCCTTTGATTGCCTTGTGCTCCACATACTCTATGTCAAACTTTGTCAAGATCATTACCCATTTAGCCATTCATCTTGTGAGAGTTGCTTTGGATAAAATATATTTTAATGGATCAATCTTTGTGATGAGCTTGATTTGGTGTGACAACATGTAGTGCCTAAACTTTTGTGAAGTGAAGACTACTGCTAGGAATTCTTTCTCAATGGGTGAATAGTTCATTTCATATCCTACCAAGGTTCTGTTGATGTAGTATATGGCTCTTTCCTTTATGTTTTCATCATGTTGTGACAAAAGAGCTCCTAGTGTTGTTGGCGTTGTTGAGATGTACAGGATCAGTGGCTTGTTTGGTATTAGCGACATGAGTATTGGAGGTGTTAGAAGATAATCCTTGATCTATTGGAAAGCTTTATCACATTTTCCATCCCACTTGTAAGTTATCCCTTTATGGAGAAGATGTGAAAAGGGATGAATCTTATCTCATAGTTGGACTATGAACCTTCTGAACTGCAACCTTCCTTGTAATCCTCTCATCTGTTTCAATTTCTGCAATGGTTCCATGTCTAGGATGGATTTTACCTTTGTTGGATCAATTTCTATCCCTCTTTGTGAAACAATAAAGACAATAAGTTTCCCCGATGTGACCCCGAACACACACTTTTTGGATTCAGTCATACCTTGTATTCTTCAAGCCTGTCAAAGATAGGTCCTAAGACTTGTATGTGCTCACTTCTCTTCTTTTATTTTTCCAAAATATGGTCTACATAATCTTCATTTTTTGTGTGGATCATGTTATGAAAGATGAGGGTCATTTCTCTTTGATAGGTTTCTCTTGCATTCTTCAACCCAAATGGCATTACATTCTAGCAGTAGGTTCCCCATGGACAAGTATATGTTGATCCTCATTGGAAATTACGATTTGATTGTAGCCTAAAAATCCATCCATGAGCGACAACATTTCATGCCCAGTTGTTAAATCCACAATGAGATCAATGTTGGGAAGAGGGAAATCATCCTTCAGACATGCCTTGTTCAGATCTATGAAATTAGTGCATATTCTAATAACCCAAATGGGTTTTGAGACTGGTATCGGGTTTGAAACCCACTCAAGATAATCTATCAATCAGATGAATCTAATGTCAAGAAGCTTTTGTAGTTCTAGTTTAACCAAGAGTGCTATCTGTGGGTGCATCTTCCTTAAAAAAAATTTAACTGGTTTGGCATCGAGATAGATTGCTAAGTGATGTACAACCACTTCTAGATCAAGGCCTAGCATATCTGTGTATGACCATGCAAAGTTATCTCTTCTTTCTTTAAGGAATGTTGTTAGGTTCTTTTTTTCTTCATCCAACAAGGATTCAACATAAAAAGTGATCTTAGGTGCTTCTTCTATTCCCACATTGACCAGAGTAGTCTTTTCTACTAGTATCATTGAATTCTCTAGATGCATTTCACTAGGGGGGAGATTGAATCCCTCATCCTTGGGCACCTCAAAGAGGTTTTCACCATCAGATGCACCCTTTTTTTTACTATTTTGGGACCAAAGAGTGCCACTAGGTGGTTTTTACTCAAGGATTTACATATTAGTTGCATTTCATTTATTTTGCGACTGAAGGATTTAATCGTCTCCCCACAGTATTCCCCTATATCAAGCTCTATGTTGAAGCTTGCTTTGTGATCCACCCATGATAATTTGTCTCGGAGTCCCATGAATTCTGAGATCACTTCATCATTTTTTAATAAATCTAGAATCGATGGTCCTTATTGGTCCATGCCAATGAGTTGTGGATATTCTAGGCGTATTTTAGTCAGTTGGTCATTTGAGACAAAGGATGTTATGGATATCATGAAGAGGGTGTTGTTCTCAAAAAGGTCAACAACATCAAGGGGAAAGTCATCTAAGGTCATATCACGGGATGTAGGTGACCAAGAAGAAATCTCAACTCGTTTAGTAGAAATACCTTTGCCAATAAGTGTGACCTTTCTAGTAGTACAACCTAAGCCAAGATTTTTTTAGTCATTTCTCAGGAACAATCGGTTCTAGTAAACCATTGTCATTATGCCCTAACTTCTCATTATTGTTATATCCCATGCTCTACATTAGCTATAGGCCTTTGTTGTCATCTTCCATGGGAAGAACAAGAATAGTTTGTTCATCTTGATAGAGAAGTTTAGAAATATCTTGCTTATTGACATCTTCTTGATTTAGATCTCCCCACTTGGTAAAGGTAGTAGATTCCATCTTGATTGTTTCAAGTTCTTTGGTGCTAGATGTATGTTTCCCATGAGATTGAGGAGAAATAGGTAACTCTCCTGAGACAAAGGTGTCATTCAATAATTTATAGTTTCCACAACCATCATCTTGAATTACTTCTTTGACTTTAGGTATTCTTTTTACAATGGACATTTTTTATGCTAAGGTAGAGGCTAGGGATGATGAGTCAACAAATGAGCTTGATGATGTAGGTCCATCATTTTTGGGTATTTGCGGGATCTTATAAAACTTGGCCTCAAGACTTTTGTAGTAGTAGAAAGGCTCTGGATCTCCATGGATAGTGATTTCTCTACCTTCAAAAGGAAACTTCACACACTGATGATAGGTTGAGGCTACAACTTTCAAAGCATGGATCCAAGGTCGCCCAAGTAGTATGTTATAGGGAAGATCAAGATCAAGTACTTGGCATGTAGTTTCTGTAATAAGAGGTCCCACTTGAATTGGAAGTGCAATGATTCCTTGCGATACTCATTCTTGGTCATCATATGCCCTGATGGTAGTACTCTTTGTCTTCTCAATAGTATCTTCTGAATAGCCTAGATTCTTCATCAACTGCAAGGTACAAATGTTTAGACCAACACCTCCATCTACCAAGACTCTTTTGACCTTGTTTTTATGAATGAAAACCTCAAGGTGTAAAGAACGGTTATGAGATGGTTGTGATGGTAAGTCTTGTTCGGAGAAGGTGAGAAGATGGTTAGTGATATGCCCTACCATAGCTTGAAACTGATCGGTATTAATGTTCTCAAGGATGGATGACTTAGACAAGGATTTTTCCAGTATTTCCTTGTGTGTAGGAGATAACTTTAAGAGTTCTAAGATTGATATATGTGTGGGGGTCTATTTAAGCTTATCTACAAGATTGTACTTGCTAGGATTAGATGTGGGAAAAGGAGGTTGTGTCCTAGATTGAGATGGGACAACTTCTTGTACAATTATTTTGCCACATCGTGTGGTGACTCCACATTTCGTACTAGCTCCTTTAATGGTAAAAACTATGATAATGCTACCGTAGGAGGTGAATACATTGGAATAGGTATGTTTTACATTGGTGTAATCCTTAGCTTTTCCATTTTTGTTTCTTTTGTTATGATTCGACATAGGGGTCTTGTATATCTTGATATCCTGGTTCGCAGTTGGTACTTCAATAGATATGGTATCGTTCTCTATGAGATCTTGGATGATATTCTTGAGTTTCATGTATTTACTTGTTTTATGTCCTTTGATTTTATGAAAGTCACAGAGATCATGTTCATTGTACCAGGATGAATTTTCTTGTGGTTCTTGGTAGTTTTCAAAGTTAGGAAGTGTTATCAGATTTGACTCTACTAGTTTCTTCATGATTGTCTCAATGGGTTTTGATAACTATGTGTACTTACATTTGGGATAGTTGTTCCTATTGTTAGTTTTCCTCTATTGCATGTTGATGTTACTGATCTGATTATTCTGAGGTGGTACCATTTGTTGCATAGTTGGTTGGATGTTAGCAACTTTATTTTTATTGGGTCTAGGAGCACTTAGTATGACCTTAGCGTCTACCACATTGTCATTTGTTACATTTTTGTTCTTAGCCCATACACGAGGTTTCTCATTTAAACTAGTTGCAGGATGGTTTTCTTTGTAATCCTGAGTATTTCCTTGTGAGATTAGGGATCTTTCAATATTAAGGGCTCTAGGAACAAGTTTTTCATACGATGTGATGCATTCCATTTTCAAGTGGAATGATAAATTTGGGTCAAGGTTGGCTATAATGATTCCCACTTGTTGTTCATCAGGAAGAGGCCACTTGCTTTTACTAGCTCTTTGTGTCCATCATTGTAAGAAATTAGCAAAAGTTTCTCCTTGATTTTGTTTAAGAGTGTACAACTCTTCTATACTAATGTCCATGTCAAGATTGAAGGAGAAGTGATTGATGAATTTGTCAGTGATTTCTTGAAAAGTTTTGATACCAGGAGGAAAATGAGAAAACCAATCCATAGCAGTACCTGTTAAACTTTGAGGGAAGAGGCACATTAGATATGAATCATTGTAAGCCACCTCCATGCACATGATGTTAAATTATTTGATATGGTCCATAGGAATTCCTCTCCCTCTGTATTTGTCAAACTTGGGGATTTCAAAACTAGGAGGGAATGGTATCATTGCTATGTTTTGATCAAATGGGTAAGGACACAAGTTTTTTGTATGAGGTTTCTTTGTCTTTCCCATGCAAAGGTCCTACATTTCTTGTGAAAGTGCTTTGAATTGTGATGCTAGATCATCTTGCAGATTGGGTGGAGGACCATATGGTGGGATGACAGATGAGTTATATGGGGTGTATGAAGGTGTGAGACTTTGTGAAAGTGATGAATATGTTCCTAATGTGTTTGGATTGATGATGTTCAAATGAGGATAATAGGAACCTTTTTGTTGGTGTTGGGCATATTGTTGAGCTAGTAAGGCTTGTCGTTGAGCTTCTTGTTGTTGTTGCGCCACTAGGGCTTTTTATTGGGCATGTTGTTGTTGTTGTGCTAATAAATTTGCTTGTTGCACTTGATGTTGTTGTGTGACTTGTTGTGCTACTAAGGATTCTTTTTGTGCTTGTTGTGCAATGGCCGCTTCTTTTTGTTGTTGTGCTAAGGCTTCTTGTTGAGCCTGATGTTGTTGTTGTGCTAAGGCTACTTGTTGAGCTTGATGTTGTTGTTGTGCTAAGACTACTTGTTGAGCTTGATGTTGTTGTTGTGCTAAGGTTGGTTATTGTTGTTGTCCTAAAGCTACTTGCTTTTGTTTTTTTTGTTGTACAACTTGTTAATAAGCTTGTTGTAGAGCTAAGGCATGTTCTTGCAATGTGGGATCAGGTGGTTGTTGAGACATCTATGAAGGGTTAGGGATATTGATGTTTTGAGTGGGCAGAAAATTGTTGGTGAAAGGTGGAGTGTTCCCCTGGTTTAACATTCCTTGCAATATGGTAGAATGAGGTGGAGGAATGTATGTTTGAGGTCTCGATTGATTTGGCATAGAAAAGGGAACTATGGAAAAAGATGATGTTAAATTTTGTAATGGAAATGACACACTAGGACCTTGAGTCCATTGATTGAAAAGATTCCCTTATCCTATGTTTTGAGGATTTCCTTGTGCAAAAGATGTAAACAAAGGATTCGTGATCAAGGTACTCTCGGGATTGATAGAACTTGTAACCAAGGGATTTTTTTGAGATGGATTGATAGTGGATGATGTGGAAATGGTAGATGGAATGGATGAACCCCCTGGAGGGTTGGATAAAGATGTCCCTATTTGTGTTGAGGGTTGATTTTGTGATACAGTATTGACATGCCCTTGTGTGTAGTTTTGAGATATTTGGTTTGTACTGCTTTGCGTAATAGTGGAAATACTTGTGGTACTCATAGGTGTGGATGAAGAATGGTGTCCCTAAAATTTTGAAGTGGTGGTGGAATAATGAAGTTCAAGCAATGTGTGTAGCTATTTTGGAGCTTTGGGGAAAGGAGGAGCACCAAAAGTAGGTGTCCAAGTGGTGGTGAGAGGTGGAGGATTAGTTTCAAGAGTACCCACAAGTGTACTATTTTCAAATGGTAAAGTATGACCAAAATATTTAGCAAGGATGGCTGCAAGACTAGGTATGTAAGTTTGATTTAGCCCTTGTGATGGAGTTTTAAAATCTTGTGTTAAAATTTGTGCTACAAACGGCGGGGAGATAGGAGCTATACTTTCAAATTTTTGATGTTCTAGAATTTCTTCTTTCATAAGCTCAAATGGGTTATTCATGATGTATTCGATATCATATAGTCTTGAAGGAGATGATGGTTGTTGTGATAGGGTAACATGACTTCTAGGATCAAATTCTAAAGGATTTGGATCACTTGAGGTAAATGTAACTTTGGTTTTCTCCATGATTCTCTTGTGTTGTGATCTTGTCTTTACCATAAATTTTGTGTCAGCTATGGGAGAGTTATGTTGAGTTTTGTAATGTTTGAACTCTCTAGTTGACTCAAACCTAAGTAAAACAAGCGCTCTAAGTCTTTTCGGAGCAATGATGATAACGTGGGATGAAAAGATGGGTGATGCGGGAAGTCATCTTTGTAAACGTTTTAGAACAACACTTTTGACTTGAGTTTGATGTTTTGATGTTAGGATAAAGGATGCTAATGAACATATAAATATTTAGGGTAGACTTGTGACCTTCAAGATAAGCTAGTTCAAAGATGCTAACTATCTCAACTAAGTGCATGGAAAAGAATACATTTCACATACAAAGTAGCTAAGGTAGCAGTTGGTTTGATGTTTAAGTCCCAAAGTGTTGGTGTATTTGAATTTTTGCAAAGTTAAATGAAGGATGAAATTTGATGAAGGAGTGAATGAAATGTTTGACCCAATGTTGACCTAAAATGAACCTTTTGTTTTGACAAGACCAAGGTAGTGATAATGATGCTAGACCTCTAAAATGTTCAAATCCTAAAGACTCAATGATTTATAAAATGAGAGGACGGATGGGAATGTTCAAACCTGTTTGGGCTCTCCTAGCTCAGGCATAAAAGTTTCTCATCAAAGTGTAACGATTGTGGTAAAATATTGAAGCCCACTTTTGACCATACCTTGTTCTACAATTCCTATGTCTGAAATGGAGTGCTAGATATTTTCCCCTATGGATTTTGATAGTTCAATGAATCATTTAGAGGAGTTGAGTATCATGAAAAAGACCAGGATTTTAACTCCAAAAGAATACATATAGTTCCCGACTGTACCTTGAAGCATGTCTATAAAAGTTTCCTACCAATCTTTTTTTATTTCTGTGAACTTCTAGAAGGTGTTTCTTAGGAGCTTTTGGAGTGAGATTCCTAAGTCTAAAATGAGGACCTATAGACTTTGGCTTAGGGATCCTGATTTTTTGTGAAATCATGTGAAAACAATTTAAGCTTATGGAAGAAAAGAAGATATTTATTGCCATGTGGGTGGTGGTAATATGGGCCTTCCAACCTCATACCAGTGTGTTCAACTTCTTCATCTAAAATGGTTGTTGTGTTTCTCCACTGTGTATTTGTTTCCTTGTTTTCAAAAGTGAAGGTTCTCACACTGCTAATGAGATCGGTTTGTTCACCATTTATGAGTTTAAAGTTTGGCTGAATTATAGCACTTGGAAGATCAAGTTGTTCAATGTGAGAAATTGGTCTCCAAATAGTCATGTGGGGTTCATTTGTCAATCTATCTTTGCTTAAGTGAATTGATTTTACCACAAACACTTGTGTTTGATTATGTTTCCAAACTAGATGTTTATGTCAAAAACATCATAACTTTCACAATGTCCATTTTGTGAAAATCATGAGGTTAAAGCCATAATTTCCTATGTTGTCTTTGGGAAAATATTGGTTTTAGATTAATGTCAAGATATTTAGAATCGCTAAGGATAAATACTTAGGACAAGCAGTAATATCAAGGCTAACTCAAGAAGTCTATATTTGAGCCAAAGTGTTTGAAATTTTGAGGATGATAGTGAATGTTTGTTTTTGAATTGTTTTGAAACCAAGCAAAGTTTTAAACTAACTCACAATCATTTACAACCCTAGGATAGAAATGGCTATATTTGTTGAGTCCCCACTAGGATTTCTCCAAACACTAGACAATGCGAATAGTTAGAGATTTGGTGACACTGGCTTTCCTCCATGGTACACACTTCTTGAGACCACCAAATCTCAAAATCCTTAAAATTTGGAGATTAAAAGGAATTTTTATATTTCTACAATTGAATAGTACAAATGTGGGGCGGCTTCAGAATGACCATTCTTGCACCAACAAATATTTTAGGATTTTGGCATGCTAAACAAATGGGTTGTAGTAAGGGTAATCGGGGACATGGCACCTTCCGAGCGTCCATCAAGCCACTAAAGGCTTTAATCAATCCTACTAGGGGCTCTTATACTTTTTACAGTAGTACCCCATTTTGAAAGACATTGTACGACTAAGGCCTACATACCATGAGGACTTGACAGTTTAGTCTTATCCATTTATATACCAGCCTGAGTGAAAAACTAATTGGAGTCACCTTAAAATTGGTATTAGGTAGGCCCCTCTAAAGATAACAAAAGAGAGGGAGTACACTTGTAATACAACCGCTTAGTTCACGTAAAGTGCAAGGAGGGAGCACACACAATGTCTCTTTCTCACACTAGCATGGTTGTTCAATTTTAAACCCAAATGAAAGATGTGCGTGATTTTGTAAAGTGTTAGAGAATGTTTTTGTTTCTCAAGGTCACCAAATGGCACGAGAGAATTGCATACGCATTCACCAACAATGTTGAAAATCACAAAACATAGCAAACAGTTGTCAATTTTAACCTTTCAAAGCAATGATGAGTTCATTTTAAGCACTAACTGAAAGATGAAGTTTGCTTTGTTCAATTTTAAGCCCAATTGAAAGATGTGATGTGAGGGTTCAATTTTATCCAACTTTGAGCATTCATTTTAAACCAAATTGAACTCTAGTGTGTTTCCTAAAGTAGAAAGTAAAAAGCATGAAATTGGGTTATAATTGCCCCAAAGCGTTAAACGCTTGTTACAATCATAGAATTTGAGATAGAAGAGAATTTCTTTCACTTTCACTCCATGTCCTTAAAACCTTGTTAGTCTAACAACCAAAACACAGTCAGGCATGCATCAATGATTAGATAAACTAAAGAAATAAAGTCACATGTCGAAAAAATAAACATAAAATTTCTTACCCTGGCCGGGCATTGTTGAACACGATAGTGTCGCAATTTGAGATTTGGGCGTCACTCTGGTGAAAATGGGCATTGCTCTATAGCAAGACCAGTAAGCATGATTGTGTCACTATTTTGATGGGTGTCACTGCTAACGATAGTATCGCAATTTGGAATTTGAAAGCGTCGGGCTGGTGAGTTTGAGCGTTGCCGTTTAAATTTTTTGATACCTCCAGATTCAATATGTGTCACCATATTTAAATTAGCATCGACAGATTAAATTTGCATCAGTGTTTCAAATTGACGAGGAATCTCTATATGGCGACACTATTGAAATAGCGTCACTATTTGTAATTTGAGTGTCGCTGCAACCTACAAAATAGTATAAAAATGAAATTCGAGCTAAAAACAGTTAGATTATCAGTTTTCCCTCCTACTAGCACCAAAATGTGAGACATGGGAAATGTTGGTGAGGTTCGATTACACTTGACTCATGATGAATTGAAGCATAAATTTTCCAAGCATACTTGCATCTACAAACAAGATCATTCAAAATGGAAATCTAAACTAAGCATTTAATTGAAAATGAAATCTACAAACTACACAAAACAGTTAAATTCCTAACCTAGCCCATCTAAAACTTATCCTATTTTGGAATTGGTGTCGTGTTGATGTGAAATGACAACCCTTTCCCAATCCCATGATTAGTGAGCATGTTTTAGTTGATTCTATGGAAGAGAATCGATGAAACCATTGTGATTGATGTGTGAAAACCTAGTTTATGTAAAAATGAATATGATGCAAGCTAAGTTACCATGATTTTATGCTACAAATGATCTAATTATGCTATTGCTAAGCTAATCTAAGCTAATTCTAAGCTAAAAGTTGAAAAATCTTAATTTATAAACAAGCTAAGGTGGATGCATGGAAGCCATTAACGGATTCTCTAAGCTATATGCAATGAAAATGAACTAAAATAAGCTAACAAGTGAATAAATTGAGAGTATGGATGCAAGTGAATTCAACAACATAAGTTTTCAATTGAAAGATGGATCCATTTGTCTCCAAATAGTGATCTATTTATAGGAGAGCAAATAAGAAATGAAGGATTAAGATCAAAAATCTTAATCAATGGTCCAAGATTAAGGGGATGAGAGGCATGGATCATGGATTCATGATGGGTTTTAATCAAAGGCTCACACTTGCCTCAAACAAACACACTTTTGACCTACTCACATAGGTCAAAGGTAACTTGTTCAAAAGATTAAAAGATAACTTGCATTTGAAGCCAAGTGAGTTGATTGGAGGAGAGAGAATATTCCTTTTGGATGAGGAAAAAGGAAATTTACAAATTAAAACAATGTTTTAATTGTGCAAAAAAAAGGATAAGGAATATTCCCTTTGCTTAGAGGAAAATTAGTTTAATTGCTAATTAAACAAGATTTAATTTATGCAATTAGGGGATTTGGAGGAATAAAGTGATATTTATTAACTTAGATGATTTAATAAATGGGGGAGAGATGAAATGTTATTTAATTAAATAACTTAAGGTTATTTAATTAAATAAGATGACTTAGGGAATTAAATTAAATATTTTGATTTATTTAATTTAATTAGATGAAGTGTTTGTGCGAAAAGAGATAAATTAACCTGATTAAATTAATTAGGCCAATAGATGAAAATGATGCAATTAATTAATTATCTAGGATAATTAAATCAATTAAGTGAAAAGAGGATGGGTTAAAGAGATCTAATTTAAATGTATGATATCTATTAGGACATTTTTCAATGTCTACAATATTAACACCAAAAAAATATTGTGATAGAATGTATATTTTATGTGTGATTATTTTCTATGTACTAGATTCCAGTAGGCATACTACTAGGAGGAAATTTCATTGACATATTGTTGGGTGAATATTTTGTAATTTCTTTAACAATTACAAAATGGTAATTTCAGCTATAGCTATGATGAGAAATTAATATCTCCTCTCAGAAAGGGGAGGCTCCCTTCTTACTGCTCTATAAACTAACAAGTAACTAACCTAGATTATATACACTAAATCTATCCATTGGGTGTTACCATCATCCTTTTCTCATTTTTTAGAAAGGATGTTACTTTCTTACAACAATACTATTATGACAATCAATCCACTTCAAAGTATTATCTAGAGTAGTAATTACCAATATCCAACTTGATTAAACATAAGAGTAATCAACAAAGATATTAGTGATTTTCGTAGCTTGAAAACCAACAAAATCTCAAGGAATTTTGCTATTTCCAATTATGATTCCAAAAGCTAACAAGTGAGGCACACTACAAGTCAAAGACTCCAACATACACCACCAAGAAATCCACACAAGCGTAGCAAATAACTACAGCTCAAAGTCTCTGTGTTATCAGCCAAGTTCTCATACAAACATATAAGCTCCAAATGCAATAAGGTAGCACAAAGACTATCAATATTATATTTGAATTCCCCTTCAACAATTTTATATCACGCCACTTTATCAACCAATTGCAAGACAATGTGATAAGAAATATGTAAGAACAATCTTACACATAACCACTATGATCCAAAACAAAGATTGGATGCAAATTCGCCTCTTTTATTGATTAATTTTGAGTATGCACATTCAATCAAAAAGATTCAAGTATAATCTTCAAATGGGTAGTGTTTTTCTTTAAAAGAACAAAAGGTCTATTTACAAAGAAACTCCCTCATATATATAGAGGAGAGTTGAGAGAAAAAATAGGAAATGCTAACCTAATTTGACTTATTCAACAACATAGTTCGATTTGATTTAGGACCTGTGTTGTTTTTACATGCAATTACATATTGGTAAAAGACATGTAAAATGTTGAAAACTAATTACAAAAGAGGGAATTTTGAAAATAAACTAAGGGTAACAAAGGCACGATCAACATTCTCCACCATCTTTCTCCAAGAAATCATCATATTTATTTAGGACCGCTTGAATTTCTTCATCATTAGGACCTATGGTATGCTTAGAGATAGCAAGAACTCTTGTGATTGAATCCTTGATGGTGTTACATGCTTTATGATTCCTTTCAAGAACAACTTTTAGGTTATACAATGTGAGCTGAATTTCCATCAATTTATCAATTGAAGCTGTTGAGAAAGCTTCATCTTCAAATTCCTTCTACATCATTGATGTATATTCTTGGATAATTGTGTCAGTGGGAAGAACTTTCTAATTATATTTCATGGCTTTCCTGCTCAATGACAGATCTAACATTTATGGAACAACAAGAAATCGATCAAAACTTCTTAGGAATCTGGACACAAAAGATGATCTAACATTTATGGAACAACAAGAAATCGATCAAAATTGCTTAGGAATCTAGACACACAATATTAGAATGGCATGCAAGATTAGCTGCAAAAATTTCATATTTTCCAGTGTTAGAGAAAAAAATAGGGTTTTATGCACTAGTGGGAAAAAATCGAGCTTCTACATGTGTTTTGGAAATTCAAATGCAAAAATGGAAAAATGACGAGCTTTTGCATGGGGTATTAAACTCCAAATATAATGGCTCAAAATTTTTGAGATACTGCATGTTGGATGTAAAGGCGGAGAAATTTTGAGCTATTACATGGGGTAAAACTACCAAGTGTAATATCGAGAAAAAAATGAGCTACTACATGGGATATTTCACTTTAGATGTAGAGGCACAGAAAAACTAAGATACTACATGAGGGAAGGATAGTCAAATGCACAAGCGGAGAAAAATTGAGCTATTGCAAGTGATTTAGGAACTTGGATGAAATGGTGTTGAATTTCTGAGCTACTCCATGTGACTTAATGGTTGAGATGCATAGGTGGAGAAAAACCTCATCATTGCATGAAAGTATGCAATATAGGGAAATTTTCCCAACACTGCATGGAAAATATTGAATGTAGGAGAAAATCCCCAACACTAAATGAAAATATCAAAAATATGCAAGTGTGCTAAAATTTAGCACCACTACACTGAAAAGAAAATGACTAACCAAAAATATGCAGGAGTGCTAAAATTCAGTTCTCCTTCATATACAAGAAAATGGCTAAGGCAAGACAGTTAACTACGAATATGCATGAGTGCTAAAATTCAGCATTCCTACATATGCAAGAAAATGACTAACTCTCAAAACTGAACTTTTGCAATTTTTAACCTTTTGTAAATTTTCAAAAGGTGAAAAGAGGAAACGCCCGAAATGAATTTTCAAGACTTTGGACCATGCATGAGTGAAAGTAGGATTTTCCTCATTTTATGCGCTTAGAGAATGTAGGCTATGAAATGGACAAGTTTCATAGGGGTTATCCCATGAATTGATTGCAACTAAATTCAAGGATAACAATTGGCTCTAACTGGGGAACTTCCTTCAATCATCCTTTGAAATGATTGGAGGGAGAAGAATCCCAGACTCTAAGTGCCTTCATTCATCCATTGGGCTATAGAGTCATGTGACACCAGATGACACAAAAAGAAAAAAGAAAAAGACACGAAAGTTGTACAAATATTTATAAACTTATTTGATGCCTCACTAAGTGAAGAGCTTCAGATGTTGTCCACTATGAGGCAGCCAAAATGGTGTCCTATCCTAGTACGTTAGAACAAAAATATTCTCATCACAAATTTAGTGAATTTGTGAAAGGTCCTCTCCTTTTTTCCCATAATGCATCATGCAATGTCTTATGTCAGGATCCCATACACGATTGTGATAATGCCTCAACCTTTCATTCTTGGTTTGATACAAATTCCTCACCTCACAAACCACTAACTTGACATCACCTTGAGTATGAACATTTTTTATCCCTTTCTTATGTGCAACCTCCATCCCTAACAACAATGTCTCATATTTTGCAATGTTGTTATCAAATTGTAGTTTGAAAGAGAAAGGGAATATTTTTCCTTGTGTAGCTATAAAAAAAATCCTCACTCCATATCCTATAGAAGAGAAATTGCAATCAAATTCAACAGTCCAAACATCATTTGGATCCCCTAAACTAGCAGTTTCCAAATTTGAGGTCTCTTCATCCAAAGAAGTTTCAACATCTAAAGGAGGCGCTTTGTCTAAAGATGATTCTCTATCTGAAGAAGATGAGCCATCAATTTCTTTCTCTTTGCTTGAATCTTTACCTGAAGACTCAAAATATTCATCACTTTTTAAAAATTAAAATCCCATCCCAGAAGACTCAAAGAGAATCTGAGCCTTTGGGTCATTAAATTTTTTTATAGAAAACTTTACTTCCCTTTTTGGAAACAACTTATGTATAACACCCTTTACAGGTATTCTAGCCTTAGACTAGTCCATCTCAATTTTTCCCCAACATCTTTGCAGAAGTTATTGTTGTCCCATAAAACTGCATTGTATTGAACAAGACTTCAGTGTTCTAATGATACAATGGAAATGACCTCAAGGTGTGGGACCTTGTAAAATGAGGTCAAGTATCCAAAGAAGGCTGAATTCCTTTTCTAAACTAAGTGCAAATGTGTTGGTCAAACCCAACACATGAAATATCTATTACTATCCTACTCTAACAGATCACAGAGGAAAGAGATAGGAGACATGAAATGAAATGTAAAAGAAGGTGATGCACCGAATTTAGAGTTTGCTTCTTCCTACTTTAGAACAACATAATATATCAATGAAATAGCTAAAAAGCATGCTCATACATGAAGGTAAAAAAAATTTACTCAAAAATGCAAGAGATTACAATGATAATCATTAAATTTTTTTGACATAAAGCTTAGAAGTAATCTTTACAATGACAGAATGCAAAAAATGCAAGTCTGCAAAAGAAAAACCCTAGAGGAGCCAAAGGAAGAATAGTAAAAAAATATACAAGTATTTCCTTTATATTTCAAGCATAATTGAGGTTTGAATTCAAAACCATAACCCTAACCAAACTAGGGTTTGCAAGAAGATGAATTTGATCAAATTAAAATGATTTGAATTGCTCTCATTATAAAGCAACATAACTAGCCATAAAGGCTCTGACAACTTGGACAAGCCCTAGAATGATTACTCACTTGAATTCAGGGATGGGCACTCACAAAATCCATAGAAAAATATCAGACCAACATACCCTAAAGTGAGAATAAGGCATCTGAAACACATCAAGGAGTAATGGCGACATCCATCAATCAATACAACATTAAAAAGTATGAAACTTTGATCCATAATCGATCAAATTTGATCTAGTAGCTGGGAATGTCGTTGAGACATTACTTCTGCAAATTTGTCACAAACAGGAGGAGCTATCCATTGTAGTTTGAATTTTGGTTGTTGGATCCAGCATGGATGGCCAAGATCAAATCCCCAATGAAATTTTAAAATGTGATCATTGATCACATGAGGATCAATATCAACAGCTATCACGCAGTCTTAATACATCACTACTTCCTTTAAGAGAACAAGACATCAATTTGTGATGTATTGAAGGCTAGTGATGCAATGAATTTATGCCACCTATTACCAAAGGACGCATGTCACATAATCACTCTGTCTCCCATTAAACTTGGACCCCACCACTACCTTCATGTTGTACATTGTGTGAAGGCTTTGGGCGGTTTAGGACAAAACCGCGATGCATTAGAGACAAGAAATGACCGTTAGATATTCTAAGGATCAAGATCAACGACTATCATGTACCTTCAATATATCATTGATGAGGACCTTAAGAGAAAAAGGCAGCAATCAGTGATGTGCTAGATGCATGTGATAGCTGTCAGATCTTCTTCCTTTGTTGCCCATTGTTCGATCATCATATCACATATCACAGATATGTCCTAGGTAGTTTAAAACATAACCACAATGCACTAAGCCCCTGCAATGAAGATGAAATATTCCCTTGGCATATACCTTCATCACGCATCACAAAAAGATCCTAAGCTTATGTTTTCAAATTGTGATGTGAAGAACCTTCGTGATGTCTTTCAGGTACTTTCCCTCAAATTTTAACCGTTGACGCTCTAATCATGGAAAAAAAGAACATCGCAAAAAGGACTTCAACCTCATAACATGTAATTGCGATGCAAATACTACATGTGATAGTTGTTGGATCATGTCTTTACATCTAGACTATTGGATGATTTCATCATGCGACGCCAGACCATCGTAGATAGCATTTGGGTGCCATTATTCACAACAACGATGTGAATGATGTGTGTGATGTGATGAACAAGACAAATGAGAGGGGGGTGAATCAATTGTACCAAACTTTAACCTTTAAAACATTCACTGAAGCTTAGATCAATCATAAATCCTTTACTCTACTAAAAATGATTAAACATTAAGTGCAACTGTAGAAATTGAAAAGCATCACACAAAAATAGTAACACCAAATTTATGTGGAAAACCCAATAAGGGGAAAACCATGGTGAGGATTAGCTCATAATATAAGGAATATCAAAATTGATTACAAAGGCTCACTACTAGAAAAAGGCTCATTTCCAAAACAAGACTAACTGTCCAGATCAGGATGCATTGTCCAACAAGGGTTAACCACCTGGAGGGCTCACTACTAGAGAGATACAAAGAAGGTAGAAGAGATATTTTATAGAGAGAATAAAATCTCAATGAAATAGATATTTCCACCACAATTCACTCAACCACTTGCATACATGCATGAATGATAGAGTACACCTTCAACTCACTACATCCAGAAACTCGACATTGAGAATTCGCACTAACCTTCCACACTCGCATCACATACACACATTGTTTCACATCTATTTCGCATCTATATGCTCTATTTATTTGCACTTATCTCTTATCACACCTTTCACCAATAACTTATCATATACTTATACCATATTCAACTTTGAAACATTTCCAAGGTCGGCCATCCATCATTAATTTCAAATTAGGTCGGCACCAAAACATCCTAGGATGGAATTAGAATGAGGGTAACCCAAACACATGCTTGATGAGGACCCAAATAGGTCCAAACAAGCTTCATCAACATCAAAATTAGTGTTTAAAATAAGGTCAACCAAACTAGTGTAAAACACATAGAAAAATTGAGCACACACAACCCTTAACACAATCCAATCCTTCTAGACACCAAAATTATCTTCAACACGATCATAACAACTTAACTCTAGAACCACAAGTCATAACACTCAACCAAAAGGAAATCTGGAGCAACAACATTTCTCCCAGACCTTAGCCAGATACATAGAAAATCACAGTTCACAATTGGTGAACAAAACTCGCACTGTACAATGAAACAAAATCCAAAAATATGGATATAGAAACTTCCAACAAACATGATCAACATATCTGAACCATACAAACATAGGATCAAAACTCAGAGAAACCACTGAACACCTGCAACCTTTCTTCATTACAATTTTCTCAATATTCTCAACATATATAGCCAATAACTTGCATCCATGAAATCAATGACAACAACAACTAGTTGATAACCAATTGACCATTTGACATCAATAACAACACCTCCATTCTTGCAACAATGTCCCCCTTTGTCATTGATGGCAACACATGATGTGAAAAACCATCAAAGACAACATAGTAGCTCTGAACACACCTTTCATGAATTTACTTTCTCCCCCTCAGTAGATAAACTTTTTTCAAATGATACTCTTCTCCCCTTTGACATCAATGGAAAAGGTAAAAGATATTTTTGTTGATTTCCCCTTTGAAATAACCAGTACTGAATACTCTCAAACATAGAAGATACTACCTACTCCTTTTGAGAGGTAGCCTCCAAACATTAGTCCAGAAGAAGGATAGATCCATAGACCCACCAGACTGATGCATCTCCATATGCATCTAGTTCAAGAAAGGAGGGGCAATAACCCCTAACTTCTCCCAGAGATACTCAAAAGTATCTTTAGGAAGAGCCTATGTAAATATATTAGCAATCTAATCCCTTGTAGGTACATACTCAAGCTTTACTTAATTCTCCACAACCTTCTCTCTCAATAAGTGATGCCTAATAGATATATGCTTTGTCCTTGAGTACATCACTAGATTCTTTGAAATTTTAATTGCACTTGTATTATCACAGAAGATAGAAATAGGATCATCATACACTACTTTGATATCTTTCAATGTTTGTTTCATCTTTAAAACTTATGTACAGCAAGATGCAACAACAATATACTCAGCTTCAGTAGTAGATAAGGAAACTAAATCTTGCTTTTTGCTCAACCATGCCATCAATCTGCAACCAAGAAAGAATACACCACCACTTGTAATTTTTTTGTCATCTACACATCCAACCCAATCTGCATTTGTACAAGCACTTAGTGTAAATTCAATATCCCTAGGATACCATAATCCATAATACAGAGTGTCATTCAAATATCTAAATATTCTTTTAACAACATGTGCTTCCTTAGGATCTTCTTGAAATCTAGCCACAAGATAGAAAACATACATAATATTTGGTCTAGTAGTAGTCAAATGCAACAGTCCACCAATCATAGATCTATATTTGCTCTGATCAACCTTAGGTGAATCATCATCTTTACCTAATTTGCAACCAGCCACCATAGGAGTGCATACTAGTTTGGAAACATCCATCCCAAACTTCTTCAACATCCCTTTCACATACTTAGACTATGAAATAAAAATCCCTTTCTGTGTTTGATTAATTTGTAGCCCAAGAAAGAAATTCATCTCTCCAAACATAGACATCTCAAATTATTTTTTCATTTCTTCCGCAAACATCTTACACATAATTTCATTTCCTCCAAAAATAATGTCATCAACATATACAACCGCAATCAAGATTTTGAATTTTTCAATTTTAAAATACAAATTACTGTGTCATACCTTTGTTGAATCAAGTACCTATCTAACCTTGCATACCAAGCTCTAGGAGCTTTCTTCGATCCATATAAAGATTTCTTCAATCTAAAAACCATATTCAATTGATCTGACAATTGAAATCCTTCTGGTTGTTCTATGTAGACCTCTTCTTCTAGCTCACAATTCAAAAATGCAGACTTAACATCCATCTAATAGACCTTGAAATATTTATGAGCAAAAAATGCCAAGAACATCCTAATAGCTTCCATTCTTTCCACTGGAGCAAAAGTCTCCTGAAAATCTATGCCTTCTACTTGTGAGTTACCTTTACACACAATCCTTCATTTATTTCTGACCACTTCTCCATTCTCATTCAACTTATTTCTAAATACCCACTTTGATCCAATAATGTTTTTATTTGCCTATCTAGGGACCAATTCCCAAGTTTGATTCTTCTCGATCTTCATAATTTATTCTTTCATAGCTTCCATCCAATTCTCATCTTTACATGCTTCACTTATATTCTTCGGTTCAATCTCAGAAAGTAAACATAGATTTACCTCACCAATAATAGCTTTGCTTCTTGTCAATACTCCTTTTGTCTTATCCCTCATGATCTGATTTTCTAAATGATTTTTCTGTACATACTTAGGTGTCTTACGGGACACCACCAAAGCTTCTTCTTCTTCTTCATTTTTCTTCTCTTGCTCATCCTTCTTCTATTCTTCCACAACTTCAATCCTTATGCAGTTAGGTTCATCAGATACATTTCCATCATTATCAATTGAATTATTCATTGCTTCATCAACCTTGACATTTGTTCTTTCTATAATCTTTCTCGGTTTTTTATTAAAACATCTGTAAGCTTTGCTTTTAGTAGAATATCCAAGAAAAATACCTTCATCACTTCTAGCATCAAACTTCTCTAAATTTTCTTCATCCTATCTAATATAACATTTTCTTAATCTGTCTATTTTTTTCAGGTACATGTGGCATTCCTTGATGGATCATTGGGTGGGTTGGTCTTGGATGGGTAAGGTGGTTGGGCTCAAGCGGGTGGCCACATGGGTTTTTTATCTCATAATCATATTTGGTGGGGCCGCTAACCTTTACGGGTTGTCTTTCCAATGGTACAACATATCCTATCAAATCTCATGGAGTTCGTGTAAAGTGATTTACTTCGCCAACTTATTTAATAATTCCAATTTAAGGCATCTCTTGATTCACCTTAGATTTTATCTAATGTACTTGAAAATTTCAAATCTTCCCCTCACATTCATATGGCTTTGGAGATTGTGTATCCTCCTTAAGTTGATTAGCACTATGGATTTAAATCTGGATTCCATTATTTCCTTATTGTTTTAATTTTGGGTTACTTTGTGATGATTACAGGCCAGTGTTGTTGTTGTTATCAATAATGACCGTCGATGCATGTGAACGTCACACCTTTATTACACCTTTTCATCCCGGCTAGTGGTGTAATGTTTATTTAATTAACAGTAATCTCTCTGATGATCTATATGTTCTCAAGCATTGTTATTTTAGCTACTGTGTGTTGTGGGTAGTGATGGGAAAAGATAGAGTTTGGATTGAGTGAGATAATTGCGAGGAGTTTCGCTAGGACCCCCTGGCTTGGCATATCTATTTGGAAGGTGGTCTAGCACCGCTTTTGGAAAATCTTGTGGGCCATGACGAGGTACTATCAACCCGGTTTGCTAGTTCTTGGAAGGAAAGGTGGGTCACAATGGGTGGCATTGATGCAGATCAAGATGTGATTGGTAAGGCTACTAGCCTTTCTTGTGAGGGTATGAAGTATTAAAAAAACACCAAAATTTAGGAATTGGTGAGTTTGAATGCGTTCTTCAAGGGAAATGAGAAGCTGGTGAAAAAGCAATCGGGTTTTGACCGCAAAGTGTTGCCTAAACCCTTGGATAAGGTTTGCCTAGCTATCATGAAATATGTTACCCTTGAGGGTAGATTCAAGGTATTTTCTTTTTACCACTTACTGTTGTTAAATCATTTAAGGCACAATATGTTGCTTAGCTTCCCTTTCTTTTTACTTTCTTCTCTGGAAAGTTCCATCAAAGAGTCCCAAGAGATTGCCACCATTAACACTGATTCCCCGCCTCCCTGACCGTTGCATCAGGGCCTTATCCTTAGGCTCTACCAATTCCATTCAGCTTTGGTCCCTCCCAAACCCATCTCGATTGTGCATGTAGAAGTGTTGGAACCCTCGGAAATTAACCCTGAAAACCCGTCCCCTACTATTTTGGAGGGCGCAAAGAGAAAATCCCCCATCCCTAAAAATGATCCTAGTATTGATAATTTAGCCACTTCTCCCTCGAAGAAGAAGAAAAATGAGGTGGGTTTGGCCTAGTCGAGTGTTGCGACTAGGCTATGTGAGTTGAAACACAAGAAGGCCAGTAGACTGACTACTAAGAAGAAAGGGAAAAATGTGCCTCTGTATCTAAGGGTTCTTCCGGTCATCAAGGACGGTAAAGGTGTCGAGGAAAAAGATTCGAAGGGAGATACTGTGGTGGGTGCTAGCTTTGAGATGGGGACAAAATAGATGAGTGTGAGAAGATCCCACAGTTTGGTGAAACACAAGAAAGGGGCCCCTGTGGATGATATTTCCAATGACTCAGTGCAAACTGGCAGCAAAATTGAAGGCATAAAAGCTACTGAGAAGGTGAAGGATAAAGGTCCCATTAAAGACCCTAGTAATTTCTCTAACATGAACCAAATTCTTAGGGAAGACTCTACCAATTCCTTGGATACTAGGGTTGGTGCTGACGTAGAGATCCAGAGCAAGGAAGGCAAGGTGGACGAGCTCAGTGAGCTGCAGGAGCAGGTTGCTAAGCTAGATCGTAAATTCAACTACCTGGCTTGGTTCACTATCAAAATGATTCACAGGTCGGCTCTCACTTTTTTGGATGTGGTCAAGGAGGAAATAGACAAGAACACCATAGATGAAGGCCCCAACTAGATTAGGGATGATGTGTTAAACCTCCTGGTCCAAAAATGGGAGATGTGGACAATTAGTGATTGGATTTGTGTCGTGTTGTGTCTCTTCTATTACTAGGTTGTGTCTGTGTCTTTCGTCTGTTGTTACTATTTATTTTTTTTATGTTTAATGGTTTTGATCCTTTTTGGCCCTTTGGTCTCATTGTGTAAAGGGTACAACACCCTATAAATGTTTCTTATATAATAAAAAACATTTGCTTCCAAATATCTTGAAATACTTAATAGTAGGAATTCTTCCACACCATAGCTCATAGGGGGCCTTTGTACTGTTTTCTCTTGCTTGAACTTAATTGAATACATAATCATTTTGAATAGCTTATCTCCAATAGACTTCTAGTAGACCAGCCTCAATAATCATTGATCTAGCAGCTTCTTGAATTGTTTGATTCTTCCTTTCAACAACTCCATTCTGCTGAGGAGTTCTCGGAGCAAATAACTATCTTTTTATTCCATCAACTTCACATAACATGTTAAAATCATGGGAGGTGAATCCACCACCTCTGTTAGACCTTAAGAATTTTATCCTCAAATTTACTTCATTCTCAACCATAGCTTTGAATATCTTGAATCTATCTAATGCATCAAAATTTTCTTTAAGAAATGTAACCCATGTATATCTAGAGTAATCATCAATCAAAAGCATAAAGTACCTTTCACCTTGTAGACTTCTCACTCTTGTAGGACCACAGAGATATGTTTGAGTTAAATCCAGTAGTCGAGTAATAGATTGTTCCTTTGATCTAAAATTGTTTCTTGCTTGCTTCCCAAACTTACAATTCCTGCAAATAGAATTAATAGGCTTTGTAATCCTTGGTAAATCTCTCACGGTTTGTACTACACTAATCCTTGCCAAATTATCAAAATTCATATGACACATTTTTTGATGCCACAACCAACTATCATTAATCTAATTTATAAAGCATTGTCCATTAGCACCCTTAAGTTGATATACATTTCCTTCACCCTTAAGTTGCTATACATTTCCTTCATATTTATTTCCTGCAACAATCACTTTTTCGAAGTCTTCCTTGATTTCACATCTTTCATCCTTAAATACAAGATTATATCCTTTACTACACATCTATTCAACACTCAAAATATTATTCCTTAAGCCCTTAACATAGTATACATCATTGGTGTTATGCTTGCCATCAAAACTTACTGAACCTATCCCACAAATCTTAGCACCGGTATCATCTCCAAACATAACTAAGCCTCTATCATATTTTTCAAGTTTAACAAACTTACTCTTATCATCGGTCATGTGATGTGAACAACCATTTTCAACAACCTACTAGTTCTTTTCTTGTTTAGTATGTGTGAATGGTGATCCTAGACCTGCACAAACACAAAGAACAAACACATTATTAGTCCAATATGCAAGTTTGAAACAACATTCCCCATGAAATTCATTTGAAACATGAAAACAAGAAATAAGTGAAGAACACAAGTAAAAAAGCTATTAAATCCTATTTTAATGTCCAAACTCTCAATCCCATGGGGGAATTGGTGTCATTTTGATGTGGAAAATGGCCCTTTCCCAATTCCTTGCAAGCTTGATAATCAATGGTGAAGATTTGATGCTCCTTGATGAAATTTCTCTATAACCTAGCTATGAAATTATGAAAATGGATGAACTTGATTCAAAACATGAAGATGATAACTTTGCACAAGTTGTAGATGAGCGTGTGGATCCAAAATTAATAAGAAATCCTTCTATTTATAGAAGATAATGATGGAGGATGAGTCAAAATGGATGAATGTGGGACCAAACACCAACCAATAGCATAATTCCACTTGTCAACATGTGAGTGGACAAAGGTGGAGCACATTTGGATGAATGTGCACATTAATGCAATTAGGTGGAAATTCAAAATTGGAGAAGTGACAAGTTGGAGGGAGAGAAGAAATGAATTAAATTCCACTTGGCTCAAGAAAAGGACATGTAAGAGGCCTTTAATGCCTTGTTGGCTGGACAAGTACTTTTGGGGGGAGATTTCAAATTTGGGGAATATTCCATCCTTTGATGCCTTTTTGAATGAAAAAGTAAGATTTATAAATTAATTAAATTGATTTTCATGAGCAAGTTGCAAAAGCTAGAGGATTTGATGGATTAAGATTAGGATTAATCAGGATTTGATTAATTTAAGAGGAGATTAGCTGATTTGACAATTTGATTTAGATTTTAGGATTTAAATAAATCAAAGTGAGAGGAATAAAGAATTTAGACTTAATTAAATAAAGTTTGATTTATTTAATTAAAGAGGATGGTGTTAGATTTAAATCAAATAAAGATTAATTTATTTAATTTAAAGGAGATGACTTTAGAACCTAATTAAATAAAATGAATTATTTAATTAAAAGGGGGAGTATAGGATTAATTAAATAAAGTGATTTATTTAATTAATAAGAGATGATGACTTAATCAGATAAAATTGATTTATTTAATTAAGAGATGAAATGTGATGAGTTTAATTAAATAAGGGGTATTCAATTAAATGACTAGCAAAGGAGATGATTCGGGATGAATTGGTGTTAGTAATTAGGATCAGGTGTATAGGATCAATCAGTATATTTTTCCGTGTCTACATTTTACCCCTCTTTGAAGCAATGTACCCACTGTGTTAGTTTGAAGAATAACCTTGCCGAGATCAAAATTCAAAAAAAAATTGATTTTTTAGATGCCCCACTACTGCCCCAACAAACGAATTATGTTGGTATACTGCCCCCTCGAGAGATCAAATGAAAATTTGGATTTTTGGGTGAACTTGTGAATAAAAAGAGGACAAGCTGCCCGACGGGTCTAGAAAGGCTCTAGGATGCCAAAAACGTGCCAAAATGCAAAAAAATGATGCAAAACGAGCCTCAGTTGAGCGAAAACAGGATCAGGGGTCCAAAACCCTAGGTTGACAGTTAAACAGGGTCAAAAAAGCCTAACTTTCATGCTTAAATAGTCCTTGAGGGGCCACTTCCAATTCATTTGCACATTCAGCCTTTACAGATTTCCTACTTTTGAGCTCTGACCTTCATTCGAGATGGTGCAACGAGTGCTTCCACGTCACATTTCGGAGCGAGTGCAAGTGTACCAGTGACTACCAAGCATAGGACCACCGATATGTGACCCTAACCCACCTTGTTCTTTCAATTTTTATGTGCATTAAATAGGGTTAAAAGTCAAAATGAGTCAAGCAGCGTTGTTTGGAACCACTGGAAGCTTAGAATCGGTGTCGCGCGACCTTAAAGTGTGCCGCTTTTGCAAACTGTGACATTGCATCAAAGTTTGAGGCCTAGGGGTCAAACTCCAAATGGCGCCGCATATGAAAATAGCTCGATGGAAAGCTAGCTAGGAATTTAGGGTTTAGGGTCAAACAAAAGTGCAGTCAAATAGCACCATCGTGACAAAGATTGGAATTTAGAGGGTTCCAGCGACACAGTTTGGAGTCTTCAAGCAACGATGAAACTGCAAATAGCGATGCATTTGTTGTTTCGGTCATGAATACTTCAAACAAGATCCTGATTTTTTACAAAACTTGACATTGTGACTTTACTGGTGCAGGAGGATGCAGAGCCAGTACATTCACATGAGCATTGGTCCTTGATTCTGAGCAGATTGACAGGATTGCACGAGTTTCTCTAGGAGCATCTTGGGGTGATAGGGCTATGGTATGTCCTCTATGCACCAACCATCAAGACACATATAGGCATGAAGAGAGCACTAGCAGAGCAATGGCACAATGAGATGTCATCGTTTCACTTTCCTACAAGCGAGGTGAAAGTCACGCTGGAGGATGTTTGGTGCATTCTTCAATTGCCCATCCATGGAGAGTGGGTTATTTATGATGTGGACACTGGGATAGTTTCCTATTATGAGGTCATGGGGTTGGATGAGATCATTTTTTCTGAGGGTCAGATCAAGCTGGAGTGGTACAGAGGTCAAGTATCAAAATTTTGATTGATTATGGCCGCCATCATCTCAGGCCTTGTGGCACCAAATCAGCATGGTCAATACTTTAGTCCAAGATGGGGCCTAGCCTGAGAGCATATGCTCCATCAGAGAGAGTGCTTTTTATGGGGACCAGTAATGTTGGCCACACTTTACCATGATTTGCACGAGTTTGCTTACTGTGACAGCAAGGCCGTCGGGGTCAGAGTTACTCTCCTTCACATCTGGGCCTGGGAGCACATTATCGTGCTTCACCCAAAAGTTACAGTTGTTGATGTGGAGCCAGATGACCCAGTGGTCTAGAGATACAGAGGTGGCTTGACCTTTACCCATACAACAGTAGTTGGTATCCCTCACTGGATGAGGGTGATCGATGAGATGACTATCTTCAGATGGAGTCCCTAGCTTGGGATGCCCACATGGTATGATGACGTTCAACAACTTTTCTTAGTGAGGCAGGACAAATTTATGCAGGGTAGGGAGCATACTATGATTGAGCATTATTTTCCAGATTAGGTGGCTAGGAAGTTCGGAGATACTCAGGATAGGTCTGATGACTAGTATGTGGCCATATTTTCCCGCACTACGAGGGAGACTACATGGGGTTAGATGATCCCTCCAAAGGATGTCGTGGATAGCTTTAGACAACTAGTTGTCAGGCCACGACCATACGATCAGGGGCAGGTAGACCCTCGCACCACATAGGCATACTGAGATTGGTTTCATTCTCCCATCAGATTGACAATTCCTGAGGCATCTTTACCACAATGGAGACCCCGAGGCCAGACAGCAAGGTAGGGGCGAGGTTGAGGAGGCCGAGGAGATGAGGATGGGGATGGAGACAAAGGAAGAGGAAGAGGTGGACCACCTCCTGACTAGCAAGGGCAGAGGGATGGGTAGAGAGACCAGTAGACAGATGGGGATCAATAGAGAGATGCCTCGAGGGACCCACAGCAGCCTTCGAGAGATCAACAGCAGCCACCACCACTGCCACCACCACCTCAACCAAACCAGAGGGATGCTCTTATCCAACAACTGCAAGCATAGGTTGCCACATTGACAGCTGAGAGGGATTAGGTGAGAGCAGAGTGAGATCAGGCCATACAATAGAGACATGCCACCGAGCTATAGCTAGCATAGGAGACCGACCGACACCAGTAGCTCAAGAGCACACAATGCAGGACAGTCCCAACACACATGTACCAGGATGCAGTGAGAGAGGTTGAGTACTACCGGGTTCATTACCATCAAGAAATTCCTCGAGCATCCCAAGTGCCAAATTTCTCACAGCAGACAAGGCAGAGGCAGGATCAGCCTGAGAGACAGTCGGGTGAGGGGAGCAGCCATCATGGCTAGCTCACATTTTGATCAGAGACACCATTATTTTTGAGATCCATGGGCTCCATTTTTTGATAGCCCCATGGGTGTTTGTATACATTGATTGATTCAAACACATTTGATCTTGATTTGTACCATGACAGTTACATTATTGAGGATATATGATATGATTGAGTTGATCTGATATATGATGTGTTCTATTTTATTTATGCATGATGGATGGATGTTACTTTTCTATATGTGATGTTCTATATGCGATGTGATGATATGATGTGACTTTATTTTATGGGATGTGATGCAGTGATTATGCAGATGTTTATGGATGGATGTATTTCTTTTTCAATATCTTTCTATGCACTTTTTAAGATGATGATGTGGATGCAAATGATTTAAAATGCTTAGACTAATAGATCTATGATGATGCTATATGCTATGATTATGAGATGTATGAGAAGCTCTTTTTGTTTTTTCAGTACTTTTTCCAATATGTATAGATGACATAATGATGCACATGATATGATATGATGATGCCTTTATGTGATGATGCAAATGGATAATATGATGATGTATATGATATGATATGATGCCTATGTGATGATACTTTTATGCTTATGCAATGGATGCAAATGTATGGTTTATGAGATGCTTAGAATGACCAATCTATATTATGTAATGATGAAATGCAATGCATGTGATATGATTAATGTTTCCTATATGATATGTCATGCTATGCATTATGCTAATGGTTTGTGGATGCGGGATGGATGCATTAGTGATGCTTTTGATTAACTATCATGGTACCATGTTAGCACGGAAATAAGATAGAAGAAATAAGATCCAACAAGCCTACCTTATTAGAGATGACAATGATTCGCTTATCAGGAATTGGTATTTTAAAAGGGCTATTTACCTTATGTTTGATAACACACATAGGCACGATGCATCAAGGTATAAAGAACCAGGATGGCGTTGCACCTAGTGTGGTGGAATTTGACTGACAATCAGATAGGAGTATTTTTGTTCACACCTGGCATATGGAACCCTATTTAGAATGTAGTTCAGATATTTCAAACATCTCATACCAAAACATAGAAAGGAAATTCTTCCTATGTGGTCAACAACACACCTAAAATACCCTCCCTACAAACCAAACAAAGCACACATGACCAAGGTTATATTACAAGAATATCCAACAAGCACAGCAAATAAAAGATAATGATTGTTGCCCCATTCCTTTCTCTCTAAATCCTTTTGTTTGGACATCATTAAGAGGTCATCAAAATGAGTGCAATAAGATAAATCAACAAGAAAAAGATCAAGTAAACAAACAAGCTAATGTTCTTCAATACCGCTAGCCAAGACTAAACTACGGTGATGCCTGATGTTGATGTCCATTGTAGGAAGGATGCATCCTAGGACATGATGTTATTAGATGATTTGGGACAAACTGGATGATTAGTTATTGATACAAAAAGTTGACCAACTTGTTTACCTACTGACCTAGACTTGAGACTTTGACGTTTGAGTTTTCACTTATAACCTGCTAAACTTGTTTCTGACTATTTCACCAAAGGTTAATGATGACGATTGATTTATTATGAGTGAAATTTTATTGTGGGTGAAAGAGAGATGGGGATGGATGGATTTGTTTCAAATATTTGGATGTTTTTGAAGTTTTTTTTTGAAATGTTTTGAGGTTGTTTTTGGTATTTTCAAGATTTTGCAAATGTTTTGATTTTTCAGATTTTCAAATGTTTTGGATTTTTATGAGATTTTGACCAAGAACCTAACCTAAAGACCTATCCTAGGGGCCTCAAGGCCTGATCAATAGATTAGCCTTTCCTACGTTATACACACAGAGACCATGTAGTTCGACTGACACAGACTCGATTATTGATAAGATATGAACAAATGGATTGCCAGTTTATTATGATAGACTCCTAAAGGACTGACCTAAGTGTCTCAGGGGATGATCAAAGATCAACCTTGCCTACATTCAAAGCTTAGAGACCTATAGTTCGACAAGACAACACTATTTTTTATTTTTTCGACTGACCTTTGGACCTGTTTTTTTCGATTTTGATATGTTTTGAATGTTTTTTTAGATTTTCTAATTTTATGGATGTTTTTTGATTTTTTGATTTAGGGAAGACTTCAAGAATATACATGAATCCAACCTGATGAGAACATTCCCCAATGTGATGCAATATATTACCCCAATATAGGCAGGACAAACTGACCTTAAGAATGGGCCAAGTAGTACTAGGAGGGATCATGACACAAACATAGGATCAAGCTATGATACGGACGTGGACGGGTGATGGATCGGTGCGATGGAAATGTGATGGATGGATGATGCAGAATGAGCCATGGAGATCCTTGTGGATGGAAGGTGCTTATTTACACAAGGCATTTGTTTTCCAGGTTTTCACCAAGGTACTTTCCCCAAGTGCCACCGAAATGGTTTTCACTAGAGGACGATTTTTCTCTTTACTGTTTTTAATCCCTTTTATGATTTTTTTGGATTTTTATGTTTTTTTATTTTTTTGTACTTTTGGTTTTATACCTTGAAATAGTAGGCATAAAACTTTTTGAGATGGGAGCTATTTATGGGTTCCTGTAGAGGTTCCCCTTTTGGTGTTGATAACTGATATGCCCCTAACTTGTAGCTCATTGTAATGACAAAGGGTCCCAACCATTTGGGTTCAAACTTTCCCTTGCTATCTGGATTCGGAACATTCTTCTGGTTCTCCTTCAACACAAGCTCTCTAACTTGGAAGGTCTGACTCTTGATCTTCTTGTTGTAGCTCTGTTTGAGTCAGTTTTGGTAGACTTGCAAATGGTTTAAGGCATCCATGCACCGCTCATCTAGTAGTTCTAGCTCATTTAGTTGTGATACCCGGTATTCTTCATCTGTGGTGAGATTCTACAATGATATCCTTAGAGATGGGAGCTCAATCTCAATGGGGAGTATGGCCTTTGATCCGTAGACCAGGGAGAATGGGGTGGCACTTGTTGGTATGTGGATGCTTGTTTGGTAGGCCCATAGGGTGAGATTCAGCTACATTTTCCAGTCACAACCAGCGTCGTTGACTATTTTCTTGAGTATTTTTAGGATGGTCTTATTTGTAGCCTCAACTTGGTTGTTTCCTTGGGGGTAGTATGGGGTTGAAAAGCAATGTTGGATTTTAAAATTTTTGCATAGGTTGGGAACATCCTGATTTTTGAAAGGTGTCCCATTATCTAAGATAATCTCTTGAGGGACACCATAGCGTAAAATTAGGTAGTTTAGGATGAACTTTGACATCTACTTTCATGTGATATAGGTCATGGGGATGGCTTCCACCCACTTCGTGAAGTACTTAGTGGCAGTGATGATGAGCTTATGTCCACTGGATGAGGTGGGGGTAATTTTTCCAGTGAGATCGAGCCCCCACTATGAAAAGGGCCAAGGTGTGGCAATTGGGTTGAGCTCCTGAGCTGGTGCATGGATGAGATCCCCATGTTGCTAAAATTGCAAACACCTTTTGACATAATCATGAGCCTCCCTTTCCATTGTAGGCCAATAGTACCCAGTCATCAACAATTTCTTAACCAAGGTCATACCACTCGAATGTGAACCACAAATGTTGTTATGTACTTCGGTCAAAGCGGCCAAAGCTTCTCAATGTTTAGGCATCATAATAGTGTTCCTTCAATGCTTCTACGGTATAGGGTATCTCCTACGATGACAAAACGAGATGAATTTTTGACAAAGGCTCTTTTGAGGTACGGGGTTATATCTCAAATTCAGAATTTGGTACCTCGAATGTGGGCACAAGAAGCTTCTCTATGAGGAATTCTTGCTTTGGGATATTGCGTGGGATCTCTAGGAGTGATCCAATTGTAGCCATTGCATCTGTCGCTTTGTTATTTTCTCTTGGTAGCTACTCAAATGAGATATCAATGAAGAAATCCTTGAGGCTTTCCACCAATTTCTTGTATGGAGTCAACTTGTTGTCCTTTGTTTGATACTCATTGTTTACCTAGTTGATTACGAGCGATGAGTCTCTGTAGACCTTGAGTTCCATGATCTTCCATTGCACTGTAATTCTTAGCCCTATGAAAAGAGCCTCATACTTTGTGATGTTATTTGTGCACGGGAATGACATCTTGTATGGTTTAGGTATGCAATCCCCTTGTAGAGTGATGAAGAAGATCCCTACTCCTGATCTGTGTTGTGTGTAGGATCCATCAAAGTACATTTTCCAGTGATCCACTACACTTAGGTTGAAGATGAATTCATCAGGGAATTCTAATACAAGTGGGTTCTCTGAGTACATCGGTGCTTCTGCTAGTTGATCTGCTATTGCTTGTCCTTTAATGGCCTTGCGTTCCACATACTCAATTTCATGCTCTATCAAGATCATAACCCACTTAGTTGTCCTTCCTATAAGCGTTGCTTTAGAAAGCATGTACTTAAGTGGGTCTATCTTTGTGATGAGCTTTATCTGATGTGCTAGCATCTAATGTCTGAATTTTTGTGCTGCAAACACAATTGCTAGACAAGATTTTTCAATGGATGTATAGTTCAACTCATGCCCCACCATGTTTTAGCTGATGTAGTAGATAGCTCTCTCTTTTCCATTTTCATCATGCTATGCTAAAAGAGCACCAAGAGTTGTTGTTGTTGATATATATAGGATCAGGGGTTTGCCTGGAATTAGTGGCATGACAACCGGCAGTGTAAGTAAATACTCCTTGATCTTTTTGAAGGCCTGATCACATTTCTCATCCCACTTGTACACTACCCCCCTGTGGAGTAGATGAGAGTATGGGACAGCCTTGTCTTCTAGTTGCACTATAAATCGGAGGATAGACTGGATTCTTCCTTGTAGGCCTCTTAGCTATTTCAATGTTTTTGGTTCCTCCATTTCAAGGATTTCTTTGACTTTGGCAGACTCTACGTTGATTCCTCTCATGGATACAATGTACCCTAGGAGCTTTCTTGATTGTATCCTGAAGACACTCTTTTTTGGATTTAGTCGGACCTTGTACTTTTCTAGCCTGTCAAAGATAGAGCTCAGAGCTAATATGTGATCTCATCATTTCTTTGACTTGGCCAATATGTCATCCACATAATCTTCCATTGTTTTATGGATCATATCATGAAATATTAGACTCATGGCCCTTTGATAGGTTGCTCCTGCATTTTTTAGCCCAAATGGCATCATATTCTAGCAATATGTCCCCCATGGACAAGTGAAGGCCATTTTATGTTGGTCATCTTTTGCTATCATGATCTAGTTGTAACCTGAGAATCCATCCATCAATGATAGCATCTCATGTCCCACTGTCATAACCACAATCATGTCAATGTTTGGAAGAGGGAAGTCATCCTTGGGACATGCTTTGTTCAAATATCTAAAATTTGTGCAAATGCGAATGCCCCCAGTGGGATTTAAAATAGGTACAAAATTGGAGACCCACTCTAGATAATCAATGAGTCATATGAATCTTGCATCCAAGAGCTTTTGTAATTCCATTTTGACCAACAATGCTATCTGGGGATACATTTCCCTCAGCTTTTGTCTCACTGGTTTTGCTTCGGGGTAAATAGCTAGGTGGTGGACCACAATTTTTGGATCAAGGCCTAACATGTCGGCATAGGTCCATGCAAAGTTTACCTTTCTTTCTTTTATGAATGCAGCTAGGATTTCTTGCTCTTCTGTCAGAAGTGATTCTACATAGAAGGTGATATGGCGTTTCCTTTGTTCCTAGGTTGACTAGATTGCACTTCTCTGCTAAGACCGCTGACTTCTCCTAATGAATTGCACTAAGAGAAAGATTGAATCCTTCTTCCTCTAGCACCTTAGAGAGGTTTTCACCATTGGATGTGTCCTTTATTTTTACTATTTTTGGGTCAGAGAGTTCCGCAGTATGGTTTTCACTCAAAGACCTAGAGATTATTCTTAGATTTTCACTTTTGCTACTGAAGGATTCAATCGTTTCCCTGTAATAGGCATGTGTGTCTAGTATGATGTCAAATCTAGCTTTGTGATCTCTGTATGGTACTGTATCCCACAATCCCATGAATTATGAGAGTGCCTCATCATTTTTGAATGTGTCCAAAACTGGTGGTCCTCGTTGGTCGTAATTGATGAGTTGGGGATAGACTAAGTTTATTTCATGGGTTTGACTGGTTGACTCAAAATATAGGGTACTAATCATGAGAAGGGAGGAATCCTCAAATAGCATAGGCAAGTCAGTTATGGGGTCCTCGTCACTACTACACACATCGGTTATGTCAAAGGTAAAGTTTTTTTATGACTCGACCTATGGATACTGGTAATTGAAGGGCGGATGTTGATAGTTGAGGGGGAGTTTTGACCTTTCTAATCAAGGCACCTTTGCCAAGTATGGTCACCTTCAGAGGGGTACATCCAAGGCCAAGATTTCTCATACGCTTCTCTGGAATGAGAGGTACTAGAAGACCATTGTCATTTTGTCCAAGTTTTTTGTTTATGCTATAGCCCATACTAAGCATCATTTGTAATCCTTTGTTGCTCTCATCCATGGGAAGATTAGGCGCGGGCATTTTATCTTGGTATAGTAAGCTTGATATGTCTTTTTCATCTACTATCTCCTGACTTAGATCTCCCCAAAACCTGAATCTAGAAGGGTCTGCTTTGAAGGTTTGGGATGATGTTTCAGCTGGTTGAGGTTGCCTGTGAGACCTAGGAGATTGAGGTAACTCTACTATTATGAAAGCACTTTTCTTCATTTTATAATCCCCACACCCATTGTCTTGGATAATGGCCTTGATTTCAAAGATATCAGGGATGGCGGATGTCTTTGTCTCAGAAGTGGAGGCCAAGGTAGTTGGGTCTACATACAAAGTTGTAGGGCCTTCATCATTCTTTGGGACTTGGGGGATTTTATAGTATTTTTCTTCTAGGTCTTGCCATAAGCAAAGGGTTCGGGATCACCATAAACCGTGACCTCTTGATTTTGATATGGGAATTTGACGCATTGATGGAAGGTTGATGTGACAGCTTGCATCCCATGGATCCACAAACGCCCTAAGAGAATGTTATAAGGTAAATCAAGGTCAAGAACCTAGCATGCGGTTTCCATAATGGTTGGCCCTACTTGAATAGGGAGCTGAATAGTGCCCCGAGACACTCTTTCCTGATCATCATATGCTCTGATTGTGATACCCTTACCCTTTTCAATGGCATCCTCAAAGAATCCTAGATTCTTTATTAGTTTGAGTAAACAAATATTTAGACCCACACCCCCATCCACCAAAACCCTTTTGACTTTGTTTTTATGAACCGGGACTTCAAGATGGAGTGCACGATTATGAGATGGTTAGGTGGGAAAGTCCTAGCTAAAGAATGCTAGGAGATTCAGGGTGGTGATGTGTCCGACCATAGCTTGGAACTGGTCAGCGTCAAGATCTGGGGAGACGGTGGATGAAACCAATGCTTCCTCTAGGATTTTTCTATGTGTGGGTGATATCTTCAGCAACTCCATGATGGAGATCTGAGCAGGGGTTCCTTTCAACTAGTCCAAGACATTGTAGCCATTAGGAACAGATCTCGGATTTGAGGTGGATGTTCTAGGTGGTTGTGATGACCCGCCAATGGTAACTTTTTCACCACGTGTGGTGACTTCACAATCAATTTTGGCTCCCTTGATGTTAACAATAGTGACCCATTCATCTATGGATGCAACAACATTATCATACACATGGTTCACATTGGCATACTTGGTCTTTCCATGGTTTTTCCCTTTGTTATGATCTGACATCGGATTCGTGTATATTATAAGGTCTTGATTTCTAGCTAGTTGTTCAACATTTATAACCTTGTCATCGATGAGGTCTTGGATCAGATTTTTCAGCCTCATGCAACTGGTTGTTGTGTGCCCCTTGATTTTATGAAAATTATGAAGGTGGTTCTCATTGTACCATGGTGGTTTCACTTGGGGCTCTAGATAATTCTCATAAGTGGGAATTTTGATGAGATTTTAGTTTACCGGTTTCTTCATGACCGATTCAATTGGTTCCCCAAGGGCTGTGTACTTTTGCTTGGGGGGATATTTGTTTCGTGGGGGTGGTCCCCCTTGATTATTCAAGTTGTTGACTTGATTATTGGGTGGTTGTTGTGATACCACGTTGGCTTGAGTGTTGTTTTGATTGTTGCCTTGCAGTTGTTGGTACAATTGCATGTTTCATTTCAGAGCATTGATGATGACCTTGGCATCGACCACACCATCATTAGTGGTGTTCCTATTTTTTTCCCACATGTGAGGTTTTTCATTATAGTTGGTGGATGGACGGTTGTCTTGATGTTCTAGATATGTTGGTGTCCCCCCTTGTGCAATAAGGGCTCGTTCAATGTTGAGCGCCTTGGGGATCAAATGGTTGTATGTCATGATACATTGCATCTTGAGATGGAATGACAATGTTTTCTCAAGATTGGCAGTGATGGTGCAAATTTGTTGTTCCTCTGGCATGGTCTATTTACTCCTATTGGCCTTGGATCACCATCATTACAAGAAGGAAGTGAATGAATCTCCCTTAGCTTGTTTGAGCGTAGATAGTCCCTCTAGACTAACATCCATGCCAATGTTGAATGCATAATTTTTTATGAATCCATCCATGATCTCCTAGAACTTTTTGATTCTTGGAGGAAGGCAAGAGAACCATTCCATTGCAAGACCAGCCAAACTTCGAGGGAATAGCCACATCAAATATGTATCGTCATATGCGACCTCCATGCAATGTACTTGGAATTCCTTGATGTGATCTTCAAGGTTTCTCATCCCATGATATTTGTCGAATTTAGGGATTTCAAACCCCTTAGGGAATGGTACCATTGCAAGGCTCCTGTCGAATGGATAGGGGCATAAATTACTTGGTGTCTTTGTTGTTTTCCCTTATTGGAGATTGAGCACTTGTTAAAAGAGCAATTTGATTTGTGTTGTCACGTCGTTTTGTGGAACAGGAGGTGGAGTGAATGTGTTTTGAAGTGGCGGATTTGTTCGAGTGATAGGTGGAGTGTTGGATGTGTTGGTGGGAGTTTGTTGCAAGCTCTGTTATGCGGTCAAGGCTTGCTAATAGGCCTGTATTTGTTGTTGTACCAACAATGCTTGTTGTTGGGCTAGTAATTGGGTTGCTTCATGTTGTGCTTAGTACTATTGTAGGGCTTTCCGATATGCTTGTTGTTGGGCTACTTGCAGTTGTGCCTAGTATTGAGCTTGTGCTTGCACTTGTTGAGCTTGATATTGGGCTTGAGCTTGAGCCTGTGCTTGTTGGGTTGCTTGTGCAACCTAGGTAGCCTGTACAGCTTGTGTGGCTTGTGTAGCTTGAGCTGCTTGGGTTGCTTGTGCAGCTTGGGCGACTTTTTGTTGTTGCAACAAATCTTGAGCTTGGGCAGCCTGTTGTGCTTGTTGAGCTTCAAATGCAACTTGAGCTACTTGAGTGGTCTACGCTTGTTGAGAAACTTGTGTGTTTTTCGCTTGTTGAGCTTGGAACTACTGAAATTCCTTTTCATAGGCTTGTTGAGCTACTTACAATGTGATGCTATATTGGTTGGCCACATTTGGTCTTGGTGGTGGTGGTGGTGGCAGATTTGGAATGGTGTTTGTTGTTGTGATGAGACGTGTCGTTGTATTGATGATAGCGATTTGTGTAGTGGATGGTGTGATTGATATGCTTGGTCCTTGAGAGACCACGTTTATGGATGGTGCAGTGATTGCTTATGTTGCTTGGATGGTTTCCACCTATTTTTGTGATATTGATGGAAAGATAAGAGGATTTGGTATGATGTTTTGATTTATGATTGGTGGGTTGCTTTGATTCTGTTGATTGATTGTTGGTAAAGGGGGGAGCCCTAAACCGAGTAGTGTGTGGATGTTAATGGAAAAGGTGGAAGTGGTGGAAAAATGGGTGGTGTGTTCCCTTGAGGAACTGATGATGATGAGGGGTCAAATATTCTCCCTTGTCCAAATAGCCCACCTTCTCCTTGTGAAGTCATAGGGAGAGAGGTTTGTGTGTTGAGAGGATATGTTGGTGTTGCGTAAAAAGAGGATGGGTCATTGGGGTCATGAAAGGTGAGTGGGACATATGGGTGTAGCAGATTAATGGGACAGATTGACCCAATATGGTATTTGCATCCAAATCTTGGTTGTTCACAAGGGGGTGTGTTTGTAGTGCATGAAGGAATGAGCTCCCCTTGTTGACAATTGGTTGAGTTGGAGCAATGGATGATGTGATTTGGGGGATGGTTTGAGTGATGCTTTGAAATGGAGGTGTGGATGAGATTGGAGGCATCATCTCAAGAGATTTCTCCACAAGAGTGCTCACATCATATTCAGAAGGGATTTTAGCCCCTTCTATGGCCAATTCTAGCATGTATTGTGAGAGATTGAGTTTCATCATGGCATTAACAATTTTGTGAGTCTTAGGATTTTGGATCATTTCAATGACTTCACCTTGAGTCATCCCTACAACATTGTTGGTGATGTCCTCCACTTGGCCACCTTCCTCTTGAGAATCTTGTGGGAGTGGAGGAATATTGAGTGTGGTATTGCTAGTTCCAATGGGATTCATTTCAGAAGCGGTTTGACTCAAGTCACTTGAAGTGGATGTTTCTTTGCTCATTTCCATGTTCTTCTTGTGTTGAGATCTAGTTTGAACCATAAAATGAGGATCAATTTTCAGGAATGGGAGGTGAACCTTTAATTCCTTGGATTGATCTAAACTTTAGGCACCAATAAAGAAAGTCTAAGATATTAAGGATCAAAAGGATGGTGATGAGATAATGAAAGATGGATGATTGGTGAATGATTGGAACTCTTAGGGAACCTTGAGGAGGATGCTAAACTTTAGGAATTTTGGATTTGATGCTTGATTTGATTTTGTATTTTTCTTTTGGATTGATTTGATTTGATTTTGATTTTGTTTGGATTTGGTTTGGATAATGAACTCATAAACTCTAAGAGGTTGGATGTTGTCCTAGAGTAAACTTGTCCACAAGATGATAATTTGACTAAGTGTGCAAAGAAGGATTCATCTACACACACCTAGTCAAACAAGATGATCTGGATTTGTTTTGATTTTTTATTTCAAGAGGATTTTCCCAAAGTTCAGCATGAAGGATTTTTTCAAGATTTCCAAGAGGTTTTTGTGAGATGGATTTTGATTTTGGTGTTGGAGGATGGATGAAGGTGTTTTGATTTTGATCCTAAGAGACTTAGAGAGACTTTTGTTTACTAGACCAAGGTGTTGAAGAACGTGCTATTACTTCCTATGTTAGATACTCAAACCTTTGAAAGAGACTTGGATTTTGACAATAGTAAAATGAATACAAATTTGGATTGTTCCTTGATGCACGTTTGTAAAATTTGAAGGTCAATCTTTCTCTAAATTCATAAAGCATGGACAAACGTTTCTTGCAAGCTTTTTGACTAAGACCTTTCGACCTTCGTTTGTGGATTTTTATCTTTCAGGAAATCATTTGGAAGAGCACATGTGTGGGGTCCAATTGTTTCTTATCTTTACTTAATGAATTCTTCTTACCACAAACACTTTCTTGATTAGGTTTTTCAAACTAAATGTCTAATGTCCCAATTTCTTCTCATCCCACAAATTCCATTATGTGGAAATCAAGGAAATTAAGGAAAAAATTTCCTATTGTTGACTTTAGTGAGAGAAAATTGTGATGTAAATTCAAATGCTTGGAAGCCTCTAAGGATAGAATCCCTAGGGAAAGCAATAACACTTGAATTTTTTCAAAGGTATTTGCTTCCTCTAAAGGGTTTGAAATTTGATGATCATGTTGAATGTTTTTTTTCTAATGTTTTAGATCCAAGCAAAGTATTTTGATTCCAAGAAAATGCACAACCCTATGGATAGTCAAGAGACAATATTTGTTGAATCCCCACTTGGATAAATCCAACTGCACTTATTCTTGGTGGATGATTAAAAGCTTGACCACACTGGACTTTTATGGTTCAAAGAGACAATATTTGTTGAATCCCCACTTGGATAAATCCAACTGCACTTATTCTTGGTGGATGATTAAAAGCTTGACCACACTGGCTCCCCTCCACAACACTCACTTTTATGGTTTAACCAAGCTTTAGTACCCATGAAACTCCCATGGCATACTTCTCATCTCTACCAAGAACTCCAAGAATGTGGGGCGACTTCAGAATGATTGTTCTTGCACCAACAAATAGATAAGGATTTGGGCTTCTAAACAAATTGGTTCTTAGTAAGGGTGATTGCGGACATGGCACCTTGTGAGCATCCAGCAAGCCACTAAAGGATTTAATCAATCCTACTAGGGGCTCTTATACTTTTTAAGGTAGTACCCCATTCTAAAAGACATTGTACGGCTAAGGCCTACATACCACTAGACTTGACGATTTAGTCTTATCCTTTTATATATCGTCCCGAGTGAAAAAATGGTTGGAGTCACCTTCGAGTTCTCCTTTCAGATGTGTCTCTTAGGTAGGCCCCTCTAAGGGTAAAAAAAATTGAGCAAGCACATTTGTATTTTGATCGATCTTTGTTTGTGTGAACAAAGAGAGAACACACGCGATATACTCCACTCACACTAGCAAGCTTTGTTCAATTTTAAGAATCCAAATTGAAGTGTGGAGGCAATCGCTTATACAACTTAATATCACCAAAAGACTTTTGATTCTCAAGATCGCCATGAGGTGCGAGAGAAGCGCATACACCTTTTAAATGATATTACTTTGGATAAATGATTACAAAACATAAAATGTACATGTTCATTTTAACCTTCAAAGCAAGAATGGATTCTTTTTAAGCACTGAAATTGAAGTGTGAGATTTTCTCGTTCAATTTTAAAGCCTCAAAACAAACTCTAGTAAATTGTCTAAGGTTCTTTTTAATCCCTTTGTTTTGTTCTTTTTAAGCCCAAACAAAAATTATTGAGTCCTAAAAATCTTGAAGATGACAAAGTCCTTAGCAATGGGATTATAATTTCTCCCCAAAGTGTTCAAAAACACTTGATGCAATAGAATGATGATGCCATAAGAAGCCTTGCTTTCATTTCCTCCTTCCTCCTTGAATCACTCCAACCTACAAAAACTGGTTAAAACTACAAAAAAAGAGGTTAAAAACTAGTTAGAAGTTAAGGTGATCAAAATAAAACAAAGCACATGTTGAAAAAAATTGAAAACTGCCTTTTACCCCACTCCAATGGCGTAGTCTGTGATGGTGGCACAGTTTGGAGGTTGTCAGCAGTGCTCTGGTGAGACCAGCGGTGGACTATGGAAAAATAGTGAGCACAATTGTGGCGCTATTTCACCCAACGACAGAGTTTATAGTTTGAGTTGGTTGGGCATAGTGGAAAATGACTCAAGTGGCACAGTTTGCAATTTGACAGCATCGCCAAATAGCGCCACTAGACTACTAGCGGTGGAGTTTGACCTATCAACGATGTAGTTTCCTCTAGACACACAAAATTTTAAAAAAATTGTGGAATTTGGTGAAAAAACGTGTTAATTTCTTCAAATCCACCCTCCTTCTAGCGCCAAAATGTGAATGGTGATCCTAGACCTGCACAAACACAAAGAACAAACACATTATTAGTCCAATATGCAAGTTAGAAACAAAATTCCCCATGAAATTCATTTGAAACATGAAAATAAGAAATAAGTGAAGAACACAAGTAAAAAAGCTATTAGATCCTATTTTAATGTCCAAACTCTCAGTCCCATGGGGGAATTGGTGCCATTTTGATGTGGAAAATGGCCCTTTTCCCAATTCCTTGCAAGCTTGATGATTAATGGTGAAGATTTGATGCTCCTTGATGAAATTTCTCCATAACCTAGCTATGAAATTATGAAAATGGATGAACTTGATTCAAAACATGAAGATGATAACTTTGCACAAGTTGTGGATGAGCTTGTGGATCCAAAATTAATAAGAGAGCCTTCTATTTATAGAAGATAATGATGGAGGATGAGGAAAAATGGATGAATGTAGGATCAAACACCAACCAATAGCATAATTCCACTTGTCAACATGTGAGTGGACAAAGGTGGAGCACATTTGGATGAATGTGCACATTAATACAATTAGGTGGAAATTCAAAATTGGAGAAATGACAAGTTGGAGGGAGAGAAGAAATGAATTAAATGCCACTCGGATCAAGAAAAGGACATGTAAGAGGCCTTTAATGCCTTGTTGGATGGACAAGTACTTTTGGGGGGAGATTTCAAATTTGGGGAATATTCCATCCTTTGATGCCTTGAATGAAAAAGTAAGATTTATAAATTAATTAAATTGATTTTCATGAGCAAGTTGTAAAAGTTAGAGGATTTGATGGATTAAGATTAGGATTAATCAGGATTTGATTAATTTAAGAGGAGATTAGCTAATTTGACAATTTGATTTAGATTTTAGGATTTAAATAAATCAAAGTGAGAGAAATAAAGAATTTAGACTTAATTAAATAAAGTTTGATTTATTTAATTAAAGAGGATGGTGTTAGATTTAAATCAAATAAAGATTAATTTATTTAATTTAAAGGAGATGACTTTAGAACCTAATTAAATAAAATAAATTATTTAATTAAAAGGGGGACTATAGGATTAATTAAATAAAGTGATTTATTTAATTAATAAGAGATGATGACTTAATCAGATAAAATTGATTTATTTAATTAAGAGATGAAATGTGATGAATTTAATTAAATAAGGGGTATTCAATTAAATGACTAGCAAAGGAGATGATTCAGGACGAACTGGTGTTAGTAATCAGGATCAGGTGTATAGGATCAATCAGTATATTTTTCGTGTCTATAGTATGTAGGGTAGAGATTACAGTACCTTCACTTTTCTCCTTCTCTAGAGGGCATTCCTTCACCTATTTTTTAGAATTAGTAGTAGGTTCATCTTTTATAGCCAAGAACAAGCATTCATTGTCATCAAGATCTCCATAATTAGATTTCTCATCAGAAATACTAGCATCCTCATTCACATAATACACTTTGTTGATCTTCTTGCCTTTGTTTTCTTTTTTAAATCTTTGGTTATTCCTCTTAGATCTTTCTAGAAATCTTGAGGAATAAAGACCTATTCCTCAACAACTAAAGAATTTAAAAGGTAACTTACCTTCATACTTATTGGATCCTTTCTTCATCTAGATCTTCAGCTCTTGTAGCCTTAAAAGTAGTTTATGATTTGGATCCATTTCTCAAATTCAGCTTTCTCATCTCATAAGATGTCAAAGTTCCCAATAAGTTATCTTTAGTGTAAGTATTGTAGTCTAAATGTTCTCCAATAGCACATACCTTTTTGTTGTATGCATCAGGGAGAGTTCTAAGAATCTTTTTTACAATCTAGGATTCATCTATTGTAGCACCAAGTCCTTGCATTCTAGCTACTACCTTATCCAATCTATGTATATAGGATTTAACATTCTCATCTTCAGACAATGTAGGATCTCAAACTGTGTCTCCAAATTCTACAGCTTTGCTTCTTTGACCCTTTCATTTCCTTCATGAACCTTTTCTAAAGCATCCCAAACTTCTTTAGCAATCTTCAAATTTTGAACTTTAATCAACTCACAATGTACAAGACTATTCTTCAAAATGAACTCTGCCTTATTGTTCGCTTCATATGCCTTGATCTCATCAACTGTACTCAGACCATTAGCAGGAGGAGTGTAAATAGTATTGTAAGATTTATCCACATCATATCCAAAATAATCCAGATATTCTTCCATCAATATTTTCTAGATAGCATAATTAGTTCCATCAAACTTTAGATACTCATAAGTAACTTTGCCAGCCATCCCAAACCTTCCTTAAGTGGTTAAGCTCTTCTCCAAGGAACCAAGCTCTAATACCAATTGTTGAACAAGACAACTGAGAGGGAGGGTGAATCAGTTGTACCAAAATTTAACTTTTAGAACATTCACTGGAGCTTAGATCAATCACAAATCCTTTACTCTACTAAAATGATTAAACATTAAGTGTGAGTGCAGAAATTGAAAAGCATCACACAAACATAGTAACACCAAACTTATGTGGAAAACCCAATAAGGGAAAAACCATGGTGAAGATTATCTCACAATATAAGGAATATCAAAATAGATTACAAAGGATCACTACCAAAAAAAGGCTCGCTATCAAAATAGGACTAAATTTCTAGATCAAGACTCACTATCCAACAAGGGTTAACCACCCGGAGGGTTCACTGCCAGAGAGATACAAAGAAGATAGAAGAGATATGTTATAGAGAGAATACAATCTCAATGCAACAGATATTTCCAACATGATTCATTCAACCACTTGCAAAAATGCATGAATGATAGAATACACCTTCAACTCACCGCATCCGAAAACTCGACATTTAGAATTCGCACTGATTTTCCACACTCACATCACATACACACATTGTTTCACATCTATCTGCTCTATTTATTTTCTCTTATCTCTTGTCATGCCTTTCACCACTAACTTATCATGTACTTATACCATCTTCAACTTTGAATCATATCCAAGGTTGGCCATCCATCATTAAGTTCAAATTAGGTTAACACTAAAACATCCTAGGTTGGAATTAGAATGAGGGTGACCTAAAGACATGCTTGATGAGACCCCAAATAGGTCCCAACACTCTTCATCAACTTCAAAAGTAGTGTTCAACACAAGGTCAGCCAAACTAGTGTAAAACGCATAGAACAATTAAGCACACACAACCCTTAACACAATCCAATCCTTCCAGACACCAAAATTATCTTCAACATGATCATAACAACTTAACTCTAGAACTGCAAATCATAAGACTCTACCAAAAGGAATTATGAAGCAACAAAATTTCTCCTAGAGCTCAGCCAGATACATAGAAAATCATAGTTCACAATTGGTGAACAAAAATCGCACTATACAATGTTTCAGAAGTAAAAAAACTGCATATAGTAGCTTCCAACAACCATGATCAACATATTTGAACCACACAAACATAGGAGCAAAACCTGGAGCAAAAACTAGAGCAACCATTGAACACCTGCAACCTTTCTTTATTATAATTTTATCAATATCCTCAACATATACAACCAATAACTTGCATCCATGACATCAATGAAAACAACAACCAGTTGATAACCAATTGACTAGTTGACATCAATGACAACACCTTCATTCTTGCAACACAATGACCATCAGATCCATCTCTACTGAATCTGAGCCCTTGATACAACACAAAGAAAATCAAAACCTCAAGCCCACCATGACACATGTCGTCTACCCACTAACATCATACACCTTTCCATCACTCATTTTGCAAAGGTCTTGAACCTTTTGGAACATAATCGTGATGCATTGAACTCATGTGATGACCATCGGATATGCTTGATTAAATTAGGACTGTTGATCTCCAACCATCACCCATTGCAAGAAGGACCTTGCCAACTGAGATTGAAAATGTGATGCACTAAGCCATCACAATTTTCCAACACCTGGAAAATAATATTCCTCCCTTTGATACTTCTCCCTATTCACATCGCTAATCGTGGAAAGCTCAACTCTATTCATTTCATAACAGTGATGTGAAATGAAGGCGTGATATCTATCTAATCCATCAATATTGATTGTAGTCATTGGTCAAACTTCATTGCTCATCACTGATAGCCTTCGATGATGCAAGATACAATTTGTGATGCATTGAAGGCTAGCGACGACCATTAGATCTTCTCCTTTAAATCAGGGCTATTGATAGCTTGATCATCCTACATTGTGCAAAGGGAACCGAATCCATAGAAGCAAAATGTAATGCGAAGGGAAGGCATGATGGGAAACAACTTAAGTGGAATAATTTTTCATGTGTTATAAGTTGTTTTAAAAGGGGGACCTTGCCTAGGCAATAGAATGATTAAATTTTTAACAAGAAAAAGGAAAAGGTATGACTTAATCGATGAAATGAGAGGTTTGAAAACTGCCCAAAAGGCTGAAAATTTTTGGACTTAATCAAATTTATGAAGGTGCATGGTTACAAGTGGTAAAAAAGAGCAAGGGGTCGGTCGAACAAATTATAACCTAGGCTCAAGGTTGTAAGTTAAATGACTAGGAACTAGCCACAAGAGGTCAATAGGAAAACATAACAAAAGTGCACACTTAATCTAGGCAACTAGGGTTTTAGGAGGGTTTAATCCCTACAAGGGTTTCAGAACCCTAAATTGTAGATTCAGAACCTTGAATTGTATACACTTGAGGAATTTCAAAACCTCAAAGACCCAAACTCATAAAAATAAACATGAATTTTAGTAGGATACACAGATAGGATCTCTCTAATCGGATATAAATAATGTGCATCCAAGGGTGGCATAAAATATGTCAACATTTTGAAATTTTTTGTGGGATGATTTCCTACTAATCATAGAATCTAGGGGCCTTATCAATCCATTGGGCATAAAGTCATGAAGGGGATCAACAAAACTGGGCCTCCCAATGACAAAACAAAACATGTGCAGGCCTGCACTTGGAGAAAAGTATGGAAACTAGAACATGCATTCCATTAAGGAGAATGCAAGGTGTGCAAAAGCACTTCATGGAAAAAAAGAATGCATGAAATTCAAAACTTATCAAAAATAAGGTTTGAGATGAATCCCATTTACTGAGATTGGAAGAACCTCACCATCCGACTTGGAAAGAGAATGCATTGGCCTCCTTGCAACTAGTGATGACATATGGACCACTCCAAATGGCATCAAACTTGGAATGTCTTTCAGCTTTGGCTCTGTCTGCATTCCATTTCAACACTAGATCTCCTTCTTGGAACACTCTATGAACTACTTTTTTGTCAAAATTTATTTTGACCTGTGCTTGATGTGTTTCTATGACTTGCATAGATTTATTCCTTGTCTCCTCCAATTCCAAGAGCTTATCCAGCCTTACTATCATAGCATCATTCTCTTCTAACTCTAATTGATGTGCCAACTCAAGGGAAGGAAACTCCAATGATAATGGTAACCTTGCTTCCCTTCTATATATTAGCACGAAAGGATAATTACCAATTGCTCTTTTAGGAGTAATTCTATTAGCCCAAAGGGTTGTATTTAACTTTCTATGCCAGAACCTTTGGTTGTCCTCAATTGTCCTCTTGATAATCCTAATAAGATTTCTATTTGAAGACTCAACCAAGCCATTACCTCAAGGGTAACAATTTGATGAAGTCTTCAAGTAAATTTCATGCTTCATTTCCCAATCAAGGATATGAGCACTAGTAAAATCCTTGGCATTATATGAAACGATGGTGGAAGGAGTTCCAAATCTTGTAACAATTCCATCAAGGAATTCCAAAACTAAAGTATTAGTGGCATCTTTTAAGGAAATTTCCTCAATCCACCTAGTAAAGTAATCTATGGATATTAAAATCCACTTATGACCAACACTTGATGGTGGATTTATCATACCAATCAAATCCAAATGGTTGATCAACTTGAATGGGATGAAGGGAGAGGGAAACCAACCTTTGATTTCTAGAAAATAAATCACACTTTTTGTAATTTCTCACCCATTTGTGAGTATCATTGAATAAATTTAGCCAATAATAACCATCCCTCGTGATCTTTGGAGCAGTATTCCTTGTAGAAAAATGGTCACCTAAAGAGACATCATGGAATTCATTTAGCATTTTATTGACTTGATCTTCCTCTATGCATCTTAATAGGACTCCATTGAAATCCTTTCTAAATAGTATGTCATCCACTATGACATAGGGAATGGATTGCAATCTCAATGTCTTCTTTTGGTCCTATCTAGATCTAGAGGATACCTACCATTCTACAAAAAGGTAGTCATATCATGCACCCAACTACCTTGTTTGTTTGTATTTGGTGCTTGTTGTTCTTGTAGCATAAGGGCAGCCTCTATAGGAGTCTCAAATGTTGAGACAAGTTTCTCACATAGTCCCTTTCCTCTCACTAACTTAGTGATTTTATATCAATATCATACTCCATCACCTTGGTGATCCATCCAACCCTTTTTTCATTGATATCTCTGCTCAACAAGAACTCTTTAATACTGACATGGGGCACCATTAGTTGTATCTTGTTATTATATAGCATGTGTCTAAATTTTTTCAATGCTCTAATAGTAGCAAAATCTTTCTTTTCAACATAACTGTACTTGGCTTCATATTCCTTAATACCTTCACTAAAGAAAGCAATGGGCTGCTTCAAATTTTCTTTATTTAGCTGTGTTAAAACAAGTAATATGCTTGCTTCACCTCCAAAAGTATAAATACATGTCATAATTAGGATTGACAAGGGTAGGAGCCTGAGAAATTTCTTGTTTGATAGCCTCAAAGCTATCTTTACCTTCCTTGTTCCATTTGAAAACCATGTTTTTCTTAAGCATAGAGGTAAGAGGCTTTACCAAAGTAGAAAGATTTGGAATTAACCTCCTCACAAAGTTAATTATGCCCAAGAAACTTTGTAATCCCTTCTTGTGAATGGGAAGTGAAATGGACAAGATAGATTTTACTCTTGTAAGATCAATGACCAAGCCATCCTTGAAACAATGTGTCCAAGAATTTTTCCCTAATCAGTGGCAAAGACACATTTATTTGGATTACCATATTCCCTGCATTTTTGAAATACTTGTTAAAGGTGACTGAAATGGTCTTTTGCATGCTTTGAAAACATTGTAATATCATCTAGGTATACCAATATGAATTGTCTAAACACACCTTGAAATGCCATATTCATGGCCCTCTAAAAAGTGGCACTTGCATTGGTTAGACAAAAAGGAATTTTGCAATAAGCATAGGTGCCCCACTTTGTAGTAAATGTTGTCTTATGTTGATCAGATTCTTGGACCAGAATTTGATTATAGCCTGAGTAGCCATCCAAGAAAGAAAACCTTTCTGACCCATTGACTCTTTGTAAAATATGCTCCATGGAAAGGAGGGGATAATGATCCTTTAGGGAGGCTCTATTTAGATCCCTAAAATTTACACAAAGGCTTATTTCCCCATTCTTTTTCCTAACAGGAACTAAGTTTTCCACCCATGAGGAGTGCTTGATGGAAAAATGATTCTAGCCTCAATTAACTTGGTCAACTCCTTTCTCATTAAAGGATGAATTTTAGGATTTATAGGCCTTTGTTTCTGCCTTACAGGTTTGGCATCTAGATCTAATTCAATGGTATGTTGGAAAAGGCCTAGGTCAAAACCCTTTAGGTCTTCATAAGTCCAAGCAACTACATCATTGTATCCATTGCAAACATATATGAAAACATCATGTTTAGTGGTAGAGCATATACCTTTCCCAAGTTTAGAGACTTTCCTTCTAAAATCTCTATTGGCTTGAATTTACCCCTCTTTGTAGCTAAATTCATCATTTTTTGCTTTAACTGATCATTAGGGTTGAAAATACATTCAAGGGTGATGATACCATTTGGTTGTTTGTTGCTACTCAACTGCACAATCTGATCACCATACTGATTTTGCAACTTTGATTGATTTCTTTTATAAAAATTTCCTCCTATAAAAAATTCACTATCTATTGATCACTATCAAAAACTTGTCATCGATCTTAATTATCTGGAACAACAGGCCTCACAAGAAGCCTGATATGTTGCTCCTTTTTGCTTGCAATATATGTTGGTATGTCAAACTAAGCACCAATTGTTGCAAGCCTATCAACATGCTTATTTTGCTTTCTCGAAGTTGCTTGGATGTTAAAACCCTCAAATGCCTCTATCAAATCCCAAACCCTATGTTTGTAGGATATGAGCAGATTTTTCTTGGTTGACCTTTGAGTTCTAACTTGATGGACAACCAATTCACTGTCACCAAAAACTTGTAGCAATTTGATGTTCCTTTGTTTTTCAAGTTAGAGACCTTGGATGAGTGCTTCATACTCAGCCACATTGTTAGTGCAACTAAATTGAAGCCTAAAAGAGAAATAATATCTCTCCTTGTTTGAAGATACTAGCATTACACCAACACCAGTACCAGTACCATTTAAGTTTCTAGAGTCATCAAAAAAAATCTGCCACAATCCCCCTAAGTTTTCTTGAGTTTTTTATGAGATTGGGGATAGTAGCATTCTCTTCATGAATTAAATAGGTTCCAAGACCAGTCTCCTCCACTTCAGCAATAGTTAATGGGTCAAATTGTAAAGTATTTCCCCACTCATCCAATAAATAATCAGGTACTTCTATAGGATTTGCAAGCTTGAGAACAAAACACTCCTCCCCTTGAGCATGCAAGGTATAGTTCATATAGGATAAGGCTCTAGGTGATCCTTTGCAATGGGCTCATATTTGATGGTTTCTTTAGTGCCATATCTAGTTATAAATAGCATGTGAGAAAAATCAAAAAATAAGTATCCACCTATCTTAGTAGTGAAATCTTTAGATAATCAAATGGAGAAATGAGCAAAGAGGCCTATGATCAAAATATTTTGCAACACATCATAGCCAAGACAATTTTAGGTTTTTAATTACTCATACTGTATTGACAGCAATTCCATCCAATTGTAAAACTTTTCTAGCCACCGGTTCATACTTGATGCCAAGCATGTCAGCAATTCCCTTAGGAATAACAAAACTAATTGCCCTAAAATCTATCATACAATTATACACTATATGATTTTCAATAATTAGAGAAAGATAGAAAGGAGTTGGCTTATTGATTTTTCTAGAATCCCCTTCTTCTTTAGGTTGTACCAAGTTGCTTGATGGAGTAGTCTGCTCTTTTTCTTGTGCATCACCAAATTGTTTATGCTCTTTCAAAGCTTGTTGTAGCAAATCCCTTTGTGATGAAATGGATAGAGCCTCCCACATAGTAACATTCAAATTGGATTTCTTCATTTGTTCCACTATGTTGAAAGGGACTTCACTAGATTTAGAAGGAACCTTTGGAACAACAAGGTCAATTCTTGTTGTTTGGGAAATTTTAGGCTACTCCACCACTTGTTTAGGCCTACTAATAGGATGATTTGATTGTGGAACATCTACTTTCCTACCTGTTGGTCCAACATCTACACATTTTTGAGGTTGTTGAGAGACTGATGCTTGCCCAACCATGGAAGATGTACCACCCTCCATTTCTCTTTTCTTTGATCTTGTATTTTGGGATATTGCATCAACATCTACTTGATTTACACCACAAAAATCCTGCTGACCCCAAATGAAAAATGAGGATTCTTCTCATGTATGATTTTGATTACTAGCAGTTGTTTGGCTTGTGTCAATTTGTTGCCTTGAAGTAGAGGTTTTATTTTGAGCTACTAGGGTTTGAACAAAATCTCCATTTTGACAAGCATTTTTATTATGAGCTTGCTCACAAGGGTAACACCACTCCTATTCTTGAGCTAGATTATTTTGCACTGGAACCAAAGCTTTAGAAGTGTTAGTAGCAGTTGTGTGCATTTTGTTCATAGGATTAGTATGATTCCATTGATTTTTTCCTTGATAAGGTGGTCTATTTTTTTTATAACCTTGATTTTAAGGTTGATAAGGCCTATTATTTTGAGTTTTCTGCCTCTTCAAAGATACCAATTCATTATTCATACTTCATAGAAAGGTGCCCTAATCTTTTGGAATTGTAGCAGAAGTAGAAGGTTGGCTTGTGGAAGCCACTAGAGTAGGAGCCACTGGGATAGGAGGCATTGTTGGTTGTGAAGGAAGTTCTAGAAATAAAGACATTGGTGGCCTAGGAGCTATTTTCCTAGGCTATATTAAACAATTTTCTACCCTTATGGCAAGATCATAAGCACCAGGCAAAGTATAACCTCCCATTGACTAAACCATAATAGCTATGTCACTATTAAGATCTCTTAAGAAATATAGGAAAACATACTCAGGAGAAGGCTTGACCAAAATAGGGATTCTATCCCAAGTCTTCTAAAATTTGTAATTAAAATCACTCATGAATTCATGAGGTGATCTTTTAATTGTTGCTAGTTATTCTACTAGGGACAGATGGTCACTCTTGTCCTCAAATTTTTTGCATAACTTCTCTCATAAATCATCCCAGTTGTGAATGGAGTTAGGTGGTAGACCTTTGTACCATTGCAATGTTTTTCCTTTAAGAGAAGTGGCAAGCAACCTAACAGCCATGTTGTCTTCTATAAAATTATGCACTGAGCATATGTTTGCCACATCTATGATGTGCTCTTCTAGAATTGTGGGTGTTCACCACTAAAATGAGGAATACTTTTCAAGGCATTGGTTGGTATATCATTCTTTTGGGGTAAAATTAATGGTCTTCCACCAGTAAAAGACACAAAGGGCTGATTTATAGGTAAATACATATGGAATAATGCCCTATTTGTATGGGTAGCAGTTGTTCTAGTCTGAAAAAATCTACCCACAAGTGGTGTAGATTGAGCTCCAGGGGAAGGACTTGAACTTATATTTCTTCTTTTAGGTGACAAATATTGTCTATTTATTCTTCTAGAAGTAGAAAATGAGAGCTAGATAAACTAAAAAATGCCTCTAGAAGATGATCTTGTATGGAATCTTGGCATAAATTTACAAGTGTGATCTTGAACTAGGAATTTTGAATAACAACAAAGTCCCCAATTTGATTGTAGAGTTATTCCTTTATTGCAAAGTGACCAGGTACTTGTTGAGAGCCTCTTCAAGGATGGAATATTGAGAGCAGTACCACTCTCTCAATAGAATGATATGAAACTTCTTTAGTCCCACCGAGCGTGCTAGAAACTATTGTCACGTAAAGTTGCACCCTACTGAACAAGAGTTCAGTGTTCTAATGACACAATGGAAATGACCTCAAGGTGTGGGACCTTGCAAAATGAGGTCAAGTCTCCGGAGAAGGTTGGATTCATTTTTCTAAACAAAGTGCAAATGTGTTGGTCTAACCTAGCACATGAAAGCCCTATTGCTATCCTACTCCAACTTATCACATAGGAAAGAGATAGGAGACATGAAATAAAATATAAAAGGTGATGCACTGAATTTAGAGTTTCCTTCTTCCTACTTTAGAACAGCATAATATATCAATGAAATAGCTAAAAAAAATGCTCATACATGAAGGTAAACAGATTTTACTCAAACAAGCAAGAGATTACAGTCAGATAATAGTTGAATTTTATTGACATAAAGCTTAGAAGTAATCTTTACAATGGAAGAATGCAAAAAATGAAGGTCTGCAAAAGAAAAACCCTAGAGGAGCTAGAGGAAGAATAGTAAAAAAAGATACAAATATTGCCTTTATAGTTCAGGCATAACTGAGGTTTGATTTCAAAACCCTAACCCTAACCAAATTAGGGTTTGCAGGAAGATGAATCTGATCAAATTAAAATGATCTGAATTTCTTCCATTACAGAGCAACATAACTATCCATAAAGGCTTTGAAAACTTGAACAAGCCCCAGAATGATAACTCACATGAATGCAGGGATGGGCACCCAAAAAATCCATAGAAAAATATTAGACCAACATACCCTGACAAGAGAATAAGGCATCTACAACACATCAAGGAGCAATGGTGATGTCTAACAATCAATATAGTGTTGAAAAAGCATGAAAATTTGATCCATAATCAATCAAATTTGATCTAGTAGCTAGGAATTTCGTTGAGACATTACTTCTGCAAATTTACCGCAAACAGGAGGAGCTAGTCATTGTAGTTTGAATGTTGGTTATTGGATCCAACATGGATGGCTGAGATCAGATCCTCAATGAAAGTTTAAAATGTGACTGTTGATTGCACGAGGATCAAGATCAATGGCTATTGCATAGCCTTAATACATCACTACTTCCTTTAAGAGAACAAGACATCAATCTGTGGTGCATTGAAGGCTAGCGATGCAATAAAAAATTTCCACCTATTGCTAGAGGATGTGTGTCACACAATCACTCCATATCCCATTGAACTTGGACCCCACCACTACCTTCATATTGCACATTGCACGAAGGCTTTCAACAGTTTAGGACAAAATCACGATGCACTAGAGACAAGCGATGACCATTAGATCTTCTGAGGATCAAGATCAACGGCTATTGCGTTCCTTGAATATATTACTCATTCACTTAAGAGAACAAGGTAGCAATTAGTGATGTGCTAGATGCATGTGATAGCCGTTAGATCTTCCTCCTTCGTTACCCACAGTCCGATCATCAAATCACATATGCCTTGGGTAGTTTAAAACATAATCACGATGCACTAAGCCCCTACAATGAAGATGGAATATTCCCTTGGCATATACCTTCATCACGCATCATAGAAAGACCCTAAGCTTATGTTTCCAAACCGCAATGTGAAGAACCTTCACGATGTCTGTCAGATTCTTTCCCTCAAATATAAACTGTTGACACTCTCATTATGGAAAACAAGACCATCATGGAAAGGAATTCAACGTCATAACATGAAATCGTGATGCAAAGATCGCATGTGATAGCTGTTGGATCATGTCTTTACATCTGGACTATTGGATGATTTCATCACACGATGCCAAACCATTTTGGATAGCATTTGGGCAACATCATTCACAACAATGATGTGAATGATGTGCATGATGCTCATTGGATCCATCTCTACTAAATCTAATCCCTTGATACAACACAAAGAAAATCAAAGCCTCGGGCCCACCATGATACATGTCATCTACCCGCTGAAATCATACACCTTTCCATCACTCATTGCACAAAGTTCTTCAACCTCTTGGAACATAATCATGATGCATTGAACTCTCGTGATGACCGTCAGATCTGCTTGATTAAAACAGGAGCGTTGATCTCTAACCATTGACCATCGCAGGAAGGACCCCACCAATTGAGATTGAAAACTTGATGCACTAAGCCATTGCGATATGCCGACACCTAGCAAAGAATATTTTGCCCTTTGATACTTCTCCCTCTTCACATCACTCATCGTGTGAATCTCAACTCTTTTCATTTCACAAGTGATGTGAAATGAAGGTGTGATATCTATTTAATCTTTCAAGATTGATTATATTCGTTGTTCAAACTTCATCGCTCATCGTTGATAGCCTTGGCCGACAGGATACAATTTGTGATGCATTGAAGGGTAGCAATGACAGTTAGATCTTCTCCTTTAAATCAGGGCCATTGATCGCTTGATCATCGTGCATCGTGCAAAGGGATATGATACCATAGAAGAAAAATTTGATGCGAAGGGAAGGTGTGATGGGAAACAACTTAAGTGGAATAATTTTTCATGTGTGTTACAAGTTTTAAAAGGGGGACCTTTCCTATAAAATAGAATGATTAAATTTTTAACAAGGCAAAGGAAAAGGTATGACTTAATTGGAAAAATGAGAGGTTTTGAAACTATGTCAATGGCTAAAGAGGTTTGAAAATTGACCAAAAGGTTGATAAAATTTAGAGTTATTCAAATTTATGAAGGTGCATAGTTACAAGTGGTAGAAAAGAGAAAGGGGTCAGTTGAACAAATGATAACCTAGGCTCAAGGTTGTAAGTTAAATGACAGCGAACTAGCCACAAGAGGTCAATAGGAAAACATTAAAAAAGTGCATGTTTAGACCAGGGAACTAAGTTTTTAGGAGGGTTTAAGCCCTACAAGGGTTTCAAAACCCTAAATTGGATACACTTGAGGAATTTCAAAACCTCAAAGACTCAAACTCATAAAAAATAAACATGGATTTCAACAAGATGCACACATAGGATCTCTATGATCGGATATAAATAATGTGAATCCAAGGGTGGCCTAAAATATGTCAACAGTTACGTCCCAACAATATCCCATAGGATCCTGGGACATTGGCTACCAACACTGTCATTTTTTATCTTCTTGTCTGGAAATGTAGCAAATGCAAATTGTGTATCTTTAATTTTCCCTATGAGCAGAACTTGTTTGTTTTCCATTGAAGAAAAATGGCCAAAATTCTTTGTTAAGTTCAAACCCAAAGTGTTAGCCACTTTGGTTGGAATTACATTGTCGGAGGCACCCGAATCAATGACACAATTGCTTAACTTATAACCATTAACCAACAAGGAGATATAAAATGGATCTATCTTTCCAAGGATGGATGAGGGAGTTGAAACCAAATTACTTTGTGGAGGCCTAGGCTTGGGAACAACTAGTATGTCTTGGGAAGAATCTTGGCTTGGATGATTTCCCTTGTCTTTGAAAAACTTAACAAGTCTGTCAAACTAGTTAGGATTGGCCTTGATATATTGTGCTTCCGACATTTGGATCTTTTTCTTCTTTTCATGGTCTATAATGTCAAAGGCTTGATAAGGATTTTCCAAGAAATGAGATATTCTCATGGTATGGTTTGGTAATTGAGGTATTGGTCTTAAAAGTAGAAGTTGCAAGAGGATTGGAAATACTCGCTTATTCCCTATTGTATCTCTTGGTTAGACTGGTAAAGGATTCCCCCTTTAGGAAATTGTAACTGTCAGATGAGAGTTATCCTTTACTTTGGTCGCATCACCTTGTTGTTGATCAAGTTGATTTTATGAACGAGTGAAAATAGCATAAGCATCAACAATAGGTTCATCCTCTTGGTCAAACTCTTCTTCATAATTCAAATACTCAATATTATAGTTGTCAATCGAATCTTCTTCCTCCTCCTAGAAGAGATTGGTATTTTCTTATGAGTGATATTTCGGCTACGGAAAATCTTCTTGCTCAACTTCATAGTATCCCACCACTACATTTGTGGGAGGTGCCTCAAGAGCAAGCCTTCCTTGTGGCACAGGAAGTCTATTCTGATTCCTTTGAGCATTGCCATAATAATTGGAAGAATTAGGATAGGTTCTCCTTGGAATGTCCTTGTAGACAAGAGTAGATGAACCTTGAGAAACTTGCTTCTTCAAAGCTAGAAATTCATTTACTAACCTTTACACCACAGGATATATGGTGCTTAAGGAATTTTGAACTGAAGATGTATGCCCTTTATTCCTATTTTATTCCTTTCTTATCTTTCTAGCAAGAATAAAATCATCTTCAACCTTAGTAGCCAATGCTTGAGCTACTGCAAGATCAGCTAGGTTAGCTCTTTGCAATACAAAACTTACCTCTAGAAATAGCATATTAATGAAGAAACACTTCAAATTGTGAGGTGTTGGCTAAGCATCAACTGGAATCCTAGTTGTCAACTTATTAATTTTTTTCATGAACTCATGCATGGGTTCCTTTGATACTTTCCTCATTGTTGTAAGTTGATCCAACAAGGCGTGAGCATCTTTAGCAGGTTTGAACCTTTCCTCGAACTTGGTCCGAAGAGTATCCCAATTTGTGATAGTTCTAGTAGAAATATTGTAGAAACAATCAGTTGCTACTCCTTGTAGAGTTTCAAAGAACAACCTTACTAAAACATCCTCATGTTCCATGTCGAGAACCCTACATACAATATAAAATACAACGATATGCTCATTCGGGTGTTTCTTTCCATCTCCATAGAACTTGGGGATGTTCTTGCGTGAAACCAGAGGAATTTCATGCAAAGGTGCTACCAGTCTCAAAGGACCAAAGGCATTACCCCAAGGACCTTGTTGAGATTCCAATCTACCTTTATTGAATGGAGGGATAATATACCTTTGAACCGGTTGAATGGGAAAAGTTCTCTGAATGCTAGAAGCTTCACTTGGAAGAGGTGATCTTACACATCAAGGAGGGAAACTCCTTGTGCATTGTAGAGGTGATCTTGTCCTTGGAGAAAGAATATCAAAGTTATTTTTCCTAAGTAGTTCAAATGTAGGATCAATTTGGCCTTGTGCCCTTAGACCACACATATAGCTTTTGTCTGCCAAAGTGCAGTCTTTGAAAATAAATTAAAATAATAAATAAAAAGATAATTACAATCACAATAAGATACTAATATAATTTTATACTTCAACCAAAAGCATGAGCTTGTGATTGTGTGTTCATATCCCCAGCGGAGTCACCAAAAATATGTACACTAGGTGTTACCGTCATCCTTTTCTCTTTTTTTCTTTCAGAAAATATGTTTCTTTCTTATAATAATACTATTATCACAAAAAGTCCACTTCAAAGTATTATCTAGAGCAATAATTACCAATATCCAACTTGATTAAATGTAAGAGTAATCAACAAAGATACTAGTGATTTTCATAGCTTTAAAACCAACAAAAGATCAAAGACTTTTGCTATTTCCAATGATGATTCCAAAAGATACCAAGTGAGGAATACTACAGCTCAAAGACTCCAACATACACCACCAATAAATCCACACAAACCTAGCAAATAACTGTAGCTCAAAGTCTTTGTGTTTCAACCAAGTTCTCATACAAAATATAAGCTCCAAATGCAATAAGGTAGCACAAAGACTATCAATATTATATCTAAATTCCCTTTCAACAATTTGATATCAAGCCACTTTATTAACCAATTACAAGAAAATGTGATAAGAAAGACATAAGAAAAATCTTACACATAACCAATATGATCCAAAACAAAGGTTGGATGCAAATTCACCTCTTTTATTGATTAATTTTGATTATGCACTTTCAATCACAAAGATTTAAGTATGCTCTTCAAATAGGCAGTGTTTTGCTTCAAAAGATCAAAAGGTTCATTTACAAAGAAACTTCCTCATATATATAGAGGAGATTTGAGAGAAAAAATAGGAAAATCTAACCTAATTTGACTTATTCAACAACATAGTCCGATTTGATTTAGGAATCGTGTTGTTTTTACATGATATTACATATTGGTAAAAGAAATGTAAAATTTTGAAAACTAATTACATAAAGCAAAAATCTTGAAATTAAACTAAGGGTAACAAAGGCATGATCAACATTCTCCACCATCTTTCTCCAAGAAGTCATTGTATTTCTTCAAGGCCACTTGAAATTCTTTATCATTAGGACTTGTGGTATGCATAGAGATAGCAAGAACTCTTGTGATCAAATCATTGATGGTGTTAATTCCTTTCAAGAACAACTTTCAGGTTATCCAATGTGAGCTGAATGTCCATCAATTTATCAATTGAAGCTACTGAGAAAGCTTCATCTTCAAATTCCTTCTACATCATTGATGTATATTCTTGGATAACTGTGTCAGTGGGAAGAACTTTCTAATTGTATTTCATGGCTTTCTTGCTCAATGATAGATCTAACATTTATGGAACAATAATAAATTGATCAAAATTGATCAGGAATCCAAACACAAAAGATTAGAATGGCATGCAAGAGTGGCTACAAAAAATTCATACTTTCCAGTGTTAGAAAAAAATAGGGTTTTATGCACTGGTGGGAAAAAATTGAGATTTTGCATGTGTTTTGGAAATTCAGATGCAAAAGTGGAAATTTTTTTAGCAAGTTTGCATGGGGTATTAAACTCCAGATGTAATGGCTCAAAAATTCTTAGATGTTGCATGTTGGATGTAAAGGTAGAGAAATTTTGAGTTATTACATGGGGTAAAACAACCAAGTGTAATATCAAGAAAAATTTGAGCTACTACATGGGATATTTCACTTTAGATGTAGAGGCATAGGAAAACTGAGATACTACATGAGGGAAGGGTAGTCAAATGCACAAACAGAGAAAAATTGAGATATTGCAAGTGATTTAGGAACTTGGATGTAATGGTGTTGAATTTCTAAGCTATTGCATGTGACTTAGTGGTTGAGATGAAAAGGTAGAGAACAACCCTACCACTGCATGAAAATATGAAATGTAGGGAAATTTTCCCAGCACTGCATGAAAAATATGCAATGTAGGAGAAAACACCAACACTACATGAAAATATCAAAAATATGCAAGTGTGCTAAAATTTAGCACCACTACACTAAAAAGAAAACAAATAACCAAAAATGTGCAGGAGTGCTAAAATTCAGCACTCCTACATATATAGGAAAATGGCTAAGGCAAGATAGTTAACCAAGAATATGTAGGAGAGCTAAAATTCAACGCTCCTGCATATGCAAGAAAATGACTAACTCCCAAAACTGAACTTTTGCAATTTTTAACCTTTTGCAAATTTTTAAAAGGAAACACTCGAAATGACATTTCAAGGCTTTAGACCAAACACAAGGGCAAGTAGGATTTTCCTCGTTTTATGTGCTTAAAGAATGTAGGCTACAAAATAGACAAGTTTCGTAGGGGTTATCCCATGAATTGAGCACAACTGAATTCAAGGATAACACATATATACACCCTATGGATGTACTGATAAAAGCATCATGTTTATATTGAATGGGAAAAGAATGTGTACTCCAAGATTGATTTATCTTGTAAATAAATACCTAGATACAATGAGAATTGAGACTTTAAAACCATTAGCTAATTTTAAAGAAAATTTGATTAAAAATATATTTTAAAAATCCTTAGAAATTTTGGGAAAAAGAGATACCTATAAGTGAAATCAACGTGCACCCAAGGAAGAAAATCAAACCAAGGAAGAATATATTGATAGCTACACATGACTATCCAAATATGCAACAAGCAATTGAAGAACTCAAGGGAAGTATATAAAACCTTCTCAATCTCCTTATTGTTGTAGGAGTTTATGGTGAACTCCTCAACACCCCAGGATCACTTGTAAGACAAAATAACTTCCACAAGAGAGAAATGATAGAAATATCATGCTATGATTATGGATGTAATTTTTCTAGATTGAATATGTTGACAACTAGATTGAATAGTTGTTAGATTGTTGTTAGAATGTACATATGATGCCTTGTTTATATAGGCAAGGTGTGATGATGTACCATTATTAAATGACTGTCATAATTAAATGACATGAGCTAACATTAAATGACCTAGGACACAAACATTAAATAAAATCCAACTAGATAAGATATGATTAGATCTTATCTAGAAAAATAATACTTCTAGAAAAAACAACTAGGACCTAAGTGGACTTAACATGTAAATAGGAACTAGATAGGTAAAACATCTATTTACACCAACACCTTGCCTTAAGTACAACTTAGGGAGTACTTATACAAATGGCACAAAGATGGGTCATGACTACAAGGCCGTGTTAGGTACCCATGTAAAATGAAAATGCAGTCTCTCACAAACAGGTAAAAGGAGAAAACCTAGTGGGACAAAACTCCTCTCCAAAAGAGAGATAAGATACAAAATTCTCTCAATGATACATGAGAAGGACAAAAACCCATACGAGGAAAAAGTCCCCCATAAGAGAGAAGAGATACCAAGAAACCCCCCTGAATATAGAGTCTCCTGCAAAAATGGTAGATTTCTGACAATGAATGTTGAAGATGATCCAAGATCGTCGAACAACATTCTTCCCCATGGGAAGAAACAAAACCAAGACGATATGTAGGATGTCTTCCCATTCCTGAAAGGAAAATGTGGGAAGAAAAATGATGTGTGATGTCTCTAAATAATGCTCAAGTATCTCCATGTCAATGTCGAAAGGTGTCACACTCCAAACATGCGTTCTATGTCACACTGTCAAAGAAGACAATCTGAAATCTCCAAGAAACAATTCTAGAGCACAATCCAAAGAAAAATATACCTACTCTGGAGACAAAGAATCCTCCTCCAAATGTTTTCCAAAAGAATCCACACTCATGTCAAACTGAAAGAGATGATTATGTAGAGAATGAACAAGAGGGTCAAAGTATTCCCTTGCAACAACTAAAGAAGGATCATCTCCATCAAAGAGAAGATGAATGAAATAAATGGTGTATCCCAAATCTGAATGTGTGACTCACAAAATAAATCACCAACATCTATCAAGTACTCATCCCAAGTAGTCATCTTTGGAAGATGATGAATGTCCTACTACACTGAATCACAAGGATCCAAATCTATGGATTCACAAGCATCCTCAAGTACAACAGTAGATAAAGGAGATGAGATCTCAGTGCATGTCATTCAACTACACCTATCGTCCCCCATTGTATCCTCAAAACATGATGAATTAAGAACACTACATGATTTGGTTGATGTCGAATAAAAGGAATTAGGAAAACTGATGCCTTTGGCAATGCAAAGATACTACATTTGAAGTTTCAAATCATCAAGTTCTTTCTGCAAACATTCATCTATTGTATGTTTTTTCTTCCCACAATAATTACATTTTACTTTCCACCAATTAGAAGACATGATTAGAACCAACAACACAAGATTACTCCCCCAAATTACTCAACCATGAAACCCCCAAGGCAATATATGAGGTTGGCACTTTATGCTTAGTATGATTTAGGTGCCACTTTCCAACAACAATGAAGTGGGCTTGATCTTAGTGCATACAAATTGCCAAATTTGGCCACAATCTCAAAGTAAAATTTTTACACGAGATGAGATAAATATGATCCAACCATTGCAAAGTACACAAAAAATTATGCACTTTCCAAAAAAATTCACCCAAAAATGTTACCGTATGAGCAAAAATGGAGACCCGAAAGCTCTAAAAACAAGAACGGCTCAACAACACCTATAAGAATCTATAATTTATGGAAAAACTAGGCACCAAAATTAAAAAACCAATCACACCACTATGAAGAACAGGAAATTCTACCCCAAATCAAAAAATAAATAGCATTGGAAAAGGAGTTTGTATGACCAAGTTATGGACATTTGAAAATTTCCCTCCAAAATGGAAATTGCATTGGAGAGGGGGGATTTTCCTTAGGCTACTGATATCACGTTGATGTGATGCTGACATCAAAAAAACCCATGATTAAATTTTATGGTCGAATGGTCATCAGTGGTTGATGCGGGTCAGGAAATCAATGGAATCTACAAAAGATGCTTAAAATATCTGGTATGATTGGCAACAAATGGAATATGTGATTTGCAACGAGTGTGTGCACAGGCATGTGGGGCCATAGCACTACACATGGCCTACCTCGGTGACTCCACATGGTGCACATGGAGCAACCTGAGTACCTTGTACCCTATGTAGTAGGTCTACAGAGGTCTGTGTTTGTAGACCTTACAAAAATATAAAATTAAAATTTCTAATTTTTTAAATAGAAATTAATCTTTTAAACTTGTGGATTTTGAATTTTTTTTATTACAGAGGTCATATGAATGTACGGATCATAGGGTCGGTTGTACAACCAATTAGAAAAAAAAAATATTTAAGCCCTAGGTCAAGTGCTCAGATTTTGGTGATTTGGAAATCAATCTTAGGGTTTTTGGGCCTTCCAGACGCAATGGTAGGGGCAATTTTGGCCCAAAGTGCTCAAAAAATCTAGCTACCTCCTGGATCTAGTAACACTTTCCCAACTGAAACCCTTGTAAATCAAACAATATATGATGAAAATTGACAAAACAAAAGCCAAACCTGACTTTCTTTGATGCCCTATATTCAATGGCGAGGTCCTTGAAACCCCAACTCTCACCCAACAAAAATTTCACTCCAAGATTGGTCCCTCAAATTTGGGAAGAAGTCTATAGCACTGAAGCTTTGATACCATGTAGGATTTTACGGTGAACTCCTCAACACCCCAAGATCACTTTCAAGATAAAATAACTTCCATAAGAGAGAAATAATAGAAATATCATGCTATGATTATGGATGCAAGATTGCCAGATTGAATATGTTGACAACCAGATTAGATAGTTGTTAGATTGTTGTTACAATGTGTATATGATGCCTTGCTTATATAGGCAAGGTGTGATGATGTACCGACATTAAATAATTGTATCATAATTAAATGACATGAACCAACATTAAATGACCTAGCAAACAACCATTAGATAAAAGCCAACTATCTTATCTAGACAACTAAGACTTCTAGAAAAAAAAACTAGGACCTATGTGGACTTAACATGTAAATAGGACCTAGATAGGTAAAACACCTATTTACACCAACAATTATTGTTATTAATTTATGGTAAATAAGCACTATGAACAAAAGAGAGGAAAGAAAATGAAGGTTGTAAACTATAAACCATTAAATTATATTACACGTCCTTTCCCTTATCCAAACCATGACAAATAATATTTTTTAGGCAAGTTAAAATCTAAGGTTTTCTCACAATTTGACTGTAAATCAAGTTTTTATCAAATCAGGATCAAGGAGGATGACCGGTACAAAATTGTATTCAACTGCCCATTTAGCCATTACATGGATTGTTACTTATTTTATCTAAGTGAAAGCTCCTGCATATTTCCAAGAGATTATGGATTATATATTCAAGGGATGTGAAGAATTTATGTGTTTATATAGACAATGTTTTTTATATTTAGCAAAAAAATTGATGATCATAAGAATTGTTACCTGATTTTGCTTCCAGCTAAATCAAGTAACTTATTGTTGTGTTTGCATTTAAACATTAAAAGATACATCACTTTCTACTAAATTTCATTCATGTGCATAAAGGAGATTGTCAAAAAGATTGCATTATTACAGTTGTGCAATTGCATACAATAACAAAGAGAGCCAACATTTATTGCAAATGTAATCTTTATTGATGATCATAAGTGTATAATGTCCCTCACAGGCCAAGGGACTAACTATTCTAATGCTTATGAAGAAAATACTATACGCTTATAGATAAAAAGAAAGAAATGCACATAAAATGAAAAGGGACCCATCATTTCCTGGAATGACGAATCTCGTTGGCCTTGTCTTGCATCATCTCGATCTTTCCTACTTGTCCTACTTCCGTTTGACACTCTCCTCGTTGCTCCTAGGTTTCCTGCATCTAAAAAAATAGTGTTGTTAGAGCAATGTAAAGGTCACTAATCATAATATGTGCAAAACATCCATAAACATGTAATTTGATGTCCATAAGCATTAAAATAGACAGCATACCATAAGTGTCCATGAAAACATAAAGTGTAATCAAACACACCTATGATATGCTTTGTTTATCTAACTTGTTTGTTCCTTGTGCAGATATAGGACAAGTCTTTGTTACTATTTTGTTTCAACTAATTACAACATGTGGAGTAAAATGTGGCTCCCATGAGGTTTGAGCCCAACATGTTGCCTTCTTGTGTTTTAGGAGGGATAGGAAATTGAGAAACTTGATCAAATAAGTGATAAACATATTCTTGATGCATTAAATCAATATGGAATCATACAAGTTGATCAACTTTCATTATTGGATTCAAAAGATGCAACAAACAATGTGAACTATCAAGAAAGTTACTCTTCATCTTTTCACAGTGAATCAAACAATAGGATGCCATCATGCCAAAAGGGACAATACTCTGCTGAATATTTCTTTCAATCTTCTTAAGTGGATCCAAGATCCATTTTAATAATGAAACAAGTAATTTTTGTGAACACTGAAGCACAGATGCATCAAGTTCAATTATGCATCCATCAATAAATAATGAAGGAGCTATCAAGTCCTATCTAGAACCATCACAAGTTATATGGATCATCCCAAGGTGAACAAATGAATGAGGAAAGCTATGAAGGGCAACCTTTGATAAGGCTTTGATCGGTAATCATGTAAAGGGTAGTTAATGCCATGCAAAGGAAAACTCAAAACCTTAATGGCAGTGGCCATTTGGCATCATGATAGAGTGTAGTGAACTCATAACCTAGTTCATAGCCATGTATGGAAGACAAGTTACAGATGACAGTTCTTTTAGAGGTGCAAAGTAACATGGAGTCATGATCAAAGGAGCAACAAGCAATTGTTAGGGATAAATCATGAAGGTTGGAGTATTCTAGGAATATTAATGGTCTTAAATGCATTTAAGAGACAAGTGTTATGCATCATGAGTAGTACTGAGCTATGACAGAGTAAGAGAGAAACATGTGCAAGAGATGGAAGAGCTATGTGACAGTAAGTAAAAACAATGCATAATGGTAAATGACCAAATTGTTGTGCATTTTTCTCTTTGACATTATAAGAACAGAGCATCTCCTCATATTGTAATAGGGATAGTGATGGTTGTCTTCACAAAAGTGCAGTCAACAAACACCAAAGGGATAATGGTATTCTTGATCAATGAGGCAGCCCATACACATGGCAACCATGTGCAAGGAGAGTGTCGTGTAAGGGTATATGCAACTAAGGGGAAATTTGCTTTAAGTAGCATAAGCACATAATAGTGATCAGTACCAAGTATCTCAAGGTGAGAAGTAGCGAAGGAACAGTTACCTGTTAAGGACAGAAAATACAGTTATATAAAGAGATAAGTTTCTACCAAGAGGATATAGAGAGTCACAATGAAATGTTCTTCAGTTCAAGACCAACACCATAACTGATAGGGGAGAGTATACTGGCCACATATTGAATGACAATCATTCTCAAAAGAATGATGATAGTGGTGTGACAGTGGAGCATCTGGATGGTCTTATGAGAGATAGGGGAAAGATCTAAAAAAAATAAGACCAAAGAATGAGAGGACTGTACTTAAACATAGTCACAAGGTAGGGACAACCCATATGAATGATTTCAACATTTGATTGCAAGTCAGGTTATAAAGATAGTAGTAAAATAAAGAGAGTCACCAAAGAATTTTGTGGGTAGAGGTATCATAGAGGTCAACCACAAGTAAATGAAAGGAAATCACAAAGGAGATAGTAATGATGTAACGAATTCTACACTCAATGGATGATAGCCACACAACATTGAGAAGGGGTAGCTACAGTTATGAGTCAAGGAAGTATGAGTCTTTGAGAAAATTATGAACAACAATATAGAGTGCCACATATTGTAGTAGCAAGTCCACTTGATTTAAGGTAGATTTGTATTATTTTGGATTGTGAAGTGCATCAAATAAACCTACAGAAAGTGTATCTAAATGTGAGTGCAGTGATTAGCTATGGAGGGCATCCTCTGGCTTAATCTATTAAGAGAAAATAGTTCTTAATCATGGCAGAGCAGGAAAAAGTCACAATTTCATATAATCAGAGGCATGACGATGTGATTGACGTCTCTAAATTGCAAGAGAAGTGGGCAATCACTATGCAATCACAATTAAACACATGGATTCCTTGAGTAGTACAAAACAGTCATCACAAAGCTTCAGGTCATTAAAATGACAATAATCAGTGGACAGTCACATTCATAAAAAAGAGAAGGTCAATGTCATGAAGAAAGGATAGTGACCATGAAGTTCAAAAATATGGAGTCAACAATGTGCTAATGAGAACAAGAATGCAAAAGATAAAAAAATACTGAGTCTTCATATATAGAAAACATTTTACCATAAGCAGATTAAGAATGTTATCTACTTTTGATGGAGTAATTTGTTGCAACAGTGTCATTAACTTTACAAAAGAATACATCTAGCCTGATCACAGTGAGGAAATTGTAAAAGAAAAACCTAGAACAGTAAATGAAAGCATTTTATCTCAAAACACATCACAAGAACATGAAACCCTCAGTCGAGCAAAAGGGCAATTCAAAGTTATGGCTATTTCAAACAAAAGTAAAAAGCAAAGATCTTGTAAGCAAACCCTCGAAGTATCTTTTGAGGGAAAATACATGGTCATTTTCAGAGAAGCAAAGAATATAGCCATGTCCTCTATTTTTGTTTCCAAACCCTCAAGATTTAGCACAATCATAATGAAATAAATGAAAGCAGAGGGCGTAATCACAAATTCAGTGAGAGGTTTTTGTATATGCAAAAAAAAATCCAGAAATACATAGATGAATGCAACCATAGATGGTTTTGGAACAAAATTATTTTCTTAACAAGATTTTTCTTTTTGCTTGTTTTGAAACAAGCTTGAATCAAATTCGAATAAAGTTATTTTCTTAACAAGTGAGAGGAAAAATACAGATGAGTAAAATACATGGTGAGTTCTTATAGCCGCGGCTGAGAAAAATGTTTTTCATCAAATACAGAGAAAACCCTTGAAATATACAAAGGTTTTTGAGAAAGTAGAGCTCGAGATTCTATAGTAGTACCCATTTTCTATAGGAAGAGCATGAATACAAAGGAAAAAATAAAATTTTCCACCATTTTTCCACTGGCTGGAGCTCAAAATGAGCTTTAATTTGCAGAAACAATCAAGAAAAATTGAGGTATGAATCAGATTGGAGCTTACCTATGCTCGAGCGTTCATTTTCATTGAATGAGCAAGTTATTAATGCCACTGTAAAGCTTCAGAAGATCACTTCCATGGCGGCCCAAAAGCAATCAAAACTCCACAAAAACAAGGCAAGTAAAATTTGCATCCAAAAATGTTCATGGTCACAGCATTGACAACTCGAATGGCTTTCAGAATGGAGGAAAAAGCCAGATTTTTGTTAAAAGAAAAGCATTTACCTTGTTTTCCCAGTGTCTTCCTCAAGAAATCACTCTAATCTGTCATGAAATTGGCCATGAAATCAGTTGTAGGGCTCTCTCATTGAAACCCATGGTGGCAGAGCAACCTCTCCAGAATGTTCAATGGAGAAAATGAGTGATTTTTGCCAAGTTTTCCTTGTTTTGTGTTAGGGTTTGATACCCTAGTATATGTCGACCAACTTAGGAATATGTTTCCTTTTATTTAAGCTTTTCAACATGAATTAATGCCTCGGCCAAGACTTAGGCATTTTTTTGCCTTTGATTTATAACTTTTCATTTAAAAAGTTAACTCCCCTTGTGTATATCAATATGATATACTATGCCTTGCTTTGCATTGAATTATAAATGTAAATATTGATTAAGTGATCTTTTATAAATCACTTTCAATATGTTTTTTTATGTAAGCAAGAGTGTTATTGCTTTAAGATTGAGTCAAAGGGGTGTAATCGAACCTTATGATTTGGAGACCAAATCATAGAAAGCAATTGTTTGAGCCCTTTTCCTTTGAATTTTTATTTCAAATGTAAAACATTTAGTCAAATGGTGTAATTATAAGCCATTTAATTAAATGTTATTTTAAAATGCAAAATGAAAAGAAACATGTGTTGATAAGAATAAGTCAAGGGAAACAGCTTGGAGACATAATGATGATGGACCAACATGGAAGGTGTGTGAGGTTTATCTTTGACTGTTTTGGAGGGAATGGTGACCATTTAGAGGCATTTTTGTCATGCTTTTAGTGTGACTTGGGTCTTAGCTAACTTTTCTGCATTTTGGAGAGGTTTTGGAAGCTTCTTTTTTGAATTTTATGTGGCATCCGACCAAGAGGTTTCTAGAAGGACTTGTGTGGGCTAGGTTTCAAAATTGCTTAAGTATCTTCAAACTGGGTTTTGGAGGAGAGTTCTTTCTTTCTTTCTATGGGAATTGTAGCTTATCTTGGAGCTTTTTTCAAGCAGGAGACTGCATTGTGACTTAGTATCAAACATATACAATAGTATGTAACACCATTTTTATTAATGAAATTCAATGTTTTACCTTCTTAGAAGCTACTTTATTGAGTGCAGTGTGGTGATTGATGAATGTTCTTGTGAGTTTTGGTAACTCCTTCAATGCTTGTCTCATTTTAGCACCTTTAGGTAGAATAAATATATATTTATGCAGGTTGTAAGTTGTGTGATGGGTCAATTAGCTATTTTAGTTGTGAAAGAATTGCTTTCCTTCAAAATTGTTAAGAGAACCAAGCCTCCTTGCAAAACACTTATGCATTAATATATTAAAATATCTGAGTTGTGTCAAGTTAAGCTGAGCTTTTGATGAAACTATGTGTGAAAATAGCAATAAAGGTTCTAGGAAATAACATTAGGTGCATCACCATAGGGGTTTAGTTTTTCTTTTCATGTTTCTTTCTCCCCTTTTCCCAGCAAGGAATAGTTTAGGTGACACCAAAAGGGGAGCCAGCCCATAATCTGGAGGTCTACTTTCATGATAGGATACCCACAGCCTAAAATTAGTCCCATGTTACTCCAAATTTGTTGATTTCTTTCACAACTTGGCAGAGGGGTGCAAATTTGGATGGCTAACAAGAATCATCTTGAAACGTTGTATAAGAGATTTTAATTATAGGGTTGTTCTATCCCTCAGTAAAATTTAGTGATGTTAAGACTATTGTAAGTTCTTAGGAATGATAGTTAATAATGGTGTATTGAAATTCCAACCGCACATCAAGGAGGTCTTATAATTTAACAATCCCTTCGATAAAAAAAAACTTTACAATATTTCTTAGGGATCTTAAATTATGTAAATGATTTTTACCCAAATACGGGTTTTGACAGAGACCACTCCAGTGAATTCTTAAGAAAAAGAAGATCCAATGGTCAAAAGAACACACTACTATAGTAAGAAGGATCTTGAAAAAGATAAGTAATATCCCTATGCTTTATGTCCCTAGTACTAATGAATTTATCTTATATACAAATCCAACTAATGTTGCTTAGGAAGAAAACTAAGTCTTTGTAAAATAAGGCAAAGAATGTACATCGAAATACCCCAGTGGAGTATTCCTCAATGATGTTAAAATATGGATTTAGTCTAATAAAGAGATATTTGGAGTCATCAAATGCCTTAAGAAATTTTATTTAAAATTAATGCATTTAAATTATTTTATTATCAAAATTGGGTGCAATAGGTTCCTAACTTTCAAAGACAAGGATCATGGATGAGAAGATGGCTAAGTAAAACATGTAAGGTGGAAAGCCTATTTGAATCAATTCATAAATGAAGTTCAACACTTTACATGCAAAAGTAAGATAGTAGTTGATCATCTCAACATATACTTTCCAATACTCTTTGTAAACTTCTAGCTTTGGCCAACTAGAGTATCCAAGGCTTGATATGGAACGAAATTCTGATGTATATTTCAGAGGTCTAAACAAATTAGCCAAAGGAGATATTTTGATGAAAGGATTAAACAAAAAATATTTATAGAATGTTATATGTGATACTGAAAGTTTAGAACATATTGTATGCATTTTTGTTCCTCATTATTATAAAGATGATTATGGAGATTTTACTATTTTTAAAATTGAAACTGGTAAACAATATCTCCAACTAATCAACATGGTTTGTCTTCCTTTCTTCAATTGGGTTATTACTTTTTTTACTCAATCCTTTGAGCAGATAAAAGAACTTTTTCTCTATGTCTGACCTTGGTACATCACCTAGATTTCCTATTCTCACAAAATATGATTATAATTGTTGTAATCAACAAAAGATTAAAGTGGGAATCTTATTGTGTGACTCGAATAGTCATTGATAAACATCATCTAGACTACAATATACATCATAGATTTCATATATATGCCAAGTGGAAACCATTTAGGTGGGAAGATGTGTATGATGAATTAGACTTTGAACCTTAAGTCTCATCTCCTGACACAAGATCTAGTGGAAGCTTTGATGGGAATTATATGTATCATCCAACATAAGCTTTGTTGTACAAGGACAATCATTGTCGTCCATAAATTTTTTTGTATTAAAGATCGTAAATAAAAAAGGAATTACATAATCATCTGAAAAGGTAGAGATGTCTATTAGCAGCCCACGCACAACGTCTTTTACTAAACCAGATCTTAATACCATGTAGGGTCTTATCAAAATAATATGCTAAAGACCATTACATCTATATCATTTCATTTGCATCATACAAAACAACTTGTTTAGTAAATAGGATTCTATATACTAAGTTGTCTTTTGTAGTGAACTATGTTTATACAGAGACTATGAACATATATAGTCTCAAAATCATGATAAGGATGGATTACTATAAATGAACATCCTATCATAGATCGGTTAGAAATTTCTTCTTTCTTTGAAAGTATCATTGTCATTCCATAGTGGGTTAACATTTGAGATGCCTTCATTGGAACTAATTGTTTCTACAGTGAAGTCCTCCCCGTGATTTACATGAAACCTTGGTCCTTTTTGGAAGTTAAGGTCTTTCTCTAAAACCTCAATAGGGTACTTTTTGTTATACTTCTTTTGAAATTATAGGTAACTTTTCATATAAAGAATATTATCAACTTTATTGAAAGGCCAATGTCTTCCATATTTAACCTATGTCTTGTTGATATCCACAGTTCCTTCCTTAAGTAGTGTTGGCGTAAAATATAACACCTCTGGAGTGCAGGTTTGTACGGACAGCTATGTACACTACGCAATGAGTGCTCTTCAAATTAGGAGGGGAAGCTCCCTCGTTGTGCTGGAATGCATGGAAAAGAAAAGTAATCTAAGTCCTATCTTTTTGTTCTGGTGGAAGAGGCACAAGGTTAAGAAAACCAAGAACGTTCTGATAAGGATTTTAAGTTTAGATCATTAACTACAACTAAGCTAACTACTTTAAATCTATCCTCCTCAAGAAAACAGAGCATGAGGAAATGGAGCAGGGTTTGACTATTGGACGATAAACGAGTTTAGATTCTCTACTTGAAGGCAAGGTGGCGCATCTATCAGCTCAATCTAGACAAGTTTATTGGGCACAAAACAGATTTAAGAATTTACCATGACAATCTTATGAAACCCTATGTGGCATAACACTTGATCAAAATAGTAAAGACTTACAAAACAGATTTATCATCACAATCTCACGAAACCCTATGTGGCATAACACTTGATCATAATGATAAAAGATTCACAAAACAGATTTATCATCACAACCTCTTGAAACCCTATGTGGCATAACAATTGATCACAATGGTAAAGATACACAAAACAGATTTATCATCACAATCTCTTGAAACCCTATGTGGCATAACAATTGATCACAATGGTAAAGTTGCACAAAACATAAAGAATTCACCATTACAATTGCATGAAACCCTATGTGGCATAACAATTAATCGTAATAGCAAAGACACATGAACAAATACCAAAAGAGTAATATTGAGGGCAAGGTAGGCGCAGCATATATTTCTCTCTCCAGCAAAAGTTATTTACAAATGAGCAAAACTCTTATTTATATGCATCAAGGTGTAGGGAACCCTAAAATCACCTTGAGTCATCTACAGTTCTTGCAATGCATGCAAGATTTGCTGCCAAACCCTAATGAAGTAAATTATACAGTTAACTGGAAAACTACCATCAGTTAACCGAAACATCTAATCTAAAAATGGACAACTGTGCGAGCATGCACGTCCTTATTGAAAGCAAGTTAACTGGAAGACTACCATCAGTTAACGAAAAACCCTAAAAGAAACTCCAAGTAAATAAGGAAAATCTCAGAATAGATATGCATGTGATGACAACATCAAGTTAACTTGAAAGGGTAACACCAAGTTCAACTCGTGTGTGTAATGTCTATCCTGAGAGGTAGGCACTGAAGTCTACTATGTGTGATCTCGAGCAATCAATCCCTCAACGAGATTGTTAACTGCGTCAACATTTGAATAGCAGCAACTTGAGCAATCTTGGCAATCTTTGCACACTCAAACTAGCATTTCACAGACTTATAACTTTGGCGGCTTCGTAACTGAAGTGATGGCCATTATCTCATCTGCAGCTTGATACAAATCGGTCTCAGCTTTTCTAATGAAATCATGAATTAAGACCGATTTGGTCTTGAATTCAATCTGTGTGTATTGTACTCTGAAAAACTTGCCTGTTGACTGTGAACACGGCTATATTCTGACAATTTTTCTGGAAAACTAAAAATAGCCTTTCGAATAGTTATTTTTGGCGAAAATCTGAGATATGGGTTTTGTCCAGAAGAAGATTCTAAGACAACCCAGAATGTCAGATTTGCGAAAATTTGACTTCTACTCGACCATGCAAGGAATTTTCAGTTGAGAAAATTAGAGCCTCGAACCGATGCTGAGTAAATTTTCCTGAAAAATTGTGGCACATGGGTTTCTCGAGGAAGCTACTGAATCAACGGATGATTTGTTTTGCAAAAGTCACCAATTCTTCAAACATGCGAAAGAATTTAAAGGCGAGAAATAGAAGAATTTAAAGGCGAGGAAGAAGAAGTTTTTAGTGTTTGCTTACGCTAAAATCGCCATCTTGTCCTGAAGTTCTTGATAATTTGACTTGTACACAAATAAAATGTTTTGATGTCTTCGCCAATGATTGTTGATGAAGAATTTGCCTTTGGTTTGCTAAAATTGCCTTTTGGTTGAAGAAAAACGAATTTTGACTTTGAAGATATGAATTGCCTTGAAAAATACGAATCTCCCTTGAAAATACGCCTTGTGAATGAAGAAAAACGAATTTTGCTTGAAAATATGCCTTTGCCTTGAAAAAAACGAATTTTGCTTGAAAAATATGAATTTCTCTTAAGAAAAACGAATTTCTCTTTAGCTTTGTGAATAATAAATGAAGATGGCGCCATGCTTAAAGAAGATGAAATTCGCATCAATCTGACAACTGCAAGATTTAAAACCTCAGCTGAAAATAGAAGCCTTTCAATTGGACCATTTCAGTTGAACTGCCACTGACTGGAAGTTCAAAAATAAATAATTATAAAATATTTATTATGCAATAGCAAAGGCGCCAAAAATAGAAATCGCCACTCAATGCTAAAATATGCAAAATATTTGAAACTCCAGTTAACAATTGAATGAAGCTTTAGGCTTCACCATTGGACTTCACTGATTCTGAAAAGTCATCATTCGATCTTATAGGCGTTCATTTGCTCAAGATACTTCACTTTTTATTAACTCCCTATTTAATAGCTGACAGCACTGTCACGACTGGCCAACTTTGACACTGATTTCCGGATGACCGGGTGATGCTGAGACTGATCTGAAGAATTCATCAGAAAGCCTACTGAACAAGGAAGAAATGTCTGATGGGAGACACTACTGCAAAATCCATCGTTTAACCCCTTGAAAAATTAGGCGCCCCTGATTAAATTGCTTTTACGGGTTCCAGACTTAGCCATTTCTCAAACTGCCATTTGACGCTTCAAAGCGGTACGCCCGGCCATGAAGCGGTGAACCACTGGCGATAAGAAAGCGAAGCTCAACATGACTAGAGACATTCTACATCCAACGACTGTATACCACACGCTGAACGCTGTGTTAAGGGCCTCAAAAGTAAAAGTGCCCCTGGCTCTTGGTTGCACTGGTGTCATTTTGATGAAAATTGAACTTTCATCCAAGTACCCTACTTTGCGTCGATATCTGGAGCTGGGATGACCGATTCGGCAATTTGTTTTAACGGACAGCCGAAGGGCCCACAAGAGAAGTCTCGGAGGTGACGAAGCAAGAAAACTGCTTCTAAGACCTCAAAAACTCCAGTCGTATTTTATTTAAAATTACCGCTCCGGACTTAGCCATTTTTCGGATATCTTCACTTTGCAGTATTACACTAAAGACCTCGCACGTACAAGCGTGCCAAATCCCAAAGGTTGACGGCTAGGCTCGTTGGATAGATAAAATGATTACGCTCAATAGCCGTGAAGACTTCGAACGCGAACGGGCTCATCTGACAGGCCTAAAGGCTAGGCGCCTCTGGACTGTGGAAATACACTGAAAATTGTTTGTTGGTCCGCCCGTGAAATTACGTGCTTGGTAGAATCGCTGCCACGATCACCTGGAACGTCGGATCGACAGGCAGGATGGTGCATCGCGGAGCTAGGCTAGAGTATTACTGATGTTAGGAAGACTCTGTCTGCAAATTTCGCCATCTGGAGGGTCCTTTAAACCAGCGCCCCTGGGCTGTACTTGCACTGGGAACAAACGGAGAAGCTCAGAAACGTGAAAACTCCATTTTAAGCTGATCTTTGGATGACTGCCACCGGAGTTCTGAAACTCGGATGACTACGTTTGACATCTCGTTGGATAAGCAGACTAGTCGAGAACAAATTGACTGTATCCGCCATCAAAAATGCCAAGATTTACCCCCTCTTCAAGATGGGCGCCCTCAGGCTAGAGGCGCGCTTTTCACTGAAAAGAGCAAATTTCTCACATTTGGAAATTTAGGAATTTCAACTTCTGTCGTTATTTGCCGGAGCTGTGGGTCTCGAAAAGCTTTGTTGGATAGCTCGACGGATAGCCAGACTGATTCTGAAGAGATTGACTGGATGCTTGAACATTTTAAACAAGATCTTGACCTTCATCAAGCTGGGCGCCCTTGGGCTATACTTGCACTTTCTGACTTTTCCTTTGAAAAATCTTCACAAATTAATCACTGAAAACTATGTCTCGATCACTGAAATGACCGTGTGCAATGTGAAACGCCGTCGTGAGATGCTCCTCCATCGTGAAAACTCTATTCTGAGTCTCTGCTTCAGACTCTATTCAATAAAACTAACTTTGACTGACAAACTATTGACAAAAACTCCATGCTTGATATTGCCCAAAACTGTGTTTTACAACATTTTAACAAGATTTAGACTTTTAAATACAAAATGCCTTGATGAAGCAAAAAATTTGGTTTGGGTACAACAAGTAGCTTCAAAAAAATTCCTTTTGAAATCTCCATTGTGATTGTTACCTGCATAGAATATTGTAAAACGTGAGTCTTCTCAAAGACTCGGTAAGTACTCTCCTCACTTCTAGCCTTCCAGATTGCCCATAAAATATTAGATGACAAAATAAGCCAAAAAAAATTATAAGAATGAATTAAACCTTCCACATAACCAAAGAGAATCTCTTACCAATTGACCTTACCTTTATCCCCCACCCCATAAGATTAGAAAAAAAAACATGTTCCAAACCTCTTTTGCAAACAAACATTCAAAGAAGATGTGTCTAATGCTCTTAGGTTGCTTACAAATAGTACACAACTTCAACATGGAAGAAGATATAAAATAGGGGAGCTTCTGCAACATGAACAACCATTTAAAACAAGAAATTTTTGGTTCTAGAATATTAGACCATAAAATCTTGAAAGCTTTTGACCATTGTATACTAGAGAGATCAAGATTCCAACATTTGTTTAGATGATTGGGGAGGTCATGGGAGTAAATTAAGGTTTTGTAAATTATTTTATGTTTTAAATTTGGAATCTTAAACCCTCATTCCAAGTGAGTTTCTCAAGAAACACATTACCACTTACTTTACAAACAGGGAATTGAATGATCCTACAAGCCTCCCTAAGAACAGAATAAGTACTCTAATGAGGTGGAGGGAGCTTAAATTCAATACTCAAATCAATCAATGTCTTTAGTTGGTTATTACACAATATATCATTAAAGCATCTAATGCCTTTTAAATGCCAAGTTTTAGTTGAACAACCTTGCATTAAAGCAAGGGGTTTTTCTTTTTTGTAAGGTTCCACCAAATCAGGGCTCAACATACCCCTATTATGATCCATAAATTCATAGTTTCTAATTTGACTTTCGATGATATCCCAAGCTTTCCATATACTCTTTAACACATTGGATCCAATAGGCACTACTAGAAAATTACCAAAAAGAATGTCATTTATAGGGAGTTGTTTCCAACTTTTTGCTTGTTTTGGAATAATTGATTGGATGTTATTCATTACAAGAACCTTCCAAGGTTCATTTACATTTAACACTTTAAAGATCCACTTCCCAGCCGAGGAGATGGCATATCTTTTTAAATCTCTCAATCATAGACCTCCTAGTTTCTCTAAGCAACATCACTCTGATTTAACATGTTTTTTTCTTATTACTTTTCCCGTGTGGCCATAGAAATTGTCTAATATTTTTTTGAATTTCATTTATCTAGTAGCTACTAAATAACCAAACTAAGGAGTAATAAAGGATGTATGATGATAGTATTTTTGACACACCTAAAACCTTCCAGCCAAAGATAGATATTATTTATTCCATTGGCAGATATTTTTATCTATTTTTCTCTTTATCTAGTAACACATATCTTTTAGATTGGGGTTAACAGCAAAAGGAATTCCAAGGTACCTAACTTGTTTGTTAGGGCCTCCCCATTGAAACTCAAACTTACTAAACCAGTTTGGGGGTTACTTCTCCCAACTAAGCATTATAGATTTTACCTTAGAAATTATAGCTCTAGAGGCTTCACAAAAAAAATTGTGTGCATAAGATAGTCAACATTTCTTTCTTCAAGGTTAACAAATATTGTTGTATCATCTGCAAATTGAATGTTTAAAAGGTCATCTCCATTGGGGAGAGATAAACCTTTAAATTTAGGTGACAATTTAGTATCCCTCAGAATATAAAAAAATAGCATTTGAGGCTACCACAAACAAGGCAAGGGCAAGAGAACAACCTTGCATAATTGACCTTTGCGAAGGGAATTGATCTAACAAAGATCCATTAATATCTACTTGAGCTATAACATCATTCAATAGAGTCTTCAACATTTGGGAAAATCCACTTGGGAAACCAAAAGCTCCAAGTGTCATCATTAGAAATGACCACTCAACCCTATCATAGGCCTTTTAAAAGTCTAATAAGAGAATGTAGCACTCGGAAAATTAAGAGTAATTTTCAAACCATTTAACACAGCATTAAAGAGAAATTAAGAGTGTTCTAAATTTATTCAAACCATTATAAATAGGTTTCCGAAAAGTCAACATTTCTCATAACTCTTCCAAATGAAATAAAGAGAATTTAAATTGCATTTCATAAAATAATATCATCAATGTAATGTATCAAAACATAAGTGTTTCAATGACTTTCTCTTATACATATATTCATCCTCACTTGGAGGAATCAATCCTTCTAATAGAACATCTTTTCTAAGTTATAAAACTTTAACCTCTCAAAATCAATGATACATTAAATACTTTCAAAATATACTTCCATTTCAAGTTTCAACAAGAATGTCAAAATGTATATACATATACAATGGGCTTCACAAGCCAAGTCTGAATGATACATAAGTACATCAATAGCAAATAATCTTGGATCCACCAACCGCCGTGACACCTTGGTCTTCTTGCGAGCTGGGGCCAAGAATGTGATTCAGGCGCCTTTTCCGCCCAACCACGAAGTCCATGACTTCCCCGGGTCCCTTCCTAACTCGAAGGAATCCCCGGCCCTGCATAAAGGAGCCTAGCAACCCGAAACGGTAAAACAGGAGGGCACTCTCGGTGCGTGCCTGATGCCTATATGCATTTCTAACATGAAATAAACACATTTCTTGCAACAGGAGGTGGCAGAGACTCAAATAAATTTCTAGGCTTTTAAAATAAACAATCCATCTATTTCAATGGTACAGTGCTTGGCCAAGCAAAATAATAAATGGTAGAATTAGAAAAGGTAATACTACCGTCTCCGTTTGCCCACCTTCGGCACCCTGTCCCGGAAGTTACCATAGTGAAGTAAAATAATACTTAACAGAAACTTTATACATTTTCAAACAGGCTTCCATCATTTAATCAATTCTAAAAGAAGTGAATTTTCAGTACATTCTTTATATTTCAGTTGCAAGATGTCATTTATCCTTTGGTAAGTGTCCCTTTTAATTTGGATAAAGAACATATATATATATATATATCTTGATAATTTTCAGTGCACTAATTGATAGTAAGAACAGTGTTTTCAATTTTCAATATGCATTTCTATTATTACAAGCTCAAGCTGACTGAAATTTTTAATTCCCTATTTCAATACAGGCTACAGAGTAAAATAATTTACTGATACAATGCAATCTGAGGTTTGAAAGATAATCTTTCATTCATATTTCATGTTGTATTCCTTTTAACATATTCAAGGTACTTTCCAGTTTACATGATGTCTCAAAAACACTTATGTTCTTGTTTCAGATATTTGTATATATTCAACAGAATTCATTCTACTTTCTGATACATGGATTTTTAAGACAATTCTGTCCTTGCTTCAGATTTAATAATTCAAAGATATTTATATAATAGAATTCATACTATTTTCTGTTTCATGGCTTTTCAAGATATTTTTGTCCTTGCTTCAGGTTTAACAATTTAAAGATATTTATATAACGGAATTCATACTACATTCAAGATATTTTTGTCCTTGCTTCAGGTTTATCAATTCAGAGATATTTGTATATATATTCAACATAATTCATACTACTTTTCTGGGAAAGAGTTTCCTGTTTCAATTTGTATTTGGCACACAATGCATGGGTATCTATTTATATATATATATATATATATATATATAGGTATACATATATATATATATATATATATATATGTATGTATGTATGTATGTGCAGTCATTTTGTATATGCATACATATATATATATGTATATATATATATGTGTGTGTGTGTGTGTGTGTGTGTGTGTGAAGAAATTCATGTTCAGCTGTGTAAAATTCGAAGTAAGAAATTCTGGTTTTCAAATCTGTGCAACGAATTTACTGGGCGTGCACACATAACAGGGTATTTTACATAGTTTCCTTACTGGCATTGAGCGACCAAAAGGGGGCTCAGGAAAGCCCTTGCCCCTCCCATGGGGAGGGGGCGGGCTGTGAGGGCTCGTGCCCTCCACAGGCCGCGGCCTGTGGAGGGCGCAAGCCTCCACAGTCCACGACCTTCCCATGGGGAGGGCAGGGGAAATTAATTCCCACAGCAGTTTCAAAACTCAAGAAAAAAAAAGAAAAGCATTCGCCCAGTATAAACTGCATTCGGATTTATCTCAAGCCATTTTGGTTTTTATTAAGATGACAGAATTTTTAAACAAACAGATATGGAGACATGTAATTACACTTGAGAAAAATGCAGACTTGCCACAGAACGAAAACCCTAATTCTGAGGAAGGAATGGGTATTCTATAATTGCTACACAGAATAATAAGCTGTTACCCAGATTTCAAAACGAAATTGGAAAGAATTCTCAGTTGTTTGTACTCTAAAACAGGGAATAATTCAATTCCTTACTGCAGTTTTTTTAAAATAAAGTTAAAAGAAGGCATAATGAAGAGAACCTGGTAAAATTTGGTTCTAATTGCAGATGTTCAACAGTACCTCCTTTCTTTCCTCTGTTCCAGAGCTCTGCGATGTATTTGATCAAAGTCTTTTCCTCTTTCTTAAAGCCTCCTCCTCTTTCTCGAGGATCATGCATAAAATTTCCAGTTGACAGCAGTTTTGCAAGGATTGCCACATGCCCAACAATTTGTTGGTTTTGAGACAGAATTTTCCAGAGCCCAATGCTCTCTCGGGCTGTTCATTCTTAATTCTTTTGAAAAAAAATATCACCATATATCCCAAAACAGAATTATTTATATCCCTTTTATGCAATTTTTGAAAATTCATTTATGCAAAACAGATTTATATTATGTTTATTCTTTTATTTAATTTGTTTTTATTTTCAAATACATTTCTTTTAACAAAAACAGATTTAACCTTTTGTTGCTCAAATATATATAATGAGAAATAAGGAAATAGAATAAGCCATATTATTTCATGATTTAATTTAACCATATTTCAAATTCGCTATGCTAATCATTTCACGCAATCACATTGTAAAAACGAACATGACCTAATGCAGCTACATGATGTAAGTGGTGTGTGCATAACCGAGAGTTTCTCCTCCTCTACCCTGTCGAGAAGCTAACCTCCTTTTCCTCAATCACACTCTTGGCCTTCGATCTCCTTGGCCTTCGATCACCTGCCACTCAGATGCACTCAGGCGTGCAAAACAAAAGAGTATTAGTAACCATTGTAGAAACAATAATTAACTTATCATTTATATGAATGCATTCATAATTCTTAAAAGAAAACAATTATATTAAAGCATTGCTCTTAACACATATCACACTTCATATATTAAATCTCATAAGGTCATGGTCAAACATTATCTAAATAAGTCATGGTCAAACTAAGTCAATGGTCAAAATAAGTCATGATCAAAATATGTCAATGGTCAAAATAAGTCAATGTATGAGACGTGACAGAGAATGCTATATTTTTGGTTGGAAGTTCTAGCCCAATCCATGGCTTCCCAACTAGAAATGAGATTCTCCAAAATGTATCTACCCTTTATGAATCATGTTTGCATAGAGCTAATAACTTTGGGGAGGATGTCTACTAGTCTAAGGGCCAAATTTTTTTCCAAAATCTTATATGAGAAAGGTACAACGTAAGGAATCTTTGTCTATGGCTTTAGTATAGACTTGCAGTAGGTCTCTCCAATCCAATCTAAGTTTTTTTATAGAATTCAATTGGGATCGCATTTACTCCAAAGGTCTTATTATTATTTAGCTTTTGAATAACAGTTACTATTTCTTCTTTTAATACTTTCATATTCAAAATTTCCGCAATATCATCTGAGATATTCTTGGGAATTAAGTTTTTGCATAGGTTTCTAGCATTATTTACTTGAGTATTGTTCCCTTCAGATGGGAAAAGAACCTTACAAAAATTGTGAAATTACTTTTTTTATTTCTTCAAGATCACTTAGCAGTTTGTTCTCAACCCAAATATGGTCTACTTGTTCTCTGGCAATCTTATCTTTGATATATCTAAAGAAGAATTTCGAACCCTTGTCCCCCTTGTTAATCTAGTTCATTTTGGCTCTTACTGTTAATCCTTGTATATTTTTAGCTTGTAGATTTCTCAATTTGTTGTTTTACTAGGATTAACTTCTCATTCAGTCCTAAGTTCTTGGGGTCACTTTGAAGTTCCTTCTCCAGTTTAAACAGATCTTCCTCCATGCCATTTTCTATTTTCTTATTTTCTAAGGCTCTTCTTTCCAATAGTTTGAAATATAGTAGCCCAACTTTTAACATTGGCATTCCATATTTCAATGGTAGTTTTATCTTTTAACATCCATTTTTTAATTTCTCTGAGGGTAAAGATTGCCTCATTTCAATCATCATCTTTTAGCGAATTGGTGTTTAGAAGGAATTTACCTTGCTTTTCACTATCTTGATGCCTGTCATTAGATATATGAATCTTAGAGAGGATAGGGTGATGATTTGATAAAGAACGAGGGGTAACCTTGACTCTACCTCCATCACAAGTCTGATCAAAGCTAAAAAAATGTCCTTATTGGCATAAAATCTATCCAATTTGTAATATATCCTTCTACTTCCTTTTTGGAAATTACACCATGTAAACCAAATATGTTGATTTTCTTTTCTATACCCCTCGAGAGAATAAAAAAGGTTGAGCTTATTCTTCATTTTATACCATAAGTATTTTTCATTTCCTTTCCACTCCATCCCACTTTCTCTAGATTTATCCTCCCTACTTTCAATCATGTTAAAATCACCTCCCACAATCCAAGGGATGTCTTGAAGTCCATACATCCATTTCCAAAGTTCAATTCTCTTCCAATGATCATTAGCAGTGTAAACTGAGCACAACCAAAATTTCCTATTATCTTTTTCAATAACAATCCAGATAGTCCTGTTGCAAGGAGATTCCTTGTTCAATAATAAATGTCTCTCATTTGTTTGATACCAGAATGACAACTCCCCCTCTACCTTTATCATGTGCAGTATGGAATTGGGTAGCATCTTCCAAATGAATCTAAGATTAGATTCTAAAGTGAATTTGACAACTTTTACCTCTTGCAAAAGTACCACATCTTTGTTATGGTTTAGACTTAAAAATATTCTAACATATTTTTGTCAAGGGATTCCAACCCCCTAACATTCCAACTTGTATAGTTGATTGTCATTTGTATTATGGTTGTAAGCCACCTTTAGAACTTCTAAATATCTCAAAGAATTTAGGAATTTTTCCCTTTCACTATCCTCTTAGACATATGTTCATCTTCATCTCGGCTTCTTTTTTCTCTTTTTCTTTTTTATTCTAACTCGCCCCTTTGTTGAAGGATCAAATCCTTCTTCTATTGGAATTTCACTCTCACTATTGGAATGGCCTCACAATTGGAGTAGACACACTTTTCTCCAAATTCCATATTTGGCATGTTTCATATTTCTACTATAGAGATTTCACTATTTATTTTATCTACAATGTCCTCCTCAATCCATCATGTGCTCAATCCTTTCTATTTCCAACTTATGGCCATCTAAATGACAATAATTGGAATTCGTCAAGGTTAGCATAGCAGGGCTAACCTCCTTACTATATCCAGTCAAGTCTTTTAGGTTAGACAATTTTTCATCTTCCATATTTAGCCCAATCATGTCACTTACCACTTCTCTTTTATCAAACTTGTTATCAATTTGATATACTTTACTATTGTTTTCCTTTCTTTTATTGGTTTTAATGCCTCCTTGTTAGTCCTTATCCATTCCAAGACTTAGTCCTTTAGAAAAAAATTCAAAGTTAGGTATGGATAAGGGTGGCACAGAAGGGTTACACTCAGTCAGTATGTCAATGGAGTTGTTAAGGCAAGACTTGCCACATTCAAAACTATCAACATTGTCTATAACATAGCAGCTCATCATAGTACTCTAATTTATCATGCCCAAGAGTAGCCTGTGGAAAATATATTCTTGTCCATGCTTATCATTAGGCATGTCAATCACAACACTAGGATTAGAGGCCTTCTTTTTAGTTTCTTTTTGCTTTTCAACATTGTCAAGGATATGGCTATTAAATGATTTGTCACCTGTAGATCTCTTAACATTGCTCATAGTTTGGCTAGTCGCATTAGCACTCCTTAGATTTACCTTGTCTAATGCTAACCCCTAGGAAATGAGGTCTTCTCCAGGCTTATCATTGGGCAACTCAATCATGGCATTGCTAAGACTAGAATAGCCCTTTACATTATCTTTTGCTTTGTTCTTATAATTTTTGTTAATTTGTTCTCTATTAACCTTATCTAACTTTACAATTATATTCTTTGTTGAATTTCCTTCAACAATGATTTCAAATTTTCTACTGCTAACTTTATAATTGGGATCAAGAATATCATTAAAAATAAAAGGTCCTCCAACTATCAAGGAAGACTTGTCTCCCTCGGCTATATATTGTCTACTCATATTTTCTCTTTTGGCTCTATTTATCCTTTGTTTAATCTCTTCTAAAACAATCTTTTGTGCATTTTTGAACTCCCATGGTAGGTCCTGAAGGAGGGGGATAGCTAGATAAATTCATAGAGGCAACACCCCTATGGAGAGGAATAGATCATGAGCTAACCATTGTGCTTTTCTCATTATTGCTTGCAGCTCCATCTAGCGGAACAACTTTGATGCCCTCATCAATAATGGGATCAAATTTAGTGGCCTCCTAAGAAGAGTTTTGGTTACCACCTCCTTTTGGAGGTATGACCTTGTTTACACAACTGGTGTCCTTATTATCACTTTTAGAATTAATATCATTAGGTTTTTCTACAGGCGGGTCTTTCTTACCATTATATGCATCATTAAGAACAGGATTGTCCCCATTTTTATTATTTTGGCCTTTTCCATTGGCCTCGTTTTCTTTGTTTCTCTAATTAAACTTAGGGTTCTCGAGTTTATTTTTAATAATAGGTAAATTCCTTCTAAGATGCCCTTCTTTTTTACAAAGGAAACATGCATTCAATCAACCGAGGACTTCAATGCCACAATTTAAATTTTTATCACCAATTTCAATTTCAATCACTTTTAGGATATCAATTATGGGAGCCAATGAGACAAGAATTCTCATGTCCATGTGCAAAAGAGTGGCTTTGGTCTATTATATTCTCATGACTTTGCCAATCTAAGAGAGCAATTGTGGCAAGAAATTCCATAGTTGAGGGGGTACACTTTTAACTATGACCCACCTCAGGTATGAGAGGGCTAACACCTCCTCATTTATCAATTCAAAAGACCACACAATGGCTTGAAAGACGACATTACCTATGGTCCAATATTGTATGCCTAAGACTTTTTCTTGTATTGAATGGTCTTTGAAATAAATAAATAAATAAAAGTCCTTTGTGTATCATAAGACATAAGGATAACTAAAACCCTAACTTTCTATGCCACACATTATTGAACCATTCATCAAGAAATTTTATTGCAAGAATTTTTTCTCTATCAATAGCAGCCAAAAAAATTGCAATGTTTTTTAATTTATTTTCTTCATTGTTTATAGCACGCACCATTTTAGTATTTGGAGAGATAACAAGTTTTATAGGGCCAAGAGGGGAGTACTTACCTTCTCCTCCAATATTTGGCCTCTCCTTGCAGAGGACCCCATCTTTTACAAGCACAATCCTAGCTTTTGTTGGCACTTCCACCAAAAGCATAGAAGAATGTCACAAAATGATTTCTCTTTCTTGCAAGTTCTACCTTCATTTGTCCTTTCAAGTTCATTGGGGGGCTTGCCTTCAGCTTTTTCTCCCCCCCTCATTATTCTGGGGGTAAAACCAACCTTGTAATAATAAATGCAGATCTATGGTGGTGTCCCAAGGTCACAAGAAGAGAACAAAATGGAAAGAAATAAATGCAATAACAACACATTGAATGAAAAATACCAACCATAAACGCACTATGACAGAGGATATAAATTAGGGTACTAGGAGAGTACTAACAGGGTAGAAAAAGCATGTAAGCCCCTTGTGCGAGGGCTTCCAACCACCTCAAACCCTCGAGTTTTCATCGCCCCCTACCTCTATCGATCTTACCAATCCTTTCGGCCATAATTTTGGCTCAATAAACTTCATTTTATGCGACTAGCTTTCACAATAATGTCGGTATTGTTCTCTTGCCTAAAATTCTATGTTTCATCCCTTGCTGCCCAATGTGTGTCTAGATCTATAGAAGGCTTAATTTTTTTAAGTGTTAGTCATCTCCTTAGCCTTTTTGAGTTGTTGTGTTGGGTTATCAAGGTTATCCATAGATACATACCTTTCCTCTTGATCTCAACATCCCATTCAAAGGCTTGTTAAAAAAATTCTAAGTATGGAATTTTTTGGCCTATTGAACACATCAAGATTGTCATGCTAGTTGTCCAAGCTCTAAAATATTAAGAAAAATCCTTAAAAAAGGTTTTATAGGAAAGGTGTCAAATTTATCCTTCCATCAGGACTACATCTAGGTCATCCCTAATCTTTGATCCCTAATGATTTACCTTTGATTTTTTCTTATTTTCTTGTTAGCCTTTTAGACTTGGACATCCCATCGTACCATCCATTTGATCCTTGATCCCTAAAATTCCTTATTGAACATGTGTCTTTTATTTTGTGCCAAACTTTCAAGCTTTCCTATCTTCCCATGTGTTTTGCTCATTCCCACTAACATGTCATAGTTCCTTTTCCCTGAGTACCATTTGTTGTCATACCTGACCCTAATCTCCTAGTCCCTCACTGATCAAAATTTTCCTCTATTTTGGACCAAACCTTCGAGTCATTCCTTATCCAAGTATCTCATTTAGACTTCTCTCAACTCTAAACTCCCACTTCAATATTTTTTACTGTCTTTCAGAGTCAAATTTATGGCCTTCCCTTAAACCAAGTACTTGTTTTATGTCATACTCAACTCCTAAACCTTGTTAATCCCTTCATTCATTTCTTTAAAAACATATTATTTTCCATCCCTTCAACTTGATAGTCCTTCCTAACCACCTCCAACATCCCAAGCTCTACAAACTTCTAGTGCATATTTTCAAACTTATTAACTTCCCTTCACTCCAATACCTCTTTTGAGGTATGCCCAACCCCTCTTCCTTAACATCCTAGAGACCTACCTTTTCCATGTCATACTTCCCACCCATTTTTTGACTTATTTCCAACTTGTTGGAATGTCTTGGAAAGGTGCATGTATTCCATAAAAGCTACTAACATGTAGGAAAGGTAATAAATAATTCCAGACAAGTATTTTCACTACTTTAGGAGTATTTTATATGGTTAGGGCATGATTTTGAAGTTATCTTCAATGGTGGAAAGCATAAGGCAGTTAGGTTTTCATTTATTAGCCAATCTGGCCCTACACCTACTTGAGAACACTCAAAAACATTTATTTATGCCCTAAAAGCATGGTTTTTATGGAGAAGGATGCTATGACATGTCAAAGTTGATACAAGTGATCAAATTTTGCATGATTCAAATTTTTGTGCAACTTTTAGAATATTTTTTAGCAAGTTTCACAAGCTCCTCCATCCTTCTGTGTACATATTTAGGTGTGAATTGGCAATATTTTTAGTGGATAATATCTTTGGCTATTTTGATGGATATGGGTGTGTTCTTCAACCCTAAGATTAATTTTTTTGACACTAGAGGATGTGGGTTATGATGTTGACAACATGGTTTCTCCCTATGAACCCTACCTATAGTGTTATTTGTGGGTTGCATGCCCTAGTTGCAAATCTTTGTAAGGGCACTGATTTTTTATTGTAAAGGGTTGGGTTTTTATAGATATGTATGGAAAAAATCTCATTCAATTCAAACTATATTTCATGTTCTAACCAGTGTACGACTATAACTCATTTTTGAGTTCATGAGTAACTTGTATGGAATAGTATTTGCTATTTTCACATTCAAGAATCTCAGCACTTTAACATTACTTGTCACTCTAACAATTTGCCATTGTTTGCTCTTCGCTTCTTTGGCTATGATAGTTTTGCACTTTATATCAGTTCTCTAAGCAACGCACTTCTAGTCTCAATTATTGAACATGCACATCAACAGTTGATTGCAAATAATGGGCAACAGAAATGAGCAAAGATAATAAACAATATCTGCACAGTTTCAAGAAGTGATATCCCATGACATTAAAACAATATAATTCATGGGTAAAAAGTTTCTGGTTAAAATAACATAATTCATGGCACAATACCAGTAATTTAGTAGGTCATAGAAGAGTGAGTTCAGCTCCTTGGGAAAATAAATATATATCCATATTTGGTTACCCGTGCATTATACAAACAATAAATATTCTCTTTCATGACGAACACAAAGTTCTATGGTAAATTTTTGAAATAAGTAATCTGCAACATACGATCCAATGGGAAAGGAAATTCCTATTCCCTTAAGTCATTGACAAAAGCGTAAGAAGGCTTTTATACGTCAAGAAGCCGTAATCAAGAAATAAATTTACAAAGACTAAATCTTTAAATCTGATCAAATATAAAAATAATTAATGAAGATCAACCCAAACCTTGAAAACTGATACAAGTTATTTTTAACTTCTTTGTAGCACAGCATGAATAGATGTCTGTACAAAAGCTTTGGAACCAACAAATTGTGTTTTTTCTCGAAAAACATGAATACAATGCCTACAAAGATGGGATATGAGCCAAATTCCAGACTCTCGAGTTACTCTTAACAGTTTGTTATGTACAATGAAATACAATTTGCTTGAGCTAAGATATGATCAGTTATACGAGGAGGATTATGACCACAACCACCACCACCACACCTAAAATTACAAGCGGCACCCAGCAACTCTGCATGTGCCACAATATACAAATTGTGAACATAAAATTCCAAATTAGAAAGCAAAAAATTTAAAAGTTAATATTTATTTTACTCTATATAGAAGAATTATAAAAAAAATAGAAGGGAAATGCCTACAAATTTGAGTACAAACCAGGCATTTTCTGTTGGACTTCTGATTTTTAGATGCTTTAACAAGGTGACTTTTAGCTTGTACAATTGCAGAATGTGAGCTTTCAATGTTAGCACCAATGTCATCTACAGAAAATTCGTGGTCAACATGATAGCAAAAATAGAAACCAAAACTGACCAAAAAATGAACCACAGCAACTAAGTCTCTAACCAATTGTCACGCCATCTTCATTAACCAGAACAGCAAGATCCTTGTAAATTTCATTGACTTCAAAAATTTGATCTTGAATCTCCTTGATTCCTTGAAGTCCAATGATATCCTCATTAAAGACCACTTCATTTTCTAATTGGGAAGATTCTTGCCTGCAAAGCAAATTGTTAGAGAAATGACTGAAGCATAGAATCAGCAAACAACAGAGGAGGTCAATGCTTCAATACAAGCAATGCATATATGTCAAACATTAGAAAATTGTAGTTAATTGTGTAAGATGTTCTTTTTGGTTTATCTTTTTGTGTAAGCACACTTACTATTACATCATGAAACAATAAATTTACAAAGATTAAGTAAAGAGATAACAGTATAGCAGCCATAATGAAGACCCCTTCCATAATAGGCAAGGATAGTTAAGATAGCTTTACCTCCAACATCAAGGGTTTCTATGTTTTCTATTTGTCTCTGTTACAGCTAAAATATGAACAGCTAAGCTTCAGAGAGGGCCGCCACTTGAAAAAAAGTTAAATCAGGAAAAACCTCCTTTGTTTTAAGGTGTATATCTCTTATGTGGATTCATTCATATTAATCTCATATAGGGAATAGGGTTCTTTTGCCACTCAATTGGCATCTGTAATAGGTGATTCATCGAGTTTCAGGGATGGGTTTCAGGGATGCAGGTATTATAATAATATATAGAATTAATATTAGAATTTTTAAGTTACAAATAAATCAGAAGTAATATTATCATAAAAGAAAACAAGCTGAAATTTTAAAAAGCACAATAACAATTCATTGATTCCATAATCCATCTCATAAATTGATAATCATAAACATAATATGAAGCATGATTTATATTGAGAGATGCCAAAAGAGGAAATGCTGTATCATGCATGGTACATAGGCACATTGGGCAAGAAGCTCAGAAATTGGAATCATCATCCAATTGATACCTCAGAAATTACTCCTTTCCCTCTTTTTTCCTCTTCCTCTTCTCTTTTCCTCTCTTCCTCTTCTATTTTCCTCTTTCCTTTTGGTGAATGCAAAACAGCAAGGTCGTGGGTTTTAAAAGTTGTTCTGATTGGGAGGCCTTGGCAGGCCTTATAGATTTATTTATTTTTAGGCTGTTTTTTACACGTGATGCAAGGACACCTTGAAGTCCCTAAGATGCCAAGGGACATTGGGACTTCTAGGGGTACCTACGGGATGCCAAGGAGTCCCCAAAAAGACTAGAATAAAAGATGTCCCAAGGACCTCCCCAAAACTTATAGAAAAGGCAGAGGAGGAGGCAACATCCCTTCCAAGTCCGCTGGTCTCCTAGATGTGCAGGATGCCACCCAGACCCACATCCCCATGAAACACTGTTTATAATATACAAGGACATGAAATATGAAAAAGGGGTGACCTAGCACTAGATTTATTTCATATATCAACCAAGGCTCAACCTACATGCGATGATTACCAAGTGGAAAATTCATGCTAATGAAAGATGGGTTCCTCCCAAGGAAACACGGGGACGCGTCCCCTGGGTTTTTGCCCCCCGTACCCGTACCGGGGACGTCTCGGGGATGGGGGACGTCTCGGGGACTGGGGATGCCTAGGGGACGGCTGGCAGCCGTCTCCAAAAAGTCCCCTTTTTCCGGGGACGTCCCCGAATTGAGGAAACGTCCCGGAAGCAGATGGGGGACGGCCAGCCGTCCAGGGGACGGATAGGGGACGCTAACCCTCCCGGGGACAGCCAGCCGTCCCCCTTTTCCCAGCAGCAAATTTAACACAAAAAAAAAGGCAAATTTTAAGTTTCTTTTTTTTAATGCTTTCCTTTGTGGAGGGATTGGTTCGAGTTCCATTAGATGAGCCAGCCCCTCACAGTGACAGTGACTCAGTCTCTGAGTCTGATTTTGATGCAATGTTGGCAAGATGTCAAGTAGAGGAAGCCATCATATTTTCTATTACTATGTTTTGGACACTTGTGACTTTGTCATTTTGACATTTGTAGTGCAAACTTGTAGCCTTTGGGCATTTTATTATTTTATATCATATGCACATTGACTGTTTGACATGAATTATGGTCCATGGAAGCAATTAGGTAGCTGTAGTATTAATTTTTTTGACTCTATGATGCATATGTCAATATGATTGGTGCTTACATTTCCAACTTTATGAATATTCATTGTTATGATTATCATTACTCATGAATATCTGAAATTTCCTTATAGTAAATTAATTCGTTCATTAATAAACCCCCATAGTCAATTAATTAACCTACTAGCCCTTTAGAAGCTGATTAATTAAGAATTCTAGTTGAAGGATCTGGGGAATTCTAGTTGCTCGATCTGGATCAGAAACTGATGGGTAGCCGACTTAATTTGGATATGGAGCAACTGGGACTAGCCTTGTATATATATATAGCCGTCCCCCCATCACCAAAAATTCCCTCAAAAAAATGCCGTCCCCGAAACTCGTCCCGCCGTTCCGCCGTCCCCCCGTACTGGAAACTTGGTGGAACATAGGTACTTCCTCCAAAACCATTGCTCATGAAATATAGGTCATGTAAATTCTGTCTACATTAAGATGGTCTCTGATAATTACAACCTCTATATAGATAAAAGGTAGAAGGCCTTTCTTAGTGATCATACAACAACAACAATTCATATAGGATATCAAAACAGAGTGAATTGGACAATAAAGGCTAAGCCAGGGGGATAATCTAATGTCCCCAAATTGGATTTGTCTTAAGTTTGCCTTTAGTCTTCTTAAATCAAGGTTTAAACAGATCTAGGATCAATAGTTTCAATGATATATTTTAAAGAACAATCTTCTTGGTTATTCCAACTTGATTATCAGACCAATATTTCTGTGGACAATAATGATATATATATACTGATAGGGATGAGTACGTATTTGATATAAACTTTGATGTAACAGTCTGCAACTATAATGAGTTCAACACTACAATTTGTATGCAGTTTCTATCATAGACAATTGGAATAAGTTAATGTATTTGTTACTTGTTGTCTCTAATATGATCTTTCAATCCTACGACCCAATAATATATAGTTGAGTCTCTAAATCTTCTATGAATAATGTATGGCCTGGATTGGGCACCAACAGCTCCCTAGAAGCGACTCAATCTGCTTGCAATAATGTCTTAATGCTCTCTTCAACTTATATCTGTAAAACTCTGTTATTGCTGGTTGTTTATCCTATTCTCCTTATTCCCATTCAATCCTCATTGATACCTCTTTTTGTTGGGATCATTTGCCTTATATATGATTGGTTCTAAAAGGCATGACTTCCCATTTCATCCGTTGGCATTTACCCATACTTCCTAAAAGGATCGTGTCCTTTACATATGCACCGCTCTGTTTTGTCTTATTGTAAATAAGGCTTGCTGTTTGTAAATCGCTGCTTTATATGGTGTAATCTGCTCATTCCTTTTATTAATCGTTGCCTTCCCTTTTTACTAATATTAATCGCTGCTATAGTTTCAATTATTAATCGGTGGTTTATAGATTATAGTCGCTGCTTAGTAAGGATCGCTGGATAGGTTTTATGATCGCTACTTTATGTTGTGTTTATTAGTAATCATAATATCTCTTGCTGCTTAGTCGATGGGTATTATTATGGTCTTTGGTTTGTATGAAATATTATTATTACTTTTTTTTTCTATTATTATGCTACTTATAAATGAATAATGTTTAATGGTTCTTTTGAGCTATGATAATCGTATGATAATTATAATATTATTTTATGTTTGACTATTATAATTATAATATTATCGGTGATAATTATAATTAAAATGATATTTTAAATTGTATTTCTTTATATTTATATTTTTGATATTGATTTAGTATTCCAATACTTCGTATTTTGGTGTTATGATTTTGGGGACATGATAGTCCTCCCCTCCCAATTTTGCTTGTCCTCAAGCAACTTAAGGTTGGGATGATCAAAACATCTTGGTTTCCCAATTGGGAATACCCTAAATTTATATCCTTGATCTAATAAACAAGGGGTTAGAAAACACCTCCCACCTGATTGAGGTCCAAATTGAAGGCTTGCACACAAATTAGAACCATTTACCATAATCATACTAGTTAGCCGATCCTAATCTTTCACCCCAATAATACTAAGTAGTAGATTATTAAATGTTAGTAAACTTATGGTTAATCATTAGGTCAATCGTAAAGCATCCTAATATCCTTGGAGGGTTCAACCATAAGAGAGTATGGGGGAACATGACCTAATGGGTTGCCTAGGATCCATCATGTCAACCCTTGCCCTTTCTCTTATGATTTGGCCCCTTTGGGTCTACTTGTTCCCCCCCCTATTATAGAATGCAAGGGTTCTCCCTTACAGGACACTTGGTCCTCCATTATAGAACATAAAGTTCTTCATTATAGGACACTAGGTCCTCCATTATAGAACACAAAGGTTCTCCATTATAGGACGCTATGTCCTCCATTATAGAACACAAAGGTTCTCCATTATAGGACGTAATGTCCTCCATTATAGAACACACAAGAGTTCTCCATTATAGGACGCTATGTCTTCCATTATAGAACACAAGGGTTCTCCATCATAGGACGCAATGTCCTCCATTATAGAACACAAGGGTTCTCCATCATAGGATGCAATGTCCTCTATTATAGAACACAAGGGTTCTCCATTATAGGACACTATGTCCTCCATTATAGATTGGATCCCTTGAAGAGCTTCATTCCTTTGGTTTCATTCCTTAAAGGAGTCACCTCCTTCCTTACCTCCCCCTTCGTATCTTCTTGTTTTATTTGGTCCTTCTTTACCTTTATCTCCTGTAACTTGGTTAGATTTCGCTTCCATGTTGAAGGCTTGTCTTCCTTTTCATTTGCATCTGTGTCCAGGTTCTTGAACTTCCTCACACTTGCGACACAAGTCTTCCCTTGTAAGGTTTTTCTGACTGCATTGGTACCCTAGTTTCCATATATTTCTGCAATCAAAGCAAAGCCCCTTCCTCTTTAGTTCCTCTCGGTCTTGGTAAGAAAGGTATGGTTCCTTGCGCTCTTCCTTCCTTTGGAAGGGTTCTTTTGATGTTATCTTTGTAGGGGATTTCTTGTTCTATCTCTTGAGGTTGTGTCCTCAAATTTCATTGCTTTTTGAATGATGATGGCATTTCAAATCACACCTCTGGTATGCGACTTGGAAACGGACAGCTATGTGCAGTAACCTACTCTTCAAATTAGGAGGGGAAGCTCCCTCTTTGCTGATGTTGTTAAAAAGAAAGTAAACTAAAACTAATCTGCCTATCTTTTTGTTCAACTATGAGCACAAGGTTATAAAACTCAAGCGTCGTAGCTAAGATTTTTTGTTTTAGAAGTTCAACTACGACTAAGCCTAATCTAATGACGTTTCTAACTTCTCAAGTAAACGCAGAGCAAGAGAGTTAGAAATGGACAAGGAAGGATTTTTTGACAAAATACTTAGATAAACTCTTCTTCCAACACACATCTACTTACTTTCAATGCAAGCTGAAATGGAGATCATATAAGCATAACACAATAAACAAAAATTTCAGACATTATATCAAGGCAAAGCAAGCACAAGACTTTATTTCTCAAATCTCAGGAACAAAAGATTACACTTCTGGGACAACAGGATTGTAGCAAAATAGGTTTACAGTTTAGCCAGCAAACCAAAATACATTGACACAAAACACATGCACTGAACAATACTTGCAGCTAAAGAGGCATGCAATTTGCTATTACACAGTGAACTGACACTGAATAACAACTTGCAGCATTACAGGCTTGCAATTTGCTATCACAAAAACCGTTCCAAATAAATGAGCAAGGTTGCTCTTATTTATAGACAAGCAAAGGAGTAGGGAACCCTAAAATCTCCTTGCTTTTACAACTAAGGCTTGCTCAGCAAGCAAGCTTTATTTCTAAAACTAAAAGAAGATAACATCTAACCATCTAAGAAAGCAGGAAAAACAAGAAATGCCAACTATTACATTTTATCTTTTTTCTCTTCTTCAATGAGTAGATAAGAATTGGGACGAGAATAGAAAGAAAGCGTTAAGAAAGCTTCTAGCTGAAGGCTGCTTTAAATCTCGATCACATCCGCCAAAAAGCTGGAAACTGTGTCTCTGTCAAGTGCATCAATACTATCAATAGCAAAGTTTCGCTTTTCTAGGATTTCTTCACCATCTGCAATCGATCTCAAAATATCTTCAACCTCATTGGCCGCTTTCTCAAACCTTGCTGACATCATGGAAATCTTACTCATCCACTTTGTGCAATCTTCTTGCTGTATTTCTCCTTATGCATGTCCCATATTCTTTCACATTCTTCCTTGGAGATAGTCACACTTTCAGGCCAAGGTGGAATTGAGAAGCATTTTTCAATCACGTCTGGCTTTAGGCTACAAATCATTCTTCCATCTACCAGCTAAATCTCCCAAGTTGCCAGATTGTAATGCTTTATGCAAGCGATTACAAATTCCAGACTCTGCATTGAAATAGGAATGGACGTTGTTGCAAGTAGTCTGGAGTGACCAAGGTTCCTAACTGCAATGTTGCCTGCATTTTCCAATGGTTGCAAATTGAACTCTGGCTTGATGTGGTGCAAGTCAGTCTCAGCTGTTTTGATGAAGTCATGATATAGCACTAACTTGGTCTTGTGCTCATTGGGAGTGTATTCCATTCTGAAAACCTTGAAGATTGCCTGTAAACTTGACTATATTCAGACAAGTTTTGCACACTTTCTAAATTTAGATTGCTGGTTTTTCTTTTTCAAACGAACAATTTTTTTTGAAATTTTTCTGAGATATGGGCTTTGTTCAGAATTTCGTTACAAGAAAACCCAAATTGCCCATTTTTGAAAATTTTGAGTGTAGACCAAAAAAGCAGCAAACCCTAATTTCTTCATATTTTCTTGAAAAAAAGTTGACACCTGGGTTTTGTTCAGAAGCACATTTGAGTTGAACCCAATTGATCAGATTTGAAAATACTAAGGGCTGATTGAAAAAGCAGCAAACCCTAAAATTTGAAAATTTTCACAAAAAGTTAGTATCTGGGTTTTGTTCAGAAGAATATTTTGAAAAGGACCCAGATGATCAAATCTTGAAAGTTCTAATGATTTCATGGACATGCAAGGAAAAAGCAGCTGCTGCAACTTGAAAAATTTCTTCAAAAATTGTTCAGAATGATGAGCTGAGATGACCCAGATCACTAAAAATTGAAAACCTTGACCTCCTTCAAAAATTTGATGTTCTAGATGAAAAAAACATGAAAAAGCAAGCTCTTATGTTGCTGGTCTGAAAATTGATGAAGAACTTTTGAAAAATCAGCAAGTAATGGCTCTCAAATCTTGAAAAGAAAAACCTCTGTTTGCTGCTCCTCTTCTCTCCCTTGGACGCCACCTGCAAGAATGATGAAAAATGAATGGCAAAGGCATCTTAAATAAGTTTTAGGATGAGAAAATCTACTTTCTTTTTTGCTTTCACTCCTTCAAACCCTAGCCTCAGCTTGTTCATTGAATTTGGACATTTTTATTCTCCATGAAATTTCGAAATTTTGAAAATTTTGGCTAAGGCATGGCATTTTGGGCGCCCTTCTAGGCTGGAGGCACCTATCTTCATCAGACTTAGTCATTTTTCTCTGAGTTTCAACTTTTTCTTGATTTTAGACTCCAGTTTGAATTTGATTTCTGGCCTCCAAATTAATCCTACAGACGAGCTGAATGATTCATCGTGGAGCTTGATCGAATCTGGCGAGATTGTTCTGGAGGAAATTTTGGCTAAAAACTTCATTTGATGCTTCAAAATCATGGGCGCCCATCTCCTTCGGGGGTGCCCAACTTTCACAATGTTAGCCATTTTTCTATTCACCAAGTTTTGCTTGTTTCCCTTTGATCTTCTGATGAATTCTTGATTCCGGGAGCTAGATTGATCCGATTGGCTGATTGTCAAATTCACTGGATAGCCTGACTGATTCTGAAGGGGGTCTCCTAGGAGTGATGTCTCTGGAAAAGTTGATTTGAGGCCTGAAAATCTTGGGCACGCCCCTGGCTAGCTGGGGCACCCAACTCTTCCAGAGTTAGAATTTTTACTAAATCTTTCATCCTTGCTTTTGGCTTTTGATATTTTACATGGTTTTATCCCTTCGATCCACCTTTGATATCTGATGACTACCAACTCTGATTGATGTGCTGATGATTGCGTTGGAGAGCTCGATCAAAACTGAGGAAGTCATGCTGGAGGTGTCGACTGTGAATTCATTCATTTAGGCCTCCAAAAGTTTGGGCACCTATCTCCCTCTGGGTTGCCCAACTCCTCCAGACTTAGCCATTTTTACTTGATTTTCAACCTTCAACTTTGAATCTTCATGTTACAGCTTCAATTTGATCTGGATTTGCCAGTAATTGACAAGTCTAATGATCTAACGAAGACATTCACTACGAAGCTGACAAAATCCTAAAGAGATTGAGCACATTTGCAAACCCTAATTGTTGGATTTGGTCTTCCAAAAGGCTGGGCGCCCCTGGGCACTTGGGGCACCCAAAGTTCCCAGACTTAGAATATTTTGTTTGATTTTCACTATTTGCATTCTACCTCATGGTTGAAACCTCTGCGATCAATCCGTGATTCAGGCTGACCAAGTGATCCGATGATTGTGTTGCTGGACTCACTGTGGAGCTGAGGAGATTCTGAACAACATTGCCTGGAAGCACAAACCCTAATTTCACCATTTGATGTCCTGAAAATCTAGGTGCCTATCTCCTTCTGGGGCACCCATGGCTGGAAGAGTTAGTTCTTATTTTACAGATTTCAACTCCTCCTTCGTTCCACCTGCTTTCCTTTGCCTTGCTCATTGGCGATGAAAAATTTCTAAGGCATGAAGGTTTGGGCGCCTAGACTGAGTTGGGGCGCCTAAAGTCTCCAATGTTAGCCAAAATTTTGCAGTTTTCAACTTTGACAGCTTCCTTTCTCCATTCTTCGATATGCATGCACGGCTAGTGTTTGAATGTTGATCTGACACCTGGCAGCTGACTTGGCCTCCATTTATGGCTTCAAAGCTTCCGAAATGCTTTCTGAAATTAAAAAAAAAGCAGAATAGACCCACTAGGGCAAAACTGATGGTTTTGTGATACTGACTGCACTAGCCTAATGAGGAAGTATTTTCGACCAATCAAAACCAGTTTAAACCCTAGAAGCCAAACTTTCTATTTTTAGAAAATTTTGCCAGCATCCGTTTCAAAAGAAACTCAGAAAAACCCAAAAAAGTTTCTATTTTTAGAAAGTTTCTAAAAATAGCAATTTTCCTAAAAAGTAGGGCCCAAAAAACCGAGATCTAGATTTTGTAGACTTGGTCGCTTTGAGCAGACCCAGATCGACAGATTTTGAAAATTTTGAGTTTATGCCCCTCATGCAAGACATGCAAACCCTAATTCTAACCTTTTTTGACAATTTTGATAAGACTTTTACTCAGTTCCTCAAAATGCCTAAGTGTAGCAAAAATTTTAATTTGGGGTACAACATTTGGCTCTGTCTGGGGGACCATGGCGGATACTTACGGCATAGGAGAACCAAAGAATCTCTGGAATTTTAAGCATAGACTAGTGCCTTATCCATTGGGTATCGGAGTCACCATCATTTCCTAATCACCTATTTGCAAGACTTTCCCTAAGTCACCTATGACAGACTTCCTAGAATCACCTAATAGTTGGACTTCCCTAAAAAATCACCTAAAACAAGATGCCTAATCACCTAAAACATGACAGGACTGTTACGGAAAGGGGAAACACAACATAACGAACACATCACAAAAAGGGGAAACACATCACAAAAACAAAAGAAAATTACTCAATCCCCGAAGGATGTCATTTTTGCCTAAAAGGCTTTACTTCTCTTCTCCTGGGTATCGCAGGAGACATATCTTCTGGGATGAAGATTCTCAAATCTTCATACATCCAGCCAGAGGCACCTTGACAAAAGTCAGAATATGGTGCAAAGAGGGAAGCAGGTAACACCGAGTCACCGACTTTGTTGTTGTTCATCCTCGAGATGTCTCTGTTGTCAATCTTCGGGATGTCTCTGTTGTCGAACTCTTCAAACCAATCAATCGCGTTCCACACCCGATCTCTACAATGTCGTAGATGATCCTTTCTAACTTGGAAATATCCTTTGATTGGCTCATCGATCAACTCCACATCCCCTTTAACACATAGGAGTTCAATTCCCATGTCTTCAGCATTTTTGAGGCCTAATAAAAGCGCCTCTTTTTCAGCTTCAATAAACTCTAATTACAGGCCATATGACAATGAGTACAATTGTTCTTTAGGGGATAGATCACTTCCCCTGCTCCTGATCCTGTATTAGAATCACCCTCATCGAACTATAAAGTCCATAGCTTTGTATCCTCTGTCGGTCTCTTTTCTGGACAAGCAATGTTCTGGTCTTCAGTTTCTATCCCTGACAACGTCACATAATTACTGAGACTCGTTCCTTGATATAGAATTTGAGTTGGGGGGTTTGGGATTTTCACCACCATGAGTTGGGATTTGGGCTTAGGTTCCATCTTGATTTTTCCCTCCTTCACAAGAATGGTCGCAGACGACCAATCTAACTACATCGCACCACCAAGATCTCTGCAGAAGCTCCGGCTCAACAACATCCCGTAGCTGGGTGGAATGTCAGCCACTAGGATGGTCATTTTTATCTTTTTCTCTGGGCAAGCTGCCAACCTTACTTGAGTGTCCTTCATTTGTCCGACCAATGGCACCGACTCAGACTGAAGTGAGTAACACTCGTTCTGAGTTTTTGTGCACAAGAGTCTCAATGCTTTCATCACTTGTAGAGGCATCACGTTATTTGAGGCACCTGAATCAATGATACAATTGCTCAGCTTGAATCCTCCTATATACAAAGATATATAGAAAGGTTTGGGCTTTTCTTCCATTGGAATGGATGATTTGAGCAATGTAGGCTGAATTGAAGCTTCTTTCTTTACATGTATTATTCTGTCCAGCTGCTCAGGATGATCACGAAGGTACTCCAACTGTGAAATCTCAACCTTGGTCTTCATCATGGAGTTTACAATGTCAAAATTGGCTGGAGATGGGTCTTGAGCAACCGCTTTAGCATTCTCTTGTTCTCTAGCTCTCCTCCTCTCTTCTTCTTTTTGCGCTTGCAAGTGCAGAGCACTTGTAAACACGGGCAAAGAGTGTCTTCTGTGATTTGCTGCAAGAGAGTAGTGCCATACGTATTCTTTTTCTTCAATAACGGGCTCACTTTGAAAGTATCTCAAAGCAGAATCTTCATCGAAGTTGTCTGTCTGTGGTAAGACAATATTCAAACTTGGTGTAGGGACAAAACTGGAACTAGGTGCAACATCAACATATCCCATAATCTAATTCATTCTTAAGTTCTCAGAACATGTAGAACATGTACGTTCATCAGTATCACGAAAGGAACAAAATACTACGTGTGGTGCAGCTTCAACTATTTGTCTTGGTGGAGGTGCTAGCAACCGCGGCCTGTAATTGTTGTAAGGTTGAAAATCATTTCTCCTTGGCTGAGGTTGATACTGTTGTTGAGGTTGATATTGTGGTGGTGGTAGTGCAAACATTTCATTGGCTACCTTCTGTAGTAGTGGATCTGCAGAACTCTAAACCAGAGGCCTAATTGAATCCTTCTTCATTATGCCAGAAGTGATCATATTATCTTCCAGCTCGATGACGTGTCTTTGTGCATCCGCCAATTCTGTTTCTTTTGCCGTCTTCAAGAAAAAGGCTATCTTTGATGGAAGAGCATTTATGAAGCAACTCATTAGAATCTCCGGTGATGGATTAAATGTAGAAGAAAGTCGTGCAACAAGAGGATTAAATCTTGCTACAAACTCCCTCATGGGCTCATTGTACTCCATCTTTGAATTTGCAAGTTGGGAAAACAACCAATGACTGTCTTCAACAGGCTTGAATCTTGCCAAGAATTTCTCGCTCATAGTTGCCCAGCTTGTAATAATGCCCGGCTCCAGGTGATTGAACCAGTCAGCAGCATTCCCAACAAAAGTCTCCACAAAGAGACGCACTATGATGTCTTCATATGTGTTGTGACCTTTTTCACACATCGCCCCATTGCAAAAGGGGACCCCCTAATTTTTGCTTCGTTCCGAACTTTTGGCTTGATTTTGTTGTTTTCCCGTTGTCTCTCTTTTCTGTTGTCTGCCTTTCGAGGGATGTGTCCGCCATTGAGTTTAAACGTAAATTTGGCCAAGTCTGAAAATTAGGGTTTGTACTTTCCCGGTCAATCTGAGGTCGAATAAAGTGAATATATTGAAAATAGAGACTAACACTGTGGTAAGTGTGCTTCCAGCAGGCTTCCACTGAAATTTCATCAGATTCTGGTAACTTACCATAATTCGCATTTGAATACATCAAGTCGCCGGTGCAAAATTTGAGCTGAAACAGACAACTTACTATTTTTAGCGTTCACTCCGGAGCATTTCGTGGCCTATATGCAGAGTTTTCAACGCATGTCCGAGATTCCTTCTGGGTTTTCAGAGAACTTCGCGAAGATAACATTGTGAGATAACGACTTTCAGGATTCAGTCTTCCGAGGCTATTTTTAGGGTTTGCATGTCAGGGTTTTCTTTGCATGTCTGCATATTCTTTATGGGTTTTTCGAGAGCTTCGCAGTGATGTGACATGCAAACGGAGATAACCACCTATTTGAGAACTTACTATTTTTAGTAGGTGCATCCCGGCAGCTGCCTCCCAGCACTTCAGAATCACGAGTTGATCAAGCAGAAACAAGAACAAACGGAGATCATTTGATATGCATGCAGAACAAATTAGGGTTTTTCAGGACCCAAAAAGAGGGTAAAAGGTCGAATTTTCAAACCGATGTAAACCAATCGCGAAGTACCTTTCAAGCTATCGTAAAATTTGAGGGCAAGCGGAGCATTTACTATTTATAGTAAGTCGTTTCAGAAACTGGCTAAAAATAGAAAGTCAGCAACAAGCGCCAGTGTCAACAGGCAGGTCACGTGGTGAGGAGCGCATCATTCAAATTTCAAATCAAACGAAGTTGTGAAGGTACCCGAAACAAGCAGTTACTATAAATAGCAAACCACCTTCAGAAATGGGCTAAAAATAGCAGGCTAGCTCAAAGTAGTAGTATGAACAGGTTGACAAGGTCATGAAAGTCCAGTGTTCAAAATTTCAAATCAATCTGAGCTCCAAAAGAGGGAAAATCAAAGAACTTACTATTTATAGTAAGCTGTGAGCTGACTGATGTAGATGGGAAAAACGCCTAAGTGTTGAAAGTATCCTTCACCACCCCTGAAATGCGCCAAAGAAAGAAGAAGCTGGCAGTGGCTTAAAAAATTTCCAAGTTTGGAGTCAAATCCTGCAGGTACCCCCATATGCGCCCATCCCAGCTGGAAGTCATCAAGAAATTTTCTAAGTGTTAATCTCATCTTGTAAGCACTCCTAAATGCGCCCTCATCTCCAGCATATGTTGAAAATTTTCTAAGTATGAGCAATATCCTGCTCCACATGCCAAATGCGCCCATGCAGGGTGGTGAAAGTAAAAAAAATTCCTAAGTCACAAAGCTTTCATCCACTTGACATGTTGAAATGCGCCCAAGGTTAGCAAGTCAAAGAGTCAACAAACTTCATCCTTCACCTATGGCAAAATGCGCCCAAGTGAGGGCATGTGAAGACAAAAGCAAAGGAAGTTCATTCCTCTACACAAGCAAAACGCGCCCCATGTACAAGCAAAGTCAAAGAAGTCAAAAGGCGTTGAGAGTTAATCCTCCACTACATGCTAAATGCGCCCTCACCTCAACTAGGAAAAAGACAAATTTCAAATCCTCCTCTATGTCTCAAATGCGCTCAAGCTTGAAGAAAGTCAAAAGGTCAAAGCATTAGCAAGTGTTTCATCCTTCAACATGTGTGAAATGCGCCAGAGGTAGAGGGTGGTGTAAGTGTTGCTAGACGTTGAAAATGCCAAGTGATGAAATTACTAAGGCGTGGACTTAAGGCATATCCCTCATGACATGCAATATGCGCCATGTTAAAATGAATATGAGGTGAGGTGTGGTAAATGAGATAAAGGTGTTGAGGGTGAAATGATTAATGCTAGGCGTTGAGAATGTTCTCCATGGTGAATGAAATGCGCCTAGACTTGAGAGATGATATTGCCATGTGATAAAAATAATATCCTAGGCGTTGGAATTTTTAAATGAAAATGTCCTTCATGAAGTGAGATATGCGCCTAAGGTAAAGTGTAAAAGGTGGATGGATTTAAAGAGTGCCAAGGCGTTGAAGACTCTTAATATCCTCTTGAAGTGAGAAATGTGCCCAAGGGGAGATGGATAATATGCTAGGCGTTATAATTATAATTTTCTCCATGACATATAAAGTGCGCCAAGGGGTAGGGCAAAGGTGGTGATAAAAATACTTGGCGTTGAGAAAAAAATAAATATATCCCTCATGGAATGTAAAATGCGCCCAAGGCATTCAAGAAGAATAATTTTTCTAAGTGAGTTGAAAAAAATTCTTCCTCGCCACTAGCAAAGTGATTGAAGTTGAAGAAAATTTTCTAAGGCAAAGATAAATTGAAAATGCTAAGTGATATAAATTTTTTCTAAGGCACAAAGAATTTCTTCCTTAGGAAAATCACGCCTGGACTTGGAAGTGTGAAATTTTTCAGAAGTATGAATGAAGTTGCCAATGGAAAAGTCGGTGAGTGCCTGCTTCGCGAGGTCAATAAATTTTTTTTTCAACAAGAGATACTCACAGGAATGAAGAGCAAGAATAAATTTGATGTGGAATTATTTTTCCAAGGTTCAAAATTCAAGAAAATTAAATGAACCCGTTCGTTGTATACCCATGAATTCGACAAGTTCTAAAAGAATTTTTCTTCTGGGTATTGAGGATTATCGATGAGGAATGGATTTTAAGGTATTCCACAGCTTGCCAAGGATTTTGAGGTAAAGATTTTAAATGGGCGCAAGGTTGGTGAATTTCCCAAGAGAAATTTGGAAAATTTTCTAAGGCAAGGAATAAAATGTGTTTTCAAGATAAAAATTTGCCTTGGTAGATGAATTTGAAAATGATCGCCTAGATAATTTTTGATCAAATTCCTGATGAAAGGATTTTTCTCGAGTCTGAGTTGGATGAAATATTAGGATGAAGTATGCCCAGGCAGAATGCAAGATGGGTTGGAAATTTGGCTAAGGCACGAAGAATTTGAACGCGAAGTTAGCTAGTGAAGACGATGAACGCTTGGAAGTTAGAGCGTGAAAATTAGGTAAGTAAAGTGAATTTATATTATGAAGTGTTCTAATACCCTTCTCCTTGCTTATTTTGCAGGAGGAACGTCAAGACCAAGCAGTGATGATTTAAAGTGATGAAGAAAATAATCCAAGATGACATTTCAACCTCGAAGGGAGAAAAGTTGCGAAAAATGGCTAAGTGTTGAGACTTAGTATAACTCAAGTGACAAAGAAGAAGTTGAAGAACAACGTCAAGAAGAAGATCGAGAAAGTGTGAACGCCTACAAACGGGAATCTTCTAGAAGATGGTGGCCATTAATTGCTCATTTATTGCCCCACTCTCCATTATGGCGGTTTTTAGGGTGAATCTTGTTTAGGGCTGAGGTGGCACAATCTGGGCCATCCAGCCGATTGTAATCTGAGCCGTCCGTTGGACTTGGCCATCTATAAAAGGGGGAGTCCCCCTCATTTGTATCTCATTAGAATTAGATCAGAGTTAGGATAGCAAAGAAGGAGTAGAGAGAAATTGATAGAGTAGAAAGTAGAATAGTTTGATAGTATAGTTTAGATTGAAAAGGAAGGAAAGTCTTCCCTTTGAATACTTTGTAAGAAGTTGTCGTGAATGCTTTCATAATAAAAGAATTTTCATTGATGGTGATTTCTTCTTTGTTATGAGTAGTTGTCGAGGCTTCTTCGTCCTTCCAATTCACGTAGCAACTTGAAGTAGCTTAAAGTAAAGTAGATTTCATTTCATGCAAGTACTTAGTAATTGTGGAATGTGGTGCTCGATTTGAACAAGACTTCGCTCATCCATACCACTAGCGGGCTCGCTGACGGTGGGTTCGCCCTGCATGGTCAACTGGATTACTTTTCAAACTTAACTTCGATTGTGACTCACATGTTCGTATGCATCGTCTTGATGGTGCCTTCATGTTGAGTTATAATTTGAATACCTTTCGCTACTCCTCTGAAGATTGCACCGGTTTTGTGGAAGTTGTCCAAAGCGAGGCAAAGCAAGGCTCGGTTGAAGTCTGTAAGAATTGATCGCCATGTCCCACACCTTAGAATAGTTTAGAACCTTCTTACCCCTACACTCATTTTAAATTCAGTTCATTTCTGGTTAGAATTAGGAAACTTGTGCTCACTTGCCAAATCATTCGGACCACGTGAAAGCCCTTAATCTACTGTCTGCTGTCAGCTGTCGAACAATTGTGTAAGTCCCCTTGAAATACCAGCAAAATCACATCAAGCCAACTGAGACTATTCGCACTGAAGGAACCTTGGGGTTGAACGCACGAACTCTCTCGCAATCTTAGCGTGCTGGATACTTTGATCAAGAGAGAATAGGGTAGCCGTTGGCGACTTTATTCTGTGTTGGTGTGGTCACGAAAATCACGTCAACAATATGCCACGTGCAGGATGGCGCAGGCCGTTGAGAAGGCGGAAAGATGATCATCAGGATGTTGACTCCCGTCGCCGTGAAATCAAGGAAAGTCCTTCCTTGACCCTTTAGGTAACTCATGATGTTCCCGCAAAGCCAAAGGTCCAATTTAGTTACCCCAAGGTAATGGGGGTGGACGTCTCAGACTCCTTCCAGCATTATTGTTGTTATCACCCATTGCTTCTGCTGGATCACGCAATAGGGTGCCAGATGGTCATTCACGTGTCATAAAGCGTAAGCTTTCTTGAAGTTTTATGCCTCGTGTCCCACGGTGGGTGCCAGAAAATTGTTGGCATTTTAATTCGCACCTCTGGAATGCGAATTAGAAACGGACAACTGTGCACAGTAAAACTGCTCTTTGAATTAGGAAATGGCTTCATCTAATTTGGAGGGTTCTAATGCACTTACCATGCTCTTGATCGACCCCCTCAACACTTCCACAAACAAGTAGGTGAGTCTTTCTTGAGAGATTTTGGGTACCATGACAACTAATTTTTGGAATTTTGTGGCATAGTCTTCTACTGTTCCATGTTGTCTTACTCGGGTGAGTTCTCTAAAGTACCACTCAGGGTGATTTTGGTCAAATCTTTTGATTATTCTTTGGGTGAATTCATCATAGGTGGTTATGTGTTGGTGGCCTTGGGTAATGAGGCCATGGTGCCACCACTCGTGGGCGATCCCTGTTAGTTGGAGTATGGTGAACTTAATGGCGTTCTCCTCTGTCATGGGGCTTAGTGATAGACAAGTGTCCAACTTTTGGACCCACGAATGTGTCATGGTCTTTCCTTCTCCATCAAAACTAGGGAGGGTTATCTTGCTCAATCTATCCTTTAGATCTTTGTCATGTTGTCTTTTTCTTTCTTTCTTAGGGGCAGCTCTTAATTTGGCATCACACTAATCTTTAAAGGTGACATTCTTCCTAGACTCGGGGTTAAGTTTATTGTATGCTTCCACGATTCCATCCACATCATTTGTGGTTGGTTCGCTTGCTTCTCCCTCTTCCATTAGTCCTTCCCTAGGTAGGAAAAGAGGTCTTGTTGGTCTAGAGTTGGGTCCCTTTGGAGAGATGGGGTTATTGTTCTCGGAATGATTGGAATTAGTTTCCCTCCCATTACTACTATTCATATTTTGGAGGGCTTGGAGGAGAAGTTGGGTGGTTCTTTCATTCCTCTCATTTTGGTCCATGAGGGCTTGGGTGGTTTGTTCCATGAAGACTCTCATTTCATTCCTCATTTGTTCGCTCATGTTGTTGTTTTGAGTGTTGTTCTCCCTAAGGTGTCTTCTTTGGTAAGTTTGCATTAACCAATTTTTCACAAGATGGCAGGATTATGCTCTAATACCACATGTAATGTCCCCAAATTGGATTTGTCTTAAGTTTTCCTTTAGTCTTCTTAAATTAAGGTTTAAACAAATCTAGGATCAATAGTTTCAATGATATATTTTAAAGAACAATCTTCTTGGTTATTCCAACTTGATTATCAAACCAATATTTATGTGGACATATATATATATATATATTGATAGGAATGAGTACGTATTTGATATAAACTCTGATGTAACAGTCTGCAACTATAATGAGGTAAACACTACAATTTGTATGAAGTTTCTATCATAGACAATTGGAAAAAGTTAATGTATTTGTTATTCGTTGTCTCTAATATGATCTTTCAATCCTACGACCCAATAATAGTTGAGTCTCTAAATCTTCTATGAATAATGTATGGCTTGGATTGGACACCAATAGCTCCCTAGAAGTGAATTTATCTGCTTGCAATAATGTCTTAATGCTCTCTTCAACTTATCTCTGTAAATCTCTATTATCGCTGGTTGTTTATCCTTTTCTCCTTATTCCCATTCAATCCTCATATATACATACATACATACATATATATATACATATATGATGTAACAGTCTGCAACTATAATGAGGTAAACACTACAATTTGTATGAAGTTTCTATCATAGACAATTGGAATGAGTTAATGTATTTGTTATTCGTTGTCTCTAATATGATCTTTCAATCCTACGACCCAATAATAGTTGAGTCTCTAAATCTTCTATGAATAATGTATGGCCTGGATTGGACACCAATAGCTCCCTAGAAGTGACTTGATCTACTTGCAATAATGTCTTAATGCTCTCTTCAACTTATACCCGTAAAACTCTGTTATCGCTGGTTGTTTATCCTTTTCTCCTTATTCCCATTCAATCCTCATCGATGCCTCTTTTTGTTGGGATCATTTGCCTTATATACAATTGGTTCTAAAAGGCATGATTTCCCATTTCATCCGTTGACATTTACCCGTACTTCCTAAAGGGATCGTGTCCTTTACATATGCACCACTCTGTTTTGTCTTATTATAAACAAGGTTTGCTGTTTGTAAATCATTGCTTTATAAGATGTAATCTGCTCATTCCTTTTATTAATCGTTGCCTTCCCTTTTTACTAATATTAATCGCTGCTATAGTTTCAATTATTAATCGGTGCTTTATAGATTATAGTCGCTGCTTAGTAAGGATCGTTGGATAGGTTTTATGATCACTACTTTATGTGGGAAATTCAAGTTGATGCAATCATGTAATTTAGAGACCTATCAGAAAATATGTGGGAAATGTTGAGCCCTATGGAGAGAGTTTTGGGATCCATCACTGTGCACTACAATGAAGTTCTCTAAATAATGACCTCTAAATGGGTGAAAAGTAGAAAGCATCTCTTACTGGACATAACAATGGATCTATAAGGATATAAAAATGGCCAATGTATAGGATAACAAAGTAAAAGATAGTTGAGCCAGGGGCTAAATGCAAGGCAATATATTACAGACAGTTAAGTTGAGAGCTAAACGCAGAGCAATATAACAAGCATGCAATGAAAAATCAGGCCTACATAAATGAGAGAGGTAGGGTTAGAGCGACTTACTAAGGATCAACCTGTAGGTGCACTAACCTACCCCTTGGCATAAGCACTTATGTAGAGATTGACGCAAAATTGATCTAGTTTTATACTTAATGGCATTCGCCTACTTCTTTGATGCTTTAGAAGGTTTGGGGATGGTATGGCACATCTTGGAACATTCTTAGGCAGAGGAGATATCGTTCCAAGTTTGGTTATGCTCACTATTGACCTCATAAATGCAGTTGTGTTGCAACGGAAAAATCAATATTTATATGAAATCAAAAGTTGAATATAGTTGCATATTTGGAATCCTCTTGAAAAGTTATGCAATTTCAAAAATAAACAGCACCTCATTACAAGTCCTTATGCAAAAAGTTATGGCTTTCAAAATAATTGAATCAAAGAGGGCTGATGAAGTGGCGAACTTGTCATAGGAATGGGGAACACATGTTCACCATTTTGTTGGAAGCAAAGATTTTGCCATTTGCCACTATGCAAAAAGCGGCAAACTCATTCTACACAGTTGTTAGTGATATTTCAAGTTCCAAAATTCAAATTTAGCAATTTCTTCTTCTCCTAGGTCATCATTTTGACTTCCTTCATGCTTGGGAATCTATAAATAATAGGTTTAAGGTCGACTTGAGAATAGATTGAGGTTTTGGAGTCTTATATCTCGTGTTGGGAGCTATTTGTGAGTTCAGTTCTCAAATTTTGATTGTGTTGGAACGGGGAGTTTATTGGAGAGTTGCAAATTGGTCTTATTGCATATGATTGCATATTTGGATTCCTATTTGAGTTCAGTTATGTTGAATCATAGAATCAAATGTTGAATATGATTGCACATTTGGATTCCTATCAAAAAGCTGTGCAATTTCCAAAAAAAACGGCACTTCATTTCGAGTCCATATGCAAAAGTTATCCAAGAGATGGTGAGTGCTAAATGTGATCTTTCTATCCCCTTGGAAAGTGGTGAGGTCGAGGTGTTCAAAGGGTTGGGCTAGTATAGTGGTGGTTTGGGTCATTCCTTGAGAAGAGGCGGCCGTCTTCCAAAAAAAAAGTTCAGAGAGTTGGGAGATGGACTCTGCCCCCTACTGGCATTTTAAAGATTAATACAGATGGCTCCTCCAAGGGTAATCATGGGCATGCTGGAATTGGAGGAGTTGGGAGAGACAACTCTAGGACTATGTCTTTCCTCTTCTCCATTTATAAGGGTCAGCACTCTAACAACCTCATGGAAGGCCTTGTTATCCTCATCACTCTTGAAAAAGCTTGTGATCTTGGTTGGTGTAAAATTATCTGTGAATCAGATTTCCAGATTCAGGTTCATACGTTGAATGATAAGAGATTAGAAGGGGCTAACTAGCAGTTGGCAGTGGTGGTGCGGCAGATTCTTTGCCTGAGTACTTCTTTGGAGTTTGTTTCCCTTGTCCATATCCCGCGAGAGTGGAACAAGGTTGCTGACTGTTTGGCTAAATGGTCCTCTAAGCACATGGGGTATTGGAGAGTTGAAGACTAGGAGCATCTTTCCCAGGAGCAGTACCAAAGTTTAAATAGGATGGTTTTCGAGGATAGGGATGGTTAATGGTCTACAGCGATTGGGTCTGTTGTGTTCTGGAATCCCCGATGGGGGTGATTTCTGATGTCTAGGTTGGTTTTTCTCTTGGCCTAAGTGGCCTTGATTGCTATGTATGATCTCATTCTATTGATTTAATAAATTTTTGCCCTCTTTATTTTTATTTTTTTAGAAAAAAACATTCACTAATCATGTTGTCATGGTCAAAATTAGATCCTCACACAAAGGAGAAAGCTAATTTGTGCGTCACTGCAATTCTCAAGAGAATGCCTCCAATCATAGGGCAACCAACAAAATGTGTTGGGATTGTGCTATAGTCATAGAAAACATCAAAAAATCATGTATAACTGCATTGAAAACATACCCAACACCAAAACCGTGTTGTTAAATGCATTTTATATGCATGCAATTCAAAAAACACCAGTTTTTTCAGTCAACTCATGGATTTTTGCCTATAAAGCCCTCTAACTTGTTTTTTGACATTTTAGGAAGTTGATGATCCTATTTTTATGTTATTTTCTTAATATAAAGTTAGGCATGCCTGTAATGTGAGATTCGGCCTATGAAGTAAGTCTTATAAGGTATCAATGTGTAAAGAGCCTTGCTATTTCTGATACAATTTTTCTGATTTCGTGACTTTAAATTTACTTCAATTATCTGTCCTGAATGTTGCTATAACTGTTATAATGTTCTGTATGTAACTTTCCTTGAAACAGAGAATTTGGAGTTCGACTGTTTGATTTGAAGGGAGCTCATTTGTTTGTTGTCAATAATAGCTGTCAAAAATGGTCCGATACCATCATGAAAACCTTGCGAAAATCTGTTTAAAAGCCCCTGTTTGCCTCCTTGAAATTCTGATGAATACTGGGTGTGCAACTGTTATCTGCTGATTTAGTTTCTGTGTGTCTTATTTGGTTTATAGATGATGCCAAGGATGTTTTGAGGGCTTCCCAACTAGGTAGCTGATTAACCATGCAACAGAGGTGCTATACAAGATATTTTGTATTTCAAGTTCATATGGAGGATGATTATAAGTGCAAATATTCGCATACAGCTACAGACATTCTTTGACAAATAACCAGTAGCCAAACTCAGGGTTCAATAATGCTTATAACATTAAATATAAATTACCACAAGGCTGTAACTGTTGTGAGATGTTACAGTGCAAAAATCAGACTCAGGGAATATGAGACATCATTACTCATTGTCTAGTGAACATCCAGTGCTATTAACTCCATGACTGGTTTACAATATTTTATGTTCAGAAATCTATACTAGATCAGCAAATACTCCAAAATAATCAGACATGGACCATTTAAACATTCCCTGGCTTGAACCATCTACAGCAATGTATATTAAACAAATAGTGTAGCACACAGAATGTAAGGTCTTGCCCACAAAAACGAGCAGCAGCCTAGGGACTTAAGGAAATTAAATATGGAACTGAGAATCAGAAGTATGTAGAAGGTATCGATTGTCCAGACCTGATATAAACGTTGTCTTAACATGAGAGAGTCTTTGAGAGGGTCACTTCACTCACATCTGTACAAAGCTTTCATTATCCTTCAGCAAACGCCCTGATAACTTCATTCAGCAACCATGACTAAGCGGCAGCATGAACAAAGCCAACATTCAGGAGTAAACGCGTTTTTTTGCAATCCGCCCAGGTATCTCCAACACACGCATTCTGCAGATATATCTTGCTTGTAGAAAGTGCGCCTAAGATCTTAGGATAGAGCCACGCCTCCAAAAGAGTGAAACATAACCCAAAATCGGCACCAATGCAGCAAGGTTACCACAATGAATGATGACGCAAAAATGCGAAGCCGCGCTTAGAATCCCATTCGAACAACACTCTTCAAAATGTCACCCGTAGCTGATATGATATTAAGAAATTTCTTCCCCAAATCTGAATTTGTTCCAGCTAGGCGATGATGTTTCACATCCAAAACTGGATCTGCAGGTCTTCAAAACCCTAAGGCAAGAACTCGAGCTCTCCCGTGGTAAGCAATTTTTCAAAGGTTGAAAGGTGCGAATGAATCCCTTCATTTTTCCTTTTTACTCATTTCCCTTCCAAAGAAGTCCGATAAAGTGACTTATTTTATTTCTTTTAAATTGCTCACAAAAGTTTAAGTGACTTTCCAAAGTCCAATTCTTTTAACTATTCGCCCTTAGTCACTTTTATCATTTAATAAAGTCACTTAGCAAAAGATTTAATTAATTATTTAATATCACCCTTGAGAGAATAGGTGATAAATAAACAATTAACAAAATGACTCCCTGACTCCATCAGTTGCCTTCGGGAGTTAAAAAGGCAACAAGGCCCGTTGAGTGGCTAGCTAGAAGGGGACATTACACAATGCCTCTTTGGGGCCTCAAGTCTCAAAGGTGTGTGAATGCGAGTTCATGTCTCTTTAAGTATGCCTAGTGGCTGTCATAACCCTCATTGCATTAGGCTGCCAAATCTGCAAGTGTTGTTACTGGTAAGATAGTTCTGGTGGTAATGTCCATAGGATTGTACACAAAACAATGCCCAGCAGATCAAATGATATTTATAGACACTGATTTGTCTTCTTAAAAGCATGATTTTATGACAATGGTGTTAGCATGCTCATAACCCAATCTCTATACCGTGATGCCTCCATAGCTTGAGACGAACATTACCAATCAAAAATTCAGCATGTGATCATGGTCAATTGAGCCAATTGAGCCAAATCCATTGCCAACATACAACACAGTTCTATATTGTTTGTATACAAAGCATCATTGCATTGGTTTCTTGGGAGTCGCAGTTTTGAGTCTCAATCTAGTTTTGAGAATCCAAATTGAAGGCAAATAGGCATTAATTGAAGTGTTTGAACTTTGGACATTGTTTCTCTTTCTACGCACTCTATTTGGCATGAAATAAATTTTGCAATTATTTTCTGTTTTTCATAAGTATTTTAGCATCTTTTAATTTGTTGTGTTTTTCCCATTTTAAACCCATGTAATTGGATTCCATTTATAATCTTATACCTTAGGCTTGTGGTGTCATTGTCGTTTATGTATAATGAGACTATGGATTTTACATTGGGGAAGGGACCTTCAAGTGTACATGGATGGCACTTAGAGGTGTGTGGGAAGAATTGGTTGGGGTGACGTTAGGATTAGGAGGGAAGGGAGAGCCTACGATAGGTGTAGAAAGGACTTGTTGGATTTTAGGGTTAGCAGCATTAATCGTGCAAAGGTAAACAAAGGAGTTACGAGTATCAAAAACTTTGTCGGCAGCATGTTTGTTTTTATTCCTAATGAGAAATGCATGGCTTTGGGTTGTGGGAATTGCTCAAATGTAAATCTAAGATGGTATTGGTGCTTAACTTGACAGTGCTTCTTTTACAGTTTTGAAGGAAAAGGAGCAGACTTTTTATTAGGTTTTAGGTTCTAAGGCCATCAAGAAGATTTAAATAAGCCATGGCCATCCATATTATGTTGGGTTTTGTTAGCTAGACTCTTCCATCTTTTTATGGGCAATCTCATGTTTGGACTGCTTAGCATTCACAAAATTTAATAATATTACTAGGATTATCACTAGGGGGAATGGTAGTTTGAAATTCTTAAAATAAAAGCATTGATTAGTTGCTAAAATCCAAGGATGGAATGGGGAGGAAGTTGTTTTGATCTAAAGCATTTACAATAAGGGTTTTGGAGAAACATTTAGATGCAACGTATTGGTTAGCGTTAATCCATTCTTGCAAAGATTATTGCAAAAATTAATAGAACACAATATTTTAATACTCTGTTAATTAACAAGATAATTATTACAAAGAGGCTCATCTCCTTATATAGAGATTGGAGAAGAAACCACCCAAACAGATAAACATTACATGACTCACTTAAAGCTAAAAACCGAATCTAGAAAAAATGGAAAGAAAACACTTGCCACTAAGGTGGCTTTCCTACAACTGTAAGCCTTATCTTTCAATAATTTAATATTATTCTAATACCCCCCTAAGGCTTACTTCACCGAAAACATAACATAACAAACTAAAAACACTAAACCATGAATATGTCATTCTTTAGAAGCTTTTCTTTAAAAACAGACCATGCAGCAGGTAGAACTCCATCAAGCTGCCTCGAACCTTCGTAAAGGTGTAGCTCCTAAGCTAAATTCCCAAGTTCTTAGATTACCACCTCCTCGAACTCCCAAATCAAAAATCTCCCAAACCATTGGACAACAATCCATGTTGAGCTACTTCACTAAGATCCATCAAGTTGTCTCATAACCCTCATAAGGGTATGACTCCCAAGATCATAGACTCCCAAGCTAACTTGGCAACCATCCATTTTGAGTTTTATCTACATTGTCTTCCTACTTGTCTTCAAAGTGTGGACTTCTTAAAATACGAGCAATTCATCTTCGCATAATAATCCTTCCAGACTCTCCTAGAAGTGCATCTAAAGGATCTTCAACATAGCAACAAAGTGTGTCATCATTAACTTCAAGAAGCGCCTCAACACATTTTACTTCAAGATATCTATAGACAAAGGGCATGGTTGTCCAACCTTCTAAGTTTGCTCCATCTTCATTGTGATGATCATTCAAAGTAACTCCAACGGAAAGAACATTGAATGATGCAATTATTAGAGTCAGTGTTGCTACTACCCTCATTGCAAAAGTAGAACTCTTCCTTTCATACAAACTGACTTCATTAGCCTCGTTATGTTGTGTAGGCTAATTCTGCACTTTAAGCATATTCAACAAAGTGATCTTCCCCACAATGTCAAGAGTCAAGACCCAAAAACAAAATCTTGGCCTCCTTTTGCTACAAGCCCATTGTGGCCCAATCAAACAGAAATATCTTCATTCCCATGCACACATTTCAAGGATACACTACAAACTATAGATAATCTACATAAAAATGTCACACAGAACATCCACTGCAATCCATAAGCTAGCCAAGCTAAAAAATTATAATAAAAGAAATACTCAGAACTTTAAACACCATGAATCCTTCACATGCAAGTTATTTTGCATGAAAATTCCTACACGATTCTTTGAACAAAAAATCTGCCCACACAAAAAAAGCCAACCTGTGAATTAACCTTAAAACCCTCACGAGTTTTTCCACAAGATTCAACTTCGTATCATGTGACTCCCTGCTCTATTACCATATTGCAAAAGTTAATAGAACACAATATTTTAATATTCTATTAATTAACAGAATAATTATTACAAAGAGGTTCATCTCCTTATATAGAGATTGGAGAAGAAACCTGTCATGTCCCCGAAATCATACCATTTAGATAACAAAGAAGCATATCTAAAATTATTAACCATTTGATGTCGTTATAATTATAAAAGGTGCTAAATTAATTAAGACCCTTATATCACCACCACACTTAAACACATAGCAAGTATCGTACATGACTGTCATCGGGCCCTTAGGAAACATACATTATCACCACAAGGTATGAAATTGGCTTTTGAAAAGTCCATGGGTTGCACCAGATCGAACCTGTATTCTCCAATGTGGCCATATAAGGAGTAATTGTCTACATTCAATACTATCGGACTTGTGCTCTGAAGACTACCGCCACCCATAGTTGGAATAAGCTGCCAAAAACTGAAGAATGCGTGAGGGAAAGGATCGACTCAGGAGCAAGAAGGGAACCTGAAGAAATAAGCTTATCACTGTCCAAAGGCAATTAGACATAAGCAGCAACAACTAAAAGATAACATGTATTAAGGTAAAGCTATGTATCGAATTATTAGTAAAGAAATTAATAAAGTATCAAAGGTGTGCCTTTTGCTAAGAGACAGACCATATAATTAAATAGAAGGCTATGTGACTCCATATTGAGGAGGCAGTGCTTATTAATAAAAGGTGTAATTATATTTTTCAAAGCAGTGATTAAGTTTTTTATTAGAGGCCACGACAACTTTCAAGAACGGACGCATCCTTTGAGAAAGGGAGACGCATTCCCAATGAAAAGACATGCTCCTTAATGGGATATAAACTAAGGTGGAAAGTGGAATCAGAAGACATTGAATGAAATGGAATAGAATATGCAGTGACATGTATATCTCTTTAATAGACGGAACAAGAAGGCAATTTACAGAAGGATATTGAAATATATATCAGGATAGAGATTTCAGGAAACAATTTACAGATTCATGAATGGAATAGAGATTAGAATAGAATTAATTAAAAGAAGACAAGTCACAAGAATAATATACACTGAACAACAGACCATTTAAAGCATCAGACATTCAGCCAAAACTTGAGTCATAGAATATTATAGGATAAAGGACCAAACACAACGGCTGGGGAGGATATAGAAAAGGATCAATCAGTATTAGAGTGAAGAGCAATGAGAATAAAATATGTATATAAAGGTTATCCAAGGAAAATCTAACAGAACTTAGCAATGGGGTGAATAGAAATATATATATAAGAGAACAATAAATATATGAAGAAATACAAATCGTGAAGTGTGGAAGGATAGAGAAAGTAAGAAATATATTCTGAGTTTAAGGCAGATATAAAAAGAGTCAATAAATATGGATCTGTATCCAGAAAAGGCAGCAACTAAGAATACAACCAGTGATTAGGGTGCAGTGACCATTGACTTGGGGAAGAAGAAGTAAGAGATCTACTGACAAATAAGATATTCAGTTTGTATTAAGATGGGAGATTTGTAAAAGGAATACAATGAAGGGGAGTTTAGGGAATATTTTCAGATATAAGGATATAAGCAGAGAAATCAAATGGAAAGAGGAATATATTCTGCAAAACGAATAATTCTAATAAAGAATATTCTTTGGAAAGCTGATCACAAAGAATAGCAGCAACTGTGGTCTAAACAGGGGCCTACTCACACTATAAACATCCCCAAAACCAAGGTGATCACTTGGGATTGATAAATCAGGACAAGATTTAGGGTTTCCCAAAAAGGGGACATTACAAAACCACCCAAATAGATGAACATTACATGACTCACTTAAAGCTAAAAAGCAAATCTAGAAAAAATGGAAAGAAAACACTTGCCACTAAGGTGGCTTTATTACAACTGTAAGCCTTATCTTTTAATAATTTAATATTATTCTAATAAAGATTTCCAAAGGATTTGAGATGAACGGTGGGATCATTAAAGCCATCATAGGTTATAAAAGGAGTGACAGAGCTCATTAACCTTCTGCCATTTATGCAAAAAGTTTGTTTTTACTATTGGGACTTTGTTAAAATGTGCAAGTCTGTATGCTCTATGTTGTAAGCCTTGTAAAACCTTATTAAAAGACCTTTGAATGCTTCTACTAAAGCCTTGGATGTTGTTGCCTTGCACTTTATCTAATTCATTGATGACTTGTTCTCAATAAAAACCCTTTCACTTAAGTGCCTCATTTACATTGTAGTCTTACCATCAACCGATTTTATGGTTATCAAACCCCAGCTAAAACCATTTGCATTCAACTCCCCACAACTCGCAAGCCATTTTAAGTTTGTTAAACCTTTTGGAAATGTGCTTTATGTTCTAATTCACCATTGACTTGAAATATCCCACATAAGATTTGCCCTAAAAATTTGATTTGCAAACTCAGAATTCTGCCCTAATTTTCTGCACTTTAGTTTTTTGCTCAAAACCCTGAATTCTGATTTGAATTTTCTGATTTCAACAAGCATGAACAACAAACAAATATGCTTCCAAATACTTCAACAAATAAGCAAATATATCTATCTTATCAACCATGAACATAACCAGCAACGAACAGCAATAGAATGATCATTGAAACATGATAGAAGTCTGATTTTCAAATTGTCCAAACTGCTGCTACAAAATCAGAATTATTGTCGATGCAAGTACATCACAAAATGGGCTCAAACATGCCCAGAATTATTTCAGAAGTTTGCTGCTATAAATCAGTCCTAAACACATATCAAAATGCATAGAAAATGATGCTCCAAATGAACCCTAGCTGGGTGAACTATTCCAGCTCTGCTAAGATGCAAAAATGTGTGCAAAATATGAATGATGATGCCTCAAAAACCTACCAAAAAGGTGACGTTAAGTCTGCTGCTAGGGTTTGGGGATTTGAAACCCTAATCAATGAAAAAGTGGCCTCCAAGAACCAATTTGCCCTCCACAAATGCAGGAATCCACTTAGGTCTAACCTAATGCAAGGAAATACACCAAAATGCCAAGAAATGGATCCTCCAAGGGTGGCACACAAGTCTACTCCGAATGCTACTCCAAAAGATGTTAAATTTTGCTCAATGGTGACGATCTAAGGCTGCTCCAAGATGGCAAATAGGTCTGCTCCAATCTGATGCAAAAATCAAACCCTAAAACTCCTCAAAATTCCCAAATTCGCCCTCCAATGGAAGTAGCCCTTCTCCTACAATGTAGTGCTCCAACCTAGGGCCAAAACCTTAGCTTCAATGTAGCACAAACACCACAAATCTGCTCTCCCAAGTCTGATCTAAAATCTGATCTGCAATTCGCTCTTCCATTCCACGAATATCTCCAATGAAGTGCAAGTAGACCTCCGTTATGAAGCCTTCCCAAGATGAACTAGGTTTTCGTCCAATTCACCTTATATCCTCAAGGGTTTTCGTCCTTGGAATATAATGCAAATAAATTGCAAACCAAAGGAATAAGATAATATGCTGATTGATGATTTGAAATGCCTCAAAGACCTTATATTTATACTTTTTTTCCTTCTCCTCACAAGCTGGCCAACCTAGGCTTATTTTCTATATTTTTTATTGTTTTTTTTTTATTCCTCAAGAGGGCCGACCCAACTTGAGCGCCCAATTTCCCCTTTAAAATTTGAAATATTTTCCCTCTTATTTTCTCAATTAGGGCGCACCACTTAGGGCCCACCTTCATAACAAAATTATAAAAATATTTTGGCTCCACAACAAATAATAATAAATTATGGAAAATTAATTCCCAAGTCCGCCCAGCCAAACAAAAATTAATTGAGCCATAAAAGAACTATTTCCAATTATTCAAGGCTCAAACCAAATATTCAAGGACATTACATGACTTGCCAGTTGTAGTGATTGAATCATTTAAGTTGTTCCACCAATTAGAAGTAACCAACAACTATTTTTGTGGATTGGCCTCTTCATTGTTGGTTATGGCCCTTCCATCTCTATCTTTAAGCCCCTAGCCCACAAAGTCTATAGCAGTAAGCATGTTACATTAATGCTTTACTGAAGGGGGTGCACCAGTATCCATGTGGCTACCTTTCATTGGTTTGAGAGATCCAATGTGGAGCCTCATGGTGTCCAAGCATGTTGTCCACGTGTATCCATGGCTACCTTTCATTGGTTTAGTTGCACTTTGTGCACCCAAATTCTGCAAAAACCGGAGTTAACCCTAACCTTTCAAAGAAGCCCTAAACCGCAAAGATGGCTCCAAAGAGAGCCCCTACTTGAGACGTTATAGAGATTATCCCTTGAGCCTTGAAAAAGGCTAAAAGATCCACAAATAAAGGAATAATTGCTGAACCATTTGAGGATACAAAAGGAGGAATCCGAAATGCTAAAACCCTACAACCCAGCCAAACATTATTCATAACTCTGTATGAGAAAGGCTTCATGAAAAGGCCACTAAGCAATACTTGGATCTTGGATTTGGCCAACTTGATCATTCCCAACTATTTCTCTACCCCAAAGATTGTTGAGTAGACAAAAAAAGATAAGATGAGAAGACCAGGACAATAAAGGATGTTGAGAGGAATGTGGTTTTCACCTTGAATAAGGACTTTTTCCAAAGAGTTTGGTTTGAACCCATCAACCAAGATTCCCCTCACATTGAGAACTCTAGCCCTAGAGTATAAAAAGGATAGGTATAGTTATTGGTTAAAATGGCTTCTCATCACAAGCTCAATAAGGTACCTCGTAAATTAGAAACAACCCTAGAGGAAGAGGTAGAGCAACTTGATATGGATAAATTCAAAGGGTACTATAAAGATATATACCAAGCACTATCCCAAGACATGGGGATTGATGTTCAACCAAAAATATCACAAGGAGCCACAGTTTTTGCTAGTGCTATTTAGAGTCCACATATGAATAGGCTATTTAATTATGAGGAGTACCTAGCCCAGAAGATGCATGATAATTTTTCAAATTTCAAGAAGTCAAGGGCAAAAAAGACCTTAATGACATGTTCAATTATACATCCACAATGCTCCATCTATTTGTATGTGTTGGTCAAAGATTGGGATGATAAACTAGGAATCAGGCATACATCCCAAAATCTCATTGATGATCAAGTTAAACTAGAATAAATGTGGTCAATCCACATAGACAAACATCGTCAGCATTCTCAATATAATGTTTTTGGGGCCCACTTTGTATTAAACCAAAGGGAACTATCAAGAACAACTAGGGTGACTAGTTTCCTTCTTTAATATTATGCATTGATAAGGATGTGTGGAATTATAGTGGTCCCTTACATATTGCCTTGCATAGTACCAGACACGGTTGCCTTGATAGAGGCTAGAAGACAAATGTGTTCAGCAGATAAATAACACTTCAAAGACCCCCACAAGAAGGATTTTCTCCTTGCACAAATCAAAATTGATGATTTCACTATTTGGGGAAGAGAAAGGTTTGACAAAGTTTCCAAATTTATCCATCTCCTCAACATACTCATGGAAGTGCTGAAGCTGAGATATTATGACCCTAAAAGATTCATCCATCATCTAAGGAAAGAACAGAACAGGTATGGATGCCAGCATGAATAAAAATGAGGCAGAAGACCTAATCAGAATTATGTTGATAATATAAATAAAAAGATCAAGAGAAATGGGTGGGTAATCATCAATTCAGCTGAAAGAATAAGAAGAATGCAAGACTCATCCTATCTTGGGGCCTTGCCTAATGTGACTAACAAGATTGAAAAAATGAAGATATTGCTAGGCAATATTTAAACGGTTGGGAAAGTACCAAAAAGTGTGGCGCCTGCAAAGAGGGAAGATCAATTCAAAGCAGTGTTCCACGAGGACGCATCCCCCCCCCCGAAAAAAACCCCGCGTTTCCTAGACGGGGATGTCTCGGAGACTTGGGAACTTGGGGGGGGACGTCCCCCCACCAGCCCACCACCAGGACCACCATCCCACCACCAGTGTCGTTGTCTCCAAGACGCCGCTAGGACTTCAAGGACGTTGGGGTGTCCTCAAGACATCTAGGGGACTCCTAGTTGTCTCCAAGATGTATAATTCTTATACTTATACATCTTTTTATAACTATTTTTTCAAGTACTATATGTATTTCAGCACCACGCTGCCCCCCTGCCGCCGTCCCCCCGCCGCCCCCAAATTTAGACCCCCCATCCCCGCGTCCCCAAAACGCGTCCCCTGCTGTCCCCCCATCCCCATCCTTCAAACCCCGTGGAAGACTGATTCAAAGTTTTGGAAGAGAGACATATGCATAGGCCTGCTTTATCTATGGTCGCCATTAACCAACCCTCTATGCAAATGGAAGAAGGACAAGAAGGGCATTAGCCAAATTCCTCATTCAAATCCAACATCAAAAACACAATGAACAAACTTCAATGCTTCTCTTTTCAAACACATTGAAAGAGTATGCTAGCATTTGGTTTAGTATATACAGCCTAGATTACACTTCATTTCATCCACTAGTAATGGCCTTTTTTAAGTTCTCCTCCCCAAGCACACCTGACGAAGCCAAGAAGTTCTACTCCAGACCAACTTTCAACCTAGATTAGAATACTCTAGCAATATAGACCATTGCCCTAGAGCATGACAAACCAAAAGAGGATTACAATCCACAAGGATTAATAGGCCAATTATTGGTGAATAGAGTATAGAATGTATCAACCCTGAAGCAGCTTTGTTAGCAGTTCACACTGCTTAGTTCGGTGAAGCCAAAACAAAAATGTCGGTAGATTATGATCTAAAAATGATTGCGATTTGATAATATGGACCTAAAAGGAGCATTGAAAGAGGCAAACCCATTGGTGACCAAACTCCAAGCCCAAGCCCAAACAATGGGACAGAAAGAAATAATGCCTCCTATAAGTACATCATAGGAAACTGGAAAGCAATGTTTCAAAGCAAAAGAAAAACAAATTAAAATACTTGTTAAGAAAGTCTTAAGAGAGGGAGAAAGAAGCCATAAACAAGAGTAATGAATGCAAAGTGAACACAAAAGAGATGATCAAGGGTTTATTTCATGCTAGAATACAAAAATTATAAGGTTGGCTGAGGATTTATGGAAGTGCCACTTGAATGTTATTTCATCATCAAGCCACAGGGATAGTATTGAGCCACAACTAGTAGGGATCAATATTAATAGATTCCTAGAGTACACCAAATGAAAAAGATTCATAAAAATGCTATGTTGTAGGGAGTGCTAATAAAATATCAGCAACCGCATCTCAATCGTGATTTCCATTGAAAAATATGACTAGACTCTTTGAAATCAAAAGAAAGGTTGCTAAGTATGTCAAGCTCACCATCAGTAACAAGAAGCAAAAGATGCATAAGAATTCAAAGCACCATTGTCACAATTACTCGCCCATGTAGATCCACCAGATTTAGCACTTTATTGCAAGTAATAAAACAAAGAAATCATGGTCCAAAAAGATGTCCACAAGGTCATAACCACCAAATGGAGCACACTAGCCTTTTTAATTAGTATACTCAAAATCAGGGTCCAGCAAGCTGTCTATGTTTCTAAAATCAATATCACTAATGAACCATACTGCCCTTTTTCCTAGTATGCTTAAATTTGTGTACGTGTAATGCTAACAACATTGCTGTTACTAAAGCACTGTGTGATGAGTCTTTTATTTTTAGCATATTAGAGTAGCATAGCCACTTATGGCCTGGAGTTCAGTCTAGATGGTTCTAGCAACAGCAGTTCCTCACTCTTGCCAACAAGGTTGTGTTGCGACACTGTGTCTAATATGCTGGGTTGCCCAGTCACAACCCTGCAAGACTCTGGATAGGAATGGAGAGGGGGCTGCTGCTAATACGACCGTCAAGGGTGAACTCCAGTGACTAAGTTTCCAAGAATAAATTAATCACATAATATGATCACACAATAACGGTGCATGCAGTGTTACAGTGGGTATCAATGTAAAGTAAGTTGAGCCGGCACGAGCCCATAATGCAGGGGTGTCTTAAATGATCGGGGACTAAGAAACTACACCTAGAGCCAACACAGCACATCAACATCATGAAGAAGGCAAAACATCAAAGTGTGGTATCTATTTCCGTATGTATCCACAAAAACACTGATCAAAAGTTCAACAGTTCAATTATCCGCATAAACTCTATCTATCCACCAAGATGTATGGGAAAAGTAGCTCAATGGAAGAGCGGAGCAGCAGTAACGGTTACAAGACCCGACTGCTCCCTGGAAATTTTTGAACAATGGAAACGCAACTTACAAATTTTCTTGAAGTTGAGGGGCATCTTTGGATTTGCCGAGATCGTTTACAAGGCGCTTGAAATAAGATACTGCAGTGTTAATTTAGAAGATGCCTCCTGCAACTGTCTCAGATGAACTCGGCTGCTGCGTGGATGTACTCCCGCCCTGCCTTCTCGGCACATCTTGAAAGCTCATTTTCTTCCTCTACTTGCGCTCAATTGCCATGTTGACCACTATACAGTGAAGCTTCAACAATCTAAATAACGAAAATAGTCTTTGCCCATTAATTACCTAAGCACTTTTCTATTCCGCTATTCAAATTTGTTCCCGAGGCGTCCTTGGCTGCAAGCCTGGACTTGTGAGTTCCCAAAAACCAGTTGCAATGGAAAATGCTTCTATATTGTGAAAGCCTTTGTACGTTTGACAGACTGCAGACTGCTTGTCCAATCACACACAAATACAGCGAAAATAACGTGGATTACAAGTATTGCATCGAGAACAGGTAGTCGGCAAATGTTTTAATAACCACGGCATGAACGCCGCGGGATTGTCTCTGCAGCCCTCGGCTATTTGACTGTAATTATTAATTAATTAAAAATAAAGATAAAGTGTATTCTTTATTTTTAATTACGCCGAGAGGCGTTCCACTACAATGCCAATTTGCCGTGAATTTCCGTATACATAAAAACGTCGATTGGAAAAACAATTTTACCAGCTGACAAACATTAATAAGGGGGGCCTTGGAGAATGTGTTTACCACTTTGGAGTAAATCTAGGATGAAATGAAATTCACCGCCGTTGATAATTAATATGGAAAAAAAAAAACAGAAACTTGCATGCAGGACGTGAAATACTGCAGAGTAAAGATAGGTGAATGCGTGTACAGAAATAATGCAGAGTAAATATAGGATTAAGAAGATATCAGGATTGTTTGATGTGGAAAGGGTGCTCCAACAGGAATATAGGAAACTATGTGTGATGCATGCACTTCTGAACGGGAATATAGGATGTTCGTATACATGCAAAAAAAATTAGTTGTTGTGCATGCAAAACTGTACATGCAAAGAATTGTGCGAAACTGATGCTGTACATGCAAAGAATTGCAAAAAAATGTGAGTTTAGTTCTTTCTCTAAGTACTAAATAATAAGAATTGCAAAGAATCGCGCCATTGAGAGATCAAGCACATCCAGGCTCTCGTCCTCCATTGTCCGGTATTTCCTAAGCGCCTTCATCACAACTACTTGGGCAAGTTCGAGTGTCTAATCTGCCATCTAATTCCAAATCAAAATCTGGATGCATTATAGAATGTTACACGGAATGTACGCTTCCAGTGAATCTTCATACCATGAACATCAAATTTCTGAATACGCATTCTGAAACTGCGAGTAAGATTTTGTGATTGTATTTAACATTTTGCTGTGAAATCTATATGTTGGTTAAAGAGCAGTGGATACATTTTCAAATCTGTGTGTATCATATGATATGAACGTTTGCCCACGCTGTGGTTAGTTACTATATTTGAGAACAAAACAATTTATCTCTTCAGTACCGTGTGCTAAACAATCTGCTCCCATTGTTATTCTCTGTTGCGTTTACAAACCGCGCATGCTTATTAAATCTAAGTGCAAGGAAATACATTTCTGTGTTGTCTAGGCTTGGCATCTTATACCACGAAAACCCCATTTCTGCTTCAATTAATCTAATTGCTTGAGAACTTTCATACATTAGGTCACGTGTTACAACTACTTTCTGACAACCCTTGACTCTGAACATGGTCACGTGTTACAAGTGAACAACAACAATTGTTGCATTGATATAAAGCTGGTAATGAAGTCTTTATTTGCACATAACATCATAAGGTAGATATTAACATTTTAGACTTTTCTAGAGCTTGAAGTCTTCCTCGGTAGCAAATCTTCCCAGAAAAGTGATCCTATATGAATAATGAAACTGTCTCCTAGGATGGTTGCATTTAGCGCATATTAAATCCCCATCCAGGAATACTAGCATTTTCCCAGTTAGACAGCCTTAGTTTCACCATAAATGGTCAATCAACTGAGCAAATATATCATTCAGAGATTGATAATCTATACTTTAGGCTCTAAATTGATAAGGAGCCAGATAGTAGAGGATTTATAAAAATGAGAAACGAGGATTGTTGCATACTCTGGAGGGAGCAAAGGTCCAATTAGTTTCCTGATAAATTTAGAATGTTTGATGGGGTTTGCAAATGTCAGAAAAAACATAAAGGCTATCTAAAAGTTTTAGAACAGAATCTAGCTTGCTTTATGAGGGTTTCTACTGTCAGTAAAACTAGAAGGGTTTTATATGAAGGTTTTTGAATACAAAAGATTGGATGAGAATATTGTCTTGATAGAGAAGCATGATAGCTTGAACTATCTAATGGTATGACAACATCATACTGTGAATGTAAGGATGAACATGTCTAACAAGGACCAATGGTAAATGAATGTTAGATAGGTATTCCTCTAAGCAATGTTCCTAAAGCTTTATGACAATGATTTGGAATTGTTTCATTCACTATCCCCATATTCCATCTATATTGTAGGTTGTGTTTTGCAAATCCATTGAATTCCATCTATGTTATAAGTTTTCTTTCCTCCTTAATGTGCAAGTGGGTTATGAATGCATTATAAACTATTTTATGCTCCCACAGGTAGCAGTCTACAAAGTGAAATTGGATTACCTTGTCAATGTTCGATGCTCCTACAAGAAACATTTCTCTTCACATGTCTATAGCACATGGGAAAACTTTCCATTAAGGTCAGAGTTATCAATTATGTCTTCTCTCTTTTATATTTGGGAATTTATGAAACTTTGATACTTATTGATGCTTCCACTTTGCATTTGATAATTTAGGATACAAATGGTGAATATTTTTAATCATATATTGTCAGTCATATAGCTTACATGTATTTATCAGACTCTTATCTGGTGAAAATTTCTGAAAAGTTCAAAGGTTCTGAAACTCACTGCTGCATATTTTTCCTCTTAAGTTTTTTACTCTTTCCATGCCTCTTTGCAGAGTTTGAAAGTGAACTTTTGCTATTAAATGCATGACACAGAAGAAACAAACTTGTATATTGTTATTTATTTTCATTGTTCTCAGCCTTTTCATTCCCCACTATCAAAGCAGAATCAATATCCTCTTCGACCTACTTCATTTTCTCTTTCTCATCCAATTCAGCTTAATAAATTTTTTGCCTATTCTCCTGATAGATCAAACTCTTCCACCAAAAAATGCCTGTGAATTTTGCACCTAATATATTAACCAACACCAACACCAAACTTTGTTTCCTTGAAAGTAAATCTTGGATAAAAGCCTCAACAACTTCTACACGACTCTTCATAAAGACTTCAATACATCATCCCTTCTGCAAATTCTCTATCCCAAAGGAACTTTTTATACCCCAAAATTCAAAACCAAACACCTCCTTTCCTCCTGCAGCTCACAATCTATCTATTACCTTGGCTTGTGATCTTGAAAGTACACTAGCAAGCTCATGCACTTTAGAACAAAAATCTGCTCTCACGCTTTCTCCCTATGCACCTTCAAAAACACAACTAGAATATGGATTACACTTGGTGATTATTGTTTCTCAGGGTCAGAATGCGGATTTTTTGGAGATGGAACCCGAAAAGCAAAGGCTCTGAAATGTCACATGACATCATGCCATTGCTACTTCATCTAAACAAAACGAATCTGTTGAAAATACCTTACAAACTTAAATACAAAATTTGGAGTCATAGACTAAGAATGCAAACTATTTTACATAATTCCTCAAACAAATTTGCCCAAAAACATGGGTATGCCAACTGCTTGATAGAATTCCACACATAAATTCACCCACAGATAGGGCATCAAACTATTTGTTCTCAAAGAAATTGTTCTCATATAACTCCCTGAAGGGTAGACACCATCAATATTCACAAAATTGATTTATTGTAAAGGATTTAGAAACTAACAAGCAAATGGCAGATGTACAAGCTAATTCCTTCACCTCTACCAACATTGCTTTCATGTGAGCAGCATTAGGAAGTCATAGTAGTCAATCATAAAGTGAGTGATATGGACATTCTACTTTTCAAAATGAGGACGATGAAATTATAAAAGGGCGATGAATATTTCTATAACATGTCAATTGATGGAATGAATTATATTTAGGAATATAATTCAGTATGGGCTACGTTGTCAGTGGATTCTTCTATTGGAGTAGGGAATGACAAACGTAGTTGGCATACACTGGATTCATTAGCCCAAGATTTTTTGCCACTTCCATCAATTGGGCAGTGTTTCCCCAGCAGCACATAGTAATTCAGAGAACTTTTCATAAACTAAGTTTGTTAGTCATGCATGTTCCATTTCATGGCATGTACTTGTCTAGAAGAGAGCCTTTTTTGATGTATGTGATACAAGTGGTCCTCAAGATATAAATCTTTGGATTGGTCTACCTAAGATTAGAAAGAAATGGATTGGAATTTATGGAATTCATGATGATTGTTGCTTTACACATATGTTTTATGCAAAACAGGGTATCGTAATTGAAGAGACGTTGTTTTGTGTTAAAGAAATAATGTTGATACTAAAATTGTTCATTCTGAGGTGGCTCGTAGTAATGCTATTATTCCTTCAAACAAGAATCATCTAGAGTTGGAACCCATGATAGTTTTGAGAAATTCTTTTAGTAAATATGAATGGAAATATTGAACACTAGCCATCACATTCATAAAACCTGTGAGTATATTTTGCATAATTGACATTCATGAAACTTGTGAGTGAATTTTGCATAATTCTTTTGTGCCAATGGGCATGGTATTGATATATCAAGCTCTTGAAAAGGTTGGCAGAATTGGCGAGAAGCTAACCTGGGAGTTTTTTAGAGAAACTTTGATCATACAAGCTGAACAAGGAGTGGACTACATCACAATAACTATTAGTGTTCCACTTTGTTGTATTCCTTTGATTGCTATGCAGATGGTTGGAATTGTATCTCAAGGAGTTTTTATTCATACAAAATGATGTTTGACATATCATTAAGAGAATTTCCATATAACATTCGGATAAAATCCTTGACATTTGTAACCAATATGATATTTCTCTTTCTATAGGAGGTAGGTTGGGACTTGGCATTGCAAACAATGTAGCACAACTTGCAAAACATGAAACTCTTAGGAAAGCATTTTTTTAATGTATCACAAATGAAACATCTAGATCCAAATAATAAAACCATGGCTGGTTATAACAAATATTGGCCTACAAATGCTCGAATGAGGCAAAATTTCATGGACACATATGTGTATCAAATAGGAGAGTCTTATCTGGTATGATCACAAGTTTGTTTATTATCTCCAGCTCATTGTTGCTTTTTATTTTGACTAACCAATCACTGATCCCATGCCAGCTAAATCCAGAAAACTAACATCGCAATTCAAATTATTATTTTTGTGATTTATCATCTATAGAAAACATCAAAAAATATCTTATTATAAGAGGGATCTACCCCTCTCAAATATGGAGCGAAACCCTATCTTGATTTCCTATCATTATTGTTCTAGGCATTTGTAGAACAAAACCATCAATCGTTTGTCACAAACCGAAATGCACAAAATCCACCACCTTTTCCACTAACAAACTTAATATAGGTAGTTATCCTAAAAATGGGGCCCAAAGCAAGAAAGAAGACTATGCAGAAGAAGCCTGCTGAGAAAATTGTGAAAGTGGAAAGCAAGGAGGTTAGCGAAACTGTTTCAGAAAAGGCTCCCTCTCAAAGGAGGCCCAAGGTGAAAACCCCTTCCAAGGCTGTCAAGAAGACTCCCAAGATGTAGGCAGTGGAACAACCCAGAAACTGCAAAATTGTCCTTCTCTTTCATCAATTTTTTTCTCTATCATTTTGTTCTTGTCTCTGTCTTTTCTCCAAATCCAACTGACTTAAATATTTTATTTATCCTGATCCTCATGGATCACTGCCACATTTCAATTACTTATTCAAGAATTTCCCAGAGGACTACACATCTGACTAAATAAAATTTTGCGAAAACATGAAGACAAGGATAGATAATACTTGATTGATTATGAACGTATATTTTTGTTATGATTTTTTTTGTTGGAAAATTTGTGCAATGGCATACTCTCTGCATTGAATGGATACTTTTTGGCCTTTTAATGAACTATAATAAGTGATCGCCAAATTATGCAGAATTTAGAGAACCAAAATTAATGAATGAACTGAACAATTTGGGCGATATGAGACATGAGAACATAATCAAACCCCTGGATATTCTGCCAAGAAAAAAAAAGATATCTCTCGGCGTTATTTATATAGATTATTATAAGATAGATAAGCTAGTTAATTAATAATTACGATCAAATGGTCGTTTTGAAGGCTGCTTAGACATTGGGGCATGAATGCCGCTGCGGAGGGCACATGAGAATTGAATTGAATTGAAATATTTTAATAACTTCCACGAGGCCACAGCAGCCTATGGGACCCAGGAACAGCACAAGACCACCACCGAAAAGAGAAGACCCTAAACAACCTGAGATCTTCGCTCTTGAGACAAAGCTAAAGTTCATTTTCATTTTATTTTTTATAGACCCAGACATGTGACAAGGGCCTTCCACCTTAGTTTTCCTTATTCTAATGGAATCCCCAAGTCCATGCAAATTTTCGCTTGGAGCATGCTAGGTATCTTCTTATTAAGATGATGGGTATGAATGCCCCCTTAATTAACTATTTAAAGAAGTAAATACAATTTTAATTGTTTTTTTTTCTTAATTAAGTGTTTTAATTTAATTTTTATTTTATTTTTAATTTTGGAAGAGTTTTAAATGAAAGGAAATAGGAAAATCAGGTTAAATAAATAAAATTTAATATAACTTATTAAAAATGACTAAAACAAATTAAATTGAATATAATTTATTAATCTTAGATTAATTAGTTAAAACTAATAATTAATATATAAGTATTTTTTAATAATAAAAGGGTTACAAGTTTTGTGGGTGGAAGGGCAGGTGCCCCTTCAAGTTGGCGGAGGGAGGTGGCATTTGATGCCACGGTGGCTGGGAGTTGAGGCTTGGTGTGTTGTGTTGGCACTCATGATGGGAAGTTGTGTTGTGGCATGTCTTTTCACAAAGCATACGGCTCATAACTGAGGATAGTTATGGCTCCCTCTCCAACGCATTGTGATGAGTGCATATTATGGTGAAGGATTTTCTTCCTTTTGCAAGGACATCTTGCACATTGGACGGGGTACCATTCGCGGTTGATGACGGCAATCTTGTGATCTGCGTTCTTTATTTATTGAAAGCCAACATCATTTTTGGTGAATGGTTTTCTTTGTAGGTGGGTGTGGTGTATGCGGGCGACCTCTCATTCCAGCCGGGTGCAATCATCACTAGATTGTTAATGGCAAAGGGTTCAAAATTTATCATTGAGGTCTCAGTGGCAGGTCTCGCTTGTTTTGGGGTTGATACTTTGATTTCATTGAGGTCGTCGGCAAGGTAAGCATCATTCAAGGAGGTCACTGATCAAAGATTAAAGTGAATTCTACTAAATAATGATTCGTTGGTGGTGGCGGCTATGAAGATGGTTATGGGCTCTGGTCATTTGGAGTGCATGGAGTACAGGAGGGACAATTTGCACGTCTCCTCTCATTTCTTGGCATCTCTCCTAGACATTAAAGTTCTGAAGGCATAAGCGAAAAGTTTGTTGGTTAAAATGCTTAGAGAGGACTTAGTGGAAGGAGTGGATGAGGTTCTGAGTGCAGTGATTGAAGGCAAGGGTTGCCTGAGGCCTTGTGATTTGGAACAGTTTCACACGGAGAGACGGTGAAGATCTTTCCATTCCTCCTAGATCTGCATGAGCCGGGTTTGATGAGACACCGAATGTTAGTGGCGGTAGTAGTCAAATTTTTGAAGAAATTTGTTGGGTTGTTGGCAGTTGGCGAAGTGGAGTGGAAATATGAATTCGAGGATTTTCCTAAATTAAACAAGTTTCTGTAAGTTGGGCTTTGGGTAGAGATTTTTGTTTTGTAGGGGTTGGGGTTAGTTTTTTATCAGTATTGTTGGTAGCGATATAGCCCTTAATATGGCTTTTTTGTGGTGCTTTTTCTAGCTATATATTATGTCGATCTAGTAGTTAGTTTATCTTGGATGCTGGTTTACAGAAGGTGGATATGTTGGTCAGATGGAAATTTGGTTTTTTGAGTAAACTTTTTCCCTGCATGGCAGACGCTTGTAAATTTGTTAATATTAATAAAATATATGCTAATCTTGCGTATAAAAAAAAGGGTTACTAGTTTCATTAATCATTTGAAGATTTTTTTTGTTGCATGTTATATTTGTGATAAAAAACTATAAATATGAAATCATCTCTAAAAGTAATAAGTTCAAATAAATAGTTTATTGAACTACACTATATTTTAAGGCATATCTATTTTATGTAGAACTGATCTCCATAATCTCCATAAATGCACTCTACCTATGAAAATGAACTATTTGTGTTGAAATAAGTTGTGCCCATCTAAACATCTAGAATCTATTCACCTCATTACATGGAATTTGTATCTAAGAAATAAACATTGTTGATAAAAACCTTTGAAAGTTTGTTAGGCAATGGTCTTCCCATATGGTCAAATCCTTGGAGCATGATTTAACAATTTTGAACAAGGATCAAAGACAAAGAGGAACCAAGAAAGATGCTATATTTCGTCTCTAAGTGCATATGTTGGTCTAAGTTGATGATACACTGAATAATATAATGTTTCAAATAATAATGCTATGTGATACTCAAACGGATCTTGGATTCCCAAAAGTGAATTAAGTGGATTCCCCCCTCTATGTTTTATGGATTTTAATAACACACCAAAGAAAAAAATGTAAAATATTGAGTAAAAAGATATCATCTCTTTAAAAGAACAAGTTGGGTCTATCTCTCCCTACTATCTATATCTCTCTTTCTCTCTCACACCCTCTCTCTCACCCCCTTTATCTTTCCCAAGTTATATCTATATGTCTATCTCTACTTCTTTTTATTCCTATCCCCCTCTTTTTATCCTTATCTCTCCCTCTCTCCCTACCACTCCCTCTTTATATAATGGGTATGTTGAAGAGGTGTGGAAGGTCAATTAGGAAAAAGAGTGAGAGCGAGAGAGAGAGAGAGAGAGAAACTAACTTTTGATTAGTCATTTCATGTCAATTGTCCAAGGACATATTATATCTCTATCTCTCTATCATTATATCTCACCATCTACATCTCTCTTTATCTCTCCATCTCCCTATTCCCCCCCCCCTCTCTCTCTCTCTCCATCTCCATTACTATCTTCATCTCTATCTTTGACATCCCCTATCTCTATCTCATTACTCATCTCCCTCTTTCTATCCATATCTCTCCCTCTATCTCCCTCTCTCCCTATTTCAAACATAACATGAGCTTATTTGTAATGGAGCCTCATTATCTTCCTAATTTAAAGGTTTTGTTTCAATTATGTTTGGATCCCTTTAAGTGGATACACAATTGATTTGAAACTATTACTTCTCGATTGAGACATTTGTTGCGCAAACAACATCATTTGCTAAATGCCCTGCCAATTGACCTCATGTATTACACAAATGTATACAAAAAAGATATTCTATGGTAGTTGACCTTCCACACATCTTCAGCATACCCATTGCACACCAAGGTGTGATTGCTAGTTTTTAAGCCCATTCCCTATGTTTCATCATGGCCTAGCGTCACTATTTGTTGCATTATTAGATAGTTTTTATTCCACATTCATTTAACGACATAGGTTGGGGTGAGTGTAGGTTTTATATTTAGAAGAGTGGATTCATCTTTTAAGTGGTATAAAATAAAATGTTATTTTCTTTTATTTTATTGGCATTTATTGAGCAACAATATTATTTATATTTAATGTTTTAATGACTATTAAATATATATTTAATAATGTCATTATATTTAATTTTTTATTTTAATGAAGAAAAATATTGTTTATTATGTTTTATTTAAAATAATAATAATTTTATAAAAGGATTGATATAAAAATTAAATAAATTAAATGTGATGTTTATCTTAAAATTTAATGATACAAATATGCTATTGGAAATATAGATGTTGATTATTTGAAGTTTTGCAGGTTTCAAACTTGATTCTACAAGTGTCTTAAAATATGTAAACTAAATGTTCTTTGCTTTAGTTTAGATAAGTGTCTACAAAATAGAACTAGTGTACAAGCCTACACCTCTAGTTGCAAGAATCAACTAGCAAAAAAATAATCTTTGGAATTCACTCACTTTTATCTTCTAACATTTACACCTCAATATGGATTGACAATGTTTAGAAACACCATTATGAAATCTACTAAATTGCAAGGCTTGCGTTATCTTCATTTAGATCCCTAGATCATCAGTAAATGTCTAAATTTATTTTTTGGTTCATATCCATGTTTAAGAAATTGAACTAGTGTGCAAATATAAACCTATACCTATAAGAATCAACTAGCGAAAAAATGATGCTTAGAATTTGGTTGCCTTGTTCTTCTAATATCTAAACCTTAGCGTAGATCAATAGTGCTTAGTAATTGTTTTAGGGAATGTGCTAAATTGTGAGGATTTTGTTCTCCTCAGTTAAACCCCTAATTAAACTAATTCCATGACTTAGGAATAATGATTAAAGGCATGATGATATATGTTATGAGAAAATGTTATTACACTTCTCTCAAAGAAATTCTCTTCTGATAAAAATAATCTTTGATCATTTTAAATACTTGAGTGAATGTCTTTAAATAAATTATAGCACACAAATCAACATAAACATGCACTAGGTAAGCTCACAATGCCTATTGGGAGGGTGTTGTCAAGATTTAAATCAAATTTAAATTTCAAGTGTAGGATTCAAAATTACTAGGTCAAGTTTGCACTAGTAGATCTTATCTAGGATAGGGTAATGTCATGAGATGAATTAACACAATAATATGTCACTTGTAGACTTGTTATTGCACAAAGGACAATCTAGTCAAAGTGTGCCAAAATTTTAATAGAAAAGGGCATGGATATATCATTAAGTTTTTCTCCCACTTTGATGTGCATGTGAACTTTTATGATGGCACATATCAAAGTAAACAAGATATCAATGAGAAAATTATTTGCCTTGATCTTCTAATATATGAACCTCAATATAGATTGATGATGTTTAATAACACTTCCAAGGAATGTGCTAAATTGCAAGGGTTTTGTTCTCCCCAATTAGACCCCTAATCAAACCAATTCCATGACTTAGGAATAATGATTAAAGGCATGATTATATATGTTATAATAAAGTGTTATTACATTCCTCTCAATGAAAGTTATTTTTTGATAAATCTCCCAATAATCTTTAATAATCTTAAATGGTTGAGTGAATGTCTTTAAATAAAATGTAGCATGCAAATCAACACAAACATGCACTAGGTAATCTCACAATGACTAATAGGAGGGTGTTGGCAAGATTTAGATTGAATTTAGATTTTAAAAGTAGGGTTTAAATTTACAATTATGGATGATTAAGGTCAATTTTGCACTAGTAGATCTTATCCAAGATAGGGTAATGCCATGAGATAAATTCACACAATAATTTGTCACTTGTAGACTTGTTATTGCACAAAGGACAATCTAGTCAAAGTGTGCCAAAAAAATAATGGAAAAGGGCTTGGATCTACATTAAATTTTTCTCCCATATTGATGTGCATGTGAACTTCTATGATGGTGCATGTCAAAGTAAACAATATATCAACAAAGAAATTATTTAAATATTTTTAATTACTAAAATGATATAGATTTACTTAAAATATATAGTTCACCATTTCTTTGTGCACATTTGGTAGCTCTAATGGCCATTTTTTTTGTCCTATTGTTCCATCATCATTTTGTGCCAATTGAATTTCCTACACAAGAAGCCTTAGAAGAGAAAATTGAATTTTGATATTGGGTATTGTTTGATCCTTGATTTCCCATTCAATTATATGTGTTTTACAAAGTGTAAGAGAAATTGCTATGCAAAAACAAGGTTGTTTCATGGTCGAGCTTAACCGACACTCTACGCAGTTAACTTCTTAGGTGGCCAGGTCCATGTGGGGCCCTCTTAACCTTGATTTTTCATTTCCCTAAGTGTTTCCTTAACCCTGAGCTTTATCAATTCTTCGTTCCCATAGCATTCCACCATTATTGTTCAAAATTTTTATTCCCATTTTCATAGCAATTTGTGGTTATCATTTCCACCATTTGAGATATTTTGGGGTTTTACAGCTATGAATGAACACAATAAAATTTGGGTTGACTTTGTATTTTGTAGCATCCGCTGACACCCAATTCTCCAATGGAATTTGAGGATAAATTGTTATTCAGTCCCTTGTGTTTCACTATAATCTAGCATCACACATTTGCTTCATTATTGGATATGAGGTTTTAATTTTAATCGCACATTCATATTTAACAAAGATTGGAGTGAGTGCAGCTCTTTATATCAAGAAACCTTGTTTATAATGTGGAGTGGGCTCACTGACAAAGTAATAGAAAATATAAATGTTATATTTATTTTTTTTGTATCTATTAAGTATAATTATTTAATTAAAATATTTATATCTTAAAAATTAATATTATTTGTTTTGATTAGAGGTAAAAACTGGTTTTGAAGGGGCCCGGAACCCTTTACAAAAAGGAACAGCTGAATCAAAAAGGGAACAACATTAAACAACCATCAACCCAAAGTCAGCAAACCACCATCCAAAAAATAGCCAGAAACTGACATACACCACTACATATTGTTCAGAATTTCAACAACTTCCATCTCACTAGTAGCAAGATTTTGTCCCTTAACCCCAATATCAGAAACCTCAATACCCGAGGCCCTAGCCTGATTTTTCAGTCTATTTCTAGTCCTAACCCCAGGCCCACCAATTTTTACCTCACAACTCAAAACAAAACCTTTAGCAGCACCCTTAACAGCAGCATAATCCTCCCCTGTCAGCTTACCCTCAGCAGCCATAACATCAGTAGACAAAATTTCCTTTCTCTTATTAGGGGAGAAATCCATCACAAAGTCCGACTTAGTCAATACTTTAGGAGCTTCTCCACTCTTCATAACCACATTCCAAATTTTGTCAATTTTCTCCTCAACGGATAACATTCTTCCCTCCATACTTTGTTTCAGATTGACGGTTTCCTCTACCATAGTATTAGCAACAGTATTGAGACCAGCCATTAAATTATCAATTTGGCTTTGGATCGAAGGGTCCTCAATCTTGCAAGCAATACTTCTAATACGAACATTAGTCCTATTGATCTCATGAAAGAACCATTTAAATAGTTTAAAAAGCACATTGGCACTGTCACAGGCCGATCCCAACACATCAAAAAGATCCTCCCTATCAAAATTTTCAATGCGATTTCCCATAGCAACGTCCTCTTCAAAATAACTCTCATGAACCTTATCATCAGAAGCATCCTTACCTTTACCAACAGTGACTGGAGACTTCATCCTACAAATAGAATTCGCAATTTTCTCCATAGCAGCCATCCTCTTATGAATCCTCTATGCATCTGCTTTCTTAACTGTCACAGCCTATTCACCACCCATAGCTCTAACCTTCTCCTGCTTCAAAAACCCAATGATAGCACTCGGAATATCCTCACCATGGAAGCCATGAGCCATAGAGAGAGGGAAATTCTTCTCCAGGTGTTGACCAGGTTTCAAAACCCTTCTCTTTCGACTTCCCTCCTCAAGTTCCTGCATAAGTCTAGACGCAGGGGGAGGAGAAGAAGCTTCCCCATAAAGATAATTTTTGTCTCTACCCCCCTTAGAAGGAACAATCGCCTCCACATCATCACAACAAGTCGTGTAACCTGCTTCCTCATCCATTTTCCTTTTCCCAGATTTACCCTGAACAGGGGATATGGGGCCCTCCTCTAAAGAGGCACACGAATTTGGGACATAGTCAACATCATCATCCCTATCCAACTCAGAATATTTATTTAAAATAAGCCTCCTCTTCCTCAGTTTCTTAGAAGCCCTTTCCTCACCTGACTCAGTTTCATAACCCTCCCTAGCTTTAGCAGAAATATCCTTCAGAGTAACAAGAGTTTTATGGACATCATGAGCTTTCACATGTTCATAAATCAAAAGAATCAAACTCAAATGAAGGACAGGGTTTTTGGGATTCTTCCTATGCTCTTTAATCCCACAGTCCATCGACACCAACAAATAATAGGGGAATGACACCCATTTCTTGTTCCTAAAATGGTTAAGCAACAAAAAATGGTAATTGTTAATGGTTGTGTACCTTCCTTCCAGGGTTACATACCTCATGATTTCTTCAACAACATCCCGCCATAGAGCTTTTAAGGAACTCCTCAGATACCCACCACTCTTCGCAGGCTTCAAGTCATCACTCTCATTCTTCTTAAAGAAAAGGGACATAGCGGCCTATGATTCTTTCTTATCCTTGTACACTTTCATACCCTTAATTTCTAGGCTAGTAATCTGGGCTATGAATTCCTCATCCACCACAATTTCCCTACCACCCAAGTCCAGGGTTCTCCCTTTCCACCCTTTCTCAACCAATTCAGTAACCTGAGGATTATTGCCATGCAGTTTCTCCATGAAGGGAGTTAGACCACCCTTTTCTAAAATCTCCCACACTTCCTTTCTCTGCTTAGCAGTATCATAGGATTTGGGCTCAACACGATTTTTGTCCCCACCCATGACGATGGAAAAAAGAGACCAAGCACTCAACAGGAAACTCAAAAGGAAGCAGAAGACAACACTCAGAACTAAATTATCCAACTGAAGACTCTGGAAGCTTATACGGCTAACACCCACAATCCATGCGAAGGCAACCACAAGACATACATACCATAATGAATTCAAACTCTACGCCATATGATAGCCTTTCCTCAAAATCATAACCATAACATCGTTACTAATGGCATTCAACCACGTGAGCAAGGACGTGCACACCTTAATGACTAATTTAACTTTCATTTATAACAATAGTCGTGGCCTTATAAGGGATGGGGTCATTTAAATCCCAGACCTTACTATCTCTAACACCAAAGTTAGTGAAGAAATCAACTAACTTATTTCCCTCTCTCAAAATATGGGAAATATAAACATTATCAAAGGATTTAATAATTTCAATGGAATCCTTGATCAAGGCCTCAATAGTCCAAGACGGGGGAGATAAATTCTCCAAATTATTAATAATTTTCAGAGAATCACCCTCCAAAAAATTAATATTATTTGTTAATATTTATAATTTTAATTTTTTTTAAATTAATTAGGGTAGGCATGAATAAGAATTAGGGGATAAGAATTCTATTGGTTAGGTTTTTTGGGTGAGGGAAAATGGGAGAGCGTTGGTGCTAGTTTGTAGCTAGTAGCAAGTTGTAGCCTACATGATTTTGTTCCTTCCCATGCATGTGTGTTGTGGGGTTGGGGTTAGCTTGGAGGTGGCATGGAGTGGTGTATGCGGGGTGTTTTAAGTGTGTGTGTGTGGGGGGGTTAATTGCTTACAAGGGGATTCCTTTTTCTTTTTTCTTCTGTTCGGACTATGGTCAGGGCTAGTTTTGTTTTCTTTGGTGGGATGGATCGTGTAGATCCATCTCCCCCTTTGCATGCAAAAGTTATGGCGATTCATAGTAATATTTTGGATAGTGATGATTCTTCTTCTTTGAGGAGCTTACCCAAGCTCAAAACAGTGAATGGGTGTTTGGAGAGATGCCTTGAGCATCCTATTTTGGTAATCAACCAGAGCCTGTTGTGAAAGTTGTTTCCTATTAGAGTAGTCATGTGTTGATTTGTAAATTCATGGGGATCTTCCTTTCATTGCCAGTCTTGGAATCTTGGGCTTGGAAGGTTTGGAATCCTGAGGGCGATATGGAGATAAAGATGGTTGCCAACAATTATTTCATTGTTGTGTTTTCATGCATAACAGATCGAAATAAGAAGTTTGAAGGAAAACCTTTTTTTTTCAACTAGGTTAGACTCTTTATTAAACCCTAGCATATGGGCTTCAATTCAACAGAGGAGCTTCTTACACAAGCACCTGTCTAGGACCATCTTCCTCATCTTCCGTTGGCGTTTTGGTGTAGTGATATCCTACATATGATTGCTCTACTTCTTGGCAAGTCAATAGCCCCGACTCAATAGACTCTGGACCAAAAGGTTCCTTTTTATGCCCGTGTTTGTGTTCAAATAAATTTAAATAACCCTTTGCCAGATTCTCTAAAATTATGTTTTGGTTTAGTCCTCCCATTCAAATGTCGTTTTTGTCACGAGTAAGGACACTTGTAAAGAAATTGTTTTGGACTCAATTGGGTGGTTGGGGAAGCTAGCTCAAATCCTAAGAATGATAAAGGGAAGGCTCTTACATGGTTGTTGATGTAGCGGACAAGGAGGGTTTCATCCCAATAAAACCTCAAAATAAAGGGGGGTGTTTGAAAAGAACCCTAAAGGATAGGAAATATGATAGGGTTTTTAATTGATTTGATGCTTTAGAGGATCTAGCCCAAGAGGAGGAATTTCTAGTTGAGTTATCCATTGGTGTTGCATCTTTGGGGGTGGATTTATAAAGGGACAAAGGGTTTGATTCTTTGAGCTTGCCTTTGGGGGAAGCACAAATTGAGCACATGACTATAGATGTGCCACCTCAACTTTTAGTTGAACTTGATCCAAGTGGGCCTTTGGTCTTGAAGGGGATGGATACCTTTTTGGAGTCAATTCCTTCTCAGGCAAGGGAGGCTTTGGATGTCGGTAAGAATAGTGGGATCTCATAGTTTTTGGGTCTACAATTGAAATCTCTTAAAAAGGGGCCGCTAGAGAAAGCTTCTAAGGTAGGTAAAAAAAAAGAACTGGAGAAAGTTAAATTAATTGGAGAGAATCTAGTGGAATCGGGATCAATGAGGACCATTGACTCCCACTTTTCTCACTCTTAAAAATGATTTTTATTTCATGGAATGTGAAGGGTATGAATAACATCCCTCGACAAAATGTTATTCGTGGAATGATTACTGCTCAGTGTCCTAATATTGTCTTTCTTCAGGAAATTAAGTTATCTATGGAATACATGTTGAATAGAGCCCCCTACATCTGGCCTCATGGCTTGTTTCAATGTATTGGGGCTCAGGGTAATTTTGGTGGTGTGGCTTACTTTTGGGATCTGAGGAAGATTGTACCTCTCTAGTGGATTTCATGTTGATCTTCTATGTATGTGATTACCTCTAGTCTAGATTCTAGTGAAGCTTGTTTTTTCACCAATGTTTATGCTCCTCCTAACCTTATTGGTAAAGCTCAGTTGTAATCCCATGTCAAATATATTCAGTCTCTGGTTCCCTTTCTCCTGTGGGTGGTTGTTGGGGATTTTAATGCAATTGTTTTCCTTAAGGAAAAACTTGGTGAGAATTTCAAAATTACAACCTTCTCAAAGATAATATACAGTTTCTAAATTTAGTTGATGTGAAGCCAAGTAATGGAATTTTTACTTGGAATAATAGGAGGCTTGGTAATAATGCTATCTTTGAGAGGCTGGATAGATTTCTCATTTCTTTCTTTTGGGTTGGTGAAAGGTGGACCACCAATTTTGAGATTTTAGATTGGAAAGGGTCTAATCACTGACCGAGTAAACTATATGTTAATTCTTTTATAGCTTCTAAGAACTAGTCCTTTAAGTTCTAGTTAACGTGGTTGTGGGACCCCTCTCTTCATGATCTTATGAGTGGTTGATGGCTTCAAGGGAAGCTTGATCATGGTAGGGCTATGTACTTTTCCAAAAGATTATAGTATGTTAAGTATAGACTCATGAGGTGGAATAGGAAATGCTTTGGAAATCTTCACTTCAATAAATTTTCAGCTCAAGCTGAGCTAGATGCTATTACTCGCCAGATACAGGATCATGGTCATATTAATGATTTTCTTAGGAAGGAGTTTGTTACAATCAAGGAACTTGAGGAATGGGAGTTGTAGGGGGAGATATTTTGGAAGAAAAAGTCTCATGTGGATTGGCTTCAGGAAGGAGATCGTAATATTTCCTTTTTCCATAATTATGTCAAGGCTAGAAAAATTGGGAGTATTATCCGCTCTTTGGTGTCACCAGAGGGTGTGTAGCTTGCCTCTAGGGGGGAGATTTCTAGGGAGGCCTCTTGTTTCTTTTCAAAGTTTTTCATCGAGGATGCTACCTCTGCTGGTGGTGAGGAGAATCTTATTTTGGGTTATATACCTATCTTAGTTTCTAATGAGATGAATGTGGACCTCATGCACCCTATTTTATCGATATAATTGGAAAAGGTGGTGTTCCAAATGAAAAAAGGGAAATCCCCAGTTTTGGATATCTTTCCTATTGAATTCTTTTAGGATTTATGGGGAATTATCAATTTGGACCTTCTTAAGGTAGTTTGGGATTCATACAACAAGCAAATGTTACGCACCTTGAATTCTACTTTTTTGGCTCTTATTCCTAAGAAGGAAGGAGCAACTTCCTAGATCACTTCAGACCTATTGCTCTTTGCAATGTGGTTTACAAGATTATTACTAAATTGATTGCTGAGAGATTAAAGCCTTAGCTCCACTCTTTGATTTTTGAAGAACGAGGTGGCTTTGTTGTTGGAAGAAAAATTCTAGATGGGGATTTGATTGCTATTGAGGCTATTCACTCTATGGTGACTTCCAAGGAGAAAGCTATATTCATCAAGCTTGATATGGATAAGGCTTATGATAGGGTTATATGGGCCTTCTTGTCTAAAATCCTCCAAGCTTTTGGGTTCAATGGAGTGTGGATTGATTAGGTCATGAGTTGTGTTACTCCTTCTTCCATTTTCAGTGCTTATTAATGGTGAGTCATCAGAGTTGTTTGGTGCTTCTAGGGGTATTCATCAAGGAGATCCTCTTTCTCCTTACCTGTTCATTATTATGGTTGAGGGCTTGGGAAGTCTTATCAAGTCTTAGGTTAATCAAGGGTTGCTCCAAGGTTGGTGTTGGGGTGGTAGGGCACCTCCTCATTCTCACTTGTAATTTGTAGATGACACTACTTTAATGGGAATGGCCAAGATTTAGGAAGCTGTAAATTTAAGGGAGACTTTGGATATCTACTTGGTTGCCTCTAGTCATAATATCAATGAGGACAAGTCTTCTATCTTCTTCTTCAATACTCCTCATCTTATTCATAATAGGATTTCTCAAATTCTTTGATTTCATATTAGCTTTCTCCCATTGTCTTATCTTGGGATTCCCATTTCAATGGGGTCTCATCTCCAGGATCTTTGGAAGGTTGTCATGGATAAGTTTCATGGGAGGGTTAGTCATTAGACTTGTTGATGGCTTTCATCGATAGGATGTGTGACTCTTTTCAAGTCAGTTTTCCAAGATCTTCCTATTTATAGGTGCTTTGTGCAGGTTGTCCACTCGTGCTTTGTTAAAGAATTTGATTCCCTTACTTGTCAATTTCTTTGTACATGTATTTTTTCCTCTTCAAAATGGAGCCTTATGTAGTGGGACTCTGTTTGTAGGCTGAAACAAGAGGGTGGTCTTGGGCTCAAGCCTGTGGGTTTGAGTGGTCAAGTCTTAGCTGCCAAGCTATATTGGCGATGGTGCACTTATTAGGACCAAGATTGGACTAGAATTCTCACTCTTAATTATCTTTTGGGGGTGAGGTTTATTGAGGTTCCTTGGTATTACCTTTCAGGGAAGGGGTCCATGATTTAGGATACTCTAAAAAGAGGGGATCAACTCATCAAGAAGGGCCTCTTTTGGATTTTTAACAAAGGGTTTGATGCCCTATTCTGGCATGATTTGTGGGATGGGCATCCCTCATCCTAGCTATTTTCCCTCATTTACAACCTCTTTGTGATAGTTTTCTTATTTTTGGTACTAAGGAGGCTCGTCAAGACCTTTCTAGGATTTTGGCTAACATGCTTTGTAATTCCCTTTTGGAGAGGGATATCTTGGCTTGGGGCCTTGATTCAAAGGGAAAATTTATTATTGCCTCAAGCTATTTAGAGTTGGACATATAGGTTTATGGGAGGGTTGGTGTGCCTTGGTGGAAGCAGGTTTGGAACAAGCTTTCTTGGCCTAAATGTAATTTCTTCTTATGACTGGTGGTCCAAAATCGTTGCCTTTCTTGGGATAATTTGTGGAAGAGAGGTTTTTAGGGACCTTCTATTTGTGTCCTTTGTAGGAGTTGTGAGGAAGATTCCTCTCACTTGCTCTTCCAGTGCCCTTTTTCTTGGGGGATTTGGCACCTCTAGTGGGAGGCTTGGAAACATGCTTTCATTCATTCCAATTCTTTGCTTGAGCTCTAGGATAGTATAGGATGTCCTCCTACTCAAACCTCTTTTCTTAAGATTGCTTGGATTATTGGCCCACTTTCATTATTTGGAATCTATGAGTGGAAAGGAATTAGGGGATATTTTAGGGTGTGCAAATGGTTTTAGTTTAGTTATGGCAAAAGATTCTTAGTAGGCTTTAGGAGACCATTTCTGCAAAATGTGATTTGTCTGAGACTATGACTCCTACTGATATGGATATCACAAGGAACTTGAAGTTGGAGGTTGGTGGGTTGGATTCCCCTCTTGGTAGCGGGCCTCTCCATACCAAGAAGAAAATTCAACAAGAGGGTAAGTGGACTCCCCCACCCAGTGGTTTCCTGAAGGTGAATACTGATGGTTCCTTGAGGGGAAACCCTAGGCATGTGGGGATTGGTGGCATTAGCAAAGATAGTGGAGGTGGTACAATGTTTCTCTTTTTTGTGTATAAAGGGAAGTAGGCCAATAATCTTATGGATTCCCTTGTTATTCTTCACGCAGTGGAAAGAGGGCGCTCCCTCGGTTGGAGATAGATTATTTGTGAATCTAATTCACAGATTGTTGTGCATATGTTAAATGAGAAGAGGTTGGAAAAAGCTAGTTGACAACTAGTTGTGGTGGTTAGGCATGTTTTGAGCTTATGTAGCTCCTTGGAGTTTATCTCTTTTCATCATATCCCTAGGGAATAGAACAAAGTGGCAGATTGCCTAGCCAAATGGGCTTCAGAGCATGAGGAGGGATGGGATGTTAGGGAATGGGGCCTTTTGTCTCTAGATTATCGGATGAGTTTGGAAAAGGTGATTTTATGTACTTCTTGATTTTCTAATAAATTTTTACCCCTCTTTTAAAAAAAATAATGTTTTGTAATGATTATTACTTATATTTAATATTTGCTAATGATTATTACTTATATTTAGTAATATATATATATATATATTTAATAACATATTACTTAGATTTAATATTTTTTAATGAATATATTCTTATATTAAATAAAATATATATTTAATGATGTTGTATCTAGGTTTTTTTTTTAATGAAAAAAATACTATTTATTATAATTTTTTTTTAAAATTATACAAGGTTAGGATTAATGAGAGGATTGATATTAAAATTAAATAAATTAAATTTGATTTTTACTTTAAAATTCAATGATACAAATATATTATAAGAGATGTAGATGTTGATTATTTAAAGTGTTAGAGGTTTAGGGCTAGATTCTATAAATGCTTTAAAATACATAAACAAAATGTTTTTTTTCTTTTGTTTAGATATGTCTCTACAAAATAGAACTAGTTTACAAGCCTAAACCTATAGTTACAAGAATCAATTAGCAAAATATTAATTCTTTGAATTCACTAATTTTTATCTTCTAACATTTACATCTCAATAATGATAATAAGGATGCAAGCCTAAACCGTTGATCCTTGAGTATTATAGAGAAAAAATAAGGTGAACAAATAAAAGTGCCCATTAATTTACAAGATAATAAGGATACTAATATCCAAGATAAGAAAACTAAAGAACAAGTTAATAAGGATCAAGGTCTAGTTCAACAACAACAAGTTGGTGATTTAATCAACAAGATATTCCATGTGCCTTAACATTCATACCTCCAACTCCACAAAATAAAGAAAAAGATGATAAAATCGTAGTTCAAGAAAAAGAGCAAGTGAGTAAAGAAGTATCTTATTCAAATATTTATTTTATATAGCCACAACAATAACAACAAATGGTAGACTCTTTTTCATTGGTGTTTATTTGGTTAGAAGTAAATATACAATATATAGGTAATCAATAGTAAAGATTGCATCCTAAGATCTTTCTAGCATCATATCAATGATTCATACACCTAGATCTAGAAAGAAGCAAAGGGTCTACTACAATAATAAGGGAAGCTACAAGTTCTAGTATAGATGAAATAGTTAATCCTATTGTTGAAAAAAATGATAAAGACCTAAGAGAAGAATAATAACATATGACTACAATAAATCTTGGACAACACATTAGAGAACAAAAAAATCAAGAAGTCCAAATAATCACCTCTACTATTGTGTGAAAAATAAAGAAGGATGGAAAGACCAAAAATAAATTAAAGGATCATGTTGTAAAATTCCAAGCATATATCAAGTAACTAGTTGATCCCTTACAAATAGTAGCTAGGTCTATTAACCCTATAATCATCATCTCTTAGGTAGAGGCATCCTCTTTAGAGAAAATGAAATGTATTGTTAAAGTAACAAAGGATTGGGATAATACTGACCAAAAAAAAGGATCAGGATAATGAGTTGAGTGATAAAGGATGTAAAAAGATAGTTAAAGCTACAAATTCTCAAGTAAATTCAATACATTGAATAGAAAAATAGCTAATTAACTAAGGATTTCCAAGAAGAATAAGAGATAAATGATCAAAATCATTCTCTCTTGACTATTATTGCAAATTTAAATGCTTAAGTGTTGATTAAGGAGAAAATTTTAGATCAAGAAACTTTTAAATAGTCTAAAATGTAGATAGAAAACATCAAATTTAGAAATGACTTGATTGCAAAATATCTAGAAAAGTTCAAAAAATTGAGAATTCAAGTGGTGCATTTGCAATATGAAAATCATATAATCTTGGAGGAATTAATTATACAATATTTGAGTATAGATGAAGAATTGAAAGATAATAAAAGTTTGAAAAAAAATTTAAATAATTACTTCAAAATAAGACCAACCTCCATAGACCTTCAACTTAAAAACAATGCATGTAGAATGATGAAAATGGGAACCCTGCTCAAAACTTATGAAAAATATGTCCCTAAAAAGAAGACAAAATTTGAAATCTTTCTTCCAATCTTTCAAATGTAGAAATCCATATATAGGTTTTTCAAAGGACCTAACATGGACTTAGTTAAAATCTAGTGTTGAAAACATTCATGGACTATGGGAATAGGGAAGTAAAAAAGGGCAAGCCTACAATTGAAGGAATTTCTAATGCAAAAGATAAAAATTGTTGATTTTTTTTAAAGTCCAAGCTTTATACTTTACCCTATTTTATTTTAAAGTCCATATTTCACGAGATACTTTTCAAACTAGGCATTGAGACTTGCAATTTGTGTCATTTTAATGTAATTTTATAAGTTGTTAAATGATATTCCTTTAATAGGAATAAAATCAACAACTTGAGAGGGACTACTAATAACAAACTAAGATAAAGGATGAAGAACATCATTCTTAGCCTTAAATTTTAGAATCCCCAAATGAAAATAAGATAGAACATCAATACCATCCACAAGAATATTATAGCTAATATTCTTCCAAACAACCTTCAAAATAGAAGGATCCACATGGAGCTCAAAACAAAGAGCAAGATTCAAATATTATGATCATCACTACCAATAATCACATATTTCTATTGGTGTCAACTATCATTATCAAAGGATAACTAATTAAACATACCTTGTGTGTGAGTGTTGAGGTTACTAAGAGCTTTGGAATCATCATTAATAAACTTTGTTATGTTTTTCTTCCTTTTATCCAACTATAACCCCACATTATTGACCACCATAGTAATTTTGAATTTCTTGAAAGACTAGTGAGCAAATGATTCTTGTCTTGAGAAACATGATTATTCCTAGCAATCCATAAAAACTATATAATCTCAATAGAAAATTTGTCAAATAAATTATTAAAATGTGGAGAACTAACTATTTTCCCAAATAAAATATTAAACAAATTGACTTCTTATTTGCACTTCTATTCCAAAAAGGATGAATGCAATTTTAGAAAATCTTAGCGCAGGGACACTAAAAGAATACACCAAACATGTCCATAGACTAAACAAGATTTAAAATCCTAACTTAAAATGACAATGACCACACTTATTTTTTTAACAAAAAATATTCACTTAAGAAAAATTCTTCTTAGGCTCAATGCTACTAAATCATACTATAAGCTCTTTTTTATTGTACAGGTATATCAAAATTAAATTAAAAGGTCTCCCAAGGATTAAAGCTTTTATTAACTTAAATACTGTTAGTAAACTTAATAGATTTACAAGGCCTAGCTTTAGATGAACAAGCCCTAGTAGAAGCAAGAAGATAACTCTTACCATTCACTGACCAACACAATGAACAAAATCTCAAATATTTCGTTTTACTCTAATTGAATACCTTGTAACCCTTTGGAAGTGCTTAATAAATCACCAAGCCTTTCACAATGGACCCAAAAATAGTAGAGCCAAAAGACTTAATATCAAACTTACTAAATAAAATTTCTTAATAATAGAGACTAGATCAATTTTAGCTTTGTTTAGGGATAGGCTTTAAAAACCTGCTTAATGTAAAAGAAACATCATAAACAATAATTTTTTTTAAATACCAAGAGATTGCATAAAGCTTTCTATTTTCCTTATTATCTAACCAAAAAAAGTTATAATAAGCTTATTTAACTAGCTAACCTTAAAAGCACCTAACAAACATAAAAATAAATATATTGTTTAAAAAGATAAAAGAATTTACACAATTAAAATTGGCTAGCCAAAGAAAAAACTTAACACAATTTTAAAATTCATAAACTAATTCTACTTGTTAAGAAGGGATTAAGTGAAAAAAATCCTAAAATATCTTATAATCACATTAATACTATAGCAACTCCAACCTTTTCATTTTTTAATTACAACCTGAAATTCAAAAGTCAAACAATAAATATAAATATTAAATATCTTTTATAAATATAAAAGTGCAACCTTTATGTGAATATCAATCATTTTATAAATCCTACCCTTTTATAAAATTTACTTAATTTTTTTAAATAAAACATAACAAATAACCTTTTTCTTCATTAGAATAAAAAAATAAATATAATGATATTAGTAGACAATAAATATAAATAATATTCATTAGAAAACATTAAAATTATAGTATAACTATTTAATTGTAATTTTAAGATATAAATTTTTTAATAAAAATATTATTACTTAATAAATGTGAATAGAATAAAAGAAATGAACATTTATATTTTATACTACTTAGAAGGTGAAACCACTCTTATAAATATAAAACCTACACTCACCCCAACCTATGTTGTGAAATGAATGTGAGATTAAAACTGTTCAATGATGCAACAAATCTGTGACACTAGGCCATGATGAAACGCATGGAATGGGCTTAAAAACCAAGGAAAGAAAAATGCCTATACATTTCCTGTTTGATTCCCATTACTGCATCCTTCCCTCGCATTGATTGGGTCTTTGTTGTTTTGGCTACATCAAACAAATGTGAACAATGGAAATGGAAAACGTGAACGACTATGGGAACAAGAACATGAACAAGAAATGTAAACGAAAATGGAGATATGAAAAAGTTCAGGCTAAGAAACACTACAAAAATAGGAAAGGTTGGGTTAAGGGGGGCCCACATAGGTCTGGCCACCTAAGCATTCAAGGCTTAGAGTGTGTTGATTAAACCAACCCCTAGGTGTTAGCCAACTGCAATCATACATACAAATAAAATAGGTGGAATGGAATGGATTTTCAAGATTTTTAGTAAGGTTTAAGATTGCTATCTTACAAAATATTAGGGGCTATAGTCATGCAGGCTAACTTTGTGAGCATGTAGCGATTGCTTAGAATATCATAGGACCTCCATTTTTTTAATATGGACTAGCTTCTTATCTATCTATAACTAGGGTTTGGAGGTGTGACTCATCACACAAACATCTATTGAGAAGTGTCCAAAAATTGACTTTTTAAAGATTTTATAAAAACTTAATCATGGTACCCCTAGTAGTTGAACAAAAAAATATCATTTGTTGTTTGTAGAATATCATATTTTTATTTAAAATAAAACTTATATGCAACCTAAATGGACCAAATACCTATTGGTAACCATAAATCTTTGTTATCTCTATTTTTTATATTCAACACAAATGGACCAATAGTTGAACACAAAAAAAACTATTTGTTGTTATAAAAACAACACATAATTATTTAAAATACAACTTATATCAAACAAAAATGGACCAACAGTTGAATCCTATTTTTTTTTTAAATCTCACATTTAATGGAAAAATGCATGGTATTGTGAACATGAATAAAATATAGATCAAATACACCTAGAATCAACTAAGAAACTAAGCATTCAACCTAATTAACGCACATTCCCAATGAAATTCTTGAAATGCTAACTAAGAATCCATTGAAAATATGAAATAACATGAAATTGATCAAGGAAACCTAATTAAACATTCAACCTAATTATTTAATTATGCAAGATAGGGGAATTTAGGATTTTAATTAAATAATTAACTCATTTAATTAAAAGGGTGGGAATTAATGACAATTAAATAATTAAGATAATTTAGTCAAATGAGATGAATCAAAGGATTTAATTAAATAATTCACATTATTTACTCAAATAGGATGAAAATTAGCATGAAAGGGGTGAATTAACCCAATAATGTTGATTATTCAATTAATAGAAGAGAATGATGAATTTAATTAAACAATCAGGATTATTTAATTAAATGAATGTAAATGGTCGTATCAGGGTAGAAATGTTTATTAAGTGAGATTAGGTATGCGATATTTTTAGGACATTTTAAAGTGTCTACATTTTTCCCCTCTTTGAAGCAATGTATTGGTTGCGTTGTTTCAAAGAATTGATGATTCTCAAATCAAAATTTAAATTTTTTCCTGATTTTTCTTAATGCTCCATTGTGCCCCAGCGGAAGGAATTGATGTTGGTTTGCCACCCCCTCGAGAGATAGAGTGAAAACTTCAATTTTCAGGTTGAGATCATGACAAAGATATAGGATTAGTTTGGTTGATCAGAGGATGAGAGATACTTCTTAGAAAGCTCAGAAGTTTAATGTAGACGGATTTTATGATGTATAGACAGTCATCAACCATGTGTAGCCTCGTGTATATTTTAATATATTCCCAATGAAATTCTTGAAATGTCAACTAAGAAGCCATTAAAATATAAAATAACATGAAATCATGAAATAACAACCTATTTAACACTCAAACCTCATCCCATAGGGGGATTAGTGTTGATTTGATATGGAAGGATCAACTCTTTGCTAACCCCATTGATGCAAAGCTTTGATGAGTGAAAATGGAGGTTGAACCACAAAGATTGCTCACAATTACTCTCAATTGATGAAAATGGAGATAAAATCCAGCAACCTAAGGTTGCTCAAATAATTTGTGGATTGGTTTGATATTGTTTATTTTGAGGTGATGATGGTGGTGGTGTACCATATGCTCCATATGAAAATTGATTGGCTACATTTTGTTGAGAAGTAGTGTATTATTGTTGTTGATGATTGTATTACAAGCCTTGCTGTTGTTGTACAAGAATTTTTTATTGTTGAGCATATTGTTGTTGAGCTTGAAAAGCTTGTTGATCTTGCAAAGCTTGTTGGGCTTGTTGTGCTTGCAAGGCTTGTTGTTGTGCAATAGCTTGTTGCTAGGCTTGCCAAGCTTGTTGTCTTTGGGGTGATGAAATGATGTGTTGTGAAGGTGGAATGTTTAGATTCAATGTGATATATTTATTTTATAGAATATGTGATTTGGAATGATATTATGAGTATGTTGTGATGGATGAATGTTTTGATGTTGAAAATCTTGGTATTGATGTTGTTGTGGAACTAAATTTTGATTTTGAGACATATGATTTGGCATATTTTGATTTGAGATATGTTGATTTTGATGAGGGGAAACTTGTCCTTGATGTTGTTGTGATATAAGTCCTTGCAAGATTTAATGTTGTGGAGAGACCACATGATTTTGTGAACCCATTTGATTTTGAAACATTTTTTCTGATCCTTGATTTGGTACAAATTGATGTTGGGATGTGGGTTGAAGATTTCCTTGATCTTGTGACAATGCATTGCAAGAGATTGGTTGATGTTATGATGTCTATTGAACACCTTGGTTTTGAGATCCTAAATATTGTGATACTTGAGGACCTTGTGGTTGTTGAGGTACATTTTGAGAACCTTGGGGTGGTTGAACACCTTGAGGTTGTTGTGATATGAGTTGTGACGCTTTCGATGGTTGGATTTGACTTTGAGGACCTTGTGATGTGTGATAACCTTGGGGTTGTTGAGGTATGTTTTGAGAACCTTGAGGTGGTTGAACACCTTGCGGTTGTTGTGATATGAGTTGTGAACCTTGAGGTTGATGTGATGTGAGTTGTGAACCTTGTGTACTAGGAATAGCATGAAATGTGGGTGGAACATTGGTGTTAGCATTTTGACTACCCAGATTTGTATAATTCCCTAGACCTTGAGGATTTCCATGTTAGCTTGTGAGATTAGTTACATCCACTCTAGTAGTTGTAGGTTGGCTTGGAACATGTAATTAAGATGTTTGTGACATAGATTGAATGATGTTATGTATCAAAGGTGAATTTTAATAATATCGACCCATGGATGCAATGTTTAACAAGGGTTGTTCCCTAAGTATGTTCACATCAAATGTAGAAGGGAGTTTGACTCATTCTTTTGCTAATGTAAGCACATATTGGGTAGGATTTAGTTTCAACATTGTGTTAACAAGATGATGAGCCTTTGGGTCTTGTTGCATCTCAAGTATCTCATATGTGGTAAGTTCAAAAGGATTGTTTATAACATCTTCTATGTGAACCTTTGTATCTTGTGATGTTTGAGATGGTTGTGGAGGTTTATGTGGTGGAGTTGTGAAACCCCTAGGGTTAAAATCTTGCACTCCAAGGTTTTGTTTATTTTTGTTACTCTTGATAGGTAAGTTTGGGTTTTGTTTCATGTTTCTCTTGTGTTGTGATCTTGTTGTAAGCATAAAACTTGTATCAAATTTGGTGTTGTATGATGTGAATGGTATTGTCTAAATTCTTGGGTTGATTCAAATTCTCCTAAAAGAGAACCTCTAATGGGTTTAGGACCAATTATGATGTGAGAGATGTAATGAAGGGACGAATGATGTGAAACTCTCAATTTTTGAAACAAGTTTTGACTCAAGTTTTGATGTGTGTTTGATGATGTTGATGAAATTTCCAATCTTAGGAGTAGACTTGTGACTCTAGGATAAGTTTGTCCAAAATATGATGTGCTAATCCAACTAGATGTATGAAAAGAGATTTTTTTCCAAACATGTAGCTAAACTAGATGATGTTGATGAAAACTTATTCTAAGGGATTTGTTTACCAAAATTTTGAGTTGTTTGTGAGATGGAATGTTTGAATGGTTTGATGTTTTTATGTCAACCTAATGTTGATGTTTGATTTGATTGATCCTAATATGAAATATAAGAGGAACTTTTAACAAGACCAAGGTGTCAAAAAACATGCATTTCCTTTTGAGTGTTTTGAAAACCTAAAAGACCAAATGATTTTGATAAGGGAATTTTGTATGATGTTTTGATGTGTGGTACCCAAATATATTTTTATAAAAACAACTTTAAGTATGAATTTACTTCTTTGTTTTTGTTCAAGATCAAGTGACCACAATTTTTTGAATCAAGTAACCAAGGGAAACCTACTTTGTGGGTTCAATTCTTAAAATTTGATTTAGCATGAATTGTTTTTACTACACAAAAGTGTTGATTATGAATTGTTTAAGACTAAGATGTATACAACAAAGCAAGTTGTTTTCCACAAAAGCTCATAATTTGTGAAAACTAAAGTGCTAAATCATAGTTCCCCAGGTTTACTTTGACATAATGAGCAAATATATGGACAAAAATACTAGGAAGCACACTAAGATATTATTTTGATAAAAACAAAGTATACTTAGATGCATGTAGTAGTATAGTGTCCCTCAAGTGTACTCAATTATGTTCAAAGGGTTTGAAGTTTTAGTCATGACCATGTTGATTTTTTTTTTGAGTTTGAATGATAAGCAATGCATTTACTGACTCAATAGGTGAGGTGGATATTTTCGCAAGCTTTCTTCCATAAAGCTTACTAAACAAGGTTTAATAACACCAATCAAGAGCATTCATATTTACTCAAGTGGGTACATCTCTTAAGTCGGGTATGCACAATAAAATACCTAGTTTGAGTGGATGACTAGAGTATGCACGCGTACATGATACACCTCACCTTGAAAGGAAAAGTTCTTAACAAGGTGTTTGTCTCCTCAACAAGCAATCAATACATGACGAATATCTCCATGGAATGACCATTTGTTCCATTGCACCTTCTTGAGATATGTTGAGAACTGGTAAAGCTTCTAAATATAATGGCTTGTAATGACTCAGTGAACACCCATGGTATACTTTAGATTTGAGACACTAAAGCCTCTAATCAACCCACATGTGGTCTATACACCCACATCAGAATTGACATGTAAGGTATACGTCAAAGGATAAGTACTACTCGCTTTCACTTACACACCCTTTATATAGCCCACCTAAACACGTGCTTGGAGGTCGCCTTGAGTTATTTGTTGTGGGATGTGTCTCAAGGAAGGCGCCCTCTACTAAAAAAGAAGGAATGTTATTTCTCTTCACCCAAGATCGCACAAAGCGCAAGGGGAGAGGATACATTGCAAGCCTTGAATAACTCAAAAAGTACAAATTAGGAGTGTTTCTCTTCACCCAATATTGCATGAAGCACAAGGGGAGAGGATACATACCACTATTCTACCAAGTAAAGAAAACAAAGTAAAAACTTGTTCATTTTAGTGCACTAAAGATAAATGTGAAATGAATTTTAAAGCACCAAAAATAAGTGTGAGATTTTTTTGTTCAATTTTAAAGCCCAAACCAAGGTGAGGTTTTTTGGTTCAATTTTAACTCCAAATTGAAAGTACAAGTTGCATTGTTCATTAATAAGCCCAACTTGAAGTGTGAGATGCATAAAATAAGACTATCTCTAATATTAATTCCAAATGTGTGTTAATAAACAAAAATATGAAATGCATAAAGTAAAGGTTAGCTCTAAGAAAACTTCCAAATGAATGTTAATAAACACTTCAAATTCCTCATGCTACAAATTTTAGGTGAAATTAAGAAAACAAGAAGATGTTAGGGTTAGACAAATGATTAAGCATCAAAAACCTACAACCTAGACCAAATTACTGTAGACATCGAAAATATACAGATTGATATCGCACACTCAATCTTGATCTACTAACATCGTTTCATCTTGAATCATCCCTCTATCTAACCATTTAATCGAATAGCCTTATTTAATTAAATTCGTCATAATTCCCCTTTTAATTAAATAAATCCCTTGATTTAATTAAATCATTATCTTTGTGTAATTAGCTAGGTCATTTCTTCCTATCTTTGATTTAATTAAATAATCCATATTATTTGATTAAATCTCTAAAGTTCATCTAATTAAATTAAATAAATCAAACATTTATCTAATTTAATCTAACATCCCCCCCTTTGGTTAAATAAATCAAAAATATTTATTTAACTAAGTCTAAATCATTCTTTTCTCATTTTGAGTTATTTAAATCCTAAAATCTAAGTCAAAATGGTCAAAGCAACTAACATCATTTAAATTACTCAAATCATGATCAATGATAATCCTAATCACTCAAATCCTCTAGATTTTGCAACTTGCATATGGATCAAAATGTGCTCAACCTTCATCCTATCAAATTTTGACAAGTGGCACCTTGCCATTGGTTGAATGTTAGTCCCACATTGCTTCATTTTTGACATTCATCCATCTTATCATTCTATAAATGAAGAGCTCATCCTTCATTTTATCCATCCACAATTTGAGTAAAGTTACCATGCTCAAATCATTAGCAATCCTCATCAATTATCATTGAATCTTAGCTAGGTTATGCAGGTTTTTAGCTTGGAGCACTCAATATTCATCAACAAAGTGGATCACTCATCAAATCTCTTCATCAAATCAACATTACATCATTGGATTTGGGAAAGGGCCAATTTTCATATCAAATTGGCACCAATTCCCTCAAAAGATTAGGAGTTTGCTTGCTTTAGAATAGATTTTGATATGCTTTCAAGTTTCGTTATGTTCCTCCTTTCATTTTCTATCTCTTTTGCTATTCAAATGAATTTCTTGAGGAATCCTTATTCTTGCTTGCATTTCACCTTTTAATGTGTTTATTCATGTTGTTTTGTAGGTATTGGGATTAGGGTTCAACATTTGGCGCTAGAAGGAGGGAAATCTCACATTCCAATCACGTTTTTTGTCAAAATTACACGTTTTTGTTTGTTTACAAGAAACAACGCCGCTCACAATCTAGCATGGCTATATAGCACCGCTAGAAACAAACTGCACCGCTAAAAACTTCAAATAGTGCCACTCACAGTCCAGCGGGGCCATATAGCGCCGCTGACAGTCCAGTGGGGCTATACAGAACCGCTCCGGAATCAAACTGCACCGCTAGAATCAAATTGCACCGCTCAAAAATCAAATTGTACCGCTAGAGTCTCCAACATCACCATATAGCGCTGCTACAAAATCAAACAGAGCCGCCATCACAAACAAAACCGCTTGGATTTCTTTCTTTTTCATGCAAACTTAAAATGGCCATATCTTGGTCATTTTTTGGTCTTTTTCGAAACTTTTTTTTTAAATGGGGTAGAATTTCATAAGCTATCCAATGGTGTAGATTATTATTAACTTTGATAGAGTTAAAAAATTTAAATTTTCACTTAATGCCAAATCATAATGAAACTTGGTCTAAATTTTAGGGTTTTATGCTTAATCATTTATCTAATCTTCATGTCTTTTTGTTCCTTAATGTCATCTAACATTTGGATCTTGTATTTTAGGTTTTAAAGGATCATGGAGCATGGAAGTCAAAGAAAAAATCATTATCACATCATTGTATCAAGTGTTTTTGAACACTTTGGGGAGCAATTATAATCCCACTTCTAAGGATTTTACCCCTTCAAGCTTTTAGGACCTACTAAATTTCTTTTTGGCTCTAAAAAGAACATTTATATTTTTTGCTACAAAGGGCTAAAATGAACATTAGGAACACAACTTACTAGAGTTTGTTTTTTTTGGTTAACAATTGAACAAAGCAACTCTCATTTGTCTTTTGGTGCTTAAAAAGAAATCACAATTGCTTTGGGGATCTAAAATGAACAAGTGTAACTTTGTTTTGTGATGGCTTACTTAAACTAACCTCATTGAAAAATGACGTATGCACTTCTCTCACGCTTTATAGCGATCTTGAGAATCAAAAGGCCTTTTTCATGATTTTAGGATAAGACAAAGCAATCACCTCCACACTTCATTTTTGGGTTTAAAATTGAACAAAATCTTGTGTGAGTGTGAATGAATTTATTGCATGTGTTCTCCCTTTGTTTCTAAACAAGGGTTGATTGAACTATGAATAAGTTTATTCGCTTTTGTCTATCTTAGAGGGCCTACCTTGGGGAAAAAGTACTCACCCAAGGGAACGACTCAACCGGTAACACTCTAAAGCCAAGAGTATTTCCAACCGGGATATAAATGTGGGTATTGGAGTAAACGCCAATATCACGTGGTTGATTCTGACGAGATGGATCCGAAAGGGGACTCTCGCCATATGGGTCAATCTCCATGAATGGAAAGTTCGAAATAGAACCCTTGTTTTGTAGTGACCAATTGATCCATTGAGCGAGTTTATCGAAGTGGTGTATTGGAACTTAGATTCCAAGAAGTTACTTGCCATGTCCAATCTTGGTTGAAATATAGAGGTTGAGACTTCATTCTTAACATACCTTTATATTTTTCCTTGGTTGCATGTAAAATCATCTCTTCTTCTACGAAGGGCATGAGGCAAGCCCACCAAGAAAAACGTACCAATTGAGCTAGGGTGTTATATTGCTTGTGAGTCAGTTTGAAAACACAGTGCTTTGATCGAAAACATTGGAAAACCAACATTCAACATGTGCATCAAATCTCAAACCCTTTAGGAGAAGCAAATATCCTTGAACAAATTCACATGTTATTGCTTCCCTTGGGATTCGTATCCTTAGAGGCTTCTAAGCATTTGGATTTCATCTCAATTTGCTCCTACTAAGGTCAACATTAGGAAACCTTTGCCTTGATTTCCTCGATTTCTGCATAATGCATTTTGTGGGATGAAAGAAAATTAGGACATTGGACATTTAGTTGAAAACCTAATCAAGAGCGTGTTTGTGGTAAAAAGAAATCCAGTAAGCAAAGATCAAATCAATTGGACCCCACATATGTGCTTGGCATCTTTTGGTCATATGGTTTTCATGCAAACATTGGTCTTTTGATTTTGAATTACTCTTAGAGAAAGGCATGTTCTTCACTATCTTGGTCTAGTAAACAAGTCATTCCTAGGTTCATTTAGGAGCAAATCAAACATTTCACCCATCCCAAACACTTATCAAAATTCATCCCACAAACAACTTTAGAGCTTTGGAAACATCATTCTAGACTTGGGTAAATCATCAAAATCAAAATCACCTTGTTTAGTTAGGTGTGTGGGAATGCATCCTTCCTCATACATTTAATTGAATTAGCAATCCTTTGAACAAGTTCATCCTAAGATAACATCTAACATCTTAGGGTTTACAAGTTCATTATCCAATCAAACCAATCAAAATAAAACTCTAAGTCTAGCATTGATCCAAAGTCCCTAAACATTCAACACTCATATCATTTCCCCTTCATCTCGTCATTGGTCCTAAGAACCTTAGAGGTCACTTTTGCAACAAGGTCAAAACATAAGAGGAACATGGAATATAAACTTGGTCCATACATCATGAGTAATCCAAGTCAACCAAACTATCAAAGCCGTACAACGCCGATTGATTATCAACACTCGCATTCATACAATCCATACATGGGATCATTATCCCCTACAAACCTTAACGGTACAACAAATGTGAGTATGCCTAGTCAAAATTTTGAAACACCTTTCCCGATGGTAGATTTAAATCCAAGTCCAAAACTACAAATCTATCCACCAAATAGTCAGTACATGAGCCTTCAAATGAACAACGTCATCCCACCAAATCCCTACATTCCAAATGAGAATGTACCAAGTACAAGTTTTCCAAACATGAATCTGACAAACTTTGGAATAAATATGTTTGCAAATCATACAGATGTTGTTCAAAGTCCAAAAATGATGATAACGACTCCATGCATTAGTCCAAGTCAAGGTAACACCATGCAAGATCAGAGTTACCTAAAAAAAGGCAATGTGATTCCCAACATCAACAATGTTCAATTTCAACCCATAATGCCAAATTTGAACATCATCCCAAATCAGAACATTGTCCAAAATCAACCACAAGTATGCATCCCAAATCTGTTTGAAAAAGAGCCAAATCAACTATATCAAGGGAGTCAAGATCGAAATCAAGATCAAATTTGGCGAGATCAAATTGCTACACTTACCAAAATAGTTGAGTCATTGCGCCAAGAGACATCTCCACCACCATTACCCATATCAACATCATTCCTTGGTTTAGGGCTTCCCCCTTTACCTAGCGCCAATCACTCCATTCAAATCAAACCACCTAACACTAATCAAGCCATCACATCAAATCCTTTGAATATACCATCGGCATCACACCAACAGATGGTATCTAATCAAATGACAACATCAATCCCGATAAATCAAAATATGGTCTCCCAAATCATTTTGACCATTCCTATCACCTCGATCACTCCAACCACCCCTATCACACCCATCATATCTCAAACCCTCATGCTCACTCCAATCATATCTCAACCACTTGTCACCGCATCCAACACGATTCCAAATCCACCACCATTACCACCAAAACCAAATGCAACAAGACAATATAACATTGCGCTAAAAGCTCATTAGGCCTACCAAAAGGCCATCCAACAATATCTAGCAACACAAGCTAAACAAGTGCAACAAGCCTCTCAAGCTGCCCAACAAGCACAAGCACAAACACAAAAAATGACAACTGTTGAGAACAAGGATCGAGATAAATCCATCACTGAACACCTTGAAATTGTGTCATCCAATGATCAAATCAACATATGTCAAGAGTCACTTCTCAATCATGATCAAAATCCACCAACAATACTCAACAATGATCCAATTCAAGAAATGTCAACATCACTTGACCCTATGGTTGAAGACATTCACAATCTCTTTGCCACAATTGTTGAAAAAAATGTTCAAAATCTCTCAATTAAGGAGCACATTGAGGATGTTTCTACCCCATCGGATGATCAACTCACCATACATCAAGAGCCACTTTTTAGTGATCTATTTCAAGGAGTGTTAGGATTATTTGATCCTACTGACATAATGCACGATCCGTTGACCTATGATCATGTTGAAAATGTCTCCACATCACCTTATCAGTTAGAGGACATATCTCAAGAATTCATTCCAAAGTGTGATCAACATCTTTCACCAAAGTCTAGCAGTGGTCCTTTCCAAGACATGTTGACCTCCTTTAACCTCATGGTTATAGACACTGAAGGAATCCTCAACTTGACACTTGATCCAAGTCCACTCAAAGATCAAGAGGATATTGAGCCATTCCCCATGTCTAATGACGACATCCAAGAACCCTTTGTAAGCAATGCATCCTTTGAAACTGACCCATGTCAAGAACTTGATCCAAAGCATGACGAAAGCAACTCTGAAATCATTCAAGATCAAGAATTTGTATCTCCAAGATACTACAATAATCTAATGGACACTCTCCTATCTATACGAGATGTCGCAAATGATGTTCACATAGCACATACTCCTCCATCTACCCATGAGATGCTTTCTATGGATGGACACATAGATGATCTTCATTCAAAATAGGATCCCTTTATTCCTGACATTGTTACACAAAAAGAGTAGGTCATTGATTCGTACAGTCAAACAGAGTTGTCAACATTAGGATCGGATATATCCCAAATTCAGACTGAGGACATCATGTATGAAGATATCCAACATTATCCATTCAAGAAAGTAGGTTAGACAAAACAAGATATTTCAGAGTTAGTAGAGCAGCAAATTGAAATAACATCATCCATAGTGATCATTTGTTAGAGCATGTTTACTAAACAAGACATCTCAAAACGAGTAGAATCAAGGAACGAAGGTGCCACTAGCACTATACTGGGGGCAACTTTATCTAGTGCAAGCATCAACATAGGGAGCACAAAGAATATTTATGGTGAAATCATTGCCAATACTACAACCAGCCACATCATGAATCTTCATCCACCCATCATCCCATCCATGAATTGGGACCAACGTCAAAAGAAAGATTTGAATCAAAGTACGAAGAATGTTATCAAAGCAAAAGAAGCTGAAAAGCATAATGGACAAATCAAATACACATGGATACCAAAGAATACAAAGAAAGATTATCCCTATCAAACTCCATCAGTCAAAGAAACTATGGGGAAAAATAACAAAGGGAAAAGTATCCATCAAATATTTCCACAAAAGCAAAAGCAAGATTTTCAAGCGACATACAAAGTGTATCAAGCAGTTGGTCCTAATTCCACGCACACTTTCGTATCCACCCATCATTGCTCATCTTCCCAAGTTTGGAAGGTCAAAGGTTCCGAACCGTCAACCAATCCATCTCTTATCCCTAAACACACTTCATCCACACCTCCACGCATGATATACAATTCTCACATTGACCATGTATTGGCAATGACTCTTCATCATAAGGATTCAGAAGGCACTCTATCGCAATATGCACACAAAGATAAAGTTAACTCCGGTATCGATGAAGCAGATAAAGAATCCCAAAAGTTGCATTCAAGTGCACGTATCTTAGCAAAGCAGCTCCTTCAGGCAGGATATTGATGGCACATTATGACAGGGGCATCTACATCAGCAACACCTTGTGATTCAGCATGAGCTTAAAATATTTCAAAAAAAATTTAAAAAAATTAAAATATAAAAATCCAAAAAAAAAATCAAAAAAGGATTGAAAATAGTAAAGAAAAAAATTGTCCTCTAGTGAAAACCGCATGAGCGGTGCTTTGGGAAAGACCATGATGAAAACCTGGAAAATAGGCGTCATGTGTAGAATCGAGCATCTACGTGCGCCAGTTCAGTTGAAAGCATCTCATCCCATCCATAATAAATCCAGTATTCCATCCATCCATAATAAATCCATTCATCCATAAACCATTTATCCAATCCATTTTCATCCATCTGCATCCATCATCCAAGTTATCTTGATCTCGATGAAAGTTTGGGGCACACTTTATGCTTGCTTATGGTAAACATATTGACATGGGTCATTTTCATTGATCCTATCCTACCCAATGTTATCTGAGCCATGAAACATTATCCAATGAGCATTCTTTATTTGGATACCTTATCTTATCACAAGATAATCCTTGGCATCCTTTGCATGCTTTCCATATCCATCCATCCATACACCTATCCAAGCATCCATCCATGACATTCCATACATTGCTAGACATTGGGGGCAGATATCTCGTATCTTGCTTCGAGAATAAATCTTGGTCTATATCCTCTAACTTCTGTGGTGATCTGAACATTGGCAAACATGAAATCAAATTGATTAAGCATTTGTGATCCAGAATCCAAATCACTAGCCCATGGAATATTTTGACGAAAAAATGTTCCTTATCAAGCTTCATATTTCATCGAACATCAAGCCAAGCAATCGATATCAATCGCACCTAAGTTTCACATCAAATATCACATCAAATCATCCAAACATCTTTTGTTCCAAACCAAGCTTCAATAATCCTAATCAATCGAATCCAATCAATCCATAATATTGGGATATCCTTCCCGATCATTGTGTTGCTTAACACTATCCTTGCATTGTTGTGCATCCTCAACAATGTTATCGTCATCAATCCTGATCAATCAAATCCTTGCATTGTTGTGTATCCTCAACAATGTTATCATCATCATCAATCGATCGATCGAATTAGTCAACCTTAGCTTGGTTTTTAGCAAAATCCCAAATAGAGAACTGATATAATCACACATGTCCATATCCTAATCATCAAAATCATGCGAAAAATCCAAAAACATCCGGGACATCAAAAAATCCAAAAAACATCCAAAACATCAAAAAATCCAAAAACACTCATAAAATCAAGAAAATGTAAAAAACATTAGAATCCAAACTACGTCATCTCTGAGCTTAAACGTAGGCAAGGCTAATCTTTGATCAGCCCCCGAGACATCAAAATCCAAAAACATTCGAAAAACATCAAAATCCAAAAACATTCGAAAAAACATCAAAATCCAAAAACATTCAAAAAATGCAAAATCCAAAAAACATTCATAAAATCTCAGAAAACCCTAAAACATTTGAAAAATCGAAAAATCAAAACATTTGAAAAATCCAAAAACCCAAAAAATAGCCTCAAAACATTCCAAAAACATAAAAAAATCCAAATATTTGAAAAAAATCCATTCGGTTTCGATTTCACCTGCGATAATCAATCATCCATAATAAACTGATCATCACCTTCATCCTTTGGCAAAACAAACAAAAACAACCACAACAATCAACAAAAGCAAGCTTCAAATGTAAAATGAAAATTGAAACAACAAACCTTTAAAACAAAATCAAACTCTTGATCATTTTCAGACATGTCAATCAACCTTATATCAGTAGCCTATCAATCAACTTATCAAACCATCATCATCCTATACAATGCATGCCCTAGGATATATCGTTCCGACAATAGGCATCATTTTGGATATCACCTTGGATCCTTATCCTATCACATCCCTTTGGCTCAAGGTATGAAGAACATTGGCTTGTTTGTGCTTGATCTTTTCTTTTGATTTATCTTATTGTGCTCATTCCAAGGACCTCTTAATGACATCCCCAACGAAGGGATTTAGAGAGATAGGAATGGGGCAACGATCATTATCTTTTTATCTGTTGCTCTTGTTGGACGTTCTTGTAATATAACTTGGCGAATACTTGCTTTGTTAGGTACATCCTAGCAAGGTTTCTGTATGTTAGGTGTGAACAAGAATACTCCTATCTGTTTGTTGAGTCAAATTCCATCACACTAGGTGCAATGCCATCTTGGTTCTTTATACCCTGATGCATTGTGCCTACGTGTGTTATCAAACATAAGGTAATTGGCCCTTTGAAAATCCCAACTCCTTGGCAATAAATCATCATCATCATCATCATCTCATGTCTTGTTGGAATCTCTTATTTTCTTCTATCTCTTGCTTTTCGTGCTAACATGGTACCATGATAGTTAATCATAAATCATCATTAATGCATCCATCCTGCATCCAAAAACCATACTGCATAATGAATATCATATCATATAGAAAGCATTAATCATACCACATGCATTCATCCCCATCATTGCATAATATAGATTGGTTATTCTAAACATCTCATAAACCATACATTTATCATCTATTTGCATAATCATAAAAGCATCATCATATCAAATCATGTGCATCCATATCATCCATACATCATCATATCATCCATTACATATAAACATCATAATCATCTCATCATCAATAATGTCACTGTCATGGTACAAATCAGGATCAAGTGGGTGTAATATATCAAAATAGGCATGAGGCTACCCATGGCTGATGACTGTCTACATCATCAAATCTGTCTACATCAAATATTCAAGTTGAACTGATCTTGAACCTCTTTGTCAAGAGATCGACCCTCAAATCAAACCTCTTCGCTCGATCTCTCGAGGTGGCAATATACCAGTGTAATTCTTCATTCGTTGGGGCAGCAATAGGGCATTCGAAAAAATTAGAGAAATTTTGACTTTTGATCATGGAAAGATTATTCTTTGAACCAACGCAACAAGTGCATCGCTTCAAAGAGGGGCAAAATGTAGACATCAAAAATATACAGATTGATATCGCACACTCGATCCTGACCTACTAACATCATTTCATCCTAAATCATCCCTCTATCTAACCATTTAATCAAATAGCCTTATTTGATTAAATTTGTCATAATTCCCCTTTTTAATTAAATAAATCCCTCAATTTAATTAAATCATTATCTCTATGTAATTAGCTAGGTCATTTCATCTTCATATCTTTAATTTAATTAAATAATCCATATTATTTGATTAAATCTCTAAATTTCATCTAATTAAATTAAATAAATCAAACATTTATCTAATTTAATCTAACATCCCCCCCTTTGGTTAAATAAATCAAAAATATTTATTTAACTAAGTCTAAATCATTCTTTTCTCATTTTGAGTTATTTAAATCCTAAAATCTAAGTCAAAATGGTCAAAGCAACTAACATCATTTAAATTACTCAAATCATGATCAATGATAATCCTAATCACTCAAATCCTCTAGATTTTGCAACTTGCACATGGATCAAAATGTGCTCAACCTTCATCCTATCAAATGTTGACAAGTGGCACCTTGCCATTGGTTGAATGTTAGTCCCACATTGCTTCATTTTGGGCATTCATCCATCTTATCATTCTATAAATGAAGAGCTCATCCTTCATTTTATCCATCCACAATTTGAGTAAAGTTACCATGCTCAAATCATTAGCAATCCTCATCAATTATCATTGAATCTTAGCTAGGTTATGCAGGTTTTTAGCTTGGAGCACTCAATATTCATCAACAAAGTGCATCACTCATCAAATCAACATTGCATCATTGGAGTTGGGAAAGGGCCAATTTTCACATCAAATTGGCACCAATTCCCTCAAGAGATTAGGAGTTTGCTTGCTTTAGAATAGATTTTGATATGCTTTCAAGTTTCATTATGTTCTTCCTTTCATTTTCTATCTCTTTTGCTATTCAAATGAATTTCTTGAGGAATCCTTATTCTTGCTTGCATTTCACCTTTTAATGTGTTTATTCATGTTGTTTTGTAGGTATTGGGATTAGGGTTCAACAATTACAATGTGAGTTAAATTTAGGTGCACCAAGGGAAAATTTAACTTTTCAAAAATTGAAAACCACTTGGCACAAAATTCTATCCCATTTAAAAAAAAAGCTCTAAAAAATATCACCATATGACCAAGATATGGCCATTTAAATATAGAGTGCAAAAGTAAGAATGCAAGTGTGTTGCTCTATCATTTGCAAGTGCACCAATATTTCCCAATGCGTCACTCTGTCATTTGCAAGTGTGCTACTATTTGCAAGTGTGTCGTTCTGTCATTTTCAAGTGTGTCGGACTGTCTTTTCAAGTGCGTCACAATTTACAAGTGCATCACTTTATGTCATGCAAGTGCATCGCTTTATGTCATGCAAGTGCATCAGACTATCTTTTCAAGTGCATCACAATTTACAAGCACACCACTCTATATTTGACAAGTGCGCTCCAATGCAACAAGTGTGCACCAATGCAATAAGTGTGCTCCAATGCAACAAGTATGTGGCTCTATATTTGACAAGTGTGTCGACTTGCTTTTGGTTCCTACAAAACACGAAAATCTCAAGCAAAATTTTTCAATAAGTGGATAGGTGTTCCGCCGAGCATACCAAATTTGTGAACATGAATAAAATTTAGATCAAATACACCTAGAATCAACTAAGAAACTAAGCATTCAACCTAATTAACCCACATTCCCAATGAAATTCTTAAAATGCTAAATAAGAATCCATTAATAACATGAAATAACATGAAATTTATCAAGGGAACCTAATTAAACACTCAAACCTCATCCCATTGGGGAATTAGTGTTGACTTTATGTGGAAGGATCAACTCTTTCCTAACCCCATTGATGCAAAGCTTTGATTTGATGTGTTGATGAAGGTTGAACCACAAAATTGCTCTCAAATGATGAAGATGGATATGAATTTTTGTAACATAAGGATGCTCAAATGATTTGTGGATGAATTACTCATAAAATGAGGGCTATTTATAGGATTTTTAGGTGAATCAATGACTAGGATCAATTTGGCTAATCAAGGGATAGAAATGGATGAGAGGGAATGACATGGATCAAGGATCAAATCCATGGATGAGATTGAAAGATCACATGGATTGATAAAATTAATCAAGGGTTTCAATGGATCTCAACAAACACAAATCCTTAAAATTAGGAGGAATGTGCAAGATATTTCCATGTGGAAGGGAAATGTTTAAATTTGAATTGGAGGAATATTCCTGAGAATATACTCTTGCAAGTGGGAGAAATTGGAGGAATTAGAAGATATTAGTCACTTAAATAATTAAGATATTATTCAATTGTGCAAGATAGGGAAATTTAGGATTTTAATTAAACAATTAACTCATTTAATTAAAAGGGTGGGAATTAATGACAATTAAATAATTAAGATTATTTAATCAAATGAGAGGAATCAAATAAGATGAAAATTAGTGTGAAAGGAGTGAATTAACCCAATAATGTTGATTATCCGATTAATAGAAGAAAATGATGAATTTAATTAAACAATCAAGATTATTTAATTAAATGGGCAAAAATGGTCAAATCAGGGTAGAAATGGTGTAAGCGAGATTAGGTATGAGATATTGTCAGGACATTTTTAAGTGTCTACTAGTATTTATTGTGCTTATCTTTTATATTTGTGATTAGACAAACTATTAATATGAAATACTCCAATGCTTGTACATTGCTACCCCAATAGTTGTATATATAAGAATAATATTTTTTCACTATGATAACAATACTTGTTTAAACAAGTGTTATTTTATTAAATGAGCATTTAATTTTATAAATGACACACTTATAGTGGATAGTTATGATATTTTATTTGAGACAAAATATTTATTTCACTTCTTCATGAATGTATTTATGTTTTTTTAATATAATATTCATAGGTTTTCATGTGTTTAAGTATGGGTCTATTTTGACCAACATTTGGTAATTTTTCTATTTATATGTGGACTTTTATTTGCAATATATAGTATAAATATGTGGTAAGATTGATTATTATAAGCACAAGTGTTATAACAACAATTGGACCAGGTACAACTATTGGCCCCTCTCCCCTAGTGATAATATTATAATGGTGAAAATGTGTATATTTATGTAATTTTATTTAGTTTTGTGTTTATTTTGAAATAATGGTTAATATTATTTGAATTCATTCTTAATCTTGTTTATATATGTTTTTCATATTTTGATCACATTTTATCTATTTTATATTTTTTTCATATATTTTACATTTATTGTATTTCATATATTTAAATATATATTTTATATATAGACCTTATCAATTCATTATTGTATTTCATATATTTAAATATATATTTTATATATAGATCTTATCAATTCATTATTGCAAGTTATTTTGTAGGTATGGAATCAATACCACATTCACATATCTAATCCCAAAAATCTTAAAATTTAAATACACGTTTAGTCAAATCCCACTCATTTATCATCCACTCTCATCCTAGGTTTTTGGAATTCATAGAGTAATTTAGGGAGCATTTAGTAGAACACTTCAAGTGGTTCATTAAAAATAATATATTTACTTTAGAATAATCATCTAGGACATATGCATACTTTCTTACTAACTATCAATCCTTTGCATAACCATAAAAGCTAATATTTTTTAGGGGTTGACCTAGGATAATGTGTCATCTAGTGATCTAGTATCCCTATAAAGGTATTCTTAAATACTATGAATCCTTTTAGTAAAGCAAACATTGGAGAATTAAAAAAACTAGTGAGTAGAAGAGCAACAGTTGCAAGATCATATTTGCATCCCACAAAGCATATTTAAGTCTAGGAAATTATCTTAGTTGTACAAACTCAACTAAGAAAGAAACACAAAGCTTGCATCAAATTTGAGGTAAACAATGACTAGAGAGGATCTAATTCCAAATATAAATTCAAAATCTAGAAGTACATCAAAATAATTCATCTTCAAGTCTAGAGCTAAGTACACCTTATCTATCACATTTAATTTCCTAATCTAGCATTGATTGTTCAATTATCAATATGTGGATATCAATTATTAATCTAGGTTAATATATGCTTGTGTGGATGCATCGTATTGGATTACCCTAGATTAAGTTTAAGAAATATTATTTTCCCTTACATTTTTGGTGAAACCCTCCAATCATTATTTTACTTTGTATTTTGGTGAACCCCTCCAAACTCGCACCACCCTATATTTTTACTTTAGGGTTTATAGCTTCAATGTTCAAGTTTTTTTATTCTACATTTTTCTTACTACACCATCTTATTTTAGATCTTGGTAGGGTTTATGTACTCTTCATTAGTATTCATATTCTTATTAGGGTTTAAGCTTCATTGTTAGCTATCTCTTTTTTCCCACCCTTGGCAACCCTATTAGGATTTCATTTTTAGATTTGAGATATCACATATTTCTAAAAACCTTATCTAAAAGTGCACTTTTAGCTTTACTTTCCTATCCTTTATTTATGTCATGAGCTTCTCATAATCCTAATCTTTCATTGAGAAAAAGTGCTCTTTGAAACCCTAACATGGCCACCTAATCCAATGAGGTTGAGATTTATTCTAATGCTTGTATTAAGAAAAACCATGAGGATAATCAAGATTATAATAATGAGGCTTAGCTCCCCAACCATCTTTTTACAAATGAGGTTGTTAGTTTGGAAAATACTAAAAAATTGATCCAATAAGCCAATATGATTCACATTTTGCTCATCAAAAAGACATGGATTAGATATTTTACAACTTTTTAGTGCTAATGTTGCTTAATCTATTGTATTTAGTGCATCTACCTCCTCCCCCACTTTCACCATTTATCCATATTCTACCATAACTCCTTCCACTACCATTTCTCATACTTGTATTGGTGCCTATACCTCCATTAGTGTCCCACCATATTGTGCCTTCCTTTTTCCACCTTCCAACATTAATATGGCCTTCATCCTAACTACACTTCCCATTGAGATACATGAATATCACATGATTTATTACACCTTTATGCTCGTTTCATCCACCACTACCCAATCTATCACCACCCACCTTAGTTGTGTCATTAATTTTCCCACCACTCTAACCATGTTGTGTATATCCTTCATTATATATCTCCAATAATTCCTTTACATACTATTTATTTTATTTTCTCTTCTATTCCTCTCTTCCAAAATATCACCTCATTGTGCCTTTCACAACATGATCCTTTTATTTTTAGAAAAATGAGGACCCCTCTATAAAATCCCACCCTTATTTTTTCCAAAAAGCTTCACAATTTGCACCCATTAGCGTTAGCCCAAAATGCAATGATAGACAATTGGAATCAACCCTTCACTTTCTAATCACCCAAATCCTGGAGAGGGCAAGGTGAGAGCATATGGTGTAGGGGGATTTGAGTGTAATAATAATGTTGGAAGTAAACAAGTAAAGCTATTGGAAACAAGCCAACCAATAGAGAAAGTAAATCACTTGGTAGCAAAGCCAACCACTTCCACTTTTTAGCAAGCTACAAGAAAGTAAGCTAAAGTAAAGCACTTGGAAACATAGCCAACCACTTCCACTTTTTAGTGGGTTACAAGAAATGAAACGAAAACTCATCCACTTCTTCAACGAGAGTGAATTACAATAATCAAAGGCTCAACCACCTTTCAGTGGGAGCAACCACTTATCGAGTGGGGTCAATAATAAGAAAATACAAGAGCATTCACCTACAATACTACGTAAGGTGTTAAAATGATCTCAACATAAAAAAATCAAATCATTACATACTACTTCTATAAGATAAATGATAGAAATGAGAAGTAAAAACCCTCCCAAGATGATATAATGTAAATATGTGAACACCCCAACAAAATAGAACAAGTGTACCTCAAGATAGGTCTATTTGAGATCATTAGAAGGAAAAATTAGAGGCTACAATATATTTGATAATTATAACAGAGGTCTGATATGTACGAACAACATCTAAAGCTCAAATAAAAAACCTTAAAAACAACATAGCTCCTCCAATACTCATCCAAATGAAGATAAATCACTTGCAAATGATTTATCTCAGCTAGGTGACCCCAAAAAAGTAGCAAGCCACAAGACCAAGTCTAAAACACATTAGCATGAAAGCTAAGACACCTTCAGCCACATCGACCTCCTAGGATGAGCGACCAATAAGTAAAAATTCCACACATTCTCAAAAATTCCCAAATTTTGCAAGAAGGGGCACCCTAGGCAAAGGGAGCAAATGAACCAACACCCACAAAATGATATTTAGTCCTTCAATTAGCATGAGTAAAATAATGGTACAACCAAGGGTTTGGAAAATATAACCAACAATCTGAAACTCTAAGAAATCACTTCCAAAATGCACCCAAATCGCTACAAGAAGAGCTAACAAACCAAAACATAGCTAGAAGATATCAAAACAATCCATAATCAAAGAAAACTAAAAATATTTCACTAATAACTCCAATGGTGACTCCTATAGTGAAGCCACTTCAATGTCCAGTTAGGGAGTATCTCTCAACTCCAAAACTAGAGAAACTTTGAAGGTTTTCATCTCCAAATCCCTTGAGGGAATTCAATCCTCACTCTAACAACATTTTGTTATCATCTAATTAGCATGTGAAATGAGAGAAAGTGAGAGTATTTTATAACCTTGAGACCTAGAAATTTGAATTTACTTTTCCCTCTCAAATGGGACGTCCCCTTTGGAAAATGATGATTTTTTTAATCACTTTTAAACCTCCATCTTAGGCGTCCACCTTTGGATGAGAAAATTTACTTTTTTAAAATTACTTAATTCATCAATTTGGGCATCCAAATCCATTGCCCCCTTTTAAAAACAACTTAAGGTTCTCATTCCTAAGCGTGGGTTACAAAAGTAATTTAATAACTTAAGGTATATTTAATATTTTTCCTTTTCAAACTCCAAATATGGTGGAAGCAAAAATTGCCAAGAGTAGTTGGGCTCAACATTGAAATTTCCTATACTACTAAAATTGGAAATCCTACTTTCAAATGCTACCAACACCACTACCAGAAATAACACTTACTAAAAATAGAATATTGCTAAAAATAGTGACTCCAAACTCCATATGAGTACATTTTGGGTAGCTATTGTGACTTACTAAAAATAGACACTATTAAAAATAGCAATGACTGCCCACCAAAGCTCTCTAAAAAACCTAGAAAGACCCAAAAATCATGCTGGACAACTCCTGCAAAGAACCTCTAAAAAACTGATGAGAAACCTTCAAGAATTTAGGAAACCCTAAAAATGCCTCTGAGTAGCCCAAAAAACTCTAGAAATGGGCTATTGACCACTGAAAAGTATAGGGCTAAAAAGGGGACATTATAATCCTCCCTTCCCAAAGATTACTTGTCCTCAAGAAATGACACAACAACTCTAGAAACAATAGACTAATCCACATAAAACCAAGTAAGATCCCAGGGTCCCATGCCCATCTCAAAAAGGACCCACCATGTTGACGCTGCACCACTCTGATCACAATTGTGAAACCATTGTGCCAAATTTACACTATCCTCTCATGATACCATCCACAAGACTCAATCTAAAATACCCAGGAGGCTAGAAATCAACACCATGCAACATCTCTTTCCCAAACATCTCTAAGAATTCCATAACTAAAATGCCACTACCTAACACAATCTTCGACAATAGGAAGGAAAGTCTGCTCAACCCAATACCATACTCCTCAACATATTTCCTCATGGTGTCAAGGAGAGCCATAGATGCAAATGTAACTCCCCCAAATCTTCTTTCTAAAATGAAATTCATCCCTCACAAGAGTTCAACAAACATATCATCCTAATACCACACACAAGCATGAAGAATCCTTAAAGCTTTGGTTGTTCCATCTTCGAGAGTCTCTAAATAGTGAAACCAAGCATGTGGTACTTTGCTATTCTGAACCAACACCGAGAGGAAACTACCAAGGATTACATCACAAACCTTCATAAGATGAACTCTTTGAGTTTGGAAGGCTTGAAGTAACCAATATTCACTGTTGTTCAAAGATGGAATCAACAAGGTACAATCTAAGTTTAGTGCTCCACTCAAGGGATAACAATAGTGCCAGTGAAATTCCCAAGCATTAACACATGAAATGAGCATAGTATTACATAATAACACCTCGAAAGTGGCTGGGAAGCACTTCAAAGAAATATCCAACTGAAACCTTTTACCTTCTTGACAAGAAATAATGTGCTAACTCTCCTGAATGAGAGTAACTCCAAATGTAAGGTGGCTGGCTTGGAACTAAACAACAAGATCAAGACTCAAAATCTAACCCTTTCTATGCCAAGGAACACTCCCAAGAGTAACCATATGTTCATTTCCAAAACTTGAAATTTCTCCAATCCATTTGTTGATGAACAAATGGAACCAGCAAATGGCTGGTAAGAAAGGGGATAACACCATAAATTTTAAAAAAATTATCCTTATCCCTCCAAGGATCCTTCTTACCATACCCAATAAGCTCCATCAATCCATGTTGAGGCCCCCAAGCATGGATACCCAACCAAAAATGACCCTCAAAATACCTAGAAAGATGTACATCACAACCCCAAACTCCCTTCATAACACCTTGCTCATCATGCAAGTTTGTGTCTCTTTTGGTAATCCTTTACAGTCTATCCATGAAAGCATCAACAACTATGGAGCATGGAACAATTGTAGTCTTCAAACCCAATTTCCCAAAAGGATTAGTATAAGCGAAAGCATCACTCAACCCAAGGAATGGATTTCCAAACATGTAGACATCATGTTTTGGTCCTTTCTCCCAAGCTTCATAAGTAGCAAGCCTGAAATCTCCTTTAGTTGTTGTTGTAATGAAATTTCCAGCAGCTACCCAACCATGTTTTGATAACACCTTGATGTCAAAGATGTGGAAGTCACCATGATCCAACCTTCCCATGTGGGAACTTCATCCTCAACCCCACTTATGCATTCTTGATCAAGTAGCCTACTTGGAAGATTATCAATCATAAAGATCAACTCACCCTCATGATTTGTTCTTAAATCATTAATAAGATAAGAGCCACATTTTATCTCATGCTTGGAAACTTCACCAGGATTCCATATCTTGCCATTTTCACTAAATATTTCATCTTCCATCAAAAAAAGGGGGTTATCATAAGTTGCCACTGCACCCACTTCGAAGAGAGGGTTATCAAGAATTTGAAATCATTTATTTTCTCTTGTTCAAATCCAACTTGTTGATCCAAATCTGCACATGCAACTTCTAATTTCTTAGAGAATCCTTCCAAATCAAACTCCTCTTTAAGACAATCAAGATAATCAATTACTTGCTTGATTTCTTTAGCTTTTTGTTCAGTCTCTTGCTCCCTGAGACATTTGAAATTAGCTAGCTAATATTCTACCTCCATTAGTGCCACTTGAGTATTTTCCAACATATCTTTTGTTGATTCAAGCTCAAGAGTAAGCTCATCAACCTTTCTCTCTTTTTATTGGAATGCACTATTGGTTTTCTTTGCAAATTCGAAGGCATAATCTTGATCTCCAATCAAGTGTAAATACTCTAATTGCATTGTCTCCAAAGAGTCTTTGATGAGTTGCAGATTAGGGAGAGTGACTCGATCACTAAATCCTTCTCATCTCTTTTCAATCTAAGCCTTCTAGAAGAGCTCTTCAATCAAACTATGTGTGCAATCAAAATTGGATAGATCTTGCACTTCATTTTTAACGGACACCAAGAAATGACCCTTCCACTCATGGGCATGCAAGGATGGTGAATTGTTGTTAGGTTGCATGTCAAAATCAGAAATTTGATTCTTGACATCAATGACTACATAGTTGTCCCTAGACTCATGTCTCTTATCGCCCACTAGATGAAATTTATCAACACTAGAATGAGGATCAAACTCAACAAGTGCACTAAGCCCTTGCTTATAATCAACTCCATGAATTATTAAATCAGATTTGTGTTCAAGAACATCATTGAACTCTTCAATATTGGCCACTTCAGCAGCATCCTCATGGCTTCAATCATGCTTTGAGATATGAACATCATCAAAATCAAAGGGAAATACATCCCTGTAGACATGGAAAATATACTGATTGATCCTATACACCTGATCCTGATTTTACTAACACTAGTTCATCCTAAATCATATCCTTTACTAATCATTTAATTAAATAATATCTGTTTAATTAAATTCATCACATTTCATCTCTTAATTAAATAAATCTAATTTATCTGATTAAGTCATCATCTCCTATTAATTAAATAAATCACTTTGTTTAATTAATCCTATAGTCCCTCTTTTAATTAAATAATTCAGTTTGTTTAATTAAGCTTTAAAGTCACCTCCCTTAAATTAAATAAATTAATATTTATTTGATTTAATCTAACACCATCCTCTTTAATTAAATAAATCAAACTTTATTTAATTAAGTCTAAAATCATTATTCCTCTCATTTTGATTTAAATTATTCCAAAAATCTAAATCAAATTGTCAAATCAGCTAATCTCCTCTTAAATTAATCAAATCCTGATTAATCATAATATTAATCCATCAAATCATCTAGCTTTTGCAACTTGCTCATGAAAATCAATTTAATTAATTTATAAATCTTCCTTTTTCATTCAAAAAGGCATCAAGGGATGGAATATTCCTCAAATTTGAAATCTCCCCCCAAAAGTACTTGTCCATCCAACAAGGCATTAAAGGCCTCTTACATGTTCTTTTTTTGAGCCAAGTGGCATTCAATTCATTTCTTCTCTCCCTCCAACTTGTCACTTCTCCAAATTTGAAATTCCACCTAATTGCATTAATGTGCGCATTCATCCAAATGTGCTCCACCTTTGTCCACTCACATGTTGACAAGTGACATTATGCTATTGGTTGGTGTTTGATCCCACATTCATCCATTTTTCCTCATCCTCCATCATTCTCTTCTATAAATAGAAGGCTCTCTTATTGATTTTGGATCCACAATCTTAGGAATTTTCATCCACAACTTGTGCAAAGTTATCATCTTCATGTTTTGAATCAAGTTCATCCATTTTCATCAATTCATAGCTAGGTTATGGAGAAATTTCATCAAGGAGCATCAAATCTTCACCATTGATCATCTAGCTTGCAAGGAATTGGGAAAGGGCCATTTTCCACATCAAAATGGCACCAATTCCCCCATGGGATTGAGAGTTTGGACATTAAAATAGGATTTAATAGTTTTTTTACTTGTGTTCTTCACTTATTTCTTATTTTCATGCTTCAAATGAATTTCATGGGGAATGTTGTTTCTAACTTGCATATTGGACTAATAATGTGTTTGTGCAGGTCTAGGATCACCATTCACATTTTGGTGCTAGAGGGAGGGCAGAATTTGAAGAAATTAACATTTTTTTGAGAAATTTTGCCCTTTTTTTTTAGTTTTTGTGTGTCTACAGGAAATTGCACCGCTGCCAAGTCAAACTCTGCCGCTATTAGTCCAACGACGCTATTTATCGACGCTTCCAAACTGCAAATTGCGCCACTCGAGTCATTCTCCTCAGGGTCCAACCAATCCAAATTCCAAATTGCGTCGCTTTGCAAAACAACACCGCAATTGCGCTCATTGTCCCTCCACAGTCCACCACTAGCCTCACCAGAGCACCACTAACACCTTTCAAACTGCGTCGCCATTGCAGACTGTGCCGTTGGAGTGGGGTAAAAGGCAATTTTCAAATTTTTTGAACATGTGCTTTTTTTCATTTTGATCACCTTAACTTCTAATTGGTTTTTGGCTTCTATTTATGTAGTTTTAACCAATTTTTGTAGGTTGGAGTGATTCAAGAAGGAAGGAGGAAACGAAAGCAAGGCTTCTTATGGCATCATCATTCTATTGTATCAAGTTTTTTTAAACACTTTGGGGAGCAATTGCAATCCCATTTCTAAGGACTTGCCATCTTCAAGCTTTTTAGGACTCAATAATTTTCGTTTGGGTTTAAAAAGAACAAAACAAAGGGATTAAAAAGAACCTTAGGCAACTTACTAGAGTTTGTTTTGAGGCTTTAAAATTGAACAAGCAAATTTCACACTTCAATATTGGTGCTTAAAAAGAATCCATTCTTGCTTTGAAGGTTAAAAATGAACATGTGCATTTTATGTTTTGTAATCTCTTATCCAAAGCAATATCATTTAAAAGGCATATGCACTTCTCTCGCGCCTCACGACGATCTTGAGAATCAAAAGTCTTTTGGTGATATTAAGTTGTATAAGCGATTGCCTCCACACTTCAATTGGATTCTTAAAATTGAACAAAGCTTGCTAGTGTGAGTGGAGTATATCATGTGTGTTCTCTCTTTGTTCACGCAAACAAATATTGATCGAACTACGGATGTGCTTGCTCACTTTTGTTTACCCTTAGAAGGGCCTGCCTAAGAGACACATTCGAAAGGAGAACTCGAAGGTGACTCCAACTGGTTTTTCACTCGAGTCAGTATATAAAAGGATAAGACTAAATCATCAAGTCCAATGGTATGTAGGCCTTAGTCGTACTGTGTCTTTCAAAATGGGGTACTACCTTAAAGAGTATAAGAGCCCCTAGTAGGATTGATTAAAGCCTTTAGTGGCTTGCAAGACACTCGCAAGATGCCATGTCCCCGATCACCCTTACTAAGAACCAATTTGTTTAGAAGCCCAAATCCTTATCTATTTGTTGGTGCAAGAACGGTCATTCTGAAGCCACCCCATGTTTTTGTGGTTCTTGGTAGAGATGAGAAGTATGCCATGGGAGTTTCATGGGTACTAAAGCTTGGTTGACCCATAGAAGTGAGTGTTGTGGAGGGGAGCCAGTGTGGTCAAGCTTTTAATCATCCGCCAAGAATAAGCGCAACTGGATTTATCCAAGTGGGGATTCAACAAATATTGTCTATTGACTATCCATAGGGTTGTGCATTTTCTTGGAATCAAAACACTTTGCTTGGATCTAAAACATTGGAAAACAAACATTCAACATGATCATCAACTTTTAAACCCTTTAGAGGAAGCAAATACCTTTGAAAAAATCCAAGTGCTATTGCTTTCCCTAGGGATTCTATCCTTAGAGGCTTCTAAGCATTTGAATTTACATCACAATTTGCTCTCACTAAAGTCAACAATAGGAAAATTTTTCCTTAATTTCCTTGATTTCCACATAATGGACTTTGTGGGATGAAAATAAATTAGGACATTAGACATTTAGTTTGAAAACCTAATCAAGAAAGTGTTTGCGGTAAAAAGAACTCATGAAGCGAAGATAAGAAACAATTGGACCCCACACATGTGCTCTTCCAAACAATTTCCTAAAAGATCAAAATCCGAAAACCAAAATCCAAAGGTCTTAGTCAAAAAGCTCGTAAGAAACGTTTGTCTATGCTTTACGAATTTAGAGAAAGATTGACCTTCAAATTTTACAAACGTGCATCAACGAACAATCTTAATTTTTATTTATTTTACTATTTTCAAAATCCAAGTCTCTTTCAAAGGTTTGAGTATCTCACATAGGAAGTAATAGCATGTTCTTCAACACCTTGGTCTAGTAAACAAAAGTCTCTCTAAGTCTCTTAGGATCAAAATCAAAACACCTTCATCCATCCTCCAAAATCAAAATCAAAATCACCTCACAAACAACTCTTTGAAATCTTCAAAAAACCCTTCATGCTAAACTTTGGGCAAATCCTCTTGAAATAAAAAATTAAGAAAAATCCAAATTATCTTGTTTGACTAGGTGTGTGTAGATGAATCCTTCTTTGCACACTTAGTCAAATTATCATCTTGTGGACAATTTTACTCTAGGAAAACATCCAACCTTTTAGAGTTTATGAGTTCATTATCCAAACCAAATCCAATCAAAATCAAATCAAATCAAAATCAAAATCCAAAATCAAATCAAGCATCAAATCCAAAAGTCCTAAAGTCTAGCATCCTCCTCAAGGTTCCCTAAGAGTTCAATCATTCACCAATCATTCATTTCTCATTATCTCATCACCATCCTGTTGATCATTAATATCTTAGACTTTATTTTTTTGTACCTAAAGTTTAGATCAATCCAAGGAATTAAAGGTTCACCTCCCATTCCTAAAAATTGATCCTCATTTTATGGTCCAAACTAGATCTCAACACAAGAAGAACATGGAAACAAACAAAGAAACATCCACTTCGAGTGACTTGAGTCAAACTGTTCCCAAAATAAATCCCATTAGGTCTAGCAATCCCATGCTCAATCTTCTTCCACTCCCACAAGATTCTCAAGAAGAAGGTGGCCAAGTGGAGGACATCACCAACAATGTTCTAGGGATGAATCAAGATGAAATCATTGAAATGGTGCAAAATCCCGAGACTCACAAAATTGTTAATGCCATGATGAAACTCAATCCCTCACAATACATGCTAGAATTGGCCAAAGAAGGGGCTAAAATCCCTTCTAACTATGATGTGAGAACTCTTGAGGATAAATCTCTTGGGATTATTCCTCCAATCTCATCCACACCTCCATTTCAAAGCATCACTCAAACCATCCCCCAAATCACATCATCCATTGCTCCAACTCAGCCAATTGTCAACAAGGGGAGCTCATTGCTTCATGCACTACAAACACACCCCCTTGTGAACAACCAAGATTTGGATGTGAACAACATCTTGGGTCAATCCATCCCATTGAATCTGCTACACCCATATGTTCCACTCACCTTTCATGACCCCAATGACCCATCCTCTTTTCATGCAACACCAACATATCCGCTCAACACACAAACCTCTCTCCCTATGACTTGGTAAGGAGAAGGTGGGCTATTTGGACAAGGGGGAATCTTTGACCCCTCATCATCATCATTTCCTCAAGGGAACACACCACCCATTTTTCCACCACCTCCACCTTTTTCGTTAACATCCACACAACTCCTCGGTTTATGGCTCCCCCCTTTACCAACCATCAATCAACAGAATCAAAACAACCCCCCAATCATAAATCAAAACATCATACCAAATCCTCCGATCTTTCCATCGATATCACAACAATAGGTGGAAACCATCCAAGCCACACAAGCAATCACTACACCATCCATAAACGTGGTCTCTCAAGGACCAAGCATATCAATCTCACCATCCACTACACAAATCGCTATCATCAATACAACGACACCTCTCATCACAACAAAAAACACCATTCTGAATCCGCCACCACCACTGCCACCAAGACCAAACGTGGCCAACCAATATAGAATCACGTTGCAAGCAGCTCAAAAATCCTATCAGAAGGCACTTCAGCAGTTCCAAGCTCAACAAGCCCAAAACACGCAAGCTGCATAGCAAGTTGCTCAACAAGTGCAGGAAGCCTAAGCCAAAAAACAAGCACAACAAGCACATCAAGCACAATAGGTTTCCCAAGCTCAAAATTTGTTGCAACCACAACAAGCCACCCAAGTTTCCCAAGCTACGCAAGCAACTCAAGCTACACAAGCCGCACAAGCTACACAGGTTGCCCAGACTACACAAGTAGCCCAACAAGCACAGGCTCAAGCTCAAGCTCAATATCAAGCTCAACAAGTGCAAGCACAAGCACAAGCTCATTACCAGGCACAACTACAAGCAACTCAACAACAAGAATATCAACAAGCCCTGCAACAGTACCAAGAATAGCAGGAAGCAACCCAATTACTAGCCCAACAACAAGTGTTGTTGGCACAACAATAGAAAGAACAACAACAACAAGACCAACAACAAGAATTGTTGGAACAACAACAAATGCAGGAATATAAGAAAGACTTGATCGTACAACGGATCTTGCAACAAACTCCCACCAACACATCCAACACTCCACCTCTCACTTGAACAAATCTGCCACTTCAAAACACATTCACTCCACCTCCTAATCCGCAAAACGATGTGACGACACAAATCAAATTGCTCTCACAACAAGTGCTCGATCTCAAATCAGGGAAAACAACAAAGACACCAAGAAATCTATGCCCCTATCCATTCGACAGGAGCCTTGCAATGGTACCATTCCCAAAGGGGTTTGAAATCCCTAAATTTGACAAAAATCATGGGATGGGAAACCCTGAAGATCACATTAGGGAATTTCAAGTACATTGCATGGAGGTCGAATATGATGATACATATCTAATGTGGCTATTCCCTCAAAGTTTGGCTGACCTTACCATGGAATGGTTCTCTTGCCTTCCTCCTAGAATCAAAAAGTTCCAAGAGATCAAAGACGCATTCATAAAAAATTACACATTCAACATTGGCATGGATGTTAGTCTAGAGGAACTATCCATGCTCAAACAAGCTAAGGGGGAATCATTCGCTTCTTTCTTGCAACGATGGCGATCCAAGGCCAATAGGAGTAAATGGACCATGCCAGAAGAACAACAAGTTTCCACCATCATTGCTAATCTCAAGAAAACATTGTCATTCCATCTCAAGATGCAATGTATCACCACATACAACCATTTGATCCCCAAGGTGCTCAACATCGAACGAGCCCTTATTACACAAGGGGGGACACCCATATATCTAGAACATCAAGACAACCAATCATCTACCAGCTATAACAAAAAACCTTGCACATGGGCAAAAAAAAAGAAAATCACTAATGATGGTTTGGTTGATGCCAAGGTCATCATCAATGTTCCAAAATAAAACACACAATCATACCAACAACTACAAGGCAACAATCGAAGCAACACGCAAGCCAACACGGTATCACAACAACCACCCAATAATAAAGTCAACAACCTAAATAATAAAGGGGTACCACCTCCATGGAACAAATATCCCCCCAAGTGAAAGTACACAGCCCTTGGGGAACCAATTGAATCAGTCATGAAGAAACTGGTAAACGAAAATCTCATAAAAATTCCTACTTATGAGAATTATCAAGAGCCCCAAGTGAAACCACCATGGTACAATGAGAACCACCTTTGTGATTTTCATAAAATCAAGGGGCACACAATAGCCATTTGCATAAGGCTGAAAAATATGATTCAAGACCTCATTGATGACAAGGTCATAAACGTTGAACAACCAGCTGGAAATCAAGACCTTAAAATATACACGAATCCGATGTTGGATCATAACAAAGGGAACAATCATGGAAAGACCAAGTATGCCAATGTGAACCATGTGTATGATCATGTTGTCACATCCATAGATGAATGGGTCACTGTTGTTAACATCAAGGGAGCCAAAGCTGATTGTGGAGTCACCACATGCGGTGGAAAAGTTACCATTGCTGGGTCATCACAACCATCTAGAGAATCCACCTCAAATCTGAAATCCGTTCCTAATGGCTACAGTGTCTTGGCCAGTTGAAAAGAACCCCCACTCAGATTTGCATCATGGAGTTGCTGAAGATATCACCCGCACATAGAAAAATTCTAGAGGAAGTATTGGCTTCATCCACCATCTATGCGGATCTTGATGCTAACTAGTTCCAAGCTATGGTCGGACACATCACCACCCTGAATCTCCTAACATCTTTGACCAAGAAATTCCCGCCCAACCATCTCATAATCGCGTGCTCCATCTTGAAGTCCTAGTTCATAAAAACAAAGTCAAAAGGGTCTTGGTGGATGGGGGTGCAAGTCTAAATATTTGTTCTCTCAAACTAATAAAGAATCTGGGATTCCTAGAGGATTCCATTGAAAAGGGTAAGGGTATCATAATTTGAGCATATGATGATTAGGAAAGAGTGTCATAGGGCACTATTCAACTCCCTATTCAAGTAGGACTAGCCATTATGGAAACCATATGCTAGGTCCTTGACCTTGATTTACCTTATAACATCCTCCTGGGGCATCCATTGATCCATGGGATGCAAGCTGTCACATCAACTTTTCATCAGTGTGTCAAATTCCCATATCAAAATCAAGAGGTCACAGTCTATGGTGATCTCGAGCCCTTTGCTTACTGCAAGAACCTAGAAGTAAAAGACTACAAAATCTCGTCCCGAAGATGATGAAGGCCCTACAACTCTGTATGTAGACCCAGTTACCTTGGCTTCCACTTTTGAGACAAAGACACCCGCCATCCCTGATATCTCTGAAATTAAGGTCATTATCCAAGGCAATGGGTGTGGGGATTATAAAATGAAGAATAGGAGAGTTACCTCAATATCCTAGGTCTCATGGACAACCCAACCTATTGAAACATCATCCCAAATCTTTAGAGAAAATCCTTCTAGATTTAGATGTTGGGGAGATCTAATTTGGGAGATAGTGGATGAGAAATACATATCAAGCTTACTATACCAAGATGAAAGGCCCGCACCTAATCTTCCCATGGATGAGAGAAACAAAATATTACAAATGATGCTTGGTATGAGCTATAACATAATTCATGAGGTTACAAGATACAATACCATACAAAGATCACAAAGCTGGATTTGACATCATACTGGACACACATTCCTAATACGAGGAAACAATTGAATCCTTCAGTACCAAAAGTGAAAATCTAAGAATAATCTCTAGGTCTTTGAGTGAAAACCACATTTTGGCACTCTTTGACTCAAAAATAGTAAAAATAAAGGATGCATCCCATGGTGAAAACCTCTATGAGGAGCCGAACGATGAAGGATTCAATCTTCCTCTTAGTGCCATTCATCAGGAGAAGTCAGTAGTCTTAGCAGAGAAGTGCAATCCAATCAACCTGGGAACATAAGAGACACCACACATAACATTCTATGCATAATCACTTCTAACAGAAGAGAAAGAACTCCTAGTTGCATTCCTAAAAGAAAGAAAGATAAAATTTGCATGGACCTATGCTGACATGCCTGGGCTTGATCTAGAGGTTGTGGTTCACCACCTAGTTGTATATCCTGAAGCAAAGCTAGTGACACAAAAGCTAAGGAAGATGTATCCCCAGATTGCATTATTGGTCAAAATCGAATTACAAAAGCTCCTATATGCAGGGTTCATATGACCTATTGATTATCCAGAGTGGGTCTCTATCTTGTACCTATTTCCAAGCCCATTGGGGGCATCCGCATTTGCACGAACTTCAAAGATCTAAATAAAGCATGTCCCAAGGATGACTTCCCTCTTCCAAACATTGATATGATTATGGATATGATAGGAGGACATGAGATTTTATCCTTGATGGACGGATTCTCAGGTTACAACTAGATAATGATAGCAAAATATGACCAATATAAAATGACCTTCACTTGTCCATGGGGGACATATTGTTGGAATATGATGCCATTTGAGATAAAGAATGCAGGAGCTACTTATCAAAGGGCCATGACACTAAACTTTCACGATATGATCCATAAAACTATGGAAGATTATGTGGATGACATATTGGCCAAGTCAAAGAAACAACGGGATCACATATCAGCTTTGAGCTCCATCTTTGACAGGCTAGAAAAGTACAAGGTCTAACTAAATCCAAAAAAGTGTGTCTTAAGGGTACAATCAGGCAAGCTCCTAGGGTACATTGTATCCATGAGAGGAATCGAGGTAGACCCCACCAAAGTAGAATCAATCCTCAAAATGGAGGCACCAAAAATATTGAAACAGCTAAGAGGCCTACCAGGAAGACTCCAATCCATCCGTCGATTCATAGCACAACTAGTAGACAAGGTTGTACCATAATCTCATCCACTCCACAAGGGGGTAGCATACAAGTGGGATGAAAAATGTGACCAGGCATTCAACAAGATCAAGGAGTACTTACTCACACCGTCGGTTCTCATGCCACCAATTCCAAGCAAACCCTTGATCTTATACATATCAGCAACAATGACAACTCTTGGAGCTCTCTTGGCACAACATGATGAAAATGGGAAAGAAAGAGTTATCTATTATATCAGTAGGACTATGGTGGGACATGAGTTGAACTATACATCCATTGAGAAAGCTTGTCTAGCAGTCGTGTTTGCAGCACAAAAATTTAGACATTACATGCTAGCACATCAAATAAAGCTCATTGCAAAGATAGACTCGCTAAAGTATCTGCTTTCTAAAGCAACGCTTACAGGGTGGACAACCAAATGGGTTATGATCTTGACAGAGCATGACATTGAGTATGTGGAAACGAGGCCATTAAAGGACAAGCAATAGCAGAGGCACCGATATACTCAGAGAACCCACTTGTATCAAAATTCCCCCATGAATCAATCTTCAACCTAAGTGTAGCGGATCACTGGAAAAATTACTTTGATGGATCCTACACAACATGGGTCAAGAGCGGGAATCTTCTTCATCACTCCACAAGGGGATTGAATACCTAAATCATACAAACTATTATTCCCATGCACAAATAACATCACATAAAATGAGGCTCTTGTCATAGGGCTGAGAATTGTAGTACAGTGGCGGATCATGGCACTTAAGGTCTACAAAGACTCACAACTCATAATCAACTAGGTAAACGATGAGTATCAAACAAAGGATGAAAAGTTGACTCCATACAAGAAGTTGGTAAAAATCCTTAAAGAGTTCTTCATTGATATCTCATTTGAGCAGCTACCAAGAGCAAATAACAAAGTGGCAGATGCCATGGAAACAATTGGATCGCTATTTGTTATCCCACGCAACGTCCCAAAGCAAGAATTCCTCATAGAGTAGCTTCTCATACCAGCATTTGAGGTACCAGAGTCTGAATTTGTGTGCGAAATCGTTGGTCCTAGTGATCCCTAGTATCATGATATATACACCTACTTGAGAATAGGAGTCCTCCCTGTAGATATAACCTTGAACCTCAAAAGAGCCTTTGTCAAAAAGTCATCCTATTTTTTCATCCTAGGAGATACCCTATACCATAGAAGCATTGAAGGAACACTTTTATGATGCCTAAATGCTGAGGAAGCTTTGACCGCTTTGACCGAGGTACATAATGACATTTGTGGTTCACATTCAAGTGGTATGACCTTGGCTAAGAAACTGTTGAGGACTGGGTACTATTGGCCTACAATGGAAAGGGAGGCTCACGATTATGTTAAAAGGTGTTTGCAGTGTCAGCAACATGGAGATTTCATCCATACACCAGCTCAAGAGCTCAACCCAATTGTCACACCTTGTCCCTTTTCACAGTGGTGGCTCGATCTCGTTGGAAAAATTACCCCCACCTCCTCTAGTGGACATAAGTTCATCATCACTGCCACCGAGTACTTCACAAAATAGGTGGAAGTCATCCCCATGACCTATATCACCGGAAAGAAAATATCCAAGTTCATCTTGAACTACCTAATTTTCTGCCATGGTGTCCCTCAAGCCATTATCTCAGATAATAGGACACCTTTCAAAAATTAGGATGTTTGTGACCTATGCCAAAAGTTCAAAATCCAACATCGCTTTTCCACTCCATACTATCCCCAAGGAAATGACCAAGCTGAGGCTACAAATAAGACCATCCTGAAAATCCTCAAGAAAGCAGTCAATGAAGTTGATTGTGATTGGCATCTCCAATTGAATCCTGTTTTATGGGCCTATCAAACAAGTATCCGCGCACCAATAGGTTCCACCCCTTTCTCCCTAGTCTATGGATTAGAAGCCATACTCCCCATTGAGATCAAGCTCCCGTCATTGAGAATATCATTGCAAAATCTCATCATGGATGAAGAATATTAGGTGTCAAGATTAAATGAGCTGGAACTACTAGATGAGCGGCGTATGGATGCCTTAAACCATTTGCAAGTCTACCAAAATTGCCTCAAGCATAGTTACAACAAAAAGATAAGAAGTCAGACCTTCTAAGTCGGAGAGCTAGTGTTGAAAGAGAATTAGAAGAATGTTCCAAATCTAGATAGCAAGGGCAAGTTTGAACCCAATTGGTTGGGACCCTTCATCATCACAACAAGCTACAAGTTAGGGGCATATCAACTATCAACACCAGAAGGGGAACCTTTGCAGGAACCCACGAATAGCTCCCATCTCAAAAAAATTTATGCCTAATCTTTCAAGGTATAAAACCAAAAATACAAAAAAATCCAAAAACATAAAAATCCAAAAAAGGATTAAAAATAGTAAAGAGAAAAAAATCATCCTATAGTGAAAAGCACTTCGGTGGTGCTTTGGGCAAGTACCTTGGTGAAAACCTGGAAAATAGGTGCCTTGTGTAAATAAGCACTTTCCATCTACTAGGATCTCCACAGCTTGTTCTGCATTGTTCATCCATCATGCTTCCATCGCACTTCCATATCTCCATCCATCACCCATCTGCGTCTGCATCATAGTTTGATCCTGTGTTCGTATCATGATCCCTCCTAGTACTCCTCGACCCATTCTCAAGGTCAATTTGTCTTGCCTGTATAAGAGTATTCAATTGCATCATGTTGGAGGCATGGTCTCATCGGGTTGGATTTGCATATATTCTTATCAAAAAATCCAAAAACATTCATAAAATCAGAAAATCCAAAAAACATTCAAAACATATCAAAATCCAAAAAAAAGTCAAAAGGTCAGTAAAAAAAGTCAAAAACAAATTCATCTTGTTGAAATACGGGTCTCTGAGCTCTGAACATAGGCAAGGTTGATCTTTGATCATCCCTTGAGACACTTAGGTCAGTCCTCTAGGAGTCCGTCATAATAAGTTGGCAATCCATTTGTTCATATCTCATCAATAATCAAGTCTATGTCAGTCGAACTACGTGGTCTCTACATGTATAACGTAGGCAAGGCTAATCTTTCGATCAACCCTTGAGGCCCCTAGGATAGGTCTTTAGGTTAGGTTCTTGGTCAAAATGTCAGAAATCCCAAAAACATTTGGAAAATCCAAAAATAAAACATTTGCAAAATCTTAAAAATACCAAAAACAACCTCAAAACATTTCAAAACACCCAAAAACATCCAAATATTTGAAAAATCGATCCATCCCATCTCGCTCTCACCCGTAATAAACATCACTCATTATAAATCGTCGTCATCCTCAACCTTTGATGAAACAGTTGAAATCAAGTCTAGCAATCCAAAAGTGAAAACTTAAGTGTCGGGGTCTCAAGTCTAGGTCAGTAAGTAAACAAGTTGGTCAACTCTTGGTATTAATAGCCTATCATCCAGTCTATTCCAAATCATCTGATAACAATATTTCCTAGGGTGCATCCTTCCTACAATGGACATCAACACAGGCATCACTGTAGTTTAGTCTTGGCTAGCGGTATGAAGAACATTAGCTTGTTTGTTTACTTGATATTTGTCTTTCGACTTATCTTATTGTGCTTATTCTGATGACCTCTCAATGATGTCCAAACAAAAGGATTTAGAGAGAAAGGAATGGGGCAACCATCATTATATTTTTATCTGTTGTGCTTGTTGGATACTCTTGTAATATAACCTTGGTCATGCGTGCTTTGTTTGGGTGTAGGGAGGGTGTTTTAGGTATCTTGTTGACCACATAGGAAGGCTTGTATTTCTATGTTTTGGTCTGAGATGTTTGAAATATTTGAATTGAATTTTGAATAAGGTTTTGTATGTCAGGTGTGAGCATGAGTACTCCTATTTGATTTTCGAGTCAAAGTCCATCACACTAGGTGCAATGCCATCCTGGTTCCTTATACCTTGATGCATCATGTCTATGTGTGTTATCAAACATAAGGTAAATAGCCCTTTTAAAATCCCAATTCCTGATAAGAAAATCATCATTGTCGTCATCATCATCATCATCTCTAATAAGGTAGGTTTGTTGGATCTCATTTCTTCTTCCTTCTTTCCACACTAGTATGGTACCATGACAGTTAATCAAAAACATCCCTAATGCATCCATCCTACATCCACAAACCGTCAGCATAATGCATATCATGACATATCATAGAGGAAACATTAATCATCTCACATGCATTTCATTTCATCATTGCATAATATAGATTGGTTATTCTAAGCATCTCATAAACCATACATTTGCATCCATTGCATAAACATAAAAGTATCATCACATAGGAATTATTAAATCATATCATATGCATCATCAAAACATCCATTTGCATCATCGCATAAGCATCATCACATCATAACATGTGCATCGTCATTTGCATCCACATCCACATCATATCATACATGGCAAAAGTACTAAAAAAGAAAATGAATATGTCATAACATCCCATACATCTCAACATCATCATCCATTAGGTGCATAATATAGATTTGTTAGTCTAAGCATTTTAAATCATTTGCATCCACATCATCATCATAAAAAGTGCATAGAAAGATACTGAAAAAGAAATTCATCCATAAACATCTGCATAATCACTACATCACATCACATAAGAGCATACATTGCATTGCATCACATAATATAGAATCATACATTGCATCACATCACATAAAATAAGGTCATCATATCATCACATCGCATATAGAAAAGTACATCCATCCATCATGCATAAATAAAATAGAAGACATCATATATCAGATCAACTCGATCATATCATATATCATCAAAATAATACAACTGTCATGGTACAAAGAATCAGGATCAAATGTGTATGTATCAATCAACATATACAAATTCCCATGGGGCTATTAAAAATGGAGTCTGTGGATCGCAAAATGAATGATGCCTCTAATAAAAAATGTGAGCTAGCCCTGATGGATGCTCCCCTCGCCCAACTATCTCTCAGGCTGGTCTTGCCTCTGGCCTGTCTGCTATTATAAATCTGGCACCCAGGTTGCTTGAGGCACTGCCTGATGATAATGTACTCAATAGTACTTTGCCTCTCTCACTATATCTTAGTACATGCATACTGGGACTATCCTTCTTTGGGCTGTGACTGCCATACTCTTGAGTTGTTGTCGGTAGCCCACCTCCTGTGCTAGTTGTAACTCTGTAGCCTGTCTCTGCTACACAACCTGATCCCGCTCTACTCGGGCCCAATCTCTCTCAGCCGTCAGTGTAGCAACCTATGCTTGCAGTTGTTGAATCAGTGCGTCCCTCTGGTTTAGTTGAGGTGGTGGCAATGATGGTGGCTGCTGCTGGTCTCTAAGAGGCTATTATGGGTCCCTCAGGGCATCTCTCTATGGATCCCCATCTCTTTGTTGGTCTCTCTATCCATCCCTCTACCCTCGATGGTCTGGAGGTGGTCCACCTCCTTCGTGGCCTCCTCCTCCACCTCTGTCTCCCTATCCATCCCTATCTCCTTAGCCTCCTCGCCCTCACCCCTACCCTGCTATCCGGCCTTAGGGTCTCTGCTGTGGTAAAGCTGCCCCTGGCACTATCAATCTAATTGGTGGCCTAAACCAATCACGATATGCCTTTGTCACCTCGGGGTTTTCCTACCCCTAATCATATGATCATGGCCTCGCCACCAGTTGTCTGAAGTTGTCCACTGCGTCCTTTGGAGGGATCATCTGACCCCATGTAGTCTCCCTCATAGTATGAGCAAATATGGACACGTACTGGTCATCGGGCCTGTCCTGAGTATCTCCAAACTGCCTAGCCACCCAATCTGACAAGTAACGCTCAATCATAGTGTGCTATTTTCCCTGCATAATCCTGTCCTACCTCTCAAAGAAAATTTGTTGTATGTCATCATACCACGTGGGCATCCCAAGCCAAGGCCTCCATCTAAAGACGATCATCTCATCAATCACCCTCCTCTAGTGAGGGATGCCAACTACTCTTGTATGGGTAAAATTCAGCCCACCCCTGTATCTCTAGACCACTGGGTCATCTGGCTCCACATCAACAACTGTAACTCATGGGTGGAGCACGACAATATGCTCCCAGGCCCAAATGTGAAGGAGAGTAACTCTAGCTCCGATGGCCTTGCTATCATAGTAAGCAAACTCGTGCAATTCATGATAAAGTGAGGCCAGCATCACTGGTCCCCATGCAAAGCACTCTCTTTGATGGAGCATTCGCTCCCAACAAAGGCCCCATCTTGGACTAAAATATTAGTCGCGTCGATTTGGTGCCACAAGGCCTAAGATGATAGCAGCCACAATCAATTAGAATGTCGATACCTGACCTCTATACTGCTCAAGCTTGATCTAACCCTCGACAAAAATAATCTCATCCAACCCCATAACTTCATAGCAAGAATTTGTCCCAATGTCCATGTCATAGATAACTTGCTCTCCATGGATGGGCAAATGAAGAATATGCCAGACGTCCTCCAGCATGACAATTGCCTCACCTATGGGGAAGTGAAACAATGACGTCTCACTGTGCCATTGCTCTGCTAGTGCGGTCATCATGCCTAAATGTGTCCTAATGGCGGGAGTGTATGCGACGTACCATAGGCCAATTGCTCCAAGGTGCTCCTGAAGTAGCTTATGCAATCCAGTCAATCTGCTAAGAATCAAGGACCGATTCTCACGTGAATGTACCGCCTCTGCATCCTCTTGCACCAGTAAAGCCACAACGTCAAGTTTCGTAAAAAATTAGGATCCCGTTTAAAGTTTTCGTGATCAAAACAACAAAGGCATCACTGTTTGCAATTGTGTCGCTATTTGAAAGCTCCAAATTGTGCCGCTGGAAGCCTCTAAATTCCAAACTCCATCGCAGTGATGCTATTTGACCACGTTTTTGTTTGACCTAAACCCTAATCTCCTAACTGACCCTTGGCAACGCTATCTGCATATGCATCACAATTTGGAGTTTAACCCTTAATTTCCAAACTGCGACGTCACGTTGCAGGACTCAAAAGTGGTGCACTTTAAGGTCGTGTGGTGCCAATTTAGCCCTCCTAGCAGTGCCAAACAATGCCACTTGACTTGTTTGACATTTTGACCCTAATAAATGCGCGCAAGGAACAAAAAAACAAGGTGGGGTAGGGAAGTTGCTGGAAGACTCACACTCACTCTAAAATGTGACGAGGAAGCACTCGTTGCGCCATCTCGAATGAAGGTCAAAGCTCAAAAGCAAGAAATCTCTAAAGGCTGAATGTGCAAATGAATTGAAAGTGACCCTTTGAGGGCTATTTAAACATGAAAATTAGGGGTTTTTTTTATCTTGTTTGGCTGTCAACCTAGGGTTTTAGACCCCCGATCCTGTTTTCATCCAATTGAGGCTCCTTTTGCATCATTTTTTCATGTTTTGTCATGTTTTTGGCATCCTGGAGCCTTTTTGGACCCGTCAGGCAGCTTGTCCTCTTTTTTCACGAGATCACCCAAAAATCCAAATTTTTGTTTGATCTCTTGAGGGGGTAGTATACCAACATAATTCGTTCGTTGGAGCAATAGTGGGGCATTTAAAAAATAAAAATAAAAATTGAATTTTGATCTCGATAAGGTTATTCTTTGAACCAACGTAGCGGGTACATTGCTTCAAAGAGGGACAAAATGTAGACATGAAAAATATATCGATTGATCCTATAGACCTAATCCTGATTTTACTAACACTAGTTCATCCTAATCATGTCCTTTACTAATCATTTAGTTAAATAATCTCAATTTAATTAAATTCATCACATTTCATCTCTTAATTAAATAAATCTAATTTATTTGATTAAGTCATCATCTCCTATTAATTAAATAAATCACTTTGTTTAATTAATCCTATAGTTCCTCTTTTAATTAAATAATTCAGTTTATTTAATTAAGCTCTAAAGTCACCCCCCTTAAATTAAATAAATTAATCTTTATTTGATTTATCTAACACCATCCTCTTTAATTAAATAAATCAAACTTTATTTAATTAAGTCTAAAATCATTATTCCTCTCATTTTGATTTAAATTAATCCAAAAAATCTAAATCAAATTGTCAAATCAACTAATCTCCTCTTAAATTAATCAAATCATGATTAATCCTAATCTCAATCCATCAAATCCTCTAGCTTTTGCAACTTTCTCATGAAAATCAATTTAATTAATTTATAAATCTTCCTTTTTCATTCAAAAAGGCATCAAGGGATGGAATATTCCTCAAATTTGAAATCTCCCCCCAAAAATACTTGTCCATCCAACAAGGCATTAAAGGCCTCTTACATGTTCTTTTTTTGAGCCAAGTGGCATTCAATTCATTTCTTCTCTCCCTCCAGCTTGTCACTTCTCCAAATTTGAAATTCCACCTAATTGCATTAATGTCCACATTCATCCAAATGTGCTCCACCTTTGTCCACTCACATGTTGACAAGTGGCATTATGCTATTGGTTGGTATTTGATGCCACATTCATCCATTTTGCCTCATCCTCCATCATTCTCTTCTATAAATAGAAGGCTCTCTTATTGATTTTGGATTCACAATCTTAGGAATTTTCATCCACAACTTGTGCAAAGTTATCATCTTCATGTTTTGAATCAAGTTCATCCATTTTCATCAATTCATAGCTACGTTATGGAGAAATTTTATCAAGGAGCATCAAATCTTCACCATTGATCATCTAGCTTGCAAGGAATTGGGAAAGGGCCATTTTCCACATCAAAATGGCACCAATTCCCCCATGGGATTTTGAATTTGGACATTAAAATAGGATTTAATAACTTTTTTACTTGTGTTCTTCACTTATTTCTTGTTTTCATGCTTCAAATGAATTTTATGGGGAATGTTGTTTCTAACTTGCATATTGGATTAATAATATGTTTGTTCTTTGTGTTTGTGCAAGTCTAGGATCACCATTCACAGTCCCTTGCATGATCCTCATCATATGTAGGGACCATCACACCCAAATCCCAAGTGCTATAAGTCTAGTTGCTCCATTCAAGAAATATGTAATCACCGCACTCTTCATGATATGAAGTCTCTTTGAATAAATCATTATTCAACTCCCTTGCATCATGATAGTAATTCACCTCCATATCTTGCAATATCAAATAAGTCCTAATAAAACATCTTTGTTTACCACATACTATCTTTTTGGACTGCCCTCATATGCGCGAACAACATCCAATTCAACATCAACCAAGCCACCATTTGATTCCTTGCCAAGAAAAGGTAAGGGTGATTTGCAGTGCTAGGTCCCCCTAGAGGAATAACCAACAAACTCATATCTCCTTGAAGTTGTTCTGACATAGATGGTTTGTTAAATTCTATGATGGTATCTTCCTAAAACTTCATGTGTTCTTTATTCACAATTTCATTAGGTGACTCTTCTTCAATCTCACATTCATATTGAAGTGTCATGTGCTCCTTTCTTGTTCCTTCATTTCCTTGAAGAATTAGAGTCCCATCATCAATGCTTGTTGAATGACTTTTGTCTTCCTCATGCTTACTTGTGGGCTACAAACCACAAACAAGCACTTCTTCTTTCTCTAACCCCACTTTAATGACAAGTTCTATTTTTTATTTCATTGTTCTTCTAATGTACTTAACCACACTGAATTTTCCAAGTTTTAATATTACAACACACCCAAGAAAGAGTCAAAAGAAATCGTGTTTCTAAACCCATTTGGCATGTTTTTATACTCTCTGAAGAGTTGAGGAGCCTCTTGTTCATACTTCATCTTGATTTGTTCTATCACTCTACTAAAATCCATTGCCATAACTCTGAATTTTACTGATCTTCCAAAATGTTGGCAAGAACTTTGGATCTAATACCACTGTAAAATCCCACCCTTTTTTTCCAAAAAACTTCACAACTTGCACTTGTTAACATTAGCCCAAAATGCAATGATAGACAACTAGAAGCAACCATTCACTTTTTTATCACCTAAATCACAGAGAGGGAAAGGTGAGAGCATACAATGTAAGGGGATTTGAATGTAATAATAATGCTGGAAGTAAGCAAGTAAAGCTATTGGCAAAAAACTAGCCAATAGGGAAAGTAAAGCACTTCCACTTTTCAACAGGTTACAAGAAAGTAAACTAAAGTAAAGCACTTGGTGGCATAGCCAACCACTTCCACTTTTTAATGGGTTACAAGAAATTAAAGGAAAACTCGACCACTTGTTCAACGAGAGTGAAGTATAATAATCAAAGGCTCAACCACCTTTTAGTGGGAGCAACCACTTGTTCAGTGGGGTCAGTAATAAGCAAATACAAGAGCATTCACTAATAGTACTACCGAAGGTGTTACAATGAGCTCAACATAAACAAATCATATCATTACATACTACTTCCATGGGAGATAAATGACAAAAATGAGAAGTAAACACCCTCCCAAGATGATAGAATGTAAGTATGTGAACACCCCAAAAAAATAGAACAAGTATACCTCAAGATAGGTCCATTTGAGAACATTAGAAGGATGAATTGGAGGCTGCAATAGGTTTGATAATCAAAATAGAGGTCTAATATGCACAAACAGAGGTTTGAAGATCAAATCAACAACATTAAAAATAACATAACTCCTCCAATACTAGTATGAATGAAGCCAAATCACTTTTAAAGGATTCCTCTCAACTAGGTGACCCCAAACAAATAGCAAGCCACCACCAACAAGTCTAAAACACACTGGTACAAAACCTGAGACACCTTCAACCATATGTACAACCTCCTAGGATGGGCGAACAACAAGTAAAACTCCCGCACACTCTCAAAAATTCCCAAATTTTGCAAGAAGGAGTGCCCTAAGCAAAGGGAGCAAATGAACCAACACCCACAAAATGATATTTAGTCCTCCAATCAATGTGAGTAAAAAAATGGTACAACCAAGGGTTTGAAAAATACAACCAACAATCTAAAACTCCAAGAAATCACTTCCAAAATGCACCCAAATCGTTGCAAGAAGAGTTAACACACCAAAACATAGTTAGAAGACATCAAAACAATCCATAACCAAAGCAAATTAAAAATATTTCACTAATAAAGTTCCAATGGTGATTCCTATAGTGAAGCCACTCCAATGTCCAACTAGGGAGTATCTCTAAATTCCAAAACTAGAGCAACTTTGAAGTCTTTCATCTCCAAATCCCTTGAGAGGATTCAATCCTCACTCTAACAAGATTTTGTTATCATCCAATTAGCATGTGAAAATGAGAGCAAGCGAGGGAAATTTATAACCTTGAGACCCAAAAATTTGAATTTACTTTTCCCTCTCAAATGGGACGTTCCTTTTGAAAATTATGATTTATTTTAATTTCACTTTTAAACCTCCATCTTAGGCATCCACCTTTGGATGAGAAAATTTACTTTTTAAAATTACTTAATTCATCAACTTGGGCATCCAAATCTACGACCCCCTTTTAAAAACAACTTAGGCTTCTCATTCCTAGGCATGGGGTACAAAAGTAAATTAATAACATAAGTTATATTTAATATTTTTCCTTTTTGAACTCCAAATATGATGGAAGCCAAAACTGCCAAGAGTAGTTGGGATCAATATTGAAACTGCCAATACTGCTAAAATTGGAAACCCTATTTTGAAATGTTGCCAACACCATTACCAAAAATAACACGTACTAAAAATAAAATACTACTAAAAATAGTAAGTGGCTCCAAACTCCATATGAGCACATTTTGGGTAGCCTTCGTGACTTACTAAAAATAGATGCAGCTAAAAATAGCAGTGACTACCCACCAAAGCTCTCTGAAAACCCAGAAAGATCCATAAATCATACTAGGAAATTCTTGTAAAGAACCCCTGAAAAACTGACAAGAAACTTCCAAGAATTTAGGAAACCCTAAAAATTCCTCCGATTAGCCCACAAAACTTTGGAAATGGGCTATCAGCCACTAAAAAGCATAGGACTAAAAAGGGGACATTACAACCTCCTTTTGCTTTTGTTTTCACCTAGATTTAGGTTTTTGTCATGCAATCAATATTGCTTTGTAGCCAAATTAGAAAGGTGTCTCATGTTAGTTGTTTTTGGTTACTAATATCATCAAACTTCATCATGCCTTAGTGGAGTGACCAATGCTTCCTTTAGATCCCTTGAAAATATTCTCAAATTATTTTGTAGTTTTTACACGCATTACCAAACATAATCTTACTTTGCCTTAATATCTTGATGTCCATATTTTCCCCTAAAATCCATTAAAGACTAAATAAATTGTGAAAGTCAATTTTTATAGAAACTCAATCTTCTACTAGATAAAATTTAATCCCTTTATTATATCCCATCAACTTCATCTTCCCTATAAAAGAGAAAATCAATGAAAAGCTTTGAAGGAATTTTTTTATGGAAATATGTCCCCTAAACAGACCAGATATAAGTCACATCTTCACATCCACAAATGGATTTAATGTTATTTCGCACAAGGCAAGCCATAATAAAGGATGTAAGTTGTGAGACTTTTATGAACAAAAGGATGTTGGAGGTATATATTTTAAACACCTAACATCCATATTCACATCTAAACATTAATTCTATAAAATCACAAAAGCATTTGAAAATCCCCCCCTAAACATTAACAACACTCACTTACCTCATCGTAGAATTGATTACCACATGAATTATCTTTAAACCTATGATATAAAATAAATTCATTAATTAATTTCATAATTTATGATCATTTTCAAACATATTACAAGCTTGCAACCTAAAAAATCAACAAAGTTAAAGGAACACTAAATTTGATGGTTATTTCTAAAGCATGGTGAAGTAAGAATTAGTAAGGAAGAATAAGGTGACCAAATAAGCAATCTATGAAATGGATTTTCAAGTCATCAAATTATCCTAATCTCAAATTAAATGGGTAAGTGATTTTTTTTCTCTTGATTTATTGGTTTTAAGGAAATTAAAATCATGCTTTTATCATATGGTGTTCTTAGGTTAGAATCACCCTACAAATTTTGAATCTCATGATGAAATTGGTGTTGGAAAATATTTAAAAAGGGATAAAATTTCAAGTAATTTAAGAAAACACTAGGGTTAAAATGTTAAACACAAAATTAGGGAAAAGTGATCAATGAAAACTCTAATTTTAAGAAAAACTATATCTGAATAAATAAAAATCACTTGAAGACCTTGGTCAATGCCCTAAATGATACCCTAATCATGGAAAAAAAATGATATGTTGAAAAAGACATCTACCTCATAAAACTCCATATCATATACTAATTTTTGCAACCCCATGCTCCATAATGCATTAAAAAAGAAACCCTTATATCCAAATCCACTCATTTTCACATCTAGATCCCATGCTTATTCCCACATAGTTTTAAAACTTATGCATATCAAAATTATAGAAAAGGATGTTGGATGTAGATATTTTGATCATCCCATATATCACATCCATATATGATAGTGATATTTATAATCTCTCAAAACTGTTAAACATAAAGGTAATTCAAAACATTGGTATTCAACTAGATAAGGTAGGAAATTCATAACATATCTCTTATATCCACTTACAAATCAATTTCCCACAAGTTTAACTCCCAAATATGGAATTCACTAGATATGTTCTAAATCCCTAGATGTCTCGATACACAAAAAATCCTTGTGGATAATACAACATGAAATTGTTGGAAATGAATCATAAACAATAAATCTATGGAAATGTATGTTGTTTTTACCCTACAGGTATTGATGCCTTCCAAATCTAGACAAATGAAATATGAGTTTAAAGGGGTGATCCATACATCCAAAATTAATTCAACATGGAAAAATATATCTGATATGGATACAGGTCATGTCAACATGAATGATTGAAATCAATGGATGGCTAGTGCAAAGATAAACAGTGGCAAAAATGGAGAGTTAGTTGGTGGTTGGGGTAGTTAGGAGAGGAATTTTCTCCTTCTTTTCCATTTATGTTTCTTTCTTTAGTTGAGAAAGGGATTTTTCCCTCTTATGGTTCTTGGTTTTATTTTTGCAATTTCTTTTTCAGTGGATCACAAATTTTAGGTGAAAGATGAAAGGTAGAAGGGTAGAGAAAAGAAGGATTGGAAGGAGGATTGGAGAGTATTCAACAAATTCTACCAATTTGGATACTATTTTCAAGGTAGGGTCTAACCCTCTTATATATTTTTGTATTGATCTGTACAAATGAATGTTTAGATTGTTTTCATTTTTGTGGGATATATGTGGAAAAATGGTGAATCTTTCTGTGACACTATGTTATGTTTTGTGTGGGGTAGAATTTATTCATAGGTTGTAAAGTTCTTGTAAGTATGTCGTGTGTGCAGTATACCTCCTCTTGTGAGAGTTAGGTCCTTTGTGTGTTGGGTTTTGAGTGGGCGTGGCTCCCATATGGGGGTTTATTTTTAGGTATGAGTACCCACATTTTCTAATTTTGGATATGAGTATCCATTCATGTGTATTAATATAGAGGAATAAGGGAAATGTGAATGTGAGGTTGTGAATAAATGTGTTGGAATGATGGAATGTGTGGTTATTAAATGTGATATGTGTGGGAGAAATCCTTTTTGCCTAGTGGTTGAGTCACTGCCCCCCTATGAAGGATTCTAAGAAGGTATCCTTTCTGATGTGTGGGTTTCAATGGGATGTTGTAATGTGTAAACACTTGTATTTTGATATGTATTGTGATGTATTATTGTGGAATAATATAAGTGTTAAATGGGGTTTAAAGATGTGACATGTGTGTGCACCCTAAAATGCTATGTGATCCCTAGCTTAGGGGTGGGTTGTATTCAACCCTATGGTTGGGTGGAGAGACCATTAACCATGTTTTATTTTTCTTTTTCTTTTGATTCTACATTTTAGGTATATGTGTTAAGGATGAAGACTATATTGTGATCACCAAATCTATGGTTCTCAATGGATGGATACATGTTGGTCATTGTGGAATTTGTAAAGTCTCATGAACTACATGGATGAAATGTGGACTAGGGTTTCAATTTGTAAATTGATTGTTTTTACTTTGCTAATTGTGCAAAATCAAAAGAAAGAAATGTATGTTTATTCATTGTTATAATATGTGCATAGGGAGGAAATAAATAAATTATATTTTTCAAATGCACAAAGTTTTATCTAGTATTGTTATTTATATAATTGAAAAACATATTGTACATTTGGAAATAAATTTAAATAAAATTAATTAGTGGAAATAATTTAGTTTGAGAAAATTATTTTCATGTTAGCAATACAATCAATAATTAGTGCTATAAAATTTGAGAAAAATAAATTTTGTTGATCCTTGTAATTATATTCCATATTAAACTATGTGTTTAAATTGTAGTTTTAATTAGTTTCTAAATTGTTAAAATCATTTCTACAATTTTTCTTATACATTTAAACTTCATGAAATGTTTTATGTAAAAATCAAAAAAAGAAAAGAAAAGAATTATTTAATTAAATATAATAAACTTTATATATATAATGGTTTTTAATTTTGTATACATATATAAGTCAACCCCAGGTTGAATGGGGGCCAACTTGTGTATAACACAAATCACCCCTGTATGCTTGGGAAAGGAGTGGCCCATGGAGGCTTCGACCTCCATGGTGGGTGTTTCACCCCCCAAAATCATTATATATATTATCATGCTATATCAAAATATAATTTGTCATAATAACAACAAATATTATTTTTTCCCGATGGAGTGGAGAGGGCGTGAGAAGAGGAGTGGGGGGGGGGGGAATTTGAAATCAGGGGTTGATGCTAGAGAGGAAGAGGATGATTTGGAAGAGGCAGATGGATTTCTGTTGTAGGGCTGGTTGTTTTTGTTGACCTGTTGGGATGCAGCGAGGTGGTGTTGGTTGTTGTCGCTAGCCTATTGGGAAGCGTTGTTTCTAGACTACTTGTTGTTAACCTGTTGGGAAGCTGTGGTGTTCCTGTTATCTTCTAGCAATGGTTTTGGGCTTGGTGTGTTACAAATTTAAGCTTTTGCTGGTTGTTTGGGTGCTTGTGAAGACTCTTTTTTCCACATGGGTTTTGGTGCTCTTTTTTGGGGTTTTGGGGCAACTTTGGTAGTTGGCATTCACCTAATGCTTGTTTAATGAGTTATTTTTTGTCCTTCGAGGGTTTTGTTTCAGAATGTGGGGTGGGATATTGCATTCTTCCCTTGGTGCTGACTCCAAGTAGCTCCCTTGATCCTTTGAGGAGGTCATGGAATTTTAGGGTCTTAGGAGGGTTGTGCTTAATGACTATTTTACTAATGAGACTTTGATGGATTGGTGGTTTTCCCTCCATGATGTTGATGTGGGTGTCTATTTGGTTGTGGAAGGTGTTCCCCCCAACCTTTGTTTTGTTGTTGATATAATGTTATTGGAAGATCGTGTGTTCTTGAACCCCTATGGTTTGTGATGTTTTTATTGTTGATGGGGGTTGTCTTTCTTTTGGAGGATGTGTTGCCTGGGTTGCACCCATAGTTTGGTTTATTGGCTGGGTTGTGCTTTTCAAGTCCCAAAAATTCTTGGAGCTAAAGGGATCTTATGCCGCCCTTGTTTTTGATTTGATGTTGTTGATTAGGTTGTGCATAAAGTTTTATTTGTTGTCCTAGATGAATTTATGGCCTAAGGGGATATTTTCTTCTCCATCTTTTGGAGTGATTTCTCTTTTGGTGATGGAGATAGCATAGGTTTTTTTGGTGGAGATATTTTAGCTGCTAGTTCTCAAAGGTGATGTGGCTATCCTAGTTGCAGATAGTTTGATATTGGTTGGGTTGCATTCAATGTCATCCTAAAGTCCCAAATGCATGTGTTTCCTAAGGTTGCAAAGTCTGCCCTTTCTACTTTTTGTTGGTTGGGTTGTTTATAGCGTTCATCTTGAGGACCTAGGGGTTTTCAGTTCCTTTGGCTACTAAGTTTTCCCTTTCTACAAGAATGTTTGATTTATCCCAGTTCCTACAGATAGTGTCTCCTATTGAGGTGGAGGCTTCCGCTTTTTTGGTGGATTGCTTATTTTTCTTTAGCTAGTTTTCCCTCTTGTAACTCCTATTGAGGTGGAGGCCACTCTTATTGAGGTGGAGGTTGGGTTTGCTGGAGAGATGTGGTTGTTGTGGTAAAGGTGCTCTTGGTAGATTCTCCTACAAAGGTGGTGAGTCAAGGAGGAGCATGTGGTGGTCCTGCATCATCAAGAAATTGATTTTATCAGGCTAAAAAACTATTGTTTTTGAGCAGTTTGTTTGTTGTCGCCTGACTATTATAGGTAGTGTCTCTTGTTAGATAGGATTTTGGTCTCTATATGACCACATTGTATAGGGTTTAAGGTTTTGTTCAAAACATTTTTGTTGCAGGTTTGGGTAGTCATGTTGATCCTTTGGAGGACTGTGATTGTTTACCTGCTGGTTGTCTATGTCTTATCTTTTAGCATCATGCTCATCTTTGACAAGTTTTTGGGTCCCTTCAAAACCTACTTGTAAATGGTTTCGAGTCCATTCAAAACCTATTTTTCCCCACTAATCAAAACAAATATAAATAAATTTTCAGTCTGTAATATGGATGTGTGATACACACACACACACACTCACCAAGTAGTAGACACACACACAGACAAAGGAGAAGTTACTAAAATATTATTAATCTAAGAAAATTATTTCCCCTATATATCCTTGAAATTGCAACACTATGATCGAAAACATATATTTATAGATATACAAATATAAATAAGCATATATATACTTATATGCATATAAATATATATTAAAAAACTTACAATAGATTTGGATTTTAGAAAACAATCCTCAACCTACAACAATCAAACAAATAAGGAAACATAGAAATAACCTATCTAAGAAACCAAATAAACCTAGAAGGGGAATATGAAAATGCAATTTCATTTGCAATTTTGAATGGAAACAAAAGAAAAGGAATAATTATTTAAAGAGAATGCATTTAGTTGTGAGTTAATTTTTAGTTAAGAAATTAGTTTCTGGTTTAGGTTATTTAGTAATTCAAAAACTCAAAATCAATTAAAGACCAAAGTTAGAAATCTAATTCCATTTTAAATTTAACTTATTAATTTTGAGGATTGAAATCATAGTTGCATTGCAAATTTGTGAATAATTGTCTAGGAAAATAAAGACAACAATTATACATAAATAAACTTCTAGATTTGTTAATAAACTTTAGATTAATATGTAATGTCATATTCACATAAATAAGTTGAATTAATTGGAGGTTAAAACTATTTAATTTTGTAGTTAGTTATTTCTTTAGTTCTTAATTAAATTATTACTAATAATAAATAAATTAAATAATCAATAGTCATGTTTATATTTAGTATTGTTCATTTGTTGTTTAATTTAATTATTGAAGTATTGAAAAGAACAATTGCAAAGGATTAAATTGTATAGCCTTATAGTTGTTAAATTATTGATTGTAATTGAATAGTACAACTATTGTTAAATTATTAATTGAATAGAGAATTCTTGTTTATGACTATAAAATTTGAATATAATTTTGTTTTCTGAGAGATGTGTGAAGGAAAGTGCTTCAAAATAATGCTATGGGGACTAATTTTCATGCTAGAGAGGAGAAGAACTATTGGATCATTGATAATGGATGCCCAAATCATATGACTGGTGACAAAAGTAAGTTTGTTAGACTTGAGAAATATGAAGGGGGTCTTGTTAAGTTTGGTGATGATACATCTGCTAAGATATGTGGAAAAGGTTCAATCAGTTTTGATGGCAAGCATAATACAAATTATTTTCTTTATGTTAAGGTTTAAGGCATAACCTCTTGAGTTTCAGACAAATGTGTAGCAAAGGATACAATCTTATGTTTCAGGATTATGGATGTGAGATCAGAAAAGGATTTGAAACTGTGATTGTTGTTGGAAGAGGGACAAATGGAAATGTTTATCAGCTTAAAGGTGTTGATGGTCATTGCTTTATGACCTAGATTAATGAAAGTTGGCTATGGAATAGAAGGATGTATCACAAAAATTTTGATAGCTTAGTAAGGATTAGTTCAGTTCAAGCTGTGAGAGATCTGACAAAGATTACAAAGCTGATTAATGTTTTCTGCAAAGAATGTCAGATTGGGAAGCAAGCAAGAAGAAGTTTCAAAGTCAAAGAATAATCTACTACCAGACTGTTGGAGATGGTGCATACAAACCTTTGTGGTCCTACCAGAATAAGAAGTCTTCAAGGTGATAGGCATTTCATGCTATTGATTGATGATTATTCTAGAATTACATGGGCTACTTTTCTCAAAGATAAATTAGAATCTCTAGATAAGTTTAAAGAATTCAAAGTTATGGTTGAGAATGAAATGGATATGAAAATCAAGTGTTTGAGGTCTGAAAGAGGTGGAGAGTTCACCTCCAATGAGTTTAATAGTTTTTGTGAGAATCATGGAATAAAGAGGCATTTATCTGCCCCTAGGACTCCTCAGTAGAATGGAGTAGTTGAAAGAAAGAATAGGAAAGTTTAGGAAGCTACAAGAACAATGATGAAAGAGGAAAACCTACGAAAATTCCACTAGAGAGAAGCAATTCATATTGTTGTCTACATTCTTAAAAAAGTTCAAGAAAGAGAAAATAGTGTAAAGACTCCCTATGAGTTGTGGTACTGAAGGATCCCTATTGTCAAATATTTCAAAGTGTTTGGAAGCAAATCCTATATCAAAAGAGATGAAGAAAACTTGGGAAAGTTTGATACAAGATCTGATGAAGGTATCTTCCTTGGGTATTCTACAAGAAGCAAAGCCTACCAGTGCTACAACAAGAGACGAGAAGATTGTTGAGAGTGCAAGTGTCAAAGTGGATGAAGACTTACAAAAGAATTCTTTGGTGATAGATGGATATGAATTAGATGATTCCTCTTGTAGAGAAAATGATAGAGATGAAGGTAAGAAAAAAGAAGTTCAAATTGAAGAGGAAGAAGCTCCAGAAAGGATCCCTAAGAATCCTAAGTATGTGCAAAAGAATCATTCTGAAGATAAGATCATTGGTGACAAAAGCAAAGGTGTGTTGACAAGGAGAAAAGATACAATGACAAAACAGGTAAATCTATGTTTACTTTCTAAAGTTAAACCTAAAAAAGTGATTGAAGCATGCAAGGATGAATATTGGATTAAGGCTATGGAAGAAGAACTAATGCAATTTGAGAAGAATCAGACTTGGGAACTTGTCCAAAGACCAACAAACAAGAATCTTATTAGAACTAAGTGGGTATTCCAGAACAAACTGAATGAGAATGGATAAGTGGTAAGAAACAAGGCAAGGCTTGTGTGTAAGGGCTACTCACAAGTAGAAGGAATATATTTTGAGGAGACATTTGCTCTAGTGGCAAGAATGGAAGCTATAAAAATGTGTTTGGATTTTGCAACAAATAAGGACTTTAAGGTTTATTAAATAGATGTGAAGCCTGCATTTTTGAATGGTAAGTTGGAAGAAGAAGTATACATTGAACAACCAGAGGATCTCAGTTATAAGACAAACCGGATATGGTCTATAGATTGAAGAAAGAATTATATGGATTGAAGAAAGCTCTCAGAGCTTGGTATACGAGGTTGGATAGGTACTTGATACAACAAGGATTCAATAAAGGTAGCACATCTAACAATTTTTATTTCAAAGTTGAAAAAGATCAAATCTTGATTGTGGTTGTGTATGTTGATGATATAATCTTTGGAGGAAATGAAGCTAAGTGAAAGATATGTGTAGAAGAGATGCAGAAAGAGTTTCAGATGTCTATGTTTGGGGAGATGAATTTCTTCCTTGGACTACAAATTAATCAGACAAAGAAAGGAATATTCATTTCACAATCAAAGTATGTCAAGGAAATGTTGAAGAATTTTGGAATGGAATATTCTAAACTGGTATGTACTCCTATGGTTACTGGTTGCAATTGAATAAGAATGATGAATCTCCCAAGGCTGATCAGAGCAAGTACAAAATAATGATTGGAGGACTACTATATCTAACTATTACTAGACTGGATATCATGCATGCAATTTGTCTTGTGCTATATTTCAAGAAGATCCTAGAGATTCACATGTTGCAGTAGTAAAGAGAATATTTAGATACTTGAAGGGAACTTCAGAACATGGTTTGTGGTATCCAAAGGATATTGAATTTTCTCTAAGTGCTTATATAGATGCAGATTCAGTAGGATGTGTTGATGATAGGTAAAGTATAAGTGGTGGTGCATTCTTTATTGGATGCAGATTGGTGTCTTAGCTAAGCAAGAAGGAAGATTCAATATCTTTATCTACTGTAGAGGAAGAATATATTGCAGCAGAATCTTGCTACACACAAGTGTTGTGAATGAGGAAAACCTTGAAGGATATCAAAGTTGTATATGATGAACTAATTTCTACATTTTGTGATAACACAAGTTTTATTAAAATTTCAAAGAATTTGGTGATGGACCCAAGGACAAAACATATCTCAATACAGTATCACTTTTTGAGAGAGAAGGCTGCAGAGAATGAAGTGAAGCTTGAGTATGTACCTACAAAGGATGAGGTTGTTGATATATTCATTAAGGCTCTTCCTAAGGATTCTTTTGAGTATCTTGAGGGGAAGTTAGGGGTTATTACCCCTTCTTTGATCTAGATGCATAAGGATATGCATCAATCTAGTGGATTTGAAGATTCATTCTTTGTTTTGGAATAATGTTGGAGGCTACCTCTCAAGGGGAGTAGGTAGTGGCATTGTTGGTTGTTACAATTAGGGGGAGTAAGTGTTGGAGTGTAGGTTGGTGTTTTCCTTTATCAATTATGTGCAATGGTTGTTGGTTGGTATAGTTTCTTGTGTGATCCTAGGGGGAGTATGTAGATCAATAAAAAGGAAAGATGTTGCAAAGTAGTAGTAAGTAGGTACAAGTATGATTAATGTGAAAGAGGGAGAGTGAGAGAAATGTGTTTCCCTTCTCCATTGATTTCAAAGGGGGAGAGAGAAAGTAATGTGAAAAAAGGAAGGATCAGTTAAGAAAGGGAGAGAGAATAATGTGAAAAAAGAGAGTAGTAAGTTAAGGGGGAGAGCAAGTAAAAGGGAGAAGGAAAAAGAGTTGGTATAGAGCAGTATGTTGGTGATTAGATTTGTTATGTTTGTTGTTGGTGTTTTTTCAAATCATGTGTTTCCATAAATGATGAAGGGGGAGATTGTTTCAAGTATGAATATTTGGTGTTGTCATTGATGTCAACAGGGTTGTGTATGTGTTGTCATTAATGTCAACTAGTGATGACTGAAAGTTGTGATGATGTTTTGGTTAGTTTATGTGACCAATGACTTAGTAAGGGCTGACTACACTTGATTCATGAGGATTCAAAGTGCATTCAAGCCACTAAACATCAATCCAATAAGATCAATCAATAAAAACTAAACTAGGAATTTATTAAAACTAACATTCTAAATCATGAAAGCTTCAAAAACACCTATTTTAATCCATTGAAACTTATCCTATTGGGGGAGTGGTGTCGCATTGATGTGGAATGACAACCCTTTCCCAATCCCTTGGATAATGAGCTTTTTTTTATCGATTCTATTGAAGAGAATTGACGAAACCGATGAAAGATGTGTGATAAAACATGATTTAAATGCTAAATTAACATGATGAATGCTAAGATGATCGATATGGGTGTATGCAAATCTATTCTAAATGTATGCAAGCTTCAAAAGATTAAAACCCTAATTACAAAATATGCTAAATATATGCACCTATGTTATCATGGAAGTCATTAATACATGCTTTAAGCTAATGATGCAAGTGAATTAAGCTAAAAGGATGCTAAATAAGTGCTAAATATGTGTGCAAGTGAAAGTGATTTTAACAACATAAGTTTGATCTTAAAAGATGGATCCATTTGTCTACAAATAGTGACCTATTTATAGAAGGACAAATGAGAAATGAAGGGTTAAGATTAAAAAAATTAATCAATGGTAAAAAAGGAAGGAAGATGAAAGCATGGATCATGGATTCTCATCAATGGATGAGAATCAATGATCACATGGATCATGGATTCTCTCAATGGATGAGAATCAATGAGCACATGGATCAAGAAAAGAATCAAGGGTTCATATTCTTTCAAACAAACACACTTTCAAAACTTGCACAAGAAGTCTTGTTGAAAGTTTGTTGCAAAAAAGGAATATTCTCTTTTCCAAATGAGTGAAGAAAGAGAATATTCCTTAGAATATTCTCATGAATGAGGGAAATTAAATATTTAGCAAATTAAAACAAGGTTTTAATGTGCAAAAGGGGAAGGAATATTCCATTTGGGGGAATGTGCAAAGGAGGAATATTCCCTTGCAAGTGGGAGGAATTAGATTAATTAGTAATTGATAATTAAAACAAAGTGTTAATTATGCAAATTAGGGGAATTAGATGACATTCATTAAATAAAATGATTTAATGAAAAGGGGAAAGTGATATGATATTTAATTAAATAACTTAGGGTTATTTAATTAAATAAGAGGACTTAGGGATTTAAATTAAATAACTTGATGTATTTAATATAATAAGACAAAATGTTAGCATGAAAGGGGGGAATTAACCCGATTAGATCAATTAGGTTAATATATGCAAATGGTGCAATTAATCAAATAACTAGGCTAATTTAATTAATTAAGAAAAAAGAGGATGGATTTTAGGATGAAACAGTGTTAGTATATCTAATTCGAGTGCATGATATCATTCAAGAAATTTTTAAGTGTCTCTATTTTGTCCCTCTTTGAAGTGGGGTACCTGTTACGTTGGTTCAAAGACTGCTGCTTTTCGGATTAAAAACTGTTGCTCTGATCAAAAAATAAAAAAATTCCAATTTTTTGGATTCCCCACTATTGCCCTAGTGGAAGGAATAAGTTGGTTCCTTGCCCCCTCCAAAAATCGAGCAGAAATTTTGAATTTTGCATTGATTTCTCAACAAAGGTAAAATATAAGTTCAGGATCAGTTTAGCTCAGAGAGGACTAGAAAGCGCGAATGTCTGATGTAGATAGATTTGATGATATATAGATAATCATCAGCCATGGGTAGCCTCATGTACATTTTGATATATCACACAAATTTGATACTTGGATAGAAATGTTAGTAAAGATAGAAGAATAAGAAGAATGGATTTGACCATTGATTTTGAGATTGATTCAGAAGTCCAACAAGTCCATGATGCATCGAGGCTTTATTAGATATGGTGATGAGATGGATGATTTGCTCATATTCGAGATTGGGATTTTCCGTCATTCCTTTTTTTTGATATATCACATAGACACGATGCATCATGGTATTGATAACTAGGATGGCGTTGTATCTAGTGTAATGGACTTTGACTCTACAAACAAATAGGATAGTTCTTGTTCACACCTTGACATACAAAAACCTCGTTGGAATGTAGCTTAGAAGTTTAGAATATATTAGACCAAAGCATACACAATAGTCAACAAATGAAATATAATGATTGATGCTCCATTCCTTTCTCTCTAAATCATTTTGATATACATCATCGAGAGGTCCTTGGAATGGGTCAATAGGATAAATCAGAAGAAAATATCAAAGACAAATAATCAGTGTTATCTATATCTCTTGCTAGTTTAACATAGCTAAGGTGATGTCTGATGTTGATGTCCATCGCAAGAAGGATGCATCCTAGGACATGTTATCAAATGGTTTGATTTAGGATGAGGTGTGTGATAAGTTGTTGATACAAACTCCACTGACTTGTTTACCTATGGCCTAGACTTTAGATTTTGACACTTAGATTTTCACTTTATAACCTGCTATACCTGCTTTCTTCTTGTTTTACCAAAGGTTGAAGGTGATGATTGATTTATTATGGGTGAAAATTTATTGTGGGTGAAAGAAAAATGAGATGGATGGTTTTGGATTTTATGGAATATTTCAATTTTTTTGGTATTTTGAAAATGTTTTGAGGTTGTTTTTTATCTTTTCAAAAGTTTATGTGAATGTTTTGGTTTTTTATCATTTGAGGTTGTTTAGGGTTTTCCAAGGTTTTCCAATGTTTTTGTGTTTTTTCTGATTTTCAAATGTTTTGGGGTTTTCAGAGATTTTCAATGTTTAAGGCTTTTTTGATATTTGAATGTTTACAGATTTGCTAAGTTTCAACCAAGAACCTAACCTAAAAAACTATCCTATGGGCCTCAGGAGCTTATCAAAGATGAGCCTTTCCTACATTATACACGCAGAGACCACGTATTTCGATTGACTTGACTTATTGATGATGAGATATTAACACTTGATGGAATGTCAGTTTATTATGATAGACTCCTAAAGACTGACCTAGGGTGTCTCGGGGGCACATCAATGATGGCCTTGCCTACGTTCAAGCTCAAAGACTCATAGTTCGACATGGTTCTATTTTTGGATTTTCAATGTTTTGACCTTTTTAGGGATTTTGATGTGTTTTGGATGTTTTGGGATTTTGACTTTATAGTTTTCGAATGTTTTTGGATTTTAGCTATACAGGATTTTGAATGTTTTTGGTATTTTTGATGAGATTTTATGAATGTGTAGACGCATAAAATATATTGATTGATCTCGTGCACCTGATCTTGATTTACTAACACCAATTTTTCCTAAATTTTGAACTTTTTTGGTATTTTCGATGAGATTTTATGAATGTGTAGACACGTAAAATATATTGATTGATCTCGTGCACCTGATCTTGATTTACTAACACCAATTCTGCCTAAATCATATCTCTACTAACCATTTAATTAAATAAACCTTATTTGATTAAATTCATCATATTTCATCTTTTAATTAAATAAATCATTTTGTTTAATTAATCTTAATATCCCTCTTTTGATTAAATAAATCACTTTATTTGATTAAATCATATTTCATCTCCTTTAAATTAAATAAACTAACCTTTATTTAATTTAAGTCTAACACCATCCCCTTTTAATTAAATAAATCCAACTTTATTTAATTAAGTCTAAATTCATTATTCCTCTCATATTGATTTATTTAAATCCAAAAATCTAAGTCAAAATGTCAAATCAGCTAAATCTTCATCTAAGTTAATCAAATCATGATTAATCCTAACTCTAATCCATGAAATCCTCTAGATTTTGCAACTTGTGCATGTAAATCAATTTAATTGATTTATAAATTCATCCATTTTCATTCAAAAAGGCATCAAGTTGGAACATTCTTCAAATTTGAATTCTCCCTCCCAAAGATCTTATCCTCCAACTTGGCATTTATGACTCTTACAAGTCCTTTTTCTTGAGCCAAGTGGCAATAACTCCTCTTCCACATCTTCCTCCACAAGCCATCTTTTGAATTTCAAATTTCCACCTAATAGCATTTATTTGCACATTCATCAAAATGTGCTCCACACCTCTCCATTAGCATGTTGACAAGTGGCACATTGTTATTGGTTCATGTTTAATCCCACATTCATCCCATTTTGCATTCCTCCATCCTTCTCCATTATAAATAGAGGCCTTCTTTATTTGTTTGATCATCCACAATCTTAGGCATTTTCATCCACAACTTGAGGCAAAGTCACTATCTACATATTTGAAGCAAAGATCATCCATTTTCATCAAAGTTATCATAGTATTTCATCACCATAGCTAGGTTATTGCAAATTTCATCAAGCTTGCAAGGAATTAGGAAAAGGGCTATTTTCCACATCAAAATAACACCAATTCCCCCATGGGATTGAGGGTTTGAGTGTTTTGAGCAAGATTAGATAGCTTTCATTTGGTTTATTTTCTTTGCTTCTTGTTCTTGACATTTGAATGAATTGCATGGGGAATGATGGTTTTGATTTGTATAATTGACTAACATTGTGTTGTTTGTTCATGTTTGTGTAGGTCTAGATCCACCATTCACATAATGTTTTTGGGATTTTTAATGAGATTTGAGGTAAACAATACCTAGATCACGATGTCGATGTCACGTTGTGAGATAAAAGACACAGATCAAGATTTATTTGAAAACAAGAGTGCAAGAACCTATCCCCAATGTCTAGCAATGTTTCATAATGCAATGGACAAACCAAGATAGGTAATGTATATGCGAAGAGTTTCAATAGAGTTTTATCATGCTAGATTTTGTCAACTAGACTTCATGAGATAAAATGGTAAAGAGACTGTCAAAAAATTTCCATGATTAAAGTTGAAGTATACGTTGAATCTTTTTCAAGATCAAGATAAACAGGAATATCTGGATGAATCTAGATTGGATGGATGGAGGGAACATTAGATTTATCATGACAAGGATGGGGTGCTTCTATCTGAGAAGGATTATATAGACGCTCGATTCTACTCATGACACCTGTTTTCTAGGTTTTCATCATAGTACTTTCCCAAAGCTCCACCGTAGTGGTTTTCACTAGAGGACGATTTTTATTTTTACTATTTTCTTGATTTTTTCTTTTTTTAATTTTTTGGAAATTTTACCCTCATGTTGAACCACCTGGTGGTACTGATGTAGAGGCCATTGTCATAACGTGCCAACAATATCCTGCTTGAATAAGCTGCTTTGCTAAGATACAAGCACTTAGATGCAATTTTGAAGAACTTTGATATGACTTGTGGATACCAGAATTAACCGTCCAGGTGCACACATAGCCATAAAGTGTATTTAGAATCCTTATGATGAAGGGTAGCTGCCAACACACAGTCAATGTGAGAATTGGATATCATAAATGGAGTGTATGGTGTCATGCATGAAGGAATATGAGATGGATTGGTAGATGGTTTGGAACCTTTGACTCTCCAAACTTGGGAATATAAGTGATGATGGGTGGGAATGGAGGTTTTCATGGAATTAGGACCAACCACTAGATATACTTCATTCCTTGCTTGAGAAGCCTACTTTTGTATTTGAGGAAGCTTGTGATGGATACATTCCCCTTTTATACTTTTCCCCATAGTTTCTTTGACTGATGGAGTTTTGGAGGGATTATTTTCTTTATTTTTCTTTGGCATCCATTTATAATTGACATGTCCTTTTTGCTTTACTACTTCGTTTTCTTTGATGATATTCTCCTTGTTGTGATAGGAATCTGTCTTTTTACATTGGTCCCAATTTGTGTATGAGATGATGAGTGGATGATGATTCATGATATGATTAGTTGTAGTGTTGATAGTACTTTCATCATAAGGATTCTTTGTGCCCCATACATTGATGTTTGTTGTATTCAAGATTGTGCCTAGCGTTGTGAAGGTATTATCAATACCTAATCCTTTGCCTTGATAATGTATCCTCTGATCCATAGCTCTGAATATGACTTGTCATAAACACATGGTATTTCTATGGGTTCTTGTTGTTCAAGAATATGAAATGTTTTCTCTGATTCTATGAAATCATTATCTATTGATACTGCTTCAAAATATGTTGATGATGCATAATCATTGTAAGAATCAAGAATCTTGACTGTTGCTTGCTCTTGTGTGGGAATATCAAGAGTGGGAGACTCTTGTTTTGGATGAAGAACATCTATATTTCCATCAAAAAGAAACATATTAGGGGTGATCTTGGAGACATATTTGGAGTTTAAAATGGTTTGGAAGATGTCCCTTAGCTCTTGGTGAAACTCTTGGGATAAGAGTTCTTGATCTTGACTCAATTCAGAGTAACTTTCGTTGTCCTCAAGAACCTCCTCTTGACATGATCCTTGGGTGGATGATATATCATCGGTAAAAGACTCTTCACAATAGTTTATGAGTATGGGTATAACAAAAGATATTCATTTGGAACTTCTTCAACATGCCCAATCATTGAGTCATATGTGGGAGAGATATTACAATCTAAGAACCATGAAATATTTCTAGACATTGTTGATGGGTTTATTTGTTTTAAAAAAATATCTTGATGCATATTTGATTCCTCGTATTGTGATAAATAAATACATCCCACCGTGGTATCATGGGTATGGTTTACATTTTTTGAGGTTGATGCCTTTCCCAATTTTTTTGCTTTTGTATGATCAAGCATAGGGTTTGTGTAAGTTTTTTAGATTTTCATTCCCAAATATTTGATCAACATCAATATCTCCTTATTCAATAAGATCTTCTATTAGATGCTTCAATCTAAAATAGTTTTGTGTGTTATCACCTTGGTATCACTGAAATTCACAAAAATGATCGTCTCTATAGCTATGAGGTTTGACTTGTGGCTCTTGATAGTTTGAGAAATCTAGGACTGTGATAAGATTGGATTGTATCAACCTCTTCAACACATCTTCCATAGGTTCCCCTAAGGGAGTGAATTGTTGCTTAGGAGCACTATTTTTCCTTTATTGTCCACGTTGAGTGTTTGCAGCGTTGATTATTGTTTGATTATTTGATGGTGACGTGTATGGTTGTTGTGTATTCATGATTTGGGTGTTTGCTTGCCTAGGAGCAGTTAAGACAATATTTGCATCAACGACACTATCACTAGTAACATTCTTGTTCTTGGCCCAATAGTGGGGTTTGTCATTAGAACTAATGGATGGGCGGTTGTCTCTATATACTTGTGTGTTTCCCTGTGAGTTTAGAGATTACTTGATGTTGAGGGCCCTAGGGACAAGCTCATCATAAGTGGTGATAAATTGCATTTTTAAGTGGAAGGATAGACCTGGATCAACATTTGCTATGATAATCCCCACTTCTTGTTCGTCGATAATGGTCCACTTGCTCTTACTAGCTTTTTGCCTCCACCTTTGTAGGAAATTAGCAAAGGATTCTCCTTTGTTATGCTTGAGTGTGTATAACTCTTCTAAGCTCACATCCATGTCAAGATTGAAGGAGAAGTGATCTATGAATCTATCAATGATTTCTTGTAAGGTTTTGATGATTGGAGGTAACTGTGAAAACCAATCCATGGAAGGACCTATTAAACTTCATGGGAAGAGGTGCATTAAGTAGGAATCATTTTATACCACCTCCATGCACATGACATTGAATTATTTGATGTGGTCTACAGGATTCCCTCTCCCTTTGTATTTATCAAATTTGGGGACCTCAAAACCAAGAGGGAAAGGTACCATTATGATGTTTCGGTCGAATGGATATGGACATAGGTTTTGTTGTCTATGGGGCTTCTTCATTTTACCCATCCAGATATCATTCATTTCTTGTGTTAACACCTTAAGTTGTGATGCTACATCATCTTGTGGATTTGGTGGAGGAACATATGTTGCGTATTGTGGGATGGTGGATGCTTTATACGTGGGATTTTGATATGATGAGGAGTTGTATGGTGTGTAGGGTGGTGTTGAATATTGCAGAGGTGATGGTGGTGGAGGTGTATATGATCCTAACATATTGGGATTGATAATATTTTGTTGAGGGTTATAGTACAACCCTTGTTGTTGTTGTTGTGTGTATTGAGCAATCAATGCTTGATGTTGGGCTTATTGTTGTTGTTGGGCCAATAGGGATGCTTGTTGTTCTTTTTGTCATTGTGTGACTAAGGCAGCTTGTTGGGATTTTTGTTGTGCTACTAAGGCTGCTTGTTGTTATTGTTGTGCTACTAAGGCTACTTGATGTTGCTACTACTATTGTTGTGCTACTAGGGCTGCTTGATGTTGTCACTACTGTTGTTGTCCTGCTAGGGCTACTAGATGTTGTTGCTACTATTGGATGACTTGTTGATAAGCCTATTGTGCTTGTTGTACATCTAAGGCATGTGCTTTCAATGTAGGATCAATTGGTTGTTGGGACATCTGTGATGGGTTTTGGGTGTTGATGTTTTTATTGGGTTGTGGATTGTTGATGAGAGGTTGGGGGTTCCCTTGGTTTAACATTCCTTACAGGATGGTGGATTGGGATGGAGGAATGTAAGTTTTAGGTCCCATTTGATTTTGCATGATAAGGGGGACCGTGGGGAAAGATGATGGTGATGCCATTTGGTATTGCAATGGTAATGGCACATTAGAACCTTGAGTCCATTGATTGAAAGGATTCCCTTGACCAATGTTTTGGGGATTTCCTCATGTTTGGGATGTGGTCAAGGTATTACCTTGGTTGATGGGGTTCATTACCAAGGGGTTGTTTTGAGTTGGGTTGGTGATGGATGGGATGGATGTGTTTTGTGAAACCAATGGTGTGGATGAACCAATTGGGGGATTGGATAAAGATTTCCTTATTTGTATTAAGGGTTGAATTTGCATTAGGGTGTTGGCATGCCCTTATTAGTCTATTTGAGACACTTGGTTCACAGTACCTTGTGTAATGTTAGGCACACTTGGGGTATTTGTGGTGATGGATGAATATGGTTGCACTCAAAATGTCGAGGTCATTGTGGCATCATGGAATGTAAGTGGTTTACCAAATTTTGGTGTCCAAAGTTTGTGTTTTGGGGAAGGTTGGTGTTTAATGGAATGGTCGTGTTGTGAATACCCAAAGTTGTTTTTTTTCCTAGACATGAAGTGAGACCAAGGTTGGTTCCTAGCCTAGTTGAAAGACTAGATGTTAAGGGTTGACTTGGCACAAGGGATGGAGTTGGTTGAATCGTAGATTGGGTTAAGCCTTATGCCAAGTTTTGTGTGACAAAGGATGGGAGAATCAGAGTCACTTTCTCTAAGGCTTGACGTTCTTGTTTATGCTCAAGGATTTCTTCTTTAGTAAGCTCAAATGGGTTGTTTGTGATGTATTCTACTTCATATGGTCCCAATGGATCTTGGGGTTGTTGTGAGGGGGTATAATGACTCCTTGGATTGAATTCTTGAGGATTGGGATCACTTGAGGTGAATGTGACTTTGGTTTTCTCCATGATTCTCTTGTGTTGTGATCTTGTCTTTACCATAAATTTTGGGTCACCTATGGGAGAGTAGTGTTGAGATTTGTAATGTTTAAACTCTCTAGTTGACTCAAATCTTGGTAAAAGGGACACTCTGAGTCGTTTAGGAGAAATGGTGATAATGGGATGTGGAAAAGTTGAATTATGTGGAGAGTGATCTTTACAAACGTTTTGGGGCAACACTTTTGACTTATAGGTTTGATGTTTGATGTTTGGATAAAGGATGTTTAATGAACTTGTGAATCTTTAAGGTAGACTTGTGACCTTCAAGATAAAATAGTCCAAAAGTGATAACTAATTTAACTAAATGCACGGAAAAGGATTCATTTCACATACAAAGTAGTTAAGTTAGGGTTTGGGTTGATAGATGTCTAAGACCAAAATGTTGGTGTGTTCAAAAGTTTGCAAAGTTTGGTGAAGTGAAGGATGGATGAAATTTTTGACCCAATGTTGACCTAGAGTGAACCTTTTTTTGCAAGACCAAGGTGGTGAGAAACATGCTAGATCTCTAAAGTGTTCAAATCCTAAGGAGTCAATGATTAAGGAAAAGTTCTTGTGAAATATGTAGATACAGTTTGGCTTGTTCCTCTTGTTCATCTAAGATGTATGTTGTGTTTCTCCACTGGGTTGGTGTTTCTTTTATTTCAAAAGTGAAGCTCCTCAAACTACTAATTATATCTATTTTATTCTCCTTTAATTAGTTCAAAGTTTGGTTGAATGATAGCGGGCGTAAGGTTTGGTTGTTCAATTGGAGCGATTGGACACCAAATGGTCATGTGGGGTTCAATTTTTCAATTTATCTTGCTTTAAAATGAGTCTCTTTTTACCACAAACACTTTTTCTTGCTTAAGTTTCAAACTAAATGTCTATGTCAAAAAAATCATTCATTCCACAAAGTCCATTTTGTGAAAAGGATGAAGTGAGGGGCATAGTTACCTAGGTTAACTTTGGGAAGTATGGATTGAGATGTAAACCAAAATATTTAGAAGTCTCTAAGAATAAATCCCTAGGACAAGCATCAATATCAAGGTTTTTTCAAAGGGTATCCATAAAAGAATCAAAGGGTTTGAAATTTTGAAAAGACTTGTTGATCTTTAAATTTGTAATTATTTTGGAACCAATCAAGTGTTAAACTAACCCACAAGCATGAAAAATCCTAGATAGATGTGTATTTCTCCCTAAGAGATGATTAATCCATGAAGATGAAATGGACAAATAGGTTATGTCAAAGAAATGTAACATCTTGACACACCAAGCAAAAGATTCCCTTCCCCATTTTCTTTATTGCCTAAATCAAAAATTGGACATGATAAGTAACTTCTTGGAGTTGTGCTACTCCAATGCACTACCTCAAAATACACTTCGGGGGAAATGGCAAGCCACTAATAACAAGGTTTGTAATTCATACTTTCAGGATAAACTAGTGCTATACATGCGGTGAATTCACACAATTAAGAGGACTCCCAACCCTTAGAAATATCTAAGGGTTTTGGTGTATCACACGGATACTAGAGGAGATGATTGTCAATATAGTGTAACTACACTAGCTGGTCAATGAATTTCATCATGCCAAGTATTTATATTGTGGACCAAAATGAAATCACTGCTTGGGTCATTCCTCTCACAAGTTGGGAGGTAGGCCCACTAAAGGTAACACATGTTTGAATCATAAAATTCCTTTCATCACCCAAGATTTCCAATAGGCACAAGGGGAGAGGATTAGCGCTTCCAAGAAGAAAAAACATACTTGTGTGTTTCTCTTCACCCAAGATCGCACAAAGTGTGAGGGGAGTGGATACGCACAACAAGCCTACTCAAACAATTCAGACACATGTTAATTTTAATCCATCATAGCAAAATGAGTTTGTTTTAAACACTAGTTTGAAGTGTGAAGATTGTGTTGTTCAATTTTAAACCAACAAGCAAAATGATGTGAGGGTTTAGTTTTAACCAATTTGAACGTTCATTTTAAAGTCCAAAAGAAATCTAGTTTGGTCCTAAAATGTGAAATAAAACACCATAAATGGGTTATAATTTCCCCACAAGTGTCGAAACACTTGTTACAATTATGAGATTTAAACAATGATATGCTTCTTCACTTTGAATGTTATCTTCCAAACTTGCAAAACAAGTTAGTCTAAAAAACCAAAATGAGAAGTCAATGACATGTTAGCAATCAGATAAAGTAAAAAATAAAATCATATGTCAAAATTTAGGTTCAATTTTAGTTTACCAGTAAATCACAATGTTGAAATCAATTGTGTCACTGAATTTCATCAATAGTGTTGCCATATAGCAAGTGCATCGCTATACTAAAAAATTGATGGCGTCGGTCTATAGAAAACAGTGAGGTCAAATGTGTCGCTAAATAAAATTTTATGGCGCAATGAAAAATAAAGTTAGCGTCGCTATTTTAATATGCGGTGATGAAATTTAATGTGTCGCTAAATTAATTATGTGTTACTAAAATGAAAACTCCAGTGCATCGTTGTATAGCAACGTGTCATCAAATGCGTCGATGAATAATCAATAACGTTGTTGAACCTGAAAACACAAGCAAAATGGAGTTTTGACAAGAAATTTGTTAGATTGGTTGGTTCATGCCCTCCTTCTAGCACCAAAATGTGACCAATGACTTAGTATGGGATGACTACACTTGATCCATGAGGATTCGAAGCGTATTCAAGACACTAAACATCAATCTAATAAGTTCAATCAATAAAAACTAAACTAGGAATCCATTAAAACTAACATTCTAAATCATGAAAGCTTCAAAAACATCTATTTTAATTCATTGAAACTTATCCTATTGGGGGAGTGGTGTCGCATTGATGTGGGATGGTGACCTTTTCCCAATCCCTTGGATAATAAGCTTGTCTCGATCAATTCTATTGAAGAGAATCGATGAAACCGATGAAAGATGTGTGATAAAACATGATTTAAATGCTAAATTAACATGATGAATGCTAAGATGATCAATATGGGTGTATGTAAATATATTCTAAATGTATGCAAGCTTCAAAAGTTTTAAACCCTAATTACAAAATATGCTAAATGTATGCACCTAGGTTATCATGGAAGCCATTAATGGGTGCTTTAAGCTAATGATGCAAGTAAATTAAGCTAAAAGGATGCTAAATATGAGTGCAAGTGAAAGTGATTTTAACAGCATAAGTTTTCTCTTAAAAGATGAATCCATTTGTCTCTAAATAGTGAACTATTTATAGGAGGACAAATGAGAAATGAAGGGTTAAGATTAAAAAAGTTAATCAATGGTCAAAAAGGAAGGAAGATGGAGCCATGGATCATGGATTCTCATCAATGGATGAGAATCAATGATCACATGGATCAAGAAAAGAATCAAGGGTTCATATTCTTTCAAACAAACACACTTTCAAAACTTGCACAAGAATTCTTGTTGAAAGTTTGTTGCAAAAAATGAATATTCCCTTTTCCAAATGAGTGAAGAAAGAGAATATTCTTTATAATATTCTCATGGGTGAGGGAAATTAGATATTTAACAAATTAAAACAAATTTTTAATGTGCAAAAGGGGAAGGAATATTCTATGACAATATTCCTTTTGGAGGAATGTGCAAAGGAGGAAAATTCCCAAGGAATATTCCCTTGCAAGTGGGAGGAATTAAATTATTTAGTAATTAATAATTAAAACAAAGTGTTAATTATGCAATTTAGGGGAATTAGATGACATTCATTAAATAAAATGATTTAATGAAAAGGGGAAAGTGATATGATATTTAATTAAATAACTTAGGATTATTTAATTAAATAAGAGGACTTAGGGATTTAAATTAAATAACTTGATGTATTTAATTTATTAAGACAAAATGTTAGCATGAAAGGGGGGGAATTAACCCAATTAGATCAATTAGGTTAATAGATGTAAATGATGCAATTAATTAAATAGCCAGGCTAATTTAATTAATTAAGCGAATAGAGGATGGATTTTAGGATGAAATGGTGTTAGTATATCTGATTCAAGTGCCTGATATCATTCAGGACATTTTTAAGTGTCTATAGTTTCATTATGTTGTCATTAGTAAGTGTTACTAGTGTCAATCTCTAATGTTTCTTTGATAAGATTTTGTTTGAGGATGTTGTTTGGTTGCAGTTGGTTTGGTGATGATGAGGAAGTGGTGAATATAATGAGAATGTGTTTCCAATGCTTGGTTCCAAGTGCTTTTGAGAAAATTTGAATAAAAGAGGAAACAACATGTTGTAGAAGTGTTCTAGTATATAGTGTGGTGTTTTGGATTTGCTTCACGTTTCTTTTGTGATGAAGATCTGCTTATATAGTTTGGATATTTTGATCCGAAGTGTTCATAGGTGTTATATCCATATTTTCCTAGTCTAGATCGTAGTGCAGAGAAAGTTGTGCCCACTAGTGTGTGAATTGTATTGCAGTAGTGTTTGGGAGAAGTGGTTTTGCTCTACATTTCTCCACAATTTGGTTTTTTTTCTTGTGGTTCTAGAAGTGTGTTAATAAGGTTCATATATACCTTCAGTTGAAGTTTCTCATGGTTTGGTGTTTCACGAGATGATTTCTTAAGTTATAGTGTGAGGAAGTTTATCTGGGTGAACAAGATAAGTTTGTTCTTTAGGTGAAAGTTGTTGCAAATGATTTTTTTGGATTTTAGAGTGTTTGTGAAATATTCCAAATTATGTTCAAATGATATTTTTTTTTTGTGATTCATCTTTATATCAAAGGAAGCGTGTACTTAAATGTTTGATGGTGTTTACATGGGTTCAGCCAACCTTGGGTGTTTACACTAATTGCGGATTTTCTTCGGTGATTATGGAAGTGTGGCATGGCATGTATGAATGGATTTAGGTCCGAGTTAAGGTGTGATGTGGTCAGCCTCCATTCCTTCCCACCACGAGAATTTTTTGGTGTCGACCTAATTTGAATTTGTACGGTTGAGGTGCATAGCCAACCTTGGAGAATGTTTTCAAGGTTGAAGAAGGTATAAATAAGTATCGTGTTGATGGAGGATTGGTGTGTAGAGTGTATGATGTGAAGTGTAGAGTTGTGAAGTATAAATTTGTGAAGTGTAGTGTGAAATTTAATGAGTTGGACTACTAGAAGCAATGAGTAGAAGGTGTCTACAATCTTTGAAAGGGCTGCAAATGTGTTGGTGATGTTGTGGTGGAATTTTTTGTTGCATTGAGATGGATTTCTCACTGTAACAATCTTATTTTCTTCTTTTTTGTAATTTGGAAATGAGCCCTTCTTTCTTTTAGGAAGTAATCCCTCCGATAGTGAGCCTATTGTATTTGGTGTTGCAATTACTTTATCTTGTGAGCTAATCCTCACCGTGGTTTTTCCCTTCTTGGGTTTTCCACATAAATCTGATGTTTTATTATGCATGGTGTTGATGTGTTTTAGTTTTTGTTATTTGCTTTCATGCTAAATCACTCTAATAGGTTAAAGGTTATTAAAGTCAACGTGGATTTGAATATTAATGAGGGTTTTGATGTTTTAATGTACAACTGATTTCCCCCCCTCTCAGTTGTCTTGTGCATTTAACATCATATTTATTAGTAAAAATACTTTTGAGTTATCTAGTTGGCACATGGAAATTAAAAATTTAGAGATCACATCCATTTTTTCTATAACAAGCATTACAATTATACAAACTAGAACAATTGTAGAAGGGAAAATTATAACTATTTTTTCTGGTATCCCTAATTAAACTACTTCAATATTAAGAGATACTAATGTCTATTAACATATACGTGCTAAGAAAACATGTTTTGTGCCTACATTTTCTTGCATTCCAAATTTCATCTCTAATCATGGTACTTGAAAGCTTTGAATTTTTTGATAATCAAGTAGCTACATTTGGAATACAAAGAAAAAATCACTCATATTATATTCCTAGGACTAATGAAACATTATCACGAGTTTATGAGTTTTTATTCAATTCAATATTATTATTTTTGGTAATATAGAGCAATTGTTAGGCTACCAAATTTATCATCACACAATACAACTAAGAACGTATCAAATATTGTCAAATAGAATTAAAGTTGTAGACATTGATAATTGACCACTTTCATTTGCTCAATTTACCCCTAATTCAACAAATTTCGTATCCTCTACATTAATTAAATAATACCCTATTATTTAATTAATATTCGATTATCTCTACCTTCATCCTAATATATTTCCTCTATTATCTCTAAATCCTAGACCATATTATCCCATTCATCCATTAAATTGAATAAATACCATTATTTTTTTAATTTAATCCCCTTTCCTCTAAATAGAAATTAGATATAATTATTTAATTCCTATTTTCCTCTCTAAATTTCACATCCTCCAACTCTCCCCCTTGTCCTCTAATCCTAATCTTAATCCCCACCTAACTTATCCACTAATCATGTGCACACACTTAATCCTTGATTAAGTGGGTCAACCCCGCATCACATCAAGCACATGGTCCTTGTACCCCTAAGAGTACAATCTCCCTCTCAAGCCCTCTCATTGTGCCACTTGGCACAATTTTGAGGCTTGAGAGATCACATTCATCCTCAACCCTTGATCTCCATCAAGTAATCTTAGTCATTCATCCATTTTCCTCCTATCCTATATATCCATCACTAAGCAATTTCATCAAATATCACACTCATTTTCATTGGAGCATTGTTATGCTATCGAAATATCTAGTGAGAACACATCCAATTGACTAATTGTGGGAAAATCTACTCAAAAGGAGGCTCATTACATTGGTTTGAGCTTTCTACGCCTTATTTGAGTGTTGTTTTGATTTTGTAGTTGTTTGGTTTTTATTAGTTAAATCATTTGTTTTAAATCATAATTTCACTACACACATTCTTCTTAAACTCGCATGTCCTCTTGAGGGGGCATCCTCAATCCTATTCTTCATCTTCACTCTAATCATCTTTCCAGCTAGTCACTCCTTTAGGTGACTGGGGCATCTTCCCTAGTCTAACCATCTTCTTCTAGGTGCTCTGTTTTAATATTCTTTGAAACGATGCTACTTCGTAACACCATCTCAAAGAAGGGAAAAATGTAGACATTGAAAATTGACCACTTTCATATTGTCAATTTACCCCTAATTCAACCAATTTTGTATCCTCTATATTAATTAAATAATATCATATTATTTAATTAATATTCAATTATCTCAACCTTCATCCTAATCTATTTCCTTTATTATCTCTAAATCCTAGACCATAGTATCCCATTCATCCATTACATTGAATAAATACCATTATTTATTTTATTTAATCCCCAAATCCCCTTTCCTCTAAATATGAATTAAATCTAATTATTTAATTCCTATTTTCCTCTCTCTAAATGTCACATCCTCTAACTCTCCCACTTGTCCTCTAATCCTAATTCTAATCCCCACCTAACCTACCCAATAAGCATGTGCACACACTTAACCCTTGATTAAGTGGGTCAACCCCCCCATCACATCAAGCACATGACCCTTGTACCCCCATGGGTACAATCTCCCTCCCAATCCCTCTCATTGTGCCACTTGACACAATCTTGTGACTTGAGAGATCACATTCATTCTCAACCCTTGATCTCCATCAAGCAATCCTAGCCATTCATCCATTTTCCTCATATCCTATATATCCATCACTTAGCCATTTTATCAAATATATCACTCATTTTTACTAGAGTGTCGTTATGTTGCTGAAATTTCTAGTGATCACACATCTAATCGATTAATCATGGGAAAATCTACTCAACAGGAGGCTCGCTACATTAGTTTGAGTTTTCAACGCCGTATATGAGTGTTGTTTTGATTTTGTGTTTGTTTAGTTGTTATTAGTTAAATCATTTATTTTAAAACATAATTTCACTGCACACAAAAGCAAAGTCCATATTTTTCATTATGTAATCGTAAGAGTTTTTTTAATATAAATTTATAATCACCAATCATCTTCTTGATCAAAACTATCATATTCTTGACCAGTGATGTATTGTGATGATAGTGATGATAAGTCTCCCTAATCACTATTATAAAGGATAATTCAACTTTTAATTGACACATTTGACTTGACAAAATATAAAGTTAACATTCCATGTATGAATCTAAAGGATGTGTTGACATCAAATTATCTTAAACAATGGAAAATCCAAAACTTAAACTACATAAAAGCCACTTTTCTTTAGGCACCAAGTAATCACCATCATGTGTAAATATCTTAAGAAAATACATGAATTTCATACTAAGTTGGCTAGTTAAACTAAACATATCCATGTGTGCCATTGGCCTTATTCTCACCTTACAAATATAGTTTACAATGTAAATATTATGAATTTATTGGTACAAAGAATATGGCCATACACTAAAATAATTGATCTCTATTTGAAGATTACAAAATTTAATATCTAAGCTCATCCACACCTTTTAATCATATTTAAACTTAAGCCATTCAACATTGTTTTTAAAATGCCTATTCACCAATCCTTGCAACTAATGTTTGTATTTGATTGGCCATGTTATCTCTATACTTATAAGGAGGAATCAACTCTTCTATATGAAGGACAACATTGTAAGGAAGGTGACAATGGTGTGCAAACAACCAAGTTGAGATCATTTCAATTGTATTTTTGTAATATTTGTATTTTATGCTCTATATCAAAACAAAATAAATATAAAACAAATTTTAATGTCATAATAAATAGTTTTTATGATTTTCAAATGTGTATTGTGCTTGATAATGCAATAAAAAAATATGTACACTATTAGCAATAGGTCTTTTGGATGCACATATTTGTTACAAACAAATAAGTTGAGTTGTTAAAAAATAGTTATGAAAAATATCTTTCGTATATACTCTCAAGTTGAGAATTGAAAGGGAAAAATATAACAAAAGGATACAATTTTCCATATTTCTATCTTTTTTCACTTATAATTTGAATTTATCTATAAACAAAAGACAAAATATTGTTCAAAGCAATTAGGGTTCTTCAAATAGCCATATCAACTATATTTGAATTCATTTGTTGTAAAATATTTTTGAAAAATGAGCTTGTCATCTATTTTATTTGTTGATGATATAAGTGCATGCATTGATAATTTGTATCCATCAATTTTTATATACCATTAATATCAAAATCAAATTCAACAATGTTAGTAGTAGATGCAAGACTATTCATAGCCATATATGGAATGCCAATATCATAATTGATATTTTTTCCCTTGCTTATGTCATTGTCATTAGGCGTAAAGAAAAGCTATCCAAGAATTGGTGAGAATAATGGTTTTCAACTTCATATGAAAATCACTATGGAAGAGTGCATCATGGGAATTGCATCAATGATGGTTGTGGTATGTCATGTCCCATTTCTAGCTAATCTAATTCTATGCATATTAGGTCTCTATGTGCATTTCCCTGTTTCCATATGTTGTATTTTTTTCCCTTATCGAGTATGTATTTTCTTCCAACTCCACTCTTCCCTTCTTCCTGTTGGATTTTTAAACTTCTCCATCTTATCATTCCTTTTGTTTTTTGCCTTACTATTATATTTTTTAAACTTATCCATTCTATCATTCCTATTTCTTAACCCTCAACAGCTCACCCTTTAGTTGAGCCTAGTGTATGGTCGATCCCCAATATTTTCGCCAATGTTTCCCTCCTAACTTCCCCATGTGGCATACTATTTATAATAGTCTATTTTTGGTGTCATTATTTGTGGAAATTTTCCCACCCATGATCATTGTTCAAATTTAAATTCATAGGAGTTCTTGGTGGCCAACCTGTTCTTTTTATGAAGGATATAAAAGATTTTTTTTTCATTTTAAATCATCTATCATTTAATCAATTCTTGTTATAATTAGTTCAAGCACTTATGTTCAAGTGCGGGGATACTAGGATGAAAACCATAGTGATTTCAGAGGATGATCTCACACATAGGTCATATTTTATCTCCATTAGATGTTAACTCCAACCACATATCATTAATCTAAATTATCATTGTTGTTTTTGATTAGTAGGAAAAACAAGTTTTGAAGGGATCCAAATACATATCATTAATCTAAATTACCATTGTTGTTGGTGTGATTTTTTTGTAGTTACTAACATTACAAAACTATTTGAATGTGATAAATACATTGATGTAATAAGACAAAGATTAGGATTTCATATTTTATTTTATTTTCATCATAATAAGTCGAAGAATTGGGAGTCATTTTTGTCATTTTTTGTTCAACATGTAATGATATTGTTGATGCATACTAAATCATTTTAAATATAATTTATTTGAGATCTTATTGAATGTTATAATTTATAATGTTGTTAATAAAATAATGTGTTTCTAGAAGGTTAAGAATCAGGTTTGTATTATTATCTTGATTCAAGATATTATAGTGGTATCAAAGTTGGTGATCTGACTAGCCTATGTGTTTAAAGTTTTAACTTTGTATGTTTTATGCAATATACTGATAGAGCAACTAGATATCACTTGAGGAAGATCAAGAAACAAAGTTGATATATAGAGAGTGTAGAGACAATCATCTCCTACAGAAACTATTACAAAGCATAACAGTATGGTAGAAAGAGAGGATAATAAATGTAACTAATAACACAAATTCTCAAACTAAAAATAAGTTTGATCTAATGATTAATATGATGGTGTAGTTTCTCTACAAAATGGATAGTAATATGAATGTGCCTAGACAGCCAATAGTTGAAGCAAATGATTCTAAGGTTAATAATTTGGAAGCCACTCAAAGCCACACAAAAAGTATTGTTCTTGTTTCAACTATGAGACCAAATTGACCCACCTTTTTGAATGAGGAGTTGGAAGCTTTAGAACATAAAACCTATAACTCACTATTTGATGATATTAAGGCTTGTCATGTAGAATACAAATATCTTCCTAAAGAGATCCAAATGAAATATCACTCACCAATTATATGACCATAATGAAGTCTCGTATGGTTACAAACTCGAGTCTAGGTTGCAAGAATTTTATATTGATGTGTAGAAATTTTGAGGAGGTTGACAATATCTCCCTATGATGGATCTAATAGATTCTCAACTTGTGCATGGGTATAGAATCTAGAAACATACTTTTCCCTCAAAATAGTGATTGAAGGTGAAAATTTTGATTTTCCACCTTACATTTAGAGGGTACTACATATAAGTGGTAGTACCACAATCTAATCACATAAGGTCACAAATCCATCACCTCATATGATGAATTATACAAACTTTTGATTGAGAGGTTTCATCAAAAGGATCCTGGAGTTTATTTCAAATGTTTGAATTGTCTCAAACACTATGGTTCAGTGGAGAATTATGTATCATATTTTTAGAAATTGTTAGTGATGGTACCAAACATCATAAAGAGAAGATTGAATGTGCTCTTCATCTAAGGGTTAACAAATATCTTAAGGGTTTTGTCAAGGATTATGAACCACCTACCAGGATACATGATTCTATCAAGTAGGCTTTGGCACTAGAGACTTTGATGCCAAAGAGTAAGTTCCAAACCAAAATTTTCATTTCAAAGAATCCCTTTCACAAAAATGTATAAGGGACTAATAATTTTCAATCAAGACCAAACATTGAGGTGAAGAATTAATTCAAAAGGAAGAATTTATGTTTCAACTACTAAGATCCATGGTCACCTAAACATAGATGTCTTGGGAAATGAAAATTTTACTACATTGAGGTAAGGTTTGATGATGAATTAGGTTTTGACAAACCCAAACCTTAGAGTGAAGAACATGAACAAGAGATGGGAGAAGAAGATCAACCAAAAGGGGAAGAGGCCATCTTGGGAGGAACTCTTTCCATGATCCATAGAAATCCAAGATACAATCCATTTTCTATTTTTGGGGCCCTATGATGTCAAAGGATGACAATACTCATTAACACCAGTGTCACTCATAACATCATTGATGAGGGGTTTGCTTCAAGAAAATTTAATGGTAGGTTTCACTATCAATGCAATAAATAAATTTTAAGAATTTAGTTTTATGGTAGCTAATAGTTTCACTATCCAATGCAATAGAAAGATCTCCTAACTTAATCTTAATCTGTAACTCCTCGCCACACAAATCCAAAGGACAACTAACAACTAACAATAAAAGCACATTTAAAAAAAAAGTAAAACTAACATGAAACGTAAGTTAACATATAACACTAATAAAGAAACCATACAAACACATCATTTAACTAGTCCTCTGGGGTAACATGACTGCATTACTTGTGAAATTTCCCAACATAATCCCAATCCCACAACAATGATTAACTAATCACAAGTATTCATCTTAAACCATAATATAGAATAAGTATATAATGTATAGACATCCACACACACACAAACTCACATCTTTGGGAAACACATCACAAGGCTACACAAGGGTCCATAATGCATCCCCAATAGGCAGAATATCAGTGCATTGCATACTACACCAAGGATCCTCTCCTTTCCAATGGTTTTCTACACCATTGGACCAACACCACCTAAGGACAAACTCAGGTTGTTAAGCGAGGATGACAGAAAGGTGAGAACACAAACTCAAGAGTATGAGCAACTAGGCCAACATAATGGGCTCATATGTATCCAAGGTGCCCAGTGTATGAACCTAGGCTCTAATACCAAGTTGTAACGCCCCGCCATGCAAACCCCAAAGGAAAACTAACAACTAACAATAATAGCACAATTTGTTTTAAGTAAACCTAACATGAAATGTAAGTTAACATATAACACTAATAAAGAAACCATACAAACACATCATTTAACTAGCTAGTCCTCTAGGGTAACATGACTGCATTACTTGCAAAACTTCCCAACATAATCCCAATCCCACAACAATGATTAACTAATCACAAGTATTCATCTTAAACCATAATATAGAATAAGTATACAATGTATAGACATCCATTACATTACATAAATGATAAACATCCATCTAAGAACACATGATAATTCCAAGAATATATACATCACATTTATTACAAGAGTTTACATCGTTACAAATATTACAATGGTACAATAGTGCTTCCCAACATAATCGGGAATGATACATCAATTACATAGAGTAATACAACCTAAAATGAACATAATACATAGCATCAATGCTATCTCCAAATCTAGTGAAGCTCTAGAGTCATTGCAAATGGTACAACTCTGTGCAACACAATCTTCGACTGGGAACCCAATGGAGTGCATAACACGTTCCACCCGACCATGTGGACTCTAAGGCCCACCCCCTATGCTAGGAGATGACAAGAAGGACCCACAACATAAAACAGTCAAGCAGACAAGGCCAACAAGACTCCATAAATAAGTGCAACAAGATAAAACATAAAGAACAACTGCTTCCAGAGGTACATGGAAACAAGGGTAAAAACAACAAAGCATACAAGGTTGCTAAAGGGAAGAGTTTCATTGCATAGTTCAATATGGGTTACCCAATGCGGATCTTCATAGGTTACCATCCCCCATTCTGGGATACTCTAGCAACCTCAACCGATCCCCAACACCCATTCTAACTTATGCGGAACCAACATACCCTTCATGAACACAATGTAGTTGGTCTTGCCATTCCAAGCCTTCCCACTCATCTTAAATCTAAACGAGCACTTGAGCCATGAGTGAGGCTACATTATTTGGATTTATATGAGATACTAACCAAACCCCCTAATTAATTATTAGTGTTTTCACTAGATTAAGAAACTTCCAATGAGTTACCCTAGCACCACTTTTGGGTCCCAGCCCCCATGGGAAGCCACTCTCCCTACTAGCAACAAAACTCACAGTCACTAACTGGGTAAGCCAACTTGCACAAACTAGCAAAGTCATATAAATATGCACATAAAACGAGTCATGCACCACCTCCCACAAGATCTCCATAATAAAACAATTTCCATAGTGCAAGGCTAAAACCCACATAAGCATGAACAAATATAAGAACAACAGTTCACAAAGAACTCATCATGAAAGCCAATAGTAATTAAACTCTTTCCCCAACCATGACCACCAGTAAACAGTGCAAGGCTACATACCCTTATGCACACAATCTGAGTATAAAGATCAACCACTGTTAAGGTGACAAAATCATGAAACCACCCACTTCCAGGTGAAACAACATAAAACTCATGCAAACACTCATGTCTTGATATGGGTTACCCAATGCGGATCTTCCTAGGTTGTCGACCCCCATCCTGGGTTACCCTAGCAGCCTCACCTGATCCTTGGCCCCCATACCAACTCATGCAAGTAAATGCAATACTCCCCTCTAACCTCTAGAAGACTAATAAATTACTAACACAACGGTTCCCCCCATCAAAATGGTAACAAAAACATGATCTCAAAATCAAAAGTAAAAATCAACCAACAGGGCATCCAAGGGAGACCTCAATTTTCTCCTCACATGATACCCAACCACTAATTACCTAACAACTTACAATTTAACTAATGAACAACTATAACAAAATCATCAACCATGACAACAATAGTAATCAACCGATTCACAACTCAAATAAAAAAATCAACCCAATGAATCAACACGAACAAGCAATCAAATCAACCATGATATATTCCATAAAAGGCATTGTTTCCACAACTCAGATTACTCATTAACTTAATCCCCTTAAATTACTTAACAGAGCATTGCCACTACAAAACAATTATACTAATAACATAGTGAAACTCTCAAAGCACGGATAATCTAGTCCATTTATTTAAACAAATCTATCCAAATATCTAAATACAAATAAATCAATTTTCTCTTATTCATTTAACTAACATAATCAATAAACATTTCCCAACTTAAATATAATCCTATTTACTTTATTAGCTTCTAAATATTGAGAACAATCCCATAACACAATAATTCAAGGACAACTATAATGACAATCATACTTTAAAATAATCCACTTTCTATAATTTACAATAGTAATCTAATTCATTAACTTACTCAATAAAACAATTTCATAAACTATCAACTTACTTTCCACCTCAATTAGTATATTTAATTATACATATACATAGACCTATATGATTATAATTAAAACCAATTAAAAGCTACTATGATAGAATCACTACTTATTTGTCACAAAATAGTAATAATACACAATTATATTACACTGTATATATAAACATATATTATCTATATATATATAATGATAAATATAAACTTCTAATTATCAAACTAATTGGTTATTGTTGTTATTAGCCAACAAATTGTTTTAAATTACAGCAATTATCATTTAAAAACTCTAACTGCACACAATCCATATATATAAATATACATATATATGATTTCAGATTTAATATACTACTGGCTCGTGCTACAACTTCTGAATTTAATGTAGATAACTGAAAAGTTTAACATTCAATGAACTCTAACATACAATATCCATATATATATAAATAAAAATACACAATAAATCAAATGGAGGTTACATATTTCGCAGCACTGCATTTTACAGACTGCTATATAATAGAAGAATACCAAAATCCACGCATGGAAGAATACATAGCAAAATTTGTTAACACATATGAAATTTGTTCACACATGTTGCGTTTGTTAACACATATCGCATTTGTAAACACATACGAAGTTTTTTAACACATGTCGCGTTTGTTAACATATCACGTTTGTAAACACATACGAAATTTGTTAACACAAACTATTTGTTAAAGAGGCAACACCGATTCTTTCAGCATAAACATCAACAGAGAATGAAAATTTGAATGCCTAAGGGCATATAATCTTCTATTTTATTCATTGCATTATATCTCCCAAAGGAGCCTAAATAGCATCGAATTCTAAGTTTAGACAATGCGTAGGGGTTCGCATGCTACAAAAGTAAACACAATAGGAATAAAACACCAATTCGCAATAATATGGCAACAACCTAAATGCAGCAAAAACAATTCAAAATGAAGCATAGTAAATGAAGAAATCGATTCCCACATAATCGAATAATGCTCAAGCCACATTTATATTGCACGAGCCTGTATATTGCTAGGCATAAATTTCATTGAAGAAAATACTAAAGATTTGAGGACTATGCAAAGGCAGCCAAATCAATTTCATGCGAACCAACAGTCTGGAAGCAAACAAGAATAATTGACAATACAGAATAATATCATTTGCAATACATGGTGTACAAATAAAAAAGAATGAAGAAGGCCAACCTGATTTCCTTCATTTCAAAGATGGAGAAGTAGTGTCGAGAATCGCTCTATTGCAGCAACAATTCTTTCCTCCCAAAACCTTGATCAACCTTCCACAATTTTCCACTTGGAAACAATCTCTTATTGAAAATCTGTATTTTGATAAAAAAAATTGTTGAAGATACAAAAATCTATCCCCCGTCTGTTTTCAAAAACGAGCATTATAAAAACAAGGAAAAAGTTTAGTTTTCCAAGATAAAAATCAAGCAATTATCACTTAAAAAGACAAGTTTCCTTTTTGTAACCCATTCGGAGCTATGCATGTGCACGAACCTCACTTTTTCCTTCTTTGAACTTGCTTTTACCTCTTGTTCGAAAATATCTTCTTTATTTATTTAAATTTATATTACTTTTCCGCATTTAATTAATTATCCTCTTAATGATAATAATATTATCGATTGTCATTAAATATAATTTAAAACAATACTTTATACAAAACATTTTAATTTAATTATTTAACAATAACCCATATACTTTCTATTTCTCAATATTGATTCATTTAATTATTTATTTTTAATTCTAAATTGATTTAAATTACCTTATAATCAATTTAATTTAATTAAACTAATTAAGCAAGGTTATTCATAATATTAAATTTACCACATAATCACAATACCAATTAAACAACATAATAACGTTTAAGCAACGAGATATCACCAATCATCCAACAAACTTACTCAAATGTCAAGAAAGGTCGAATACGGAGGGGAACTACATAATCTAATAGGATATGATATGAAGGACTTCTATATCTTTAGCATAGGAGACATTAATATGGTCCAAGGAATCTAGTGGTTGCACACATTATGATGCATCACACAAAACTTCCAAACCATGTAAATAAAGTTTCAATTGAAAAGAAAAGTGGTACTATGGGGAATAAAAAATAAAACACCAAGGATTGTATCAACCAAGAGAATGAAGAGGATCTTCCATCACAGGCAAGCCACATAGTAGCTCGACATCTAGTGATTGTAACAAAACCTGTCGAAAGAAAGAAGGTATATCTTGTAGATGCATAGAACATCTTGGACAAGCACGGTAATGTATTTAATAGCATTCCCCCAAGGAGACCACTAGAAAAATTCTTTGAACACATCATTGATTTAGAGGAGGGCGCTAAGCCCATCTTCACTACTCCCTATCACCACCATATGAGACATAAGGAGGAAATCAAAAAAATTATTAAGGCATTGCTAGAAATGGTGCAAATCAAACCTAACTCCAATCTCCTTTGTAATTTTGGTGAAGAAGAAATATGGCACAATGAATACGTGCATCAACCATAAAGAATTGAATAAGAGGTCTATCAAAAATTGACACCCAATCCCCAAGATTAATGAGTTGATAGCTGAGCTTCATGAAGCTATTTATTTTTCAAAGATGGATCTCATATTGAGCTACAAAAAAAACATATTTTGAGAGGAGGATATTCACAAGATATCCTTTTGGTGTCATTACAAGCATTATGAATTTCTAGTTATGTTCTTCAATCTAACAACGCTTCAACAACCTTCCAATCTAGTATGAACCAAATTTTCTGAAAGAAATTGAGAAATTTTGTCCTTGCATTCTTTCATGACATTTTTACCTAAAACAAAACATAGGAGGAGCACCTACAACACATTGCTGAGGTTTGGGAATTTTGGAAGCACGAATGTTGCTTGCCAAGGAGTCAAAGTGTGAGTTCAATGTGACAAAGATATTATGCCCAGGTTGCATCATCAACACAAATGGAGTGCAAGTGGATATGAAAAGGATTAAATAAATTAAAGACTGGACTCCCCCAAGGAATATGACTCAATTGTAAAGATCCATTGGCCTTTGTAGTTGATGTAGGTGATTTGTTAAGGGTTTTTCCAACTAGTTACACCTTTAATTGAATTAACAAAGAAGATAGCTTTCACATGGATAGAGAATGAATATGAAGCATTAGACAAACTAAGAGAGGTAATGAACTCGTGTACTGTGTTAGCAATTTTGGATTTCACTCTTCCTTTCACATTGGAATGTGATGCATCGTGAGAAGAAATTATGGTTGTGCTCATGTAGAACAAGCACTCAATTTCCTTTGAGATTAAAAATCTCATAGAGATGGAAATACATTTATCCATCTATGATAAGGAATGCATTAGTCAAGTTCAAGAAATACTTGGTGGGTGGGTTGATTTATGGTCAAAATTGATCACAATAGTTTGAGATATTTTCTCAATCAAAAGGAGCTAAATGAATGACAACAAAATCGGGTGAGAAAAACCCAATCAAATTTTTTTTGTTAGAGTAAAAGGTATTTCCTTATTAATTATTTGTTTAATTATTAGGTTCATTTTCCTCTAATTACTTAAGCTTACTTAGGTCATGTTCTTTTAATGTCTCATGTTATAGGATGAGGACACATGTCATGATCCTGTTTTATCCTCACCTAGGGTTTCTAGGTTAATTATCCTTTTATAAGGATTCTCTTTTGTATAATCATTAGAAGATGCACATTAATCAATTATTCATGCTTTTTTTGGATAGCTTTGGTATTCTCTCTTTTTGTGACAGGTGTTTGGTTGCAGGTGAACCTTGGGAGCTATGGAGTTGATTTTTCCCAACTTCGACAATTTTTATATTGAATATGTCAAATGAAAGAATAATTTTTTTGTTCGTGTGGTATCCAAAAGGCCAAATTTGTGTTTCATGTCCCTGATCTCCACAAATTGGAAGAATGAAATCATAATAGATTATGTCAAAAACTCTTTCACAAGTGATGTGTTGGAAGGGAAGTTATCAAATGATAGGTACACTATCTACAATAAACTCATTCTCTATAAGGGAAGAGTCTTCTTGGTGTAAAAATCAAGGATGAAGAGAAAGATTTTATGGGTAGTTCATGACACCCCTTGGAAATCCACCCTAGTTATTTCAAGGCCTACAAATAGATCAAGGAAAGGTTCACATGGAAGGGACTAAATAATGATGCCTTCACCACATCAAAGAATGCATCATTTGTTAGAAGAAAAAATAGAACAAAATTTTCCAATAGGTCTTTTGCATCCCTTACCCATCCCAGAGAAAAATGGGAAAGTATGTTGATGGATTTCATCATGATACTTATTAAAGTCCAAGGTGAGGATTTTATATCTGTTCTTTTGGATATCCTAATGAAGTATGCACATTTATTTGTCATCTCTACATATTTTAAAGCATCACAATGGCTTTTTTTTCTTGAGGGAAGTGATGAAACACCATGGATTACCTAAAAGTATCATGAGTGATAGAGACATTGTATCATGAGACTTTTTTCGAAAGAACTCTTCCCTTTGGCAAGAACTGAGCTCACTCCTAATACTAGTTACCACCCACAAACAAATGGCCAAACAAATGGGTAGAAGGTTACTTCATAAATTATGTTATTTTTTAGTAGAAGACTTGGATCTATTGGCTCTACTTGGATAGGCATTGTTATAACACCACCTATCACATACCAATCAAGATGATTTCGTTCATGGATGTGTATGGGTATGAAGCTTGAAGCTGCATTGATCTCATTTTGGTAGATAGTAGGGTACTAGGAGAAAATAATATGATCAAACAAAGTCAAAACATTGTAAATTCACTCGAAAACAATCTCCAACGGGATCAAAACCAATAGAACATGTATTTAAACTACCATAGGATTGAGAGAATAATTGAGATCAAAGACATGTTTTTGTGAGATTGCAATCATACAAGAAATATTTACTGACGAAAAGTGGGGCAAAAAATCTTAATTTGTGTTTCTACAAGACACATAATTTTGAGAAGGATTGGCAAAGTGAACTATGAGTTGGAGCTACCAAATGGAAGCAAGTGATAGGCCAACACTAGGTACAAATAGTAAGAAAGATTTAACACTTTATATTGAATTTCAGTTTGGTCTATACGTGTCAATCTGGGGGCGTAGACTTGTGAGAGGTGTTGCGGAAGTATACCTAAAGGGAGGAAAGCAATGAGTTAAGTGGGGATGAATGCAGCTAGAACACACGTAAATTTTATAAATGAAAATCTGGTTTAACTTTTATATTCTGCCTTTCTGACAAAAATGTGACAAGAACTATGACAAAAGTTGTCAACAATCTGCACAGTACAACAGCAAGTCCCTATTTTAAATTATTTTAGTGAATGAATGAGAACTTGATAGAATAAATAACTTAACCATCTCACTTAATAATAAATAATGTTAAATCAGATTGCAATAGTAATAATGTAACAACAAACACACTTGGCTGCTAATTTGAAATGAAACATTATGCTATGAAAACTCAAACACACATTACTGAAACAATAAATTGCAGAAATCACTAGCTTTCTGAGTAGTGGGCCCTACCTCCTCAGTTTGTTGAATGATGAAATAAAAAGCACTGCTCTTACACGGATTTGATCATGCAAAGTATTGTTTTATTTATTTATAAAAATGGTACATCCCCTTTCGTTGTTGCCTTGTGCTACTTATATATGCACAACTTATAACAACCTACGAAGATTTGTTTGTTTTGGCCTACGACCAACAAGCTAAAAGATACAAATAATATGGTTTGGTAACCATAGACCTATTTGATAAAAACAAACTATAAATTGGCAGCGTATAATATTTAGTCTTCTTGCGATTTGGCAAACACACTCTCCTCCGTACAACTGGAAAACATATTTGTTATCATAAAGTCTATTTCTAGGAATTAATCCACGTGAATGAAAAATGTGAATAAAAACACCAACAAGATTTCTCCACTGTGACAGTAGAAAGCATGTGGCAGATTTGATAACCATGTGTGAGTACGTGTATTCAAATGGTTGAAGGAAGGCCACCGTTGGATGAAACAATGCACAATCAGCACCAAAGAGGTAGTCGACACCACCACAAAGGTTGATATCACCCACATAAAATATGAATGGAAAACCGTGAAATGTAGTTGAACAAAGACAAGTAAAATCCACCACAAAAGTTCCTGTCCAGAAAATGACAAGAAGATTTTCTGCATAAGAGGTGACAGGAAGTTCCTATGATCTGCATGCTACAAGCTTTATTTTCCAAGGCTTGAAATCACAATGCTTATTAGTAAAGACAACCAATCATTAATTCCCATATTTTATCCAAAACTCTATCAAATACCACTTATATATATTTAATCATATGCAACATAAAATAGTGAAATAGTATGATATGGAACAAAAATGGAATGTGGAAGTGGATATGAAGGTATATGAAATAGGATAAAATATGGCATAAAATGGGACATAATTGGCTCTCATCATTCCCCCCAACTTAACATATTGCACGTCCTTGTGTAATCATTATTTATGAGAGGGTAGCTTTGGGATTGTGACTTAGGATTTCCTCTTCACCTCTTTACTATTATAGCTCATACTTAATCACATGTTCTCTTTTTCTATAGCTCTTACATGCATATCAATCGTCATGGCTTTTCTTTTGTTTTCCAATTTCCTTTTCATCATACCTCTTTTGATTTTATTTTATTTTTATCATTTTTTTCTCATTTTCATTTCATCATTTTTTCTCATTTTTTCTCATTTTTTTTCTCATTTTTTTCATTGACATTTTTTTCCCATAGAATTTATTTATTGGAAATGCTATATATAAAAGGGTATCACAAAAACTATCTCTATATTTCTAAGCTATTTGAAATAGGTGAAGTGGTAGGCAATTTGAATGATTGTGAGAAGTGAAAATATGGATACTATGACTATGATGGAATAATGATGGATAATAGGTGAAAAGATGGGTAAAAAGGATGGTGGACCTCCCCCCAACTTAAAGGGTTGATCATCCTCGAGCAACAAGGAGAGGAGGGGTAGGAATGCTGCATGAGATGATTAATATAATAAGAAATACTAATAAAGTTAAGAGATAAAATAATGAAAAATAAAATTGATTGTTTTAACAACTTGCATGTCCATTAATGCCAAGATCGGGTAGCCAATGTAACTCTGCAACTCTGAATTTCCAACAAGGAAGGAAGCAAAAACCGTGATAAGGACTATAGCCACACCACACATGAAATATCTCCATCGGACTGAAGTATTTATGGAGCATAATGATGGTAGCCTGAATTCACTCTTCATGTTTGCTAACACCTCAACTGAAAATGTAAGTCTTGCGACAAGTGATCGAAGTGAAATGGACCACAACAACTAAGATTACATTTACACAATGTGAGCAACAGGAGGTGCTAGGAGGTACGTAGACAACCACTGAAGCAATAGAGTATACCTGCAACCTGATTAGCCCATAGAAAGAACACAAATTATTGTAATTTATTTTTCTCTTTTTTCCCTTTTTTTCTTTTTCATTTTTTTTTTTTCATTTTTTCAATTTTGATAACGACAAGTGATCGTTGGCAAGTGAGTTTTCAATCACTCACCGCTTAGTGGCGTTGTAGAAACCGTTTTCACCACTAAGAATTTTATTCAACTACAATCCACCAGAAACTGGTTTTCAAATTGTAGTTTTCTAACAACACTCGAAGGTTTTCATTGTTAGAATTTATTGCTTTTTTCTTTTTTCTTTTTTTTTCAATTTTTTCATGTTTTCAATTTTTTTTTTCAAATAACTTGCATATAATGACCAAAGAGAAGGAACTCCTTATATGGATTTTGAAGTGACACCATTGAAGACCTAAGTTCCTTCTATGATCCCATAAGAAGTCACTGTTGAAACTGGGCTGGATGTAGAACTTGAAATGATGACCAACAAGAAAGATACCTCCATCAAGATTGACCATTCATATTTCATAGCACAATTGCTACAAACAATCTCAATCCATTTAGCTCATGCCACCATATCAGAAATCTAATTGTAGAACTTTGGAATCCATGCCCACTCACTTGGTTGAAGGAATTACTTACAATGATTGCAATCTTGGAAAAGACACGTTCTATGATGACCAACTTGAAACAAATCACACTGACGTATCATGAATCTATGCTATTATTTCCTTTTAAGCATGAGAGATATCCATAATTGTTCCCTAAGCTATATGAAAAGCTAGAGTGCAAATAGTACAACTTCCTTACCAAAGACAAGGTTGCATAGTGAAAGACCAATTGTAGTCTATCAACTTGTCAAACGTGTCCACACAACTTTAGGTAGATGGATACTCATCTTAGAGTGTGATGGTCTACAATATGCTCAAGCTTTGTGTGTCTGTCTTCAAGTGGTCTTTAGATATGTGGCTTGTGAAGAATTAGCCAAGAACATAGTATCTTGTTTCTCATACACCAAGTTGCATATTGTCCTCCACATGATCTAGCATCAAAGAGAACTTGTTAACATGAATGTTGAACACCCTACCCAAAAATTCTCTTTTGATCTCCAATAGTGAAGCACAAAGGAAACATGAGGTGTTCCATATAGATAGCAAAGCCAACAAAGTGTGTTGTTTAATGCTCATGTAGAGAAGCGTCATCAACTGGTATTGGTGCAAAGGTGTTGGGTAACCACGACAACCTGCAACCATATTCTCATGACCAAGCATATCAAGTATAGTAATGTAATATCATCCATTTAAGAACTCCACCATTAAGTAGTTAAGTCATTTTTGTAGATGAAGGGTAGAGTTATTAATATGAATAAATACTTGATAATAATAAAATGGATGAATATAATTACAATTAATACTTGTGTAGACATAATATCAATGTTAATCAACACAAGGATACATACCTTTATTTGGTCCAAGTATCACACAGGTGATTTTATTATGAAACAATCAATGAAGGCTTTATCAACCAAGAATCATCAAAATTCAAGGGATTCCCCCCCAACTTAACTTCATACTACAAAGGCATGAGAGCATTAAGATAGTCCAAAGAATAAATGGCAGTGACATATTTATGAATACATTAAGCCTTGTTCAATGAATAATCAACCAAAGATCTCCAAAATTCAATGGATCTCCCCCCTAACTTAATTGCAAAGTATAAAATCGTGAGGGTAGTAGGATAATCCAAAGAAGAAAGTGGCATATTTAATAATACCTTGAATGATCATCCATTTGTAGCAAGTTTGTTGTGGTCATTAATGCGTTCAAATCCGTCTAGTTCTTCTTAATCATAAAATCAATTATTGGACCTAGATCAATAAGTGTGTGAGGAATACACAGTTTTACCATAGGTCTCCCAAGATCTAGATGTTTGAGTATAAAAATATTTATAAATAGATCTTGTAATATGTCATTATGTATCTCACACAACTCTTGAATCATTAAGCCATATAGTTCACCATTGCTTATTGCATGATTAATTGCAACACACACATTTATCATAAAATTAGAATCACGTTGAATTGTTGCTTTATGTGTGTGAATTAATTCTAAAAGTTGTGATTCATTAAGTAGATAAGAAAAACTAAATTGATTATCTTTTAGTTGATCATATTGTTCTTCTAATCCAATTAAATCAAAATCACATCCTTTAGTTGTATGAATAGATTGCAATTGTGATTGACCAATTTCATGCACATTAATGAAATGGAAAGGGATCATTAAAAACTCATTATTATATGCAGATTGAACCACCTTATTAGATAATAATAATTTATTAGGAATTACAATTTCCCTTGGTGGATATATTGGGGTGGATGGTGGGTGATATGAATGGGATAATGGCAATGGTAAAAGTTGTGTGGCATATAGAGTGGATGGTGAAGATGGTAATATATAAGATGGATATGGTGGAGATGGTACTATATGGGATGGGTATGGTTGTTGTGAGCATTCATCATGCCATTCTTGGTGGTATGGTGATTGTTTCCATTCACCACACATACTAGATAGGGAAGCATTTTTTGAAGAAACATATTTCCTTCTTGATTCAATAGAATTATAAGACATTTTAAAATGATTTAGCATACCTTGATCTACCTGATTTGATGTGTGTAGTTGTTCTTGTGTTACAAAGAAGACATTCTCACATTCACCTTTGTTTTGTTGAGGCTCACACATAGCTTGGATCTCCTTCATCGTGTCCTCTTGAATAGTTTGGCACGTGCACTCAACTTCTTCCTTGCAAAAATCAAAACAACAAATGGTCAACTCATCATTTTCAAAATTCCATTGTCCTAAACATTCATCAATGATATGTTCTTGCTCATCTATAGGAATAAGATTTATAGATGCATGTGACAATGGTGATGAAAGATCAAGATATTCTAGGTTGCATTCATTAGGAAGAGGGGGTATAAAAATATCACTTTGTTTCAGCGCGATTCCCCCACCAATTTCTTCTTTTGTTTTTAAATTCAAAAGCGGGGGTTTGGGGGCGGCAACGCCTCTTGCAGGGTCCCGGGGTGGAGCCCTAGGCGCGCTCCCTATCGTGATACAGGGCGGGGTCGAGGGGCGGAGCCCCCGCTGCCAAGCACATTTTTCTTCTTGTGTGGCCTTCAAATTCTTCTTTTTTGAAGCATTTTTCCCTGAAAAGTGATGTGTTTGAACTACCTTCAAAATGCAACATTTTTATTGTTTATATGTTGTTTCTTCAAAATTACTTCCTTTCTTATTAATGAACTCACAACAACTAGTGTGGATATATAAATGGTTTTAATTTCTAAAATCTACCTACAAATTCTAACAATGCATCTATATGATTTAAACAACGCAAATTAGGACTAATCATCAAGCAAGGCTAGCTGTTGCACGAGCTTTCATCCTAACGCATTGGTCCTAACTTAACTCACTAGATTTTTTGGCCTTTAACACCACTCCCCGGCAACGGCGCCAAAATGATAGGCCAACACTGGGTACAAATAATAAGAAAGATTTAACACTTTATAATGAATTTCAGTTTGGTTTATACGTGTTAATCCAGGGACGTAGACTTGCGAGAGGTGTTGCGGAAGTATACCTAAATGGAGGAAAGCAGCGAGTTAAGTGGGGATGAATGCAGCTAGAACACACGTAAATTTCATAAATGAAAATCTGGTTTAACTTTTCTATTTTACCTTTCTGACGAAAATGCGACAGGAACTATGACAGAAGTTGTCAACAATCTGCACAGTACAACAGCAAGTCCCTATTTTAAATTATTTTAGTGAATGAATGAGAACTTGACAAAATAAATAACTTAACCATCTCACTTAATAATAAATAATGCTAAATCAGATTGCAATAGTAATAATGTAACAACAAACACACTTGGCTGCTAATTCGAAATGAAACATTATGCTATGAAAACTCAAACACACATTACTAAAACAATAAATTGCAGAAATCACCAGCTTTCTAAGCAGTGGGCCCTGCCTCCTCAATCTGTCGAATGATGAAATAAAAAGCACTGCTCTTACATGGATTTGATCATGCAAAGTATTGTTTTATTTATTTATAAAAATGGTACATCCCCTTTCATTGTTGCCTTGCGCTACTTATATATGCGCAACTTATAACAACCTATGAAGATTTGTTTGTTTTGGCCTGCGACCAACAAGCTAAAAGATACAAATAATATGGTTTGGTAACCATAGATCTATTTGATAAAAACAAACTATAAATTGGTAGCGTATAATATTTAGTCTTCTTGCGATTTGGAAAACACACTCTCCTTCGTACAGCTGGAAAACATATCTGTTATCATAAAGTCTATTTCTGGGAATGAATCCACGTGAATGAAAAATGCGGGTAAAAACACCAACAACAAGATTTCTCCAATGTGACAGCCGAAAGCATGTGGTGGATTTGATAGCCATGTGTGATTACGTCTATTGAAATGGCTGAAGGAAGGCCACCGTTGGATGAAACAATGCACAATCAGCACCAAAGAGGTAGTTGACACCACCACAAAGGCTGATATCACCCACATAAAATATGAATGGAAAACTGTGAAATGTAGTTGAACAAAGACAAGTAAAATCCACCACAAAAGTTCCTGTCCAAAAAATGACAAGAAGATTTTTTGCATAAGAGGTGACAAGAAGTTCCTATGATTTGCATGATGCAAGCTTTATTTTCCAAGGCTTGAAATCACAATGCTTATTAGTAAAGACAACCAATCATTAATTCCCATATTTTATCCAAAACTCTATCAAATACCACTTATATATATTTAATCATATGCAACATAAAATAGTGAAATAGTATGATATGGAACAAAAATGGAATGTGGAAGTGGATATGAAGGTATATGAAATAGGATAAAATATGGCATAAAATGGGACATAATTGGCTCTCATTAGCAAGATACACTTTTTTTCACTTCTCTTGCCTCAAAAAGGCATTAGAAAAAATATAGAACCCTTGAATGGGTTTCCTCTAATTGATGAAGATAATAAACTAGTTATGATTCTTGAATTAGTCATAGATGTACAATAGAGGAACCTGAGAAATAGAAGAACCAAGGAGTACTTGATTCAATGGAAAGATCTTCTAGTGGAGGATGCAATGTAGGAAGTCCCACATGTTTTGGAGCATCTAAACTTGCAATTTCATTTGGAAAAGAAATTTTGGGAAAGGCGAGAATGTCATGTCCCATTTCTAGTCAATCTAAGTCTATACATATTAGGTATATACGTGTGTCTTCCATGTTTTCATCTACTATGTGTTTTCCCTTCCTAACTATGTCAATTCTTCCACCTCCACTCTTCCCTTCTTGTTGGAGTTTTGTACTTCTCCATCCTATCATGCCTTCCCCCTATCACCCACATCATTATTGTATTTGTTTAACTTCCCCATCCTATCATGCTCATTGCTTGACCATAGATGCCTTGCCATTTACTTGAGTCTTGTGTATGGCTAACCCTTGATCCTTGATATCTCTTCCTCCATTTCCCTCCTAACTTCCCACATATGTCGTATTATTTTTAGTAGTTTATTTTTATGCTATTGTTTGTGGAGTATCCCTTTCCCATGATCATTATTCAAATTCGAAGTTGCAAGTGTTCTTGGTGGCCAACTTGTTCTTTTTGTGGATGATATAAAAGAATAATAGTTATTTCCATTTTGAATCATCTATCACTTAATCAAGTCTTTTCAAAATCAATTTGAGCACTTGTGTTTGATTGTAGAAATCTCAAGATGAAAACCCTATTTATTTCAAAGGTTGATCTCATACAAAGGTCATATTTGAGCTTCATTGGGCAAAGACTCTAGCCACATTGCATTGATCTAATTTTCCATTGTTTATGGTATGAATCGGTTGTTCTAGTTACTAATGTTGTAGAACTATTTGAATGTAATAAAATATATTGATGTAAAAAGACATGGATGGATATTTCATCTATTATTTGTTTTTATCATAATAAAAAGAATTGGAAGTCATTTTTGTCATTTTTGTCATTTTTTTCAAAATGTACTCAAATTGTTGATGCATAAATAGTAGTTTTAAAACAAGTTATCTAACATCATATTAAATGTTAGAGTTGATATTGTTGTTAATCAAATAATAAGTATTTGTTGAAGGGTAAGAATTAGATTTGCATTATTATCTTGACCCAAGACATTACATGGTACCAATAAAAGATTAAATAATAGAGTTAAATGAGGGTTGGGACCATGAAGATAGGCATATAGTAATGAAATTGTTACCAGTGACGTTTTGACATAAGAGTTCAAAATTGGACAATCCAAATGTAGTTGAAGAATACACATGAGGATTAGGACTATGATCATCTAGGTTATAGTTTTCCAAAGCCATTGTAGTGTCAATATTTATAGTGCTAGTAGTACTAACATCTCTAGGAAGAGATATGACTACTTCTAAATTGATTGAACCACCTCCAAGCAAGTGATCGTTCTTCTCCACCATATTTGATAAATGTTGCATATGGTTAACCATAGCCATGTAACCAAAAAAAAATATCACTTCTAGAATTTGATCCAAAATATTATGTTTTTGAATTAGTTGATTATCAAATAAAGCATCTTCCAACACTTTGATGGCTTAAGGTAAAACTTGGTCTAATTTTAAACCAGATTCTTAAGTATACTAGTGAACAATATACTTCTTGTTGGAGAGGTTGCATGGTTTTGAATTTATACACATGAAATTTGTAACTACCATGTTGTATTTCATAGATATGGTAGTCAAAATAATGAAACATGGTTCTATTTACAATCATAAAATGGAGAAAAAACTATTTGTCACAACAATGTACATCATAAAGAAAAATCACCCAATCAATTAAAAAAATGGCTTGATGGTGCTCTCTTATGCTCCTAAATCCCTACCTCTACGTTCAAATGATTTTTTCCAACCACATGCCTATGCAGATGTTGTCAAAAATAGTGTGGTAACAGTGTCCTCACTAATCATGGAGTCTTAACTCTCACATTCTTGTGACTATTGGGTCTACTTTGGATGGTAAGGGCACTCATTCCCGTCCTTTGTGCCACAACAAGTGTATTAGATGTCATAGATTCTCCAAAATCAATTAGTAAAATGGTTGGTCATTTTCTTAGCAATGCTCCTTTGAATGTTGATGCCACAAGATCTCCTATGCTTGGATCAAACATCCATTTTTTTAAGGCGTTATGGGTAAATATTATTATATCTCTTCCTGGACAAGTTTTAGAGGGTGTGGGTGGACAAGTTTTAGAGGGTGTGGGTGTGATTGGAGTGAGTCATGGCTTGTCTTATGTGGCCATGGCTAGTGAGGTGATTCTCGTTGATTTTGTTTTCCTTCCTCAATGAGATAAAGCTTAATCCCTTCCTAGTTCACATTCTTCTCCTTTCATATCAATATTTTTCTTTGTGCTTGGAGTTTCTTTATTACAATATTTCAAACTCTAAACTACATGGAGTTGGTGTTAGTTGATTATTTGTGGATGTGGGTCAAATGTTCCCTCTCTCTCAAATCACAGTTCCCATCTTTCAACCCTATGATTGAATCTTTCAATATTGTGCTAGTTTGGGTAAGGTTGCATGTGTTTTCTAAAGGTGGATTTAACCCTGCCCAAAAAATGGCCACCCTACATTTGCCCATATTCTAGTGGACATAGACATTTCTAAGGCTCTTCATGGAGATGTTATTTTGATGGTTGAGGATAGGTGGTGGATTCAACTACTTGATTATGAGAACCTACTATTGTGTTGCAAATGATACTTTACTACTAGACATCTCACTTTTAAATGTCCCTATTCTTGTTGCAAGTTTGCAGGTTTAGCTACTCAGAAGCAAAATGCCATCCATGATCATTTGATTGTGGATGTTTTTATTGCTTCTAACTTTGTGGTGGATGAGTCTCCTTTTCCTATCCCCCCTCCCGATGTGATCAGAGGTGGTAGGTATGGTTCATGTGATTTTGTCACTCCCTTTCAAGACTTTGCCTTCTTAATTGAATTAGGCATCCTATATGTCAAATCCTATTGCCTAGTCAATGGGCAATGGGGGTTATTGCTCTTCCTCAATCTTTGGATTGCATATAACTTCTTTGATTAGACATTCTTTCTCATTGTGCAAAGTGGCTACAATTGAGTCATCAAATGACGTCTCCCTTCTCTCCATGATTGAAGGAGTTCAATTATGTAGTATCTTGGACTACTGTTCAAATAAGAAAGAGAGGTCTTCCTAAATTAGTTTTGGATTCACATCCTGGGTTAAGGGGGTACAAAGTGCAAGGGGTCAAGCATAGTGTAGGTTGGGTTGGTTGTTTTCTAATGACAGCTTAGTGGTAATTGTGTTGTAGAATGGCTTTTTGGTAGTTGTTGCATTGCACTTGTTTAAGGTTCTAGGCCTTTTCAATACTTGATCTTTAGTTGTTCCTATTTTGTTGTAGGTTGGTTGTTTTTATACTAACATTTTTTTGTTAGTATGTTTTAGGATCCAATTAAAACCTATTTAGGTACCCTTTAATAAAGAATAATATATATATATATATAGTCTCATATTTGATAGTCAATTTGCACTAGTCATAACACATTGGTTAAACATGGCATCTATGAAATAAATAGGAAACCCCTTATACCCTTTGTATTCATGTGTTTCTTGTTACATGCTATCATATTCAAGTATCTATATTTTTTTGGGTCCAATTTCTAGTTATTTAGGTACCATTTGTTAGTCATAGACTTGATTACATGTGTAAACATGAGTTCCGTAATGTTGGCCAACAACCCTTTGAATACAAAATAATGTCTTTATTAAATGAGACAATAAATATAATCGATAGGAAAACAATTGGCTGCACTATTAACTAATTTATAGTCAAAATAAATAGTTTAAAAAAAAACCCATCAATGGTACAACCATGAACCAACTAAGACCAACAGCCTACATCACACTAATAAAAATGTTCACAACTATTATTCAATATAATAGTAGACAATAATTTTGATATTTTGAAGTAAATTTGAAAAATAAATATACACTAGAAAATCTAGTCAAACTACTTTAATTCTACTCTTCCATTGATTCATGTGTTACCAACTAAACAAAACAAAAATATTGTAAAATGGGACAATGAATAGAACCAAAAAGTGGTACAAAAACAATTAGCTGCATTATTAATTGTATTATAGTCAAAATAAAAAGTTAAAAAGATTTCATACACTGTACAATTAATTATAAGCCCAATAGCTTATATCAAACTAATAAGACTCTTCACAACTATTATCTAATAGAATGATACTAGTAATTTTGATGTTTTGAAACAAATTTGAGAAAAATAATAAATTACAAAATTTAGTCAAGTTATTTTATTATGCTCTCATTGAACTGATAATATGTTAAAAAATGAGCTTTAATGACTGTAAAAATTGATCATGTAAAATGCTAAATATTGTGAAATATTTTATGCTCATAACCTTATCATAGTTTTACTGATCTTTCGTGATTTCCAGCCAAAATCATTTCTTTTTGGAAGTTCCTGCAACCACTGGTGGTGGCTTCACTATATGCAACTGGGCACCTTCTTTGCAGGCAACAGTTGCAGCCTTTATCTCATTTGCTTGATTGATGAACTTGGTTATCTCCTACAAAATTCACAAGATGATAGATTACTTTCATGTCAGCCAATGAGATCAGCCTTGTGTCAATAAATGAATTACTGGCACAAAGTTTTCAATCAAAGAATACTAATCTTGAAATAAATATCAACTACTAGAGCTGAAAAAAAGATATTGAGTACTGCTTGGTAGCATCTACATAAATGGATATATTTTACACAACCATTTAAAACAAAAGAAATCACATATAAACAAAAACAGATCTGATCACTTCCTCGTGAATAAGAAATTGTCAATCAATTAAAAAAAACCCATGCCAATAAAGCATGCTGATTAGCTCATGGACTGATTGTCTTTCATGACCATAAGTAGGTATTGCTACTAAATGACAAAAATTGGGTGGACTGATTTATGACTATAAATAGGCATTGCTACTAAAAGACAAAATTTGGGAGAAAAAAACAATTCAAGCAGCGCCAATTATAACAACAAAAGACCAGTTGCTGTTGTTTATGTCCCAGTGTGAATTAACTGTTGTCAAGTGTGGATAGTGAGATAAATTTGAAATGTAAATCAAGGAAAGAGCAAATAGAATGTAAATGAACAAATTATCTCCAGCCACATGTATCAACCATTTTAATATAAGAGGGATAGCTATTAACCATATCCAAGAATAAACTACCAGTTATCTACTGTGGATATCATAGACACCAATGAGGGAAGATTGTTGCTACTGTGAACAATGTTGGATGGTTCACAATGCAAGTGCAGAGTAATTGCCATAATTTGACTTGTCTTTCATAGATGTGAAGATCTTCAGATACAGACTAAGCTCAGAAACTTGCAACTCTATCCACTCTACAGAGTAAAAATATGTTCTGAAAGATATCATTTTCATCCATTCTATTGACGGGCTCCTGTCACATTGAAAGCAGTTAACTGATGCAGCCTTGCAAGAGAATGGGATGTGGATCTTAAGTCTAAAGAATTGAATTGTCTTTCAATATTGATTTCTCAAGTCAGGACTTGAAAAAGTATATAATGTGAATCTCCAGTTTTGAAACATAAATTTGGTCATTTCAGTAGAGTTATCATCAAATCATCAATGGCTGCATTCCACAGAGAAGCCTTTGGGGAAGCATAAGAATAAGCTTGTAATCTAAACTGGTCCTTTTCTGTTGTATTCCCTCCAGATCATATTCATACTCAGGTGTATATTTGGAGTGCTCACCAAAACCAACCATTGAGACATAAAAAGAAGATAATCATAAAGAAGGCAGGCAACTCCTTCAAAACAGTAGGACCCATCAAATTTCAATCTCCTAACAAAAAGTTGAAAGAGAGATTGAAATCGAAGCTAATTGCAAATTAAAGTTTTTATCAGTCTCATAAAAAAAACTCTTAATGACTTAATATTCTCAAAAGGATCTAAGGTAGATCACACCACCCATTATAATTCTAGAAATTGACTACAAGACCCGTTAGTTATGTCATTCAGTATGCTACAAATGAAACCATCTAGGATAAGGAGTCATATATATCCAAGCTCTATAGCTATTGACTCGTGCCATGTATTGTCCTTCCAATCAAGTACTAATTAGGCTTGTGATTCCTTAATCTCTTCGACCAGAAGTCAAGAAAAACCCATCAATATGATTTTTCAATAAGTGAAAATAGCTTCTCTATTTCCAAAGGGCATGCATTTTGGCCTTCATTTCCCACAGCTGTCAGGTAAAACTCAAAACGCGGCTCAGTTAGGTGGTGCTCCTCGAGTGCAGGCATGGGTTGAAGAGTACATGATATACAGTGAGTATGCAGCAGCAGATAGAGAGAGGTGGGGAGTGGTTTCAAGGTTGTTGCCTTAGTGCTGTTTCTGATTTGTATGGAACGAAAATTCTAGTATTGGTGTCTTTTACTGTATGCCCTTCTAAGCAATTATGATTTTTTTAGGGTTTTATGTATAGGTTTTAGCTAGGTTTTAGCCTTAGTAGATAGGACTCTTCGCCTTTAATGGCAATATTGTAAGTTCTTTATTTGGGGTTAATTGCAAGTGCTCAGAGTGCAATGCTACTATCAGGCCACCATGAGATGGATAAACAAAGGATGTCAGGGCATGTGAATGGGTCAAGACTCAACATCCAGGATGAGCTGAGCTGAAGATTGATACTATAAAAGAAGCTTATTGAGTTGCCTTGAAAGCTGAAGAGAAGATGTCCACTGGGCAGCAAACAAAAGGAGAGGAGGATTTCCAAAAGAAGAGAAGGAAATACTAGTAGAGTAAGGAAAACATGAAGGTGAAGCTAGCACTTTCCAAACCCAAAGTTCTAAGCAAAGAAGAGCAACTTCATCCAGAGGAAGAGGTGGTTATAGACATGGTGGTAGAGGATTTGTTGGAGCTTGCTTTCATTGTGCCCAAACAGATATAGAGATTTCAAATACTCTCAAAGCCAGACTAAAGGGTGTGAAGAGGAGGAGGTTCGTGTTCATCTTGTAGAAGCCAATGAGAATCGATTGCTTCACCTATCAAAGAGCCAAAGCTAAGGGAACCCCTAGTGATGAAAAGGATTTTGTTGAAAATGCCCAAACAGAACGATGAGCCCATGTAAAGAACTCCTGTCGATTGCTTCACCTATTCAAGAGCCAAAGCTAAGGGAATCCCTCATGATGAAAAGGATTTTGTTGAAAATGCCCAAACAGAACAATGAGCCCATGTAAAGAACTCCCTTTCAAACTGTTATCCAATGCAAATGTTGCAAGGTTATAATTGATGGTGTGAGCACGAGCTATCTAATTAGTAATTTCCATAGAGATGGTGGAAAAGCTTGGCTTGAAGAAGTCAACACACCCAAACCCTTATTGAGTATCATGGTTGGAAAAGGATCAACATGTGCTAGTGAAAGAATGGTGTCTCGTGATTTTCAAAGTTGGTCCCAATCGTTATGAGATATGGTGTGATGTCATGCCTATGGAAATATGTCTACATGGGAGGCCATCATAGTTAGATCAGGAGGTTGTACACAATGGCACCTAAAACCCCATGAAAGATGGCAAGAAATATCACATAAGTCCAATGAAAGAACGAGCTAAGCAATGTGCTACTAAGTCTAGAGTGATGTTGGTCATCGGAAAGGACTTCCTTAGTGAATTGCATGCAGAAAAGATTGGCTTCACACTCGTTACTAAGCATGTATCAGAAAACTCAAAGGTTAGTAAACTACTTGAAGAAGTGAAGAAGTTGCTAGCGGAATATAAGGATATTGTGTCAAGTGATGTTCCTAATTGACTTCCACCCAAGAGGTGCATAGATCACCACACTAATCTAATACCGAGAGAATATTTTCCCAACAAAGTTGCTTTCAAAATGATACCCATGGAGAATGAGCAGATCAACTTACTAGTTCAAGAATCATTCAAGAGATGTTTTGATCAAAGAAAGTGAGTCCATGCATGGTACTAGTTGTATTGGCACCTACGAAGGTAGAAGAATGGTGCATGTACATGGATTCCAAAGCTATAAACAAGATCATCATCAATTATTGGTTTCCTTTGCCTAGGATGAATGACATGATGGATTTCTTGAGTAGGAAGAAGTACTTCACACAGATTGACTTGGAAAGTGGATATCATTAGATCAAGATAAGGGCAGATGATGAGTGGAAAACTACTTTTAAGACTAAGGAGGGCTTGTATGAGTGGCTTGCCATGCCATGTGGATTGAATGCATTACGTACTTTCATGGGACTTATGAATGAGGTATTGAAGCCATATCTTGAAAAATTTGTGATCGTTTGTCTAGAAAACATTCTTCTTTTTAGTAAGACTAAGGAAGAACATTTGTAACATATCAAGCATATTTTACAAAAGCTAAGAAAGAGAAATTGATAATAAATATCAAAAAAGTGCAGTTTTATGAAGACAAAGCTACTGTATCTAGGATTTGTGATGACAAGTGGATCTTTAGAGATCAAGCCAAAGAAGGTGAAAGCCATTTCAAAATTGCCAATACCCAAGGCCAAGGGTATATTCAAGGCAGGAAGCTTTCATGGTTTGGCTAGTTTTTATAAAAGGTACATCCGAAATTAAATGGAATTTGTGCTCCTATTACCAAAACGATGAGAGATCATATAGAGTTCAAATGGGCAATTATAGCTGAGGAAAGTTTAGAGTTATTGAAGGTCACAAAGCAACCAGTGTTGGCCTTACCAAATTTCAACCAAAAAAAAATTAGGTAGATTGTGATGCTAGTGGGATAGTAATTTGAGCAGTGTTGAGTCAAGAGGGATGACCCATGGCCTATTTCAATGAAAAGTTTAATGATGCTAAGAGAGTACTTAGTTAAAAATCAAGAATTTTATGCCATTATTCAAGCATTGAAGAATAGGAGGCATTATCTGCTTCCCAAGGACTTTGTGTTGCATACAAATCATAGAAACTCTAGTACATCCACAACCATGGGAAGTTGAACCAACAAGATGTGGAGTGGGTGGAGTTTCTGCAAAGCTATTCATTTGTATTAAAGCACAAGGGTGGGAGTACCAACAAGTTGGTTGATAATTTGAGTAGGTGAAGTTCCTTACAAAATTGAGGATTGGAGTGGTTGTCTTTCATGAAATGAAAGATTTGTATTCAATGTATGAAGATTTTAAGGAAGCATGGAAGGCATGCAAGGAACCAACAAATATAGACAAGATGCCATGGTTGGACTACTTGGTCCAATATGGATTCTTGTTCAAACAAAAACAATTATGCATACCCCATGGGTTGATGAGTGAAAACATAATTAGAGAGAAGCATACTGCAGGATTGGTTGGGTGTTTTGGGATTGATAAGACCTTAGCTCTTCTCGAGGAGGACTACTATTGGCACTATAATTGGCTGAGGATGAGATCAAGTGTTCAGAGATTTGTGCAAAGATATCACATTTGTCAGTTTGCTAAGGGAAGTAGTCGTAATACTAGTCTCCGTAATGTAATGTCCCCATTCTTTCGACATCAGTCGGTGGGTTAGCCTATTATATGATCCTCGGCCAGGCTAATGGTTCGAGTTAGAGGATCACTTGAGCAGGCACTTGGTGGGTAAAAGCGATATTGGTATCAGATATGGTATTATATATGGGTAATTTGCAGCGTTTAAGCGTGTTATTGGAGCTTAAAGTAGTGATCTTCACCATTTATTTCACTTACTAGGGCCCAGGGACCATGTGTCTCTGTTGTTAAAGGGTCACTTTTATATTTTGCGATTTACTATTCCTTGATAAAGTGAAAAAGTTATAACTTTAATGAATAGTGTTTTTTTAAAGTGAATAGTGTTTCAATGACAAATTATAAGAAAAGGAGAGGAAGTTCGAACTTCTTCATGCTTAAGATTATGTTTGCTGATTGAAACTTGAAGTGTGGAGTTTGGGAGAGAAGGAAACTAGGGTTTCCCGATTTCTGCAGTGGGTAAGCCTGGATTGGGCTTGTAGTTAGGATTTTAGCTTCTTGACGGTGTGAAAGACCACCCTAAAGTTGCTGGTTACTTTTCTTGTTGCTGCATTGGAGCTCGAATCTGCTGGTTATCAGTTGTTGAAGTCGTCCATGTGAAGGGAGATTGCTGCTGGAGGTTCCTTTTGCATTTTGGAGGACATGGCTCGTATTTGTCAGTGTTTGTTGAAGCTGATTATGCACCTACAGCCAGCCGCTTTGAAGTAAGGGTTTCATCATCATCAAGTAAGGAAAACGCCTTTCCTTGGTTGCTGCTATCTTGTCTAAAGGGGGCGCCCTTGGTATTAGAAGCTTTTTCTTCAATCTTTTGGCGGGAGAAAGTTGTAAGTAAATTTCTATATGTATTAGGGTGGGCGCGGGTACTGTAGCAAGCACTGTTCACAGTGCATTTTGGCTGCAAGTTGGTTTTTAGTTGTAAAAGATGTCTCATTCCAAAAGCATGTAAGAGGGATGTAATTTTAGCACTCTTTGTGAATGAAGAAGGTCTCTTAACTAGTGTATTGAGTTCCTTTGAGTTATCTTTCATAAGTTAGTTTAATTTGAATTTACATATGCATATGGTTGTAAGAAAATTATTGAATCATTGGCATAAAACCACAAAAACACAAAAAAACAAGAAACATCAGATTACACACCAAAAATCAGACCTTTAAATGAAGTGAAATCAAATCAGCAATGA